>JANRMJ010000079.1:16002762-16026780 GCA_025584955.1 Alethe diademata | reverse complement strand
CAGTGTTGTCTCGTTTGGATGGAGAATGTAAGCAGACATTATGAGAAAATGACTTTTCTGTGCTACAATCTGAATACTGTGAACCTTCCCAAAGGAAAATTTTGTCTTGTTAAGTCTATACAGCAAGTCCATGCTAACTTGTATTGTAAAGTAATATGCTGTAGTTAATAACTAACCAAAAAGAGACCCTAAACATTTAGGCAGAAAAACAGATGATCATGGGGTAACTGGGGTATGATCTGGCAATGTTTTTTACCTAAGAGAGGGCAACTTCCTATTTATCACATTAGAACAGTTTTGGTTACTTATCCTTTTAGGCTGTTGTCTGCACAGGCTCTAACTCCTATGAATATTATCACATTTGTATCTACTATTTTGATGTCTATTATAAAATATTTTTATAATCAGCATGGAAGAAATAATTGCATAATAAATTTTATGCAGCACAATGCATTTCAAAGGAAGGTAAAAGCAGGTGTTCTTCTATTAATTTCAGTTGTAACACAGGTACAAAGTAAAATTTAAAATAATGTCATACCTTCCAGGGCAAATATTCTCTCTCCAAGTGCTTCAACAATGGTGTAAAGAGCCAATTCATCTGAGACATTGAAAAAATGCTTTTCAGTAGGCTTACTGGCAATTGATTTTATTTCCTCTACAAATTTCTCAGTACTTAAATTTCCTCTGCTGTAGCTGCCAAGAATCTAAAAAGAATTAAAAAAACCCAACAAACCAAAAGAAAACAAAAACAAAACAAAACAAAACAAAACAAAACAAAAACAAAAACAAAAAACAAAACAGAAATCAATCACACATTTCATAAACTTCGAGATAGGCTGTCAGAGAATGGTGGAAAATCATATCTAACCCTTTGTTAAAACCTCACTCGAATTGATTTGAAAACATTCTTTCTCAAGCAGAACAGAACTGCATGACAGCTCAGCTGTTTTTTTTTTTTTGAAAATACCATTTGACAGGAAACAAAGCAATGGTATTGTGTGATGTCTGCTATCCTCAACTTTACTTTTCACCCCTCCTTCACAAAATTCTAGTAATTTATTCTCTGATTTATTGAAGTAGGCCACAATTTAGGAAAAAAACAAGACACTTCCCAACCCAGAGTACAATTACACTAGCTTCTGCATAACTACCAGTTCTTATCATAACATGCTATGCATGCAATTAATGACAAGTTGATTAGGCACAGAATAGTTCTCCATTCTGTGAAGATTTGCCTATAAATACATAAAAGAACAACACTTGCATTCAGTGTTAACTTCAACACAATACAAGAATTTAGATTTAGTTTTCAGTTTTAAGAATGCTACTGTAATAATTCAGGATACCTCAGGAAAAAAAAACACCCCACTTCTCTAATTCCCAGACAAACATATTTTTCACACGAAAAAAGGTTCTGTAGACTAAATTTGATTTGAGAGGGAGACAAAAAACAAGCTCCTATGCTCTAGCATCTAAGCCCACTGGAGCAATTCAAATTTGGTTCTGAACAGGGATTTTATTGCCAAAAATTGTAGCAGTCAAGGACAACTTTTTCTTTAGTTATTTCTAATTTTATGAAGAAAACCACTGCAAATCTGTGTGCTACGGGACTCAACTTTAGTTTTATATCTTTATTTAAATTAAGTATAACATCTTTCTTAAAGCTTTATGGTTTCATACCACCTTATTTTACCAAACAATAAGCTAGCAAAACAAAGAAAAATATCAATGGAGAGGCAACAAACCAATGTCCCTTCAAAATTAACAGCAGTAAATAGAAGATTTTTGTATAAAAATATACAAATATAGTGGAGTATAACATCAAACCTGTGACTTTAACCTCTATTCTCATTCAGCTACTGTTTGATTAACATGAAAATTACAGCTTTAGAATGTAAGCATACAATACAAACATAATGAACATGTATCTTTTGGATGGTTTACATTTGTTTTTTTTTGCTTAAATAGGTAATATTACTATAGAAGTTGCTTAGAATTGTATTAGTCCACTTTGCTCAGTGTTGCTTTTAACAAAAAGGATTTAATATAAAACTCTCCCTCAAACTCTTGCTCCTTTTTTCTCACGCAAACACACACCTGTCATCACCAAGAAGACAGATAAATTGCTTTTGTTATATGCTATAAAATCAGAAAGCAAATCTTAAATGATTTTTTCAGCTTTTTCCTCTCTGAAATAATTATATTTCCATAAAGATTCTATGAAATGAACTTCTAGAACTGAAATTGCATCTAGAAGATGAAACATGCTTTTAAGGTTCTGAATTTTCCCATTAAATTTCACTTACAGCAATAGCAAACCTCTGAATGTTTTCATCTTCACAATCATCAATCACTTCTTGTAATCTGTAGTTGTCATGTGATTCCCCATCAGTCACAATAACCATTACTTTTTGTACTCCTCTTCGTGCACCATGAGCCTCAGTAAAAGCTTCTTCCCTAAAGGGACCATAAAGCATTTTGGAGAAAGGCAATGTCAGCATTTAGCACATGCATCATATTTGCATAGCCAACCATAAACTAAAAGATTTTATATTAACTAGGAAGCAGGAAATGGAGATTAATGTTAACCATGAACAAATACAAACAACTGCAATTGGAACTTACATGACAGTTCACAGCCAAAGTTACACAAGTGTTCATTCATCACTCACTCACTTGAGAGCAATAGCAGAAAATACCAATCTGGATAGGGAAAAACTCTTCCCCTCTACAAATAAACTTCTGGCACTTTAAAATAGCTTTTGGCATCTTAAAAAAAGATCCAGCCAACACCCCCGCTTTCCAAAAACCCATGTAGAAAACCCTCACCTACTTCCACCCCACAGCAGCACTTCAAGTGGTCAAACTAATTACTCAGCTACCAGCACATCTCTGCACACCTATGTTAATTAACACTGGGTGTTGGGGACGTGGCAGAAAGGCTGCAGGTAAGTGGAGGCAGGTTGGGGCACCCACTTGAATTCTATAGCTGCAGGTGCAGAAACAGGCTCTGAGGTTTGGGTAGCTGTTCACCAGATGCTGGACCTGACAAGGCAAGGCTGGATTAGGGCTCTGGAGGAGAAGGAAGGAAGCAGGGCTTCCTCTTTTCAGAAAAATGCCACAGAATTCTAGGACAGGCCACATGAGTGAAAGCTGAAATTTACCACTGAAAATGGCCAAAGGGACTGTGAGAACAGAGGAAGCTTTTGCTGACAGTTTCTGTATACACAAGCCTGCAGTAGTTTGTGGTACATCGGGACTTTCTGAGCTAGATGAGGTTTCCGAATATTTGGCAATCCTCAACTGGCTCCGCTTTCATGAACTTGTAGCTTCTACTTCTATCTCAGGAAAACCTTAATATATAAGAATTCAACTGTACACCAGATCAATAAAACTTTGGTCAGATAATCAAATTATTCATCAGAAGGATGCTGCATATTTCACTAAACAGTTGTTTGCAAAGAGTGAATGTAATCTCTTGTGGAACAAAAGCAGGCTTTTTTGATGGGAAAAAAAAAACCCAGAGAAGAAAAAAGATACCAGGACAACATTATACTGTTCAAAATTTTCTGAGAGATTTTACATTTACTGTCTGAGCTATGAAACTCAGATTTCATTTTTCTCATTAAAAAAACATTCCTAAATATTGCTATTGCTAGGTCTAAACAGGTCTTTATAAACAGGTCTTTAATCTCCCACTGATTAAGAAGCTTCAAGTACTTCGGATATAAAATTTTTAGGCTTTTTGACAAGTGTGGGCTCAAACATTGTAACATTCAACTTCAGAATGAAAACAAATTAACATTAAAAATTCTATTTTTTGCTTTTCCCTTGAAAAACTTGATTTTCTTTATCCCTTCACAAACACAGTTCCTATCTGCTCTATGTGGACATTAGATATTGCCAGTCCTTTGCTTAGGCCTACAATCTTGCTCCATATCTACCATATTTTCCTAATTCTTCCATTCAGCAGACAGCTGCCTTTCACATACAATTGCTCTAGGTGCTGGATAGAGGCTGCTTATGCACCTTCCTCATAAATGATGCTACTTAGCTAAAATGAAGTCAGGTGTTTTTAACACTATGTTTTTAACACATAAAACCAGAATCACGCCCCTGCCTGTGCTTGTTTCTCTCCGTGTGCAGCATCCTGTGCGCGTACCTGGCCGTGTCTATTCCCAAGGCTGTCATGGTTTGTGTGCCACCCCGCTGGCGTATCCTCGAGGCTGCAGCCATCACATCTTCTGTTGTTGAGTATGTATTCAGGAAAAATTCATGGACTACAGTCTGTCCATACTGAACAATTCCAACCTGAAACACACAGCTCATGTTTAAAATCAACCCCCCTTAAAGAAAATACCCCTGCCTCCTGCAGCAGCGCAGTAAATGTCTGTAATTAAAGCCAGGAGACCAACTGAACTCTCTGTGTTTCCCTCAGTATGAAACACCTACATGAGTCTGAGCAAGACTAGCTAGATGACAGTCTCATGAAACATTTTGAAGTTTCTAAATCGCTTCTGTTAAAAACTGGAATAAAGCCAAAAGCTGTATCAAGTCCTTGGTTTTCCTGGTTTGAGGCAATCTGGATGGGAGCTTTTCTGTCCTCTAGGCCAACCAGACCAACCCCCAACTCCTCAAAACTGTTTTCCCTACAGCATACAAAGTAATGGCTCACTCACAACTTTCTTCATTCCACTCAAATATAATATTCCTACATCCAGTAGTTTATTTACCCTAAATTGAGCCTAGAAACAGGAACACAATTACTCTTATATTGATGAAGACAGCAGAGACAACCATGACATACATGTTCCCTCAGCAGGAGAGAAGTCAAAGTATCACCTGACAAGTACCAGAGGGTAAAACATGAAGGATATGGTGGCTTTGGCATAGAGGAGGGTAAAGTAAAGCCTATAGATGACCTTAGCAGGATAAATCTTTGTGCAAAAGACCAACACATAGGAATGTGCAATAACCACAAAATGCCTGAGGAAACCTGCTGCAAAAGCAAGAGTGGCATAAAAAGACGAGCAATATTCTTAAATCTTAATTAATTTCTCCCATTTATCTCTGTCAGTTTTAATATTTTGGCAGGTTTCTGACAGCTTTTACTGGGAAAAAGCCACACAATGTTCCATTAGCATATTTCAATTTTACGTTACACATGGTAATTTATGGGTGTTATTTAGGATAATGCAGTATTATGTGGCATTTATGTCTCACTCATCTATTATTAAAAGCACTCTAGCATTAAGGTATTGAAGATCAATAAGACCTCTGGGATGTTTTTCCATCATATTACTTTAGAAGTGGCTTAGTATGTACTTTTGCTTTACAGGGCATTTTTTAAGGTATTTTCATAGCCTCTCAGATTCTGCACAGTACGTGCTTGCTTGTAGCAGAACGGTTAGAATTGGATAAATATTTCACAGTAAATGACAATAAAATTATAATTATGAAGTGCTGGTTACCTATGATTATGGGACTATGATTGTAATGGCATGTGATAACAAAATCTATACCACTGAATTTCTGTATTTTTTGAAAAGACAGTCAAATCTGGAAGAACTGATGTAAGCTCAAAGTTATGGCAAGTTGCTGCGTTTCAGATGTTTCTCTCCCTCTTCCATCTGCAGCAGAGAGAATGCAGAGGCTGCAATGTTCCCGTGAGCCACGGGCTATTAACCCTGTGCAGTGTTTACAGCCAACTAGGGCACATTCTGTATCATCACTCAGAGCACTCATGTGGCACTGAAAAAATCAGATGCTGAAGATGAAATTTTTAACCTGTTCCCTCCAAGGCAACTATTTTGTGGAGTGCACCTAAAGTGACACACTGCATTATCTGAATAGGATGCTGTTAGTCTTTTAAAAAGACTGCTGTGAACTGGTGATGAACAAGAGATTTGCATCATGCATGATTTTCTGGAGGAGGAGTAATGGCTTAAGAATTCCAGTGCCATGCACCAATTGTAGCAAGAGACTATAATATGCTGGGAAGCTTTTTGGTGTGGATTCATGGGTCCTTCTCTGCAGCTTTTAAAGTACCAATAATGAAATCATCCATTGACTACTGCCAGTGAAAAAAACTGCCAGTCTTTCACGATTCTAGAGACCCATGTTAGTGTTGTCATTTTCCTAAAAAAAGACTACAGGCTGACACTGAGTTGTATCATTTCCTGTTTGAAAGGAAACATCCATGATCACAGCAAGTACACATTTTGAGCACTTCCTTCTCAGGAAGTGAATGGGAAGAACATCTGAGTCTGAAAACAGCACTGTGCAGCATAGCTTGTAAATCAGGAAGGAAGGGGGGCATGTGGTTATCTTATGGGATACAATTGTCATGTGCGACCCCTCCTTAGCACTGGCTTTGAAAACACTGATCACCATGCTCTACATATTCCATGGCACCAAAGATGAACCATTCCTCAATAAAAGGTAACAAAAAGCCTCTGAGAAAATGCTACTAGGCTGCATGTTCCAGTCTCCTATAGGATCACAGAATGAACACCTTGCAAAATTAGGGTTATATTCTATTAGACAGCAATGAAGGTTTCAACTTTTGTAGCCTTTTCATCTTACGAAAAACTAAAAGCGGCACATCTACATGATGCAAATGTGCCTTTATGGGACTCCAGCAAGCCCCTAAGAATGATGCTTACAGCCATCATATGTTTTGATTTGCTTGTTTAATTTATATCTGGGAAATGCAATAGTACTACACTGAAGGACATAATTCTGCTCTGCTCCAGAGAACCTATTATTTTTCCCAGCATTACTGACCATAATCTATTGAACATTCTTGTAATTCTTAAGTTTATGTTCCTTTCCCTAGCATTCCATGGCTTTTACATTACACAAGGGAATAATTCTTTAATTGTCCCCAGTTCCTGTGAAAAGTGTTGTACAAGAGAAAAAGGCAAGTGATGGACTGTTCTACTTTGGAACAAAGCAGTTCTCATGGCTACAATTTATTGTTGTCCTATAAATGAATACAGATATTTTTTTGGAAAGTACATTCTGACTTTCCCAATAAATTATTAAGCTAATCAATTTGGCAAAACCCAAAAACTAAAATGACGAAATGAAAGGAAAACCATTTGTTACACAAAATCATATTAGGGTTTCCAGCACTGGGATGGGGAGAGAAATCAGAAATATTTTTGGATGTACTGATACTTAATATAAAATATCAGCAGAAATGCCTTGGAAACATTAATGGATAATATCTCTTTTCATAGGGAGATCTTTTTAAAGACATCTGAACTGAAAAAAAATTTCTCTCACATTTTGTTTACTTCAAGACACAAGTTAGTTGTAAACTCTTGCCAAAGAGTTCTTGTTCTTCTGAAGAAAAAACTAATTGTAAGATATGACATGGCATGACTTATTAGTGTACTGATATAGTCCCTTTGGAGACACAGTAAGGTACAGGCCAAATATCTGTAACTGCCTATGTCATATATTAGTGTAAAAATAGAAACAGTCTAAAGATTTCTGAAGGCCTTTCCAGCATAGTGTTAAAGCTAGAATGAACTTATTCAAGTATCCTGCTTTCTCATTTGAGAGAAATCCACAGAAAGTTACTCATATGTGAATGATTAAAAATCCTACTCCTCTATATTAAAAAGATAATTATCTCCACAACAGTTAAAAATTAGGTATAAAAAGACCAAGAGAAGTATTTGGATTTTGTTCCTACGATTTACTATTTCTACATAATTCCTCTTTCCATTTTTCTATCATCACCTTCCATTTGCTTCCTTTATCCTGAAACTCAAGATATGCAGCTTAATCATCAGTATGGTGCTGTAGATTATCTGCAGAAAAGAAAGATGAAGGAAAGGAAAAAATACCATAAAATTTGACCTTCTGCATGTGAAATTTCAGGCTTTCACTTTCAAATCTGCCAAACACAGGACACTGAGCAATTTCTCTCAACTTGCTACAAGTCTAATGACCATTGTTCATGGAGGAGGTAAGGGGGAAAAAAAAAATCTCAAAAGCCTCTAATCAAAACACAGTTTTGAACAAGTCACACCCAATCTGCTAAGGAGTTATTCTGTAATCACCTCATTCCTTTCCTGTGCAAAACAATCTCAAGCCAGTGAAAGTCCACTGATTTCTACATGCTCAGTAATAAAAAATCAAATTGGAAAAATCAATTTAGACAGACAAAAAGTAACCTATTGTTCCTATGCTTTGCTTCTGGGCTCCCAGAGGAGAGGGGATAAATAAGCCTGCTCTGTTGTTTCTCCTCTTCCCTATTGTATAGTCATTTAAACATTTTTTCTGAGAAAGGAGACAGTGTGGGTGGGGGACAGAGTATAAACTCGATGCACCAGGGCTCCCAAGCAGGGAGCTCAGAGGAGAGGAGAGGATAAAGATGAGATGTGTTCTGGGGAAGAAGGAAGGTAAGAGGGACTGAGAAAATTCCACCAAGCTTTTGTCATCCATTTCCAGTTTTTCAGCCTCTCTCCTCCTTACCCCATTCTTATCTCCCTCTCAAATGTTTCTGCTCTGCAGCAACCAGATGCCAAAGCTGACGTCCTCAAGTGGATGTGTGTACGTGTGAGAAGAGGGGTAGCTATGCCAAACTGTGAGCACAAGGGATTTTGTAGGTGGAGATGGGAGCCTGCTGGAGCGCAGTTCAGAGAGGGACCTTCTGTGCACAAGCTAAGCCACACAGACGAGGCAGTATTCCAAAACTGAACATAACAGAGGTGTGGCATTGTAAAAATTTAGGAGTTGCAGGGTGAAGAGGAGTGAGGGTGTAGTAGAGCTGATTCCCCTGCGTACCACTCCCACGAAGACTTTGGGCAGAAGACAGCAGCCAATGCCCCATACTGGGAAGTTCAGATTTAAGTATTTTAAAATGGTACATGTTTGAGCAATCATCTGTTTAAGAGAACAGAAGGAATTTTTTCCTTTCTGCTGAACTTGACAAAGTGTTTTTCCTTCTTCCTCACAATATCTGAAGAAAAGTGTGTTTAAAATAACCAGATATGATTGCAAAGTTGACAGTTTATAAGTTATTTCATCAGCCAGCATTCAGTATAGACAACAGAGGACCTGGGTGGTAACTTGAAAACCCCAATTAACATGGGAAATTATGGGGTAATGCTCTTTGCAGACAGAGGTATCCTCTACATCTTCTCACAGACTCTTTTGTGAAGGCAGGAGCTGAGTATTACCAGCTAACCCAAAGTTGCAAAACTGCTTGTAGCATATAATTTATTACAGGAGGTCCTGGAAAGTCCTTGATTTTGGGAGGCAGAAAACAGAGAAAGGAAAGGAAGAAACAGTTTTTTCTCTTGCTGTTAATAAAGCTTTTTGTGTTAATATGTATCCCAGAGTCAGTGTTTCCCCCTTCCCAGAGTTCTTTTAGAACTGATATTTACATAATCTGTTCAGCAGCCTGTGGGACATATGCCAGATCCTCAGGGGGGTAATTGGTCGTAGCTCCATTAATTCTGATGGAACCGCACTGATTTATAGCAGCTGGGAATTTGGCCCTCTCCACTTATTATATAAATGCAGCTTCTGCCATTAATAACATGCAGCTAAACAGCCACTTGTTAATTAGGATCTCAAGGTTTAAAGGCTGCATGCCCAATGTTCCACAGTACTAAGAACACTGCTCCAACAAGCTCACAGTCAAAGGCTGTCCAAACCACGCATGTGTGCTCTAGAAGAGCAGAAATGACCTTTGTGCAACGAAGTACAAAGGAAGACAAGAAGGGGCTGTGGAGAGGAAGGAAGTGGGAAAGGACACTGTTCAAGTAGCCTCACTTAATGCACTTAACTTTTGTCTCTAGGTTAGAAAGCTGGTTTCACCAGACTGCCTGAGCAGTGGGGGGAGGGATAGTCTTCCTGACATTGCTGCTTGATGACTGAGTACTGACTTATTTGTGGTTTCAGCTATTTTGCTTTAGTATCCTGCCACTCTAAGTTCTTGGAATTGAAGATGTCCATCGATGACACTGTTATACCATTTCCTGTAAATTGTTTTTTCTACTCAAAAAACCATAAAGTATCTGCCATGTTACCTGTGTTTGCTGAGGACCTATATCCATGTTTCTTAGGAGGCTGTTCAGAAAGTCTGTGACACTCTCCCATGGATAAATGCTGTTGGACCCATCAAGGACTATGACGATGTCCAACTGGGTTTTACACTCTGTAACATAAATTGCCACATAAGAATTGACAGCAACAAGGATCAGACTAATCTCACAGCTCCAGCTACTTTTGTCACTAGTAACAAATGTACATCCTTCAGCAGTGGGGCTGACATGCTTGATGCCAACTATCATTCTCCAACTTTTGCATTGTATTTCACACAGCTTGTGTTCCCTTTATCAGGAAAAGATTTTCTTATGAGCAGAAATTTAAGAATGGAAGAAGTTCACATAACTGGAGTATTTACCAGTGATCCCCTTCCTTCTTCAATGTCAGTCTATTCTTCTACAATTTTTTTAAAGGACCAGGTCTTTAAGATTTGTATGTATATTACTAAGCTGGGTTTGTATTAGGCCTCAATATGCCGTCATTACTTAAAAGGAGTCTTTTGGCCATAAGTTAAAAACATAAGCAACTATTTTTAGCAATTGTGTTTGGATGTTACATAGCACTGTAATGATTGTTTATACTGAGATAAATTCCAAAAGTAGGATGAATTTAGGTTATATACGGACAATGAAAACATTTACTTAACTTGGTAATGCTGGTAGCTAAGTTAAGCAGTTCATTTTTTTTTCAGTATGCCTATGTGTATACATTTGTCTTGTTTGGCACTCGTTATTTTTGGACACACAGGAAAACTCCTGCAGCATGCATACCTTGCACAGACGGAGCAATGGCCTCAACAGTGTCAAAAGTGGAGCTGACATTAGAACAAACTCCAGTCGTATAATGCAAACGTCCACATTTATAAGCATAAAGTGGTCCACATGCCTTTAAAAAATGAAAAAGGGTGAAATGTTTTTGTTATGATACCGGAGAAAAAAACCAGACTTTTAAAATTAGCAAAAAGTCCTTTCTTACCAGAAACCCTCCTTTTGGGTTAGTTACTAAGGTTGTTCCAAGAGTCATGTTTTCTTTTACTTCCACGACATTAGGAACTGAAGTAGAAGCTATAAATAGATTAAAATGTTAAGTATTCAGGAACATGAAAACAAAATATTAAATTATATATCCCCTAGTACGGAGCTTCCAGCTACTAAAATAAAACCCAGACTGACACTGGTTTCATCAAATATTTTAGCACCCTTCCCCCTCCTTCCTCAATTGCAACAATCAAGAAAAATTTCTGAGACTGGCTTTTATCCCAGAAAATTTGTCTGGGTTGCTGTCTCAAATAGTTTTCTTGAACCGCAAGAAAAGAAAAAAAAGTAAAAATAACAGCACAATGAAAACAAGATACTACTACGCACAGACTTTTGTTAATTAGGAAAATAAAATTCATTTTTTACCTTGTCTTGCCATGACTGACTTAATAGCTTTTCTATTTATTACAATTGTGTTACATTACTGATATTTAGGTTTTCAAGGAATACAAGGAGATTAAAAAAATCTCACAATAGGTATATTCAGTGAAGTTCACATTAACAGGAATTTTGTTCCAGTCTACATCGGGTATCTCTTGACTTGACCAAGAAAATTATTAATATTTACCTGTGGCATATTAAGATGCATCAGCCTAGCTACAGTTTCATCAAAAGCGTACTGACAGCACTATGAAGGCTCTTGGCTTCAGAGAGCTTTGGAAAGGTAATCCATGAAACTATGATCCAAGACCTTCCTGGCTCAATGGCCAGGACTGCCAACCACTGTCAATTAATGTCAGTCATAATAAAGTTTTGATAACAGTACCACATATCCATTCTAAAATTATGAACATGTTTTCCACAGGATAGTGAGAAGCCTTAAAATAAAATTATTTTTAACGTTACAAACACAACTTCCTTCACATTTAGCTCTGGAGCCCCATGCAAATTTTCACTAGAAAAACATTTGTAATGTGTACTTACTAGCTAAAAATCTCTTAAGATCTGAACTCTATTACTCCTTCATGTGACACAGCTTTATTTCCTTTCATACCTGGTAAGTTCAGTTTTACGCAGGGTGATGGGCTATCCCTTCCTACAGGGCATTTGTAGACATCGCCTGTTCTTTTCGCAGGTTGGCCAGCCAGTGGTGAACCAATAAGTACCCTGCAAATTAAGTTAAGTCTTAATGTCTTCTTTCTAACAAGGCACAGAAATTCAGCAAACAAACTTTACAGAGGGAGCACAGCTGCAGCAAGCTCCACACTAGCAGTATAGGATGGAATAAAAGAGAAGTATCTATTATACCAGTTCAGATGCAAGAGAAATAATATGGACATGAAAAGGAAATGTGCCTATACATCCAATTACAGAATAGAATAATTTTTTAAAAAAATTCCAGAGGAAAATATAGGTGGGTAGATGACAAGTCTTAGAAGTAATACAGAAGGAAAAATATTCTTTATTTAATATGTCCTTGATCTTTACAAGATCTTAGATGAAAACTTTTCGATGCTCTGAGACCAAATGCCAACAAAGAGGCTCACAAGCACTCAGAGAAAGAATTTATCCTTAAATAATGTGGAGCAGCACTGTGAAAGACATGTTCTTTTCTCTCATTAATAATAAAAAAGAAAGGTTATTAAAAGAAATTTCAAACTTGTAAAATGCAGTGAGCTGAGTATGCCTGACATCCCCTGGGAGGTGATCAACAGTCATCAGGTTCAAGCCCCTGTGCTGTTCCTTTCTCAGAAAGAAAGAGCCCCATGAAGAGTGTTATGTGGTCTGAAAGGCTATTTTATTTTGTCTTTTTGCATGAGGGAATCCCACAGTTACTGAGAAACAGGTGCAGTCAGGTTCAGAGACCATTTGCTGCTGGAATGCTACCGGTAGCATTATAGCAGTAGAAAAATCCTCTCAAGCCTGTTTTGTATTTTTTTAACTATCAGCTTACATATTTTCTACTTTATATACTGACATGCTGAAAGCTTGACAACTTACAGGAGCTCTGAAGTTAAATTTCAGAGATATCCAGATCTAGCATACTAGTTTATATCACCGTTTGGCTACTGGTAGAACCACCAGTTCCAGCTTATATTATTGCTTGCTTTTGAAAGGTTTCAGGACTGTTCACAACAATACAGCTTACTTTGCAAAATCCCAGCTCCCAGAATGGATTCCATTTCCTGAAGGTCTAAATTAGCTCAAAGAAGGTCATTACTCTTATTCTCTCATGACCCTCACACAAATGTGCATTTAAACATCCTACAATGGCAGCAGTCAAGAACTAGCACATTTCAAAAGCAGGCTCTGTGGTTTCATTTCTCTGGCACTGTGTTGCAGTGGTGGTCAGACTCTCAGAGTCTGGCAGAGCCAGCCTTTGCAGTGGTGATTGCTCACCACAGAATAGTCTGGCCTCTCTGTCACACAGCCTCCTGCTGCCTGTCATTCCTGCATGCCTGCAGGGGTCCCTGGGTTTACCAAGAATAAGAAAAAGCTCTGGGAAAACCAGAGCCAGCAGCAAAAGAATGATAGAGATCTCTTTCCCAAACCTTTTACCACACAATTGTTATTTCAGTCCTCCAGCCCAGTCGTCAGCCTCTGGGGTTTAACAAGGGAAAAGCATAGACAGGTGTTTATCAAATGACCAAGAAGCAATGATATGAGTGTGCGTGCCAAAATACAGCCTCTACTTGGAACAACAGGAAGGAAATGAGAGGTTAAGATAAAGGCTCCAGGTCCCAAATGCAAATACATTACCAGTTGCAAGACATATTTAGCTTGCCAAAAGAAAAAGCAGAGAGAGTACTGAACTAATTAATATTTTGACAGGTAAATCTTCCAACTGTGTTAAAAAAACCTCAGTTTAGATAACCCCTGGCAGAAAACTTTAGAAAAAAGCACTTAATGCAGATTATTTAGGTAAAATAGGAGTAATTTCATTAAGTACAGTAAATACATTAACTGAAGGAAAAGGTAAAGATTTCATTTGGTAAACTGAATAAACAGAGCTCAGGCAAAACACAGTACTTTATCAGCTCCGTCAATGAGGTAATTCACCCATTTTGTGAAGTCATTTCTTTGAGGAGATAATTGGAAGTATACACGTGGATATTCTCTCTCCCAGTCTTTCCCGATTTCCTAAGGACTGTGCATAAGTTTAAGAAATATGCCTGACAGAATTTGACCCTAACTTGAAAATAAAAGTACAGCACCTGAGTCACTGAATACCTGATAATTTTGAGTCTTCAGTTTAAAAAAGAAAAAGAGCTTACCATTTTCCTTCCTCATTTTCATACTGTTGAACTGTGTACCCGAACATGTCTTCCAGAGGCCCACTGAAGGTCAGTGCATTTTTCACATCAACGTTGGAAGTGCAAACAAGGTGAAAGAGAGCTTTAAAAAATTAGTATTAAAAAAAAAAAATTAGTATGTAGCAGTACAAATAAGCCCAAATACTTCCAAGAAATCAACATTCCATTACGACTTAATGAAAGGTACAACATACATTGAAAGTGGCATTTGGGGCACGCATATCACAGCTTGTAGGAGATTTAAAACATGCTTCCTCATACACAGATACCCAGATAAATTCAGAGTTGTTAGAAACTGGACTTCTGTATCCAAAACATATTTTTCAAACTCCCATCACTCATTCTAAAATCAGTTCTAATGACAGTAAGTAAAACACTATCGCCTTTAAGAATAAATATCTTTTTAGTTATTTATTTAGTTTAGTTCAGTTATTCTTTTAGCTCCATTCATTTCTAAAGCAAGAATTTAACATTAAATGTTCTTCCCTCATGCAAGTAAGTAGTTCTAATTGTTACTTAAACTGAGAACTAATTTTTAACAGAAAATTTTTGCAGAAAAACCACATAGGAAAAGAATAAGGACAGGCTTTCAGATGTATTTAATTTTAATCTATAATAGAGAAAAAAAGTATCTAGTTTTCTCTTAATTTCTGTAAACCATTTAGATTTGGAAAAGAATAAAATACATTTTCTATGCAACCATACGCTGATCTCCATAGTCACTATATGTGATTATTTGCAGAACTCTGATACTTGTGCATTTAGGAAAAGTTACTATACAATGATGATCTTGGACTATGAAGAGATCAATCAAGAGAGTAAATATTTTTTCTGACTTATTTCCCATACCATAAAGTTCAGTGATCATCACCAAGGAAAATACTGCAGAAGTTTGAGTGTATAGCAAGTTTCAGAAGTATTTGAGATACAAGGTGAAAATCCAGCTTGAAGTGATATCTATAACCAACTGCAAGGCTCATTAAGAAGCAAAAAACACTATTTATGTATAAAAATATCGCTATTTATATTTTCTTTATTTATTGCTTCTTATAGTGATCTCTTCCATCTTCGTCCTGTAAATCAATTTCAAAAGCAACCACCAACTCTGCTGCTGCAGAGCTGTATATTTAATTTTTATTATATTTAATTGACAAGAGTAAAAAATTAGGTGAATTTGTAGAACATTAAGACAGCTTAAAACCAGAAATATACACAAATTTCATTTAATTTTAATCTGCTGACACCTAACAGTTACATAAAAATACCCAAATACCCATTACTTGCTGCATGTCAAAGCATCTAAATAATGTCCAGTTACTAAAACACATCTGTGTTATTTGCCATGGAGTTGACAAAATTCTCATGGAAAGATTGTTACTATAATTAATCTCCCAAGTGGTCAATTTCTAATCTGTCTTTCTCAGCATCTTACTTCCTGCTTAATGCAGAAAAATTATCACAGAAGACCATTTGTCATTCAGTAGGTATTTCCAGTTTCACTGGACAGCAAAAAAAGGAAAAGTTTAATTTATTTTAGTTTTCCTATCTCCAGTCAGAGTCAGGAAATAAAAAGAAGTGAAAAAAACTAAAACAGATATTAGTTCTTCAGCAAATATTCATTGCAAGTGATAAGAAAAAATTAATCATTGACAGCCTGATGTGAAATAATTTGTTAGAAAATAATTTTGTCTCCCTTAAACATTTATGCTTAAAGAGATTCTGCTATGCCTGTGCAATAGGCATTTTCCTCCCCTATTCTCAGTCACACAAGTATAATTGAAAATTTTTAGGAACTCAGTCAAGTTATTACTAGTTTAAGTCTTCTTCTGTTAAATTTCAGTAAAAACTGTAATTTACTAATGAAAGAGTAAGAACAATCGCTATTATTACTTTTCAAACCATATTAGGGATTGTGACCGTGTCATTTACACTCACAACCTACCTCCTAGATAATGAAACAGTACTAATGAGTCACCTACTAAAGTAACTAAGTTCATTGTTTAGTTCAAAAGGAAACGCAGAAGCCCAATATACCCATGTCAAATTTTCTCTCTATGATCTCCAGAAGTCCGTTCACTTTAGCCTCTGAACAAGGACAGAACATCCTTCTAGCGGTCTTTAGAGGCATGCTTTTCCCATTTCTCACCTCATGATGTTCAACACATATCATTATATGAAACACTAAAGGCCACCAAAGATTCCAGCCCATTAGCTGTCTCCTAAAGCAGCCAAAGGTTACATGTGCACCCTGTACTCTGTTCACCATGATACCCTCTGCCATCATTTTATCATCTGCTGATAGACAAGGAGTTTTATCACAGTGATGCAGCATTGACAATTATGGATGTTTACTCTGTAGTCATTATAGGAAATAGTCTTGAAGTTTCCTGAATTGATTATGTAACATTCATAAAGCTCATCATTTTAATGCATGTGTTTCTAATCCCCATAGTTGTAACAGCTGAAAATACAAAATGCTAGCAAGTAAACCAGAAGACAAAAAAAAAAAATGCCAGCTATTGATTATCAACCACCCAAATCCTCAATGCTTTTGAGAGAGGTCAACTTAAAATCAACAATAATAATGCTTTCTTCTAAAAACATAAAGCTACAGGAATCAAAAGAAGCTAGATGAGCCAGACTGGTCAGAAATAAAACTGAGATGGTGACTCCCCACAGCAGAACAAACCTGTAGACCTTGCTGGCACAGACTGTTCTGGAGGCTAAATGCAACAAGCTCAATGGGGATCTGAATAACTCAATGGAAGACAAAACTGCTGCAGTTTACAACCCACACCATTTCCAACCATTTCCAGAATGCACATCTGGTTCATGAAATCCCTTTAGCTGGAAGAGCTTGGAAACTGATACTTGGAAACTGGAAAGGAACGTTACATATGATTGCATGGTTGCTTTTTGTCTGCAGCTATGAGCTTACATGTACTCCTGCAGACATGATACTGATTTGATCCAGTATGGCTGTGCTTTTGCTCTCTCATCTTCCTCCTCTATCTTAGCCAGAAATCAGACATTTTGAAGTTTGACTGCATACACAAACTGTTTGGCATATTTTAATATGCAAATGTACTGCATGGCCTTCTCTGTCTTGTATATGCTTTGAAACATCACGAGCATAATTTTTTTGTATTAAAGTAAGGGTCATGATAAGCAATGTAAAATGAACTTACAAGTAATCAACTTATTTAAAGGTACCTTGCTGCATTTTCCATAGATCTTGTAAAAGGGAATCTTACAAGACAAAGAGATGTTCAAATCTACAAATGGTAAATGGAAAAGTGGAGTTTATGGTGACCTACATTACACGTCTAGCTAACAATAATCTAACTGATTTATGGCAACTTGGCTTTCATGCTTTATTTCATTTTTTAGTAGAGAGAACACTGTACAGAGGAGCTAATAATTCAGAACATTTAAAAGTATTACTGATTGTGACTGTGAAAATTATGTTATTAATAATATCTAGTTTGAACTCTTTCAAATTTCCAGTTTCTGTCTAGGATGGCATATACTCTACTGTTTCTAGCTAACTTGTGTATGAATTAAGAAAAATATTGGCAGAAGCAGTGGAAAAAGAACTATGGGGAAGTTGGAGAGGATTCTCTTCAGAATTATGGGAATTAAGGAGAATAAAATTCGTAAGATACAAAGTATTTGACTTAAACACAAATAATGTAGGTAAATTAAGATTTTGAACTATTTCATATTGTGTTAACAGAATGACTGCAAACAGACCAAAATCAACTGACACGGTTCAGAAATGCAGAGCGTGAAAGTTTCTCAAAGGTTAAAACTGAAGTTCCAGTTTTATCTTCATGTTCTACAAGAAACGAGGCACTGCAGAAAACCTGGGACAATGTTCCTCTCACTACTGATTTACACTGAGCAGAACATGAGCTGATGCACGTGCCATTCTTTGCTTAGCACAGCTTGTACCTATACATGAAAGGTTAACACTCAGTCACCAAGACGACAACACAAATATTATTTCTATTACAAACCTGGAGTAGTAGCTCATACTTGTCCAGTAGCCACTAATAAATTCTTTTCTGTTTTATTTAATGAGTTCTTTTAACTAAACCTTTGTGCTGTCTGGATAGTTATTCTGCCTTCAAACCATGAAAAACCAGATTTTTCTGGGACTTGTTCATGAGCATGTTGCCCGGCTGGCCACTCTAACCTTACAAACACAGAATTGGAACCCTTATTTTCCTAAAAAGATGGATATAAACATAACCCAAACTGCAGAACAAAGCCTAACACCTGGTTCTTTACTGACGAGAAACAGATCACCACAAATCACCCACAATAAATGACATCACAAAGACGAACTTAGACAAGAGAAGAAATAAATTATGTTAGAATATTTTAACTGTGTATGGTCTATGGCAAATAACAATTGCATCATTGATAAAAAGAGTTTATCCAGAGAAATAAAAATGCTTTTTTGCAAGAACAGGAAAGGACAAATTCACACGTGGCAACAGACAAGGCTAACACATTGGCTGTGCACTACTTCTCCCTGCCAGCATGTGGTCAAAAAGTTATTTTTGTTTCATTTCACACTTACTGCTATAGCACTTCAGACGTTTTTATCAATTCATCTGTATTTTTCAGGAGACTGAAACAAAGCAGCTCTCGGTGCACCAAGGAGCACACCAAAACATGTAGAAATGTTTTTCATAAGTATGCACAATTGGAAAACACTGGGAAATTAAAAAAAAACTTAAAAAAATAAGACTGCCTCCATCCTGCAATATAAGAGAGAATGCAGAAATTTAAGCTGAAGACTAAAATAAGATTAAAATGCTTCATGGAGTTCTCTTGTATTTAGACATCTTGGAAAATAAATTAAAATAAAAATTGCCTTAATGTTTGTACAGCGTGTATTACAATCAATGGTGTTGTAAAGATATTTTAAAAATCTGCAGACAGAACAGGTGTGCAATACATTAACAGGGAATTGTGGATGTGATCAAAATGTACTGAAAGCTACGTGATATTAGATGTCCTAATTGTAAGACAGTAAACGACTCCCTTCAAAAGTATTTTACATTGATGTTGCAAAGACTACCTATCCTTTGATCCTAGAAAACCTATGAAACTAATCAGCATAAAAGGATGCAAGTGGGGTGTTGGTCTGTGACTCAGCGACGGAAGCATTGTTGTGGCCTCCCACAAAAGCTTATTTTCAAACTGGTGGCAAACAGTATCATGGTCTGCAATTTGAAAACTCTTTCACTTGAGGAAACTGACACTGCCGGGTGCTGGCACCTGCAAGCCTGAGCTGCAGCTCTCAGCTCTCAGCTCGTTGCAATCAAGCCAGCCACAGAGCACAAACTGTGTCCTTCGGTACGCACAGCGCTGTGCCTCGGGAAATAAAACCTCCTCAAAGCTTTGTGGATCCTTAGCTGCACCAACACAGCACCGTGCACTTGGGTCAGGGCTGGGCTGCACCTGGCAGGTAGCAAGGAAGATTAAACATGCGTCTACTTGCAAAGTCATACCTACAGAAACGCGACTTTAAAAATAATGGCTCAAACATGTCAAAGTGGACCAGCAAATCTACACACTTTTATTTTTTTGCTTCAATTGTGAAAATGTCACTGCAGAATTACACAGCCTTTCCCTAGTAAAAAGAGATTTAGCCACTGACATGCCAAGTGGAAGAAAATACGACAGCATTGTACAATTGCTGTCTGTGAGCTCAGAGGACAGAGTGCTCTGGTCTGCAGAAGGCCAAGGAGGCTGAGGCAGGAGCTCTTGTTGCATTCAGTTCTGCCTGGCTAAATATCAACATATTTCAAATAAAGCTGTGTACATATATAAAAAAAATCAACTTCAGAAACTTTTTCAGAATTGCTTAAATCGAGCCTTTTATTTTTCTGGGCTACAAAAGAACTTTTGTATGATTTTGCCTCCAGCATTTTTTCTTTAATCTTTAACCTTTGAAGAGCAAAAGACTGACTTTCTGGAAAGAGATTGAATAATTAATAAACCACTTCTTATTAAAAGTAGATAAATACCCCAGAAGACCAAGAAATATATATTTGAAAGTAATTCCAGATGCAGTACCCAAATGCTTTTCAAAACCAATTAAATGCTTTGTACAACCCATTAAATAAAGCTCTCTTTGCTGGTTTTGTGCTAAGTATTTTGTGCTGGAAAATAGCTTTATAATGCAGTCTCAAGTCTGAAAATATACTGAATCACAGCTTTGTAATGGGGTACTAAATAAGTAACACTATGCACCAGGCAAAACTTGGAAATATAGTGGCAGAGACCAAGAATATGTCTCCCATTCAAGTAGCAGTAACCAGAATAAAACTATTTTGTTCAGAATTTGGAAAGTGGTCCTCTCATCATCACAATCCCTTTGCAGTTTCTCACTAGATAAAGAAAAAAGCCGTAGAAATATGCAGTCACATACAAAGAACTTTACGAAGTCTGCTTCTTGACTTGTGAAAAGATGTACAAAGTCTAAGCAAATTTAGCAGCTTGATGAAAGTGAAACAACTCCTACAAAATATTTTATCTTGTCTCCAACGATTTCCAGTCCATCTTTTAGACGTAGCTCCTCCATCAACACTTAACTCTACGCAAGTCCCTACAATTTTTGTACTCCCTTGATGTCCATCCTTCTTTGCTGTCAGACCATTCCTCATGAACACCCAACTGGAAACTTCATTTCCTACCATTCAGCTTTATGTGTAAACCCCATATTTCAGGCAGAAACCATAGCGAAAATGAACATGTATGTTGTTTTCTGAAATAAAACGCATCAGTAAGAGTAAAATAGGACATTTGCTTTGGTTTTCTACAATCACTTGTTCAGTTATGATGAATCCCACCTTTGCTGGCTGATGTTCTGTAAGCTTTCCATTGTGCAGCCTCCTTGAAACTAGCATGGTTGGTGAAGTACACCTTGTGCTACAGGAAACACAAGATACCAAGAGCCACTTCTTTCATAGTGACTTTTCATTTGACTTCACACTGCTAGTTAGGCTGTTTTTCACACAAGCATACTTCATGTATTATAGGACAATTTTGTTGTTCTTAACCTAAAAAAACCCACCTAAGTAGATCCAATATGAAACTTACTATTTCTTTTAAATTTTAAGTATGATGGTAACTGAGTATCAAGAGTGTTTTTTTTCTTATCATGTGAAATAATTAATGAATATTTCTAAGTATTCATTTCATGTTTCCTACAAAATTAAATTCTGTGACACTTGCTTAGTGGGAGGAAGTAAACCTAATCTTTTTTTTCATTCTTAAGCAAATAGCTGCCATACCTTTTCTACCTTATCAAATCACATATATCATGTCACTTTGAACAACAGCTCCTCTAACCTTCTGCCTATGATTCAATCAAAAAATGTAGCTGGCTTGTGCAATAGGTAGCACAAACGATTGAGAAGGTCAACCTATCACTGTCTAGTTAAAAAATGATACGACCATCTTTACATAGTGCCACTTTATTATGGTTAGCAATTGGTTATTGCAAATGCATCGTTGAATCAGAGATGCATATTACAATACAGAGTTTACAATGCAGAGTTTACTTCAGACTTGAAGCTCATGAAAAAGCACATGCAAGGCTATAGAATTAAGTCAGAAATTTCAAGGCAGAGATGTTAAGTGTAATATATCTTCAACAGTAAGAGTCATTTGTGATTCAAAGGAGGTTTATTTTGAGAAGATGAAGACTGGCAACTTTTGTCATTATGCAACATGCTACATCTTTCACAATTTTGGTATGCTAATGCAGGGACTAAGGAAAAAGAAAGTCCTGAATACTCATGACACTGGTGAATCCTTGCATTTGAGGAAATCACTACTTGTCAGTGTTCAAATCTGAATTGCAAATGGCATTGTCTACATATTTTTAAGTTTCTTTTGAATCCATGTTTTGTACTTGTTTTTTTCCTTAGCAACTTACAAGCTTTCTTTGAAAAAAAAACTGTCAAAACCAGGAAAAAAAATGCTAAACACTGCAGCCAAATTAATGCACTTCTGAAGGCAGATACATTGCCACTGCGCTGTTATTTACATATAAAAAAATCTAAATAGACTTTAAGAGAATGTGAACACCAGAAAAGGCCCCCAAACAAGTCACTCTATCTGATAAGCCTACATTTCACCAGTCTACTCCATCAAATTTAAAACCAACTATCTATAAAATGCCTCAGGACAGAAATTCCTTTCAGACTTGTGGGAAATTTGATAATCTGAGAACTGATGCAAAAAGCAATGCCTAACTGAAAACTCATGCTACTATCTCCCTGCCAGAACTGCAAGTATGCTCCTTTCTCACCCTGAGAAGGGACTTCTCAAGAGTACTCCTTGAAGAATTGAAAGACTCCTTGCAGCAGCACATTCTCAGTAAGTGATTAACAACATGATAAATTCTGACATCTTAGATAAGTGATACAGAGGATTGATTGTGCACATACAATCCTTTGGACATAAGCACGGACCAAGTCTAGAAGTAGGAGAGGATCTAGCTGCACCTAGATGGATTTCTGAGAGGAGTTTAGAAAGCAAGGGAGTCTTTTCTGAACCTGATGACACAACAGAAGGGTCTCTCTGACAGCTATCTCCCTCTGCCCTCTACGCTGTTAATAGTCAAGAGTACTTGTTAAATCACCATCACATTTACCACTGAATTTTGTCAACTCACTGTTTTATATCAATAACACATATTGGTGTTTCACTCATGGGAGTCAAGTACATCGTTCCATTTGTTTCATGGATGAAGGAAATTTTTTTTTGCCTATCTGACTTGGTTCCTTTACGCTTGCATTTCCTCCCTCAGTTATTTTCACAGATTGTCAGGTAATTTTTCTAAAAGTCTTAAGGTACAACAAGCTTTTCCATTCCTTTACTTCACAATGACTAACTCCTGTCTTTCATAGCCTTGGGCTGGGCGTAATCACTGGCTTGCTCTCAACCAAATCACTCAAGGCTTCAGCAACAGAAGAAATCCTCCAAAAGGAAGTGCAAATATCCTGATATGACCTACTTCCATCTAGCTAGCTAAAGCATCAAATTTAAGCCAGTTTTTACACAGTACATCAAAAACACAGATTGTCTCTATAAAAGACTTCAATATAAATTCAGCTGTGATCCAATTTCTTTTGGAGTGCAATGGTGGGTAAAGGATGGAAGCTTATAAATATCTAGGGTTTCTTTTGGTCTTGAACAATTTTGCTATGCAGTGATTTGGTGGGGGGAAAATCCCAAAAACAAGAAGAAAGCTTGATCAAACAAAAATGACAGAGACAAGTGGGGCAAAGACACACCTCAGCATGAAATCCCAGGCATGTATATTAAAAGAAAAAAAATCAACTTGCAAGGCATAGCCAAGATGTATAGAGACAACTTACCTATTATTTCCCATAATAAAACAGCTATCATAATTTTCATTACAACACAACAGATAATTCATTCTTAGCTGAACCGTGTTCTAGCACAGTAAGAGGAAACCACTATGTTTCTGCAGCTTCTTTTGTCATGGATACATAGAGTTCTGTTTCTCTGTTTGTATGTATTCCTAAAACAGCAGAAACCTGAAAACTCTTAAAGTGCTTCTAGCAACTTAGTTTATTGTTCAGACAAACTTGTTATAAAATACA
>JANRMJ010000079.1:15970037-15980893 GCA_025584955.1 Alethe diademata | reverse complement strand
AAAAACCATCAACAAAATAACATAAATTAATCATCAGGTATGCACAGCTTCAAGGCTTATTGGCTAATTTAACATGTGTTAGAGAAGGGAAAAAAAGCAGGTAATTTCTGATAGCATCTTATGCTTCATGGGGTTTTTTCTTCCCCTCTTAAAGAAGGTATGAGCAATTTTATTTTGCTTGTTAGGTAAGAAGTATCTCTAATCTGTTATACAAGAGAGGAACACATAGTGCAAGACTGACTTCAAATAGCCAAAAGCATGTCTAACTTTCTTCCATTAAAGGAATAGTATGACAGCATCAATATTGTGAGAGAGATGTTTCATGTTTCTGCAGTGTTCACTGTTGTTATTATGCTGCATTATGCACTGCATAGAAATGTGTTCATATAGCTTCCAAGTGAATATTTATCATTGACAGGACTTACTAATCTTGGATAGTTTACATTGCACTGTAGATTAGTAGTAGTTTACATTTGGTTTTTTTTC
The DNA here is from genome assembly GCA_025584955.1 of Alethe diademata. Classification (NCBI taxonomy): domain Eukaryota; kingdom Metazoa; phylum Chordata; class Aves; order Passeriformes; family Muscicapidae; genus Alethe; species Alethe diademata. The sequence goes on along the minus strand of JANRMJ010000079.1, from coordinate 15,980,407 downwards.
TTACACTTGCTTATTCACAGTCTCCAACATGTCTTTCACCTTGATGACTTTGTTGTTCATTTTCATAGTCTTCATTTTTTCCTATCTGATTCTAAGACCATGCTAGAATTCACTTGGCATAACTTGTAGGTCTGTAGTCTGATTTTTATTATGTCTGAAATACTTAAGGGCTTCTTCTTCAAGTACCAGGACTAAGGCCTTGAAGGATTTGATATGGTTCCAGAAGTACTCTATGCATAAATCTTTTCATGTTTTACAGCTCAGCTTTTAACTGATACTTGATATTCTTGGAGAATGCCCATGTTTCTGCTCCATCTGTATTAAGCAGTGGTACAAATGTGCCAAAAATCCTTTTTGCTATACAATAGGATCTTTATAAAATTTTTGTTTTGCCGATTGTGTTAGTTTTATTACTGTTGGTAGGAAATGTTATGGAAGATGACCTTTGTGTTCTGTGTTAAATCTATTCTCTACAATATCTTATATTTTCTTGTTCTTTTTTGCATTATGTATCAAATATCATAGTGTAATTGTGAACCAAATTAGTTGACGGCCTTTATTCTTACCTATGTACCTGTTTTAAGTTATCTTTGAGCTCTGTAGTACATTAGCAAGCTTTAACATGAATATATGATTCCTTAGACTAAACACTACAGAACACAGTCTATTCGATGTGAATGAGGCACTGATTTCTCTGGGCTATCAACATTTTTTGTGTTGGAGCACTGTTTCTGCACCACTGAAGTTGCTGTAGCTATGGCATTGAGTCTGAGGGAAATGGAACTGGTAACTTCAAGTGTAGGGATGAAAAACGAAAATTAAATTGTATTATAGGAACTAGAAATTACAATGTATTGATACGATTTTTGACTAAAGGTGTATGTAATAACTCAGATTGCAATATACAAAGAAGATTTGCAATGAGGCCAGAATTTAGGTGTAGAGGGTTAATTATTCTCATTAATGCCTTGGGCTTTCTGCAGTGCACACACATTTCTTTTGTTACTGCTCTTAACAATTATTTTGTTTTGTTTTGTTTTTAACATGCTACTCATGGTATGTTGTATAACCAATATTATTTATTGTTCAGATAGACTTCATTTATGAAGCTGTATAAAAGAATAACTTCCTGAGAGCATGCTGTGAAGGGAGGCTAATTGATGACACTAATTTCTCAAAATAATTACATAGTCTTCAGAATCTTACATTGTATTGCATTGCACTGTGTTCATTACCTTCACAGCTGGTCTGCATGATATAATTACTTATTGCTGTTGCGTTACAGAAAAAAGGTAGCTTTGATTGTAATAACTCTGTGAAAACTAATTATATTCTTTTTTTTCCTTTCCTAATATATAGAAACATTTTTTCCTTGATGCATACATTCTTCTTCTATGTCTATTTTGTTGCTGTTAATGCAAAAGCAATATTTGAATATAGTTCTCTGCCCAAGCTTCCCTTTAATCTTCCTAATCAGGAAGAAAAAAATCTTGCTTTTTCTGAAGGAACACAAACATGATCATGATGACAGCCTGTTTTATGGCCTCCATTAAAAAAAGCAAAACAAAACAACAAAAACCAATCAACCAACCAAAATGCCCCAAAAATCAACAAACAAAACTAACCCACCAAAAACTCATAAGAAAACTCAGTGCAAACAAACACACAAAACCCACACTAAAACCAAACAAACAATTCATCCCAGCAAAACAGCACACATACAAGAAGGAAAAAGACCCCTGTACTACAGAAATTTCAGCTTTTTGCAATGATTGTTTCTTTATTTTTTTAACTGTATGATTTTTAAGACAAATTGGAAGTTTGCAAAAGTCTTTCTACAATGAGGAACACATTTCTACTTTTTTAGTGAAGTTGCAAACCAGGCTCCTGCTGGGATTTGAACTCCTGTAGATTGCTGTAACTCTTTATTTCAGGGGCACCACAGTAATTTTTACCTGCAGAGACCTGTAATTCACATCCCACTGCTCCATCTACCTGTCTATATAAGTAATTTGTTTTGTGGTCTGTAAGTCTGGATCTTTCTGAATGTGGATCATATTGAAATAGTGGACAGCTGACAGAGAAGGTAATATGCATAATTTTGTTAGGAGATTAAAAAAGCACTCAGCTTCTAAATCAGAATTATAAATTGCTGTTCTTTTTCACATTGAAAGACTTTTTGAAAAGCATCTCCAGTTTCCTAGAGTCATGTCAAAACCAGCAGACTTTTGCCTAAGTAGCTGTAGTGTTCTGTTTAAACTAATAGTGTGAACTGGAGAACTAAGGTTTCTTCAGGCCAGAAGCAATCTGCTGACATGTAACTCTGGAAACTGCTGCAAAGAACCTTTTTTCCCCATGCAGGCTGAGTTGTGTAACTCTTGATGCCATGAGATGTGTTCTCCTGTAGTGATCAGCATATTAACATGTGTGTCACATGACTGAATACACATGTATAAGCCCTGTCAGATGTGTACTATGCAGATATGTAAAGACATTGTGCTTTTGCATATCAACCCTTTTAGATATGATAGGCGTGAGTATGATTTTGTATGAAAGAGGTGCTGCCAGGGGCTCCTGAAAAGGGATGACAAAAGGCAAGGCCCCAAGACAACCCATACCAGGACCACTCTGCCTACACCATCAGCATAAGCCTTCAGATAGCCAGGAGAGTCTTTAAAGTGTCTGAATTGTCACTGGATACACCCAGTCATTTTAGGTTAATTGACTTACATGGGAATGCCCTGAGCAACATATAGAATGCATGTCCTAAAAGAAGGAACCAGAGACCAGGACTCATCACCTGAAGGACAGCTTAATCTTCTTGTCAAAGGACGCAAAAGACCATTTCCCTTGCAGTGTCAATCCCTGTGAATCCATTTGTGCTGAGCATACTCTGAGTGCATCTCCAGGGTCAGGCTCTTTAGTGAAATTGAGAATAAGAACTTCTGATCTGGAGGTTTGATCCAGACACCAAACTGCTTTGGAAGCACAGTTCTAGCCATGCAAGAAACAAAACGCTAAGTGTCCAGAGTACCTCATGGATAGACCAGCACCAAACAGAGTAATTAACTTTAAGTTTGGAGAAGAGGTGAAAGCAGAATTTTTAGATCAGAATTTTGAATTTAAATATGGAGTTTAAGTTAGGAATTGCTTTACAGTGTCAGTGGATCTGAATCATGTGAAATTCACAGCTTTGGGTTTATTTTTTAATTTAAAAAGAGAGATTTCTTGAGTATTTTAATCAAATGATGGCAATATTTGCTGATTAAAAGCCCCAAGAAGCTGTGCTCCTTTTCTGCAGAATGATCCTTGTGTGTGACAAATATAACCTTAGCAATTAATAGAAATGGTTTAAATTGTGTAGTCATAATGAAAGAGGAAGTTTTGCTGAGATATAAGGAGTTTATGATTAGTAGCTTTTTGTTAGTTTGAAAATTCATTCTCTGTGAAAAAAAAACAATTGCTCATGCTGTATTATTCTCCTTTTCACCTGCTCAGCTACTGAGTTAGGAATCAATAGAAGTGATACTATAGATTTGTCATTGCCATGCCATTTGGCAGGTCTAAATATGCCTAAATATTTGCATATCTAAAGATTTTCTATATGTTGTAAAAGTATAATCTGAAAGAATAAATATGCACATTTTTCCTCCAGCTCATAGGAAATTCTGGTTTAGAGACCAGAATGAAGTCAAAATTCATGAGGCAAATTGTTTGTTACAGAGAAATTTTCAGAATTCATAATTGACACTGTTTAAACCAATAGTCCCAAAGATGGTTGTGCAGTGATTTACTGTGGATTCTGTTATCGAGTAGCATTTATTCAGATGATACAACATTAATAGTGGCAGGCTCAGCATGACCTGCCAGATATATCAGTATACAGATAGAAGATTAAAAAAAAATATATATATATATATATATAAAATCATAAATGCCTTATTTCAGAACATCTAAAAAAACCAATTTTTCTTCAAGATACTTGTCAGTCTAATGAGCATGAACAATATCATGTGTTTCTGCAGTCTATATAACTTTTATGTTTTCTCTCTAAAGAAATTATGTTACCTTCATTTGAGTTGTTTTATTACAGTATATCAGTGTCCAAGAATCCAGTGACCACATTGAGGTTAGTAAAATAACCAACATATAAGCCAGAGGCAGAGTTAATGTTATTAATCGTTTGCTTATTGATGAAGTAGTGCATGTGAGTGTTATGCCTAGATTAATTTATGTATACTGTCTATGGAAATCTTATTTCTGCAGTAGGACTGGGCTCAGAGCCAAGACCTTGGTTCAGGTCAGCACATTTTGCAGAGGTTTTAAAGTTAGCTCAGCAATCCAAATAACCCCCTGTGGAGCAATTCAGGACAGTATTTCCCCCAAACTCTGCAACCAAACTAGCCTTTTTGACCTTGTCCAGAGCTCATAGGTTGCAGCTTCTTGATTAACTCAGTCTGGCACCATTTTCAAATATCTGTGCACCTAACATACATTTAGCTGCCTGACATCTTGAACCTCCTTAGAAGTTTCCAGGCTCTAATGGAAGATCTTGTGTCACCAGAACAAACTGAGTTTTGACTGTTCGAAGAACTGGATTTGTTTGCTTTCAAGAGTGCTCTTTGAGTGCTCTTATTAAAGTAAAATGAATGGTCATATCACTGACCATGTTTGTTCTCAGACCTATTTAATCTGATTTTAGAGTCTTTTCTGAAAAGTCCTTTCTTATGGCCTTTTCTTAGAGGCCTTTTTTAATTAGCCAAGGAAGAATACATATCTCAGATATCAAAAATGTATTTCTTCTGGTAATTTCTCTCCTCTGTACTCAGCTAAGCTGTTGTCACTGCTTTAAAATTGCTAGAAAAAACCAGAATATTTTCCCCAAAAATTATTTTTGGAAGGTCTTTCTTGAGATTTTGAAGTATTCTTCAGATGACTTTTTTTGTCAGGAATGGTCTGAAGTTGGTGTCTTTTGAGTTGGTCGACCTGACATTTGTAGCCCATTCTGATTTGGGGACAGTAATCACAAACCTCCAGGAACAGTATTTTGTAGATTAGGAGCACCTTGTCAAATGTGTTTCCTTGGCACCTGGATTAATAGTCTGGCAAGGAGCTAAAGATTTCGATCCCAGTTTCCATGTTTATAATTACTTGGATGACATGAGTGCTGGTTTAAGTGGATGCATGCAGATTGCTAGAGACACTGTGCTGGTTAGGAAAACGAGGCCTGCAGTGGTGTGATAATACGAGCTGCTCTCCCTGAAGTATTCCTCTGGCTTTGGAGAGAGTGAGAACTAGGTGACTAACTGAAACAGGAAGAAATTGTACTTCACATCCATCTGAGGTGATTCCACTGTCAACATTTACCCCACAAGAGAGTTCCTGGCAAGGGGTAGACAAGAAATGTACATCAAATCCTTCAGGCACTGCCAGGCCAGGAATGAAATATGGCTTCCATATCATCGGGAACTGCCCAATCATACAGGATGCAGGAATTAAAAAGCATGAAGTGAAGCATCTGTGAAGTGTTACCAAGGTAAGCTAAAAAGAAAGATTGGACGATGTTTCAGGAACCACATACAAGAGATGAAAACAATGAGTTATAGGAACTGGACATGATTTTTGTGAAGGAGAACTAAGCATTTGTGGTGGCTGTGGCTGTGCGACACTGAGTATCCTGACACATCTTTAGAAGAGGCCGTGATGGAAAAAGTGTAGATATACCAACATCTTCACAAACTCATTCAGGAACTAACAAATGTGGTAGGCATTACATTTATGGGCTTACCTCTTGGAACACGGGGAAAGAAGTACCATAGAAATGATGAACTTTTGAGGGCCTTGGGTATCTCCAGATCGGGGCAGGAGAAGACAGCTGGGCCTCCAGAAAGCTCTTTGTTTCTGTAATGTTGTTCGTATGTTTGCAAGTATGTACTGTTATATCATCTTAATAACTTGTCAGTGAATGCTGTGAGCACAAGTCAGCCACAATCCAGCTAACACCAGGCCTGGATAGTATATTGGGACACCAATGGACTCATATCATGACGTGTCACATTCCATCAGTCTGAGGCAAAATTCTACTGATTTTAACCTGGGTGGATGGGCCATGTGTACTTAACCCAGAAAGGGAGCACGTGTAAATTATACATGCTTGATAAATAGCCATTCCAATAACTCATGTAGAAACATTTGGGATTATTTTATAGTTGGTTTTATGCTTGCATTTATGCTAGTTCTATTTGTGTGTTTGGGTCGTGTAGCCAGCTGGTGTATAGAGCTGCATGAATACCTTACTAACTAGCAAGATAAAGGAAGAGAAAGAAGAGATAGGGAAGTCTAGACCACACTCGTAAGGGTCTTATAGTCATAATATCTAATTTAAGACAGCCATCTCAGCTGCAGCTATGGCAACAAGATTTCCAGTAATGATTACAATACTAAATCAGAATTGAGTATTTCGCATGGGAAATTGCAAGGCTGGGGAGAAGTGAGCTTTGAAAAGTCACAGGATTTCTGCTTTTCAAAACAGTCACTCAGGCTAAAACAGAAAGAAACTGTGAGATCCAATTTTTTGCTGCTTTAGTCATATGTACAATGCAAAAGGAATTTATGCAGGAAATTATGTAGCAGTGTAGGTACATAGTAAGGTACATAGTAAGGTTTTTGACAAAACTTGAGCATTTAAGGTAGCAAAACCCAATTTACTATTTGAAATTTTGCACATGGTATCAGTATATGATATTTTGTAAACAAGTAAATCTATGAATGTATGTCAAGAATACTCTGTCTTTTCCGAGGTTTGTCTGCATAGAGAGCCTGATTGACAAGTTTGCAAGAGATTGTTTTGTGAATCAGATTGATAGTAAATTTGTATATTTTGTAAAATAAAATTAGAGTAATTAGCATACTGATATAAGACATATAATGATACAAGCATTGTGATGAAAATCTTATAAAACTGGCTCCTCATAATTTTATTTAGTTTGTCTTGGTAAATTATATTAGAATAATTGTTTTACTTTATTTTAGCATGTTTCAACTGTTTGGGAGGGGAAAAGAAACTTGTAAATTCAGATAACTGCTCAGTTTTGTACTTTTTTTAAATAAATTCAAAATTTAAAATAATATAATTTTTAAATAACCCAAGCTATTAAATCAATCAGTTTGATTTAATGCTTTGCATGTCATGTTGTTCTTGGTTCTGAGATTTTACATTAAAAAAGGTGTTACTGCATGTGTTTCAAGACATAAATTACTGACTTTTTTCAAATCTTTAGCCTGCAATTTATATAAGATGGCCTGTCACAGTGGAGGAATTTCCAGTGCTATGGCGATAAATTTGTTTTAGAATGAACAGACATTAAGGTCAAGGGAATTATTATGGCTGTTATAGTTGTTTAGTCTGATCTGCTGTAGTATATAAAGTTCTCATTTAAGTATTCTCTTTATACATTTACATAATATTAAAAAAAAATCATTCCACCACTTAGAGGACCAAATTTTAATTATGTTATCTTCTGTCTAATTAATTTAATTCTTCAATCTAAGATATTAATTATTGCTTTGTTAAGCAAAGATTAGAATCTTCAGATGGGTCTTCAAGTCAGTAAGGTTGAGAGAGGAGCTAGAAAAACAAAGGAAAGGAATGGCATTAGAACTGAAAACCTTTTTAGGTAAATCAAAGATTTTACTTTGAATATTGCCAATTACTTTTGTGTAAGCAGGCAGTAGTTAAGCTTAACTAAGGTCTGTTTTTCAACTTTTTAATGGTTTTCATTAGACAAGCAACAACCAGTTTAAGTGCTTAAAAGTATAACAAAGCAGAGTATGTCATTAATGAAATGTAGCTTCTTATATGAAAATATTTCAACCAGTCCTTAAACTAGCTCAGCATGTTTCATGCTATCAAAAAGTGTGTTCAGCCACAGATGTATTTTGACTAAGTTTAAGAGAAGTGATGCAAAACCAAATTTTATATATATATATTTACAGATATAATGCCAACTGTATGTTTTGGTTTACAAGTGAAAATTGATTGGATTTGAGTAGGTCTAGGAAATTTCAAGGGGGAAAATGATAGGGGCTTAGAGGATAAGTTTTGCAATATCTTCCAAAAATGAGGAATACTGTGAAGAAAAGGAGAAAGTAGCATAATATTGCATAGCAGGAGGTAAAGGGTTAAGCTATAAATAGTAACAACATGAATCTGTCTATTATAAACTCAAGCTATTTTCCTGTTAACAAACTGTTTTCTATCCACTCTCCAGTATATTTTAAAAAACAAAAGAAACAAAAAAGCACCTACTATATCTGTAAACATTAACTTAAGTTCTGTTAATGTTTGTCAGAATTCCACATAAATAAATCCTATTAAAGCAGCTGAGGCCGTAGGGTAGCAGACATACATAGGGTATTGTATCATTTTGACTTTTTTCCCTGTCATGACCTCACAAAATGAGTTCCTAAAAATTGGAATCTGAGCCTTTACATAGTCATAGCAACAAACAGAAAGGATTCTTCTCAGTACTGGTGAACTGGAATTCTAATTATATTTTGGTTTATTGGTTGTTAGAATGACAAGTTTTTCTTGGATAAGACAGTTCAAATTTCAAGCAGAAAACTGACCATTTTTCCTGAAGAAGGGAAGGCCAGCTCCAAAGTATACACTTTACATTGAAAGATGCTACTTGTAATTCACATGGAGCTCAGTATTGGCTGTCTTTACCCCCAGCTCTACTAAGTTCTGGTAGTAAAATTTATTGAAATAATTGGTGATATCTTTATCTGAGCTGGTTAGTTTAGGCTTTTCTAACAACCAGTGAAGAGAATCAGGCTTTTCAAGTGTCTTAAAGATATCTTATCACTAGAGGTCTGAAAAAGTTTGGATAACTCATGACCTGAAATAATCTTTTCTTCTCTATTGTCTATAAGGCATTCTGGCTCATAGCTGAGGTAGAAGTCTACACTGTAGAGGTATAAATGTAAGAGTTGAATCCATACTGAAATGAAATCCCTAACTTAGAAAAATCCATGACCTATCTTTTAATAGCTTCATTAGGGACAGAATTTTCTGAAGGGAATGTACACATTATATAGAAGGTAGCTAGAATTGCAAAGACTGTTTTTCCAATTTTCCACTCATGTGATTGATGTAACTGCTAATTATAGATCCTTTGGTAAGGAGGACATCTTTATATTGCATTGTGGGCCATAGCAAAACAAAACAGTGGAGAGTCCCTCGTTCAAAGAATCATGAAAAGAGAGAAAACCACTTCTGGCCTGATTTATTCAAAGAATGTTGGTGGACATCTTCAGAGAGATAAATGTGCTCGATGTTTATCTATAGTGGTCACCAATCTCTTCTGCATCTTTTGACAAAGGAAGAATTGTCAGTAGAATTAGGGATAGAGAAAAACATCCAATTTCTCTAAGGAAGACTACAAAACCCAGTTTTCACATATCTTTGTAATGACTGATAGTATCAGAGTTCATTGTTTGGATTACATGGGTATTGGTCAAACATTATTCTTAAGTGAGATCTCCTGTCACAAAAAGAGAAGAAAAAGAATGAATAATGAAGAGGAATAAATGGTATCATGATGTGGAAAATGCAGTGGAAATCCACTTAATAGATTTTCCTTTCAACTTCTCTTACATGTTATTTGTCTGTATTGGTACACTGGAACACATGACACATGGAGAATTCACAGTCACAGCGCCTAGTCTTTTGTTACATTACTTAAAGGAAATATTTTTTCATTTTCTCTTTTGTCCTTGTAAGGGCCCTGCTAAAATGCAAGAGAATAATTTTGAGTAGCTGTGGTGACCCTGTTTGGTCAAGGAAATGGTGTTTTCAAAAGATAACAAACATATTCCCTATTCATTTTCTAATTTGCTGATTTTAATCACCCTTCTGGAGTTGAAGATTATGCAATTATGCTGTCAGCTTATCAGTTTTATCGCAAATGTGTCATTTTCCCAAGTAATCTTTGAACCTAGGAGTCAGTTTCAGATGATTCCATTTGAGGGAGAAGCAGAGGACTGAGTGTGGTCTTGCAAGTCTGGGGAAGTGTGGTCAAATCATGTTAAATCAGATACTCATCTTTTCCACCAGTTCCCATGTGGGATAATGTTAGTCTCAATCAAGCAGCATATATAATAACAGACAGATAATTATCAAGCTTAGAAGTTCAGCATAGCAACAACGTTGTCATGGCACAGGGAAAGGTTTGATAAGAGATATCGGTGAAGGGAAGAAAGAAGTCATGGTAGGTGAAGAGCTTTCTTTGCAAGGCAAACTCACAGAAAAATATCCCTTTTCCTTTTCCTTTTCCTTTTCCTTTTCCTTTTCCTTTTCCTTTTCCTTT
>JANRMJ010000079.1:15921609-15933451 GCA_025584955.1 Alethe diademata | reverse complement strand
TTTAAATATTCATCGTGGCCATCTGCCTGAACTATGCTGAACTACCATATTTTCCAAGTAACTTGACTCCTATTGAAATAATTAAAAGAAAAAAATAGTTGTTTTTTTTTTCACAAGCCCCTGCAAAATTTTAAATCAGATGGTGGGGTTTGGTGTCTTGTTTGTTTAATTCTTTGCATTTTTTAAGTAACATGCTGAAGTTTCTTTCTGCTTTGTTCTTTTCCATTCAAAACTCTTTGAATTTATGCGGGTTTAAGTTAATTTATTAATAGAAAAAAAGAAGATGCTTTGTTTGTTTGTTTGGGTTTTTTTCTTTGGATCGATGATGTGAATAAAAAATAGTTTAGCACCTTGCCTTGGTAAATGCCATCTTTTCAGGGTTTGACATCTATACCTAGCTACAGATAATTAGTCAGATTTGGTCTGGATTTTAACAAGATGAAAACTTGAATCTTCTTGCTCCTACATTGTGAGCACAATGAGAATTTTAGTGCTAATGGTCTTTCTGTGTACACAATAATGAAAACAAAGACTGAGGTGACTTATGGCAAGCAGTTACAAAATTGCAGCAGATATATTCATCTCTCCACACATGCCTGTGCCTCCTGCTCAATCTGAAACCTTGTCTTCCTCACTGTGATCCTACTGGAAACTTGATATGTTGACCTCTACAAAGATATAAGAAACTTGTCTTAGACATATAATAGCTGAAGAGATATACCTTAGACTTAGAGCCACATTTAGGGAATTAAAAAAGAAATCTCAGTAAGAAAGGAGGAAAGGAAAGGCAGCATTTTCATGGCAAATAGCATGATGGCTGTTTGGCAGAAGTGACCTTGGAACAGTGTGCTTTCTGCCCTTCTTCTCTCAGTGCTTGTTTTTTCCCTGGATGTGTAGTATTATGATAAATGACTGACAGTAGGTTTCACAAAAGACTACTTCAGTGCCTCCTGAGTGTGACACTACAGCTCTTCTGTAGAGTGCCCTTTCAGGCCTTCCCAAGGCCCTCCTCAGCCATCTGGTGCATATTTATGGAGGAGAGGGATTAATTCCCAGGTGAGAAGCAGACGTAGCTCAAAGAGTACAGAAATTATACAACTCATTGTTAGTTTGGTTACATCTTGGGAATGCCTCCAGAAAGATAGGGCTGGTTTTCGTTTCTTTACCGGTACATTTTAATTGTGATTTTAAGTTCCTGGCTGTTAAACTGCCTGGTAAGAAGACATATATGAAAACTTTTGCTTAAATGAGAACACTTTGGATGGACATGTAGAAACAGTGAATCAGAAAATATAATATTAGAGATGTGACTTTATTTTAAAATGTTATCTGATTGAAGGAACCACCTTATAGTATGAGGCTGTGTTACCTCTGCAATGACTTCAAGAGGCATCAATGGTTTATACATACAGTAAAATTGAACGTAATTGTGAAAATCATGTTTCTATGTGTCCCCAGGCCTGGCGGATTGCATTCAAATCTGTTTCTGCATTCTGTGATAAAAGCAGATCCAAAGGAGAATCACAGTTTGGTGAAACAGGAGATGCAAGTTTATAGACAATGCCATATTTGGGGCAGTTAGCAGTCATGAGAGGCTTCAACATGCACCTCATTTTTGGGGGGATTTAATAAGGTGTTTCTGACTGCCTCACATAGGGGACTTTCTACTGGTCTGTTGTGGATTTTATTATAAGCGAAACAATTCCATGCCTTCCTCAGAGTTTATGAGACTATTCAGTAAGGTATTAAATGACCTCCATCTTTTACCTCATATACTAATTAATTAATTTCAAATGCACCAGCAGTCCTAAAGAAACTAATGGTCCTTTTTACATGTAGGTTCTAAAAGGATCTAAAAGGATCTAAAAAGAGATGTCACCCAAAAGTAAGATATCATGCTATTGCAAGGACATTATTGAAGAGATATATGAGTCTTTACTGTAGTTGGATTTACTTGGTTTGTTTAGTTATCTCAACATGATGAACTTTTGGTTATCTTACCAACATGAACTTTACCCATGGTTTTTTTTTTGGTTTTTTTTTTTTTTTCAGTATGGTGAAGAATATGTTAGCAAAGCAGCATCACAGACGTGTGAAAGAGAGAGGCATAATAGTGTGAAGAACTCTGGCGTAATTCAGTCTTTCATCACCAGTAGTGACTAAAAAGTGGCAAAAAAGAATTTTCTTGAAAGGTCTAAAGGCAAGTGGATTAAAATGCTGAAGAAATTTTTAACATAATGAAGGATGTAGACAAACGAATATATTTCCCATACGTTGTACAAGCTCAGAAAATGTTGTTGAAGAGATCTATAATGCAAACCTTGTAGAAGTGGAACAGCAACAGAAGGCATTTCTGATCTCTCCTCTATTCTTCTGTCATCATGTTGCAATATGCATGTAGCTATACTGCTCAAGGAGCCTGTCTATGGATAGAGATCATACGGGCCATGTCCAGCATGGCCTTTTGCCTTTTCGAACTACCTGGAACTGCCAAGGCAGAGCAAGGAGGGGACAAGGTGAGTTGGGGCTCCAGTGGAACTGAAATTCAATTACATGCCCCCTGTAGATCTAACCTCACTGTAAAAATTGGCCTGACAATTTTACCTTTAATCGTGCCTATGTGAACTCTCTTTGATGCTAGAGACGGGCTACCCTTATCCACCTTTCCTGTCATACTGTGAGCAAGCCTCACTAAATTAGGTAGCAAGATGCAGACCTTTCAGGAAACCCAGACATGAACAGCTTTCTCCAGCCCTTGAAAGTACATGGGATTGATCTGTTTGCTGTACAATCCCCAAGCCCCAGGCTATGGATAAAATTTCTTAGAAGAGAGGCAAAGTAAATCAATTCCGTTCTGTTGCTGGGGTAAAGTTGGTCAATAGATGATATTTTAAAGCACCTCCATCAACAATTTATGAGATTTATTCAGTTTATGCGAAAGAGCACTCCATAATCATCACTACACAGTGATGGCCCAACAGGGTGTTGCTAACTGGATATCATTTAATAAAAGTTTTTCAAGTGCTCAGCATGCTTTCATCAGAGGGTGATTTTTGTTTTTATCCTTGTTTTGTATGAACATTAGGAGGTAATCAAGAAGTTATAAAAGTTGATGATTTATGAAGCTTTTGAAGTGGTGGGTGAAATTGTAGGCTAGATATAATGCTTATATTGATCACACTGTTGGTAAAAGCATGATAAGACTGTTGACTAAGAGTACAATTAAAATAAATTTCATGACAGGCTGTTAAATAGAGATCTAGTATTATTTAAATAACTTGATTTTGGTTAATAATGGTCATGGTCAACACTGGGCAGTATTGTGTTGATAGGCATATAAACCTCACAAATATTACCATATTGACACTGTGTTTTCAGAATTGGAAAATTAGTTACACAGTTACCAGTCTCACTTGCACCAGCCCCTTATTTTCTTGTATTTCCAGCAGTATTCTTGTCTCTTATGCTAGTAACCTTTTGAAATTTTTGTTCCATGCCCATGGCTTCACCCCAATCTGCTTTTTCCATAAGTGCTCCTGCTTTGTTGATTTTTTTTTCTAAAATTACTTTGATTTTGGTCTTGCTTGTTCCAGTTTTGAAAGTACAAGAGAGAACAAATTAATAATTATTCTTTTTGTGTATGTACTCCCATATCTGTTAATTCCTATTACATATTATCCACAATTTAAAAAGAATTTCAAGAACATATTTTAAAATGTTTATCAGTATCTCTAATTAAGTAATTTTTAAACCTTATTTTCTCTGACTGTGCCTTTGTTTCCATTTCCAGCTACTTCCATTCTGAAGACTCTGAAGACTCTTTGAAGAGTGTCAGAATTTACAATTCTCTTAATGAAAAATCACCACTCCAAATAAATAAACAAACAAACAAACAGCTTTCCCCCGACAAACTCCCAACTAACAAAAATAAACACAGCAGAAAAATTTGACCAAATTTTTTTCCTGTTTTGATTTTACTTTTACATCTCCCTCCTCCAATTTATTTGCACTCTGTTTCACTGCATCCAGTTGAAGAGCTGGTATGTTCATACCAATGTCTTTTCAAGTTGCTAGTTATTTACGTTAATATACACAGAGAACCACAAAGTTTGGAAAACAATCCAGTGCTATCCATTAGGGCTGTGCAGCTTCCCTCTCTGTCTTTTTAATGTGCAGGATTTGGTTTCTTTATTTTTCTCATATTGGTGCTGGCTGATGTTTTTTCAGAAAAAAATACTGATTTGTATCCTTTTGAAATGAGATCTCTGTTTTTTGGCTGCTTTATTTCCCATGCATCTGATATACACGTCATGACCTAAATGCAACATGAGAAAGTCCAGTTTTATTAAGAAGAAACTGCAAAATCTGTTTTATACTTTGGAATCGTTTTTCAAAGTAAACAAATGTGTATCATGAAAAACACTTTTCAAGGACCTCACTTGAGAGCACTGCTGCCCTGGTCCCTATTTGTGGGTGATCATCTGAGACATGATACAGATCTCTACAGCCTGTGTTGTGCTTCTCTTGAATGATTCCCCTCCAATCTAATCTACACAAGTTTATGTTATGACCCTTTATTTTAATATATACGTGAATTAAGTAAAATGACTAGAATAAAATTATCAGTATCATAAAACCAACATGAAAAAGACTCATTTACTCTTTTAATATTAGGCCTGGTATTTTTCTATTTGTCTACAATCTTCTTTTGACAATAATTTTTGATTTGTTTTTTTTAGAAACATTTCAGAAGCTCACTCACTGATATGAATAAAGCAATGTTCATGTTCAAAGCAGTGTTAGTTATTGTCTTCATTATGTAACTGAACAAATGTCTTTAAAGTAAAATTGACTAAAAAACACAAAGAGTCTGCTGGAAGTTTTTTTCAAATTAATTTAGAAAATGCTGCTGCCAATAGAAGTTTCTTCATTATTCATACAACCACAGACATCAAAACCAATATGGCAAAATCTTAGCATATCAAGAAATGCTATCAAATCTTTGTATAGCTTTCTGGTCTCTTGAAAATATGATGGGTTATCTCTGGAGCACTTCTGAAGCTAGGAAATTCTAGGACATATTGGAAGGATTTTTCAAAACAAAAAGTGTTAGTATGTCTCTATTGAAAGGTTTGATTCCAAAAACTGTAGAAAACCAGTCTGGAGCTCTGTGTTACATACACAGCAATTATATACTATTACTAGACTAAATTTGTGACTAAAGAGTAAAAATAACTTTTATGAGGCCCTAGATTTCCCAGAAAAATTAGTAAATATCACTCCTATACTGAAAAATACAACTTACTTGTTCAATAATTTATGGTCTTTTAAAATTCTTATTTTACTATGCTTTCTGAAATTTGACACAGCAATATAGCCATTCGTCTTTTGATAGTGAAGAAATAATAGTGAAGAATAATTAAACTTACAAAGACAGTAGGTATTCTAGGGTTTATTAAGCATATGTATGCAATGTCAATTTGAGAACAAGAAGATTGTGAATTTAAAAAGGAAAAAATATTTAAATCCTTGAGTTTCTGTAAGACATGCAATGAAAGATTAACAACAGGGAGAACGTATTGCTGTAGCCATTAAACATTAGGAAAAAATTGTGAAACAGAACACAAAGGACTGGGGAGTGACTGGCATAAGAATGGCCTTACATCATATTCACATATGTGAACTTGAAATGTGTGTCTGTATTTATGGAAATTAGACCAGTATGCAATCCTTTGAAAACTCACTTATGCAGAATGAGAATACTCCATGTTTTCATCCATGATGACATAAATGATGACAACATTGATAAGCTTAAACTAAAAAAAAACAAGGGAGGAAAGATTATATTATTGTTGACATTTTTTTTCCTTGCTATAACATTTAACTGAACCATCCTGTGTAAATTCACTAAGCTGCTGGATCATCTGGCTTGAACTTTACAGGCTCAAGCTAGGGAATTACACCATTTTCTCTTCATAAAGGTCCTTATTCTCACCTGAACAGATGTGAAAATAATCTTTTGAGGTGTGTTAGAAAATTGGCAATAACTTTTCTATATTTTTGCACTGGACACTAATCTTTTTTAGCATGGATTCCCACATGATATGAGCCAGAACAGCTCTGTTGAAGTCACTGGAGCAAATCAATCAATACTGGCTAAGAATTTTGTCCCCAGTCAGTGCTTTGATGGGAAGGCAGCAAAGAGACTCTTTACTGTCATGTACTGAAAAAAATCATGTGTCTTACTGGGTTAGGCTAAAGACCGCCCTTTGGAAAAAAAATACATAAAAAATCACTGCCTCTTGGCTAAGCAAAAGAATTGTGCAGTTTTGAGTACAAACAATAGAGTCTTTGAACTAAGGATGTGCAGGGATGAAATTGTTTATTTACAAGGAAAAATGACCCATTTCTCTAGGAACATGACCCAATTTAATCTGCTAGAGAAAAAAATTGAAATGCTATTTGACCTGAATTTTTTGAAGCAAAAGTTGTGTGGAGAACAGAGAAGTGTCTATATAGTTCATGAGGCAGCTTCATTTACAGGTCATTTGCTCCATGTGTCAGATAGGATTGTGTTTCTTATAATAGGCTGTGATTAGGATTACCTGAAAACTTCCACAGAGCTTTGATCTGTCCTATCACTCTTTTGCAGCTGTCTTAGGGATGGATGCAAGTACACTGTAAACACTGGTATCACTTAAGTACACTCAGAATCTCAGGACAGGCTAAGATAACATTTGGTGAGAATGAAGCACCTTTCTCCGACAGATGTGCAGAGGCAGGAAGACCATATTCTTGAACTGTCAGATCTGAGATAATTTGGTATGATTTTCCTAAGAGATCAGCCTACAATGCCACTGCTTTTAGAAATATGGAGAAAAATTATCTTTTGATTAATTTAGGAGGTCAGTATGGTGGAAATGTCACATGCCTGCCTGGTCTGAAGAAATTTGTGCTCCCTTGTCCATGCAGGAATATTTCCTGAGAACAAACCTCCTCTGACTTTGACCTATTTATTTTTCTCTGCATATCCACAGATGTACTGAATCATCAGAGACAGTCAGAACTGGGTCACTGCAGAAGTATTTATTCACTATATTTCAATGGAAAGTCTTTCTATATACTCTTCTCAATGTGAACACCAATCCTGAAATTTTAGACAACAATGTAAGTGACCTGTGGTATTCAAATCAGGTTGTAGTTTTAATTGAAAGATCAGATATATTAATTTCTCTTCTCATATAAATTGAAAGCTGGAAGCTTGAGAATGCTTGATGGTCACCTCTTCCCTGTCTCAACAGAACTGCAAACGCAAAATGACTAATAGCTGCTTCATACATTTTGCTTGCAGAATTATGAAGAGATCCAATAATTTGGAACAAAGAATAGTATGAGCAGTCTATCATCCAAGCTTTTGGTAAAATTGACAATGTGAGATAGCAGAAGCAAAAATTGGTTTGAGACTGTGACCTTTGGTCAGAACTGTGATCAGTAAAACTATTTGAGGTATGAGACAGTCTTCATCATGTAGATTTCAGTATTTACTCTGTGGTTGTTTCCTCTTGTATGCATGTAGGCCATGTGCAATAAATAGGAGAATGGAATTTTTAATAAATGCTTTTGCTCATTTATTATTTTGTAGGTATTTGTATTACCTCTGTTTGATACTTTGCATTGCCTTTGGATGGGCAGCAAAATGTCCCATGTGAACTTGGAAAGAAACTGAAAGATGCTCAGAAGTAAAAAAAGTCTGAAGAGTATCCTCAAAGTACATGGTGACCAGTGGTAGGTGGACATTGAAGAATTTTATTAGAGCTCAGTAATTTACATTTACATTGCTATAGGTAACTCTTTTCGGGTCATAAAACTTCAACTTTAACTCTCTGATTGCTGCTATTACTGCTAGGATTTTTTGCTGCTACTACGGTAAACAAAATGATAACATTTTTGTTGAAGGTATGTAGTAAAAAGCCTACTGGAGAGCAACAGATTTTCAGTCTGCAGAAATCTCAAGTTTCTCTACTTCCTTTAACAGAGGATACACTGTGTGGTTCATCCAGCCACTGAAAATGACTTTTTACAAGTGTATATATGCAGCTATGTGACATGTACAAGGCCTGTTCTGGCCTTTCCTGTTACCCCTACTCGGCTCTATCTATATTGCAGAAACTCTAATAAAAGTCAAATGAGTCCAGTAAGATTGGCAGAAATAGATAGCAGTTATCTCAAGCAGAAAAGTGGACCACACAGCAAAATTCTCCCAGCCCAGGTGTGTATATATAACAAATAAAAATATTTTAGGAATATCATCTTATCAAAGCATTCCTTTCATTTGCAAAAATTTTCAGATGCAAAATAACTTTCAATATCTGTCCAATCTGTGCAACTCAATTGCTTGCTTTTTCTGAAGAGATAATTATCTAGCAGTATCAATTTTGACAGTGATTCTCAATAGACAAATGATTTATCACAGAACTTTTTTTGTATCTTCAGTTGGTAATTTTAAGAAATGGTGTTTAACTCCCCTAGAGTAAACAGCTCTCTAAGTAGTGTTTAGAATTATTTGATTGTTTTCTTAACAACGCTGATCTACAAGATTTCCACTTTCATATTTGCCCTTGTACTAAGTGTCGAGCTAAGCATTTATTGTACGTCACAATGACAGATTTACAGCCTTAATTACTCATGGTTGTTACATCAACAATATGCATTTGCATATGAACTTTTCACAACAGACTCATCTTATTTACAAATAGCATGTGGCTAGCCATGATCTTTTTAATTTTAAACAGGAATTTAACATTAGAAATAAAAACTAATTAAATAAAGATAAGAGCACTGCCATTTGTTATACAGTTGGAAATAAATAATTGAGATTAGTGGCAGAAATTAGTGGAATATTGGATTGTTGAGACTAAGAAAGATTTTAATATTTTAAAGGAATATTTTAGAATTATTAATTTAGCCAATCTACCTACTAAAAAAATATGTTCAGAATTTCCTCTGACAAACACATAGCAAAAAAACCCTCTGCTTTTAGAAGAGTTTCATAATGAAAAAGGATTGTGGCAGTACCTAGTTGACAAAAGCCTCTGCTTTCAAGGTCACCCACAGTTCCATCTTCCCCCTTCTGTCCCCCTGCCTGCACTTCTGCTCAAAGAGAAGCTTTCATTGTGGTACAACTCCTAGAAACTATGAATGAAGAAAACTTCTTCTGGGCATTTTTGGTGTCAGGTATAATTGTAGAGCTACTGCTTTCTTTTTCTATTATTTTAAATCAGAGTTATTTCTTTACATTTAAGAGATGTTTTTTGCCTACTACAAATCTCCAGTATCTACACTTTAAAAATCTGAATTTTGGCACTTATTCTGGATAAGATAATTTAAAAATTATTATTTAAACTCAATTTTTATTTTCTTTGAAGAGTACCTACAGTTAATACAATATTAGTCAATAGAACATACTTTACTGTTTATCTAAAAATACTTCTTGTGTTTATTAGCAGCTGAATTCTTCTTCAAATTCCTCTCTGAAGAATTTATTTAAATATAACTCCTTCTGGCGAAGTATAGATGGTAATTTTTAAGAGAAAAAATTGATTTATGCATGTACTAAGTGCTTCTGGAATAGAGTTTGCAGATTCAATCTTACAGTGCTGCACAATTTCTTACAGAGCTGTGATTCAGTCACCAGGTTAGGATTAAGGAATGAAGTAAAAAATACAAAGAAGGAGACCCTTCTTCCCCACATATACAGAAGATATACAGTAAATTAACATTTGCCATGTTCTTTAAATCATATTCTAGATTTAATAACATATTTAATAGACATAACGGCATGACTGCTTAATAGCTTCTATTTTCCATTGTTGCTTTAGTGTCATACTTTTTGCCAAAACTCATTCCAGGAGTGCACAAGTACCACTGCTGAAAGTGAAAATGTGTTTGCTATTTGGGCACACAAGTGAAGTAGAACCTGCAGTAGTCTTACAGTCTTCATCTTGCTCTATTTTCTTCAAGCACTCTGCCCTTCCTCCTCCTGAATGAAACCATGGCTTGCTTTCCTCCACTTGAAATAATCACCTGTCTTCTGGTGATTAATTTAGTTATGCAGATTTTGTTCTGCTTGTTTTTGGAGCCTCAGCCTCCCTGAGCTTTTAATCATCAAATCCATTGCTCATAAATCTTTTTCCATGCAGATATTTTGTGACCTCCAACATGGGAGGTATATTCTGAGCAGTGCACTCCTCACTCAGTACTCAAGAGATCACACAGCACATCCGAGTCCTCATGGTCAGTTTTGATGTAGCTGTTCACCCCAAATTCGTCTTGTTCCTGTTCATTTTCCAAAAGTATTCCTTCCACTAACTGACTATCTTTGTTCCAGACAGCTTTGTTCCAAAGCTTTTCCTCTCCAAAGTTGTTCTTTGCCAAATCTTGGTTGCAGGACAGAGCACAGAAAATCAACAGTTCTGACCATTGTTTACTTGGGAGGAAATGGGATCTTTTCCCCAGTTTCCACCTGGGAGGAGAAGTGCTTTGGTCCTAAGAAATTTCCTCCATCATTTGATGACCCTACCAGCAGGTTATGTGTTCTGCAGCTTCCCCTCTCAGAGAAAAAACTCAAACATTTTATTTTAATAAAATATCTTCCTCCTTTCCAGTCAGCCTCACTAGCATCCTACAGTTCTTTTTGCTTTTGGCAGCTCTCCCAGAACTCTGGGCTGAAGGCAGAAAGAAACCACACTGATTCTGTGGTTTCTAGAATAGACCAAAGCTCCTTATAACATATTTCATGCAGCTGTGCTTTCTTGGCCATCTCCCTCACTTCCCCAGTTAAATCCCAGTCTTTTTTTCTCCATTAGCACATATGGTTTTCTAAGATGATCAGGTCAATGACTCAGTGTACGCACTTGTTAAACGGGATCATTTTGAAGGTGCTTTGCAGTGAAGTGGTCTGGTTCAGCTTGGGTGTGCTGCAATATAGAATTGCTAGTCTTGACATTGGGAAGAACAGATGCTTTTATCTTGTGTCTCCTTGCATATTGGTAGGCAGCTTTTCATGTTAAAATACACAAATTCATTGAAATCTAAACTGTATTAATCAACATTAAATACCTTTAAATATGCTCACTCCCTTCAGGGCTCTGTTGAGGAGGTTATGGAAATACAGATTTCATCTCTGTGACTCTGTGTGAATCTATATAATTCCATACATATGTATACAAGGAACTTACTTATGCTTTAATTACATTTTTTTCTAGATACATAATGACAATAACTCACAATCAATGCCTGTAGCATAAATTCCAAGAAAGACCTTAAATTGCTATTAGAATATGTATCAGATAGACAAATATTACACACACACACAGACATACACATATGTACAATATGCATTTTTTGAACAAGGGTAATCCAAATTTTATTTGTATTGTAAAGGAAAAAACGAGAGTTTTTAAATCTGTCCATTCATGTTGCAGCAATTCCACATATCTAAGTAGATTTTTGGAGAAAATAAGATATTTTACAAGTATAAGTAACTTCAGAAACATTTTGGAAAATAAAATTATTTGGAAAATATAAGACCATGTTTGAGTTAGAAAAAAATGTTTATATTATTGAAGGTTAATGAAAGTAGCTTTAGGTTTATGTTTTTCTGTCTCTTTTTTCTTCATAATCACCATATTCCTAGAAAAGAAACAAATGGTTACTCTGCATTTGGAGGTGCTCAGAGAGCAATAGAAATGTGTAACAGGAACCTGTCACCCTGTGAATTCTCAGAGCTGTTTCCTGGTACAGTTCTGCAGATTCTATAGAAGTTAAATGCTTTTTTTGTTGT
>JANRMJ010000079.1:15889692-15904718 GCA_025584955.1 Alethe diademata | reverse complement strand
GGCACTCAATTGTGGGATCCAAATGTCTTGAAAGTTTAGGAAATTACATGATGGATAAATAGTTGACACCCTTCATTAAGAAAGGAGTGTTTTTCTCCTTACCAAATGTAAATATCAAACTCAAATTAAATAATATCTAACTAAACATAAAACTAAGCATAAGTGGGAAAAGGAGTTGCAGTAGAGAGACTAGTTTTGCTAGGATCAGTCCCTCAGGACTTGGAAAAGGTAGAGAACAACTTTATGGTGTTTTCAGAGGTCAGAGACAGTTTTGTCAGACTTACATGCCAGCTGGCTTGCAAATTCGAGACCTTAAGGGCATTTCCCTGGCTTTGGCTCTCAACTAGGCCATGCTCTGGCATTATGTACTCCCTCAGTCATGCAGTGTGGTAGAAAGATTCTGCAAGGGCAAGGCTGAGCACTGCTGCGCTGTACTCTGTTCCTTGTCACCTGTCTGAGAGGGCACGTTGCTCAGAGAAACTGAGGCCTCACCAAGAAGAAGGGGCGAGAAGAAGGGGTCCTTTAGACCCCGCTTATCCTGACAACAACAGTACAGGATTCTTCTTCCATTTTTGCAGTGGAGAATGGAAACACTAGGAGCCTACATATCTGGAATTTAGACCAGGGCAGGAAACTACACCCAGATCTACCAAACCATGTATTCATTTTGAATCAAGTAAAAATGTATAAACCTCTTGGAACTTTATTAAAATTATTAGAAGCATGATAAACTCTTGAAAGAGTTTTGATTCAAATGTTATGACAGTTATGTAACACATTTTCTCACACACTTATCTTAAAACTATGTATTTTGGAGGTGTTGTTAATTGGTAACTATATAATTTAATTGATTTTTTTTGAGATATTTTGTTACAGGAATAATGATTTCTGGTTTACTATAATGCAATACAGAAAAGACAGGCTCAGAGCTTTTCTCTCATGCTTTTGGTTTGTTTAAAGGTGTCATGAAAGAAATCTAAAGTTCCCTTACTTAACTTTTGTGAAATTTTTACAGTTTGGCTGTTTCACATATTACCTGAATGGTTTATTGCTTTCTGTTTGTCTGTGTAGGATTAGAAAAATATACTTCACACATTTCAAGTCCTGTAATAACATCATAGTTCCATTTGCCTTGCAGTGTCATCTACTCATTCAAATTGAGATGACTGTAGGTGTCAGATGGTGTGATCTTCATGGAAGGGAGAAAGAGCACTCCAGTGAAGTTTCCTATGTACCATGTTTCACTGGATTGTACTGGGTTACTGTGCCACAGCTTGTTATACCGCATTGCAACTAACATGTCACGACAGAAATAAGTCAGTAAGGATATGAGGTACCAAAACACTCAGCTCTGGCAAATGCATACAAAACTGATAATGAAATGACACTGAAATAGATTTTGTGTCTCAATTACCATAGATTCCTCTTCATCAATAGTTTTCATAATGACTCTAGAATTTTTCACTGACAAAAGGCTGTCACAATCCAAACTGTAGTTCCACGCAGAGGTTAAGCATCTCTCTGAAATGGGAAAACCTTCCTTGTTGGAGAAACAGTTACCCTGAATGTCAAAATTCTGAAAAAATGTTTTCGCCCTAATATTTGACTTCAAAAACCTCTCTAAACTTACACTTTACTGTTATTAAGATCCCTGTTGCACTCCATCAGGTTGCAAATATCTTGATACTGGGTGCTATACAGATATACAGGAATACATATGAGTCGGCATAAATGACTGGAAATTTGAAAGTGTTAGAAGGAAAACTGGAAGTCCTGAAAAAGCTACTTTCAATGACAATCAATAAAGAAATTATTTTGGTTCTGATGAGGCTGTAAGTTACAGCCTAACAACCTTTTCTATCAGGAGAAGCTGGAGAGCTTCCCAAAGGAGCTAATGTCACTGTCTGTTTTATAGAAAAGGACAAAAATGGATCAATTTGTTCAGAATGACCCAGGAGATGAGTGGCCAAGGCTAGACCATGGGTAATGTCATCATAGAGCTGAATAAATGCTACTTTGTCTGCCCCATGGGGTGCACTTTCTATGGTTTCTGATGAAGACACTTTACTAGGAATTAGAACATAGTCAATATGTACTCAAATGTGAAGTTAAAACTGGCTGCCTGTAATTTTTTTCTTTTTAATTTTCTTTTTTTAAGAAAAAGTTATGAAAAAAATGTGTTTGAATTTTTTTTCAAAAAACATTACCCTATTGCCAAAATATTCTACACTTCTAAGAATTTTAGCTATTGGAATAATATTTTTTGAAGAATTTTGTGTAGATCAAGTTCTTGACATTAGTAATTTGCTCGTTTTTTATTTTGAAAGGTTTTAGTTCAGAAGGAAATTAAAATATCTTCTTTCTGGGAGTATTGTTTGAAACCTCTTTTTTTTCTGACAATGGATCAGAAATACAGGCCAAGAAAAGCCTTCAAGAAATTATCAGTCCTACTTATCCATCTTATGTTTGGTTACAGTAAGAAAACACACATACAGTTTACCACTGTTTCAATGTGAATTTTGTCTTGATACCTGCCAGAGTGAGTAGCACTCAATAAAAAAACAGAAAATCAACAACAGATAGGAAGAGTTCTTACAAATAAGATTAGTGGATGTCTCACAGATTTTATCCAGTAACCTCTCTGGATGATATCTGTGGTTCATATCCAGGCGCATCTTCATACAGAGATTGATAGTTATGTTTCAAAGTGGGATGGTCTGCAGCTAATTTCTAAGACAGGTTGCCAATACAGAAGAACATGAATAGCAAAGAATGCCATGGGCATGACTTTTTCCCGGATTAGAAGAACCTACAGTCCTGTGAAGTTTCCTTTGTTGAGGGTAGCTGAACAGAACTAGACATTTGGAAGTTAATTATGTGTATATTGTATTCTTCTGTATATTGACATGTATCTTCACATATTTTTAATGGGAAGATACAGAAGATTTGCAGGAAATCTGATCGCATACACATTTACTAGGATCCATTATACCCAATTAGGAAATGCTGCAATAGTACAAAAGGATAGGCAGCCTGTATATTATGAATTCTGGTGGGAGGCACTAAACATGAAAGTGTTGTTCTTTGACTGCCTGAGGGCTGTCTTAAGTGCTAGGCTTTTGATCTTAGTGACAGTTTTAAAACCCTTAAGCAAACCAGAACTAGGAATAAAAAAGCTGACAGCTGTGGTTCACCTCTCCCTGCCTCTCTTTGCCTTCCTATTATCCTAAACCCTTGAAGATCTCTGGAGAGAGACACAGCTCACACTGCATATATGAAACAGCACTCATCATGTGTCTCCTGGAAGTGCACTATATATGTCTTTTTACTTCTCTGAGGTTATTGAGATGTCTAAAAGGTATGACCCTAAAGATACGAGCACATTACTGAAAGAGCTAAGGTGGTTCAAGTTTATAGTGTATGTGGTATCCTTATGTCTTCATGAATATTGACATCTTGTTGCTATGTTATATTCAGGCAGCGTGCAATTTATGGTATAAGTAAATTGAACGGTAAAGCCAACAATTAACTACTTTGTGGGGAAAAAAGGAAAACTTCTTCATAGGAACAGGGAAGGCTTACATACCACATAAATAAAAATATAATTTTATGATATGATAGTTATTACATGTTTAGAAATTTTCATGTTACAGTTGGTGAATGACAGCAGGTAAAATCTGAATATGTCAGGTAAATAATAAGTCTATTCTGGCTATAGATGCTGTTGCTTTAAATATGACATTCATCATCACTCTAGGAAAAAGCCAAAATCTCTAAGTGTAAATGTATATGCACTCAAATTTTATGTGCAAATACAGATGTCTGCTTTTTAACAGCAGCCATGTAACTGTGATTTTTTGTGGGTATAGTTGGAAAGATATGTTCAAAACAGGGTTATAATACCTACTACAACATAAGCTATTAAGATCTTTTATGGAAACTCTAATGCTATCTATACAAATTCTTTATCACAATCAGTTCTGCTGAATAGCTACATGGGGAATTGTAAAGACAGTAGATGAGCCATTCCACTGATGGCCTTGGAAGACATTGTAATGATCTATTGCCTGAGATTGTCAGTGCTGTGGCTTCTATACTCTTTTCCCCATATGCCACTTTCTAAAGTCATCATAGTTTATTGATGAGAATGACTGATTGTATATTTGGAAGGGCCACTGACAGAAAATATGCTCTTATTATTGCTGAGAAAGTTTTTAAATTCCTGACTGCAGGTAAAATGGAAGTAAAAAATAAATAAAAATAATTTTCTATGATAGCAGATGATTAATCTTCAGTAGGTTTCTAGTATTGATAGTTGACAAACTAATAAATCATTGCAGAATCCTCTTAAAGCCAGTCAGATTTCTTTAACTGTAGGGAAATCTTCTCTTGATTTCAAGAGTTAGAACAATCAGAGAGAACTGTGTTTGTGGTAAAGTGTGAAGTGCTCCTTCCTTTCACTTGGTAGACTTAGGCTAATATTATTCACTGAGTTTCTGCAGAAGATGAAAAAAAACACACTGATTTTTTAAAGACCTGTACTGTTAATGGACTTACACCGTTTGGTCAGAATTGCTTCAACATAGTGTGCATAATATAGTAGCAAACAGGTAAATAACAAATAAGGTTAATGGGCATGTAGTGGGCAATAAAAATATGTTTCAGGTTTTCCAAAACAACATTTTACAATATACTCAATCTGGATTTGACTGTTCTAGTTTAATTAAGCTTGTTAGCTGAGAACTACAAAAAAGACTGTGGCAAAAAAGAAATTATGGAAGAGATTAAATGATTCAAAATTTTTAAAGTGAAAGAACAGAAAGGAACACTGTTATTCCTACTAGCTCCAGAATCAACAAGGAAAATGACAGGGTAATTGTAAGGATTGACCTAGCTCCTGGGTCCCTCTGAGCAATGAGAAAAATATTTGAACTGAAAAAAACCCCATATAATGTATAACTGTAATTCTGTATTTTAAAGACAAAATATTTCTAAGGTTGAAACCTAATAAACTGGTAAGTAATGGAGAAGAAATATTTTAGCACTGTATATAATTCAAGGAAGCTTTAGAGTTCTGTGTATCTTTTTAACTTCCTCTTAGTAAGCCCTGATTTGAAAATATACTATATAAGAGTTTTGCTCTTTTGAATAGCAGCTGTAGAGCCATTGCACTGAATGTGCCAAATTTGTCAAAATATAACTTCTAAAATATTAACTTCTAAAAGGTAGTTTCTTATCATCCTGTTCATCATATTTAATGATGTTGATAAATAATTTTCAACATTAAACTTACTGTAATAGACTCAATGACAGAAATCACACCACTAATGTAATTAATTCTAAACTCACACTGCTTAGTAACTATATTCTCTGACTCAGAACTAGACAGTTCACAAATGTCTCACAAATTTTAAATACCCAGCAGAATTAGAATTTGAAGCTTGATAGAAGCTGGTCTATACATAAAATAGATGTTGCATGAAAGTCCAAGAGCTAGTACATAAACACAGGAAATAGTGGTTTCAGGATCTAACTTGCAGATTGAGACCTGTCATATAACATAGAGAATTTATTTTAGAGTAGTCTTTAATAAAGCACTTTTATAGAGATTTTGATAACAAAAGGAATTGTCCGATTATGTTTTTACAACATAGTGTGTTCATTAAAGCGCAACAATGGAAATATTGTCCTGTATTAAAATGGTATAAGATAGTATTTTTTTAAGAAGGAGAAAGGCTCACTTAATTTCATTGAGGTTTTCATATCCAAAAATTTCAACAATGGCAAAATTATTTTCTGTCATATACAGAAAAGATGAAAAGATGAAAAAAAAAAGGCCAGGAAAAAATATTGGTACAGATTAACTTGTATGTACAGTGATTGTAGTGTCAACAGACTTTCCTTTGTCCGTAGAATGATGTTATCTTTAGCAACCTGTGTTACTTAGTAGAAGCTCCCTAATTTACTACCATAACTGCTTCAAAACACTCCTCATTGCTTTCTTTTCAAACAGCTATTTTTTTTCTGGTACAGTTCTGATGACCTTGATGGGCATTGTTTCCTGTTTCTATTGTCCTGATGCCCCACTTTAAGTCTCTGATAGGCTTCTGATAATTTCCTTGCTGTGTTGGTAGGTCGTGACAATTTTGATAAGGTAATTAGACTTCTGTAATATTTCAGACTAAAATTTTATGTGGCCTCTCATTTGATTCTCAGTTTATTAGTTCTAATATTTAGTGAAATGTCAGTCAGGTCAAAGTGAAGGTAGAATAAATAAAGAATAAATAATGAATAGTTATTATGCATAAAGAGACATTACCACTCTCTATGAATTATTTTTTTCTGTTAAAATAGAACCACCAACTCTATTAGTTTTTCAAGGACACTTCACATACTTCACAAATTTGCATAAAATAATTTTATTAAAATTAATAGAAAAAAATACGAGAGTTATCCATAAAAATAAATGCTCAATAACTCAGTTATTAAAGAATGTGTGCAGTGTATCCAAATGACCTGTGCACCTAAAAAAATCCATCTCAAAAAGATTTTTTTAAATGGAAATCTAAATACCTAACAGCAATTAATTTTTAAGTCAGTAAGTAAAGAAGTTGACTATAAATTAATTGATTGTGAGGAATGCGGCAAAGGGAAACATCTGACAGAAAAAAACCCACATTGAATCATCTTCTGAATCTTCACTTACATATTCCAAAAGAGGGCAGCAAATGTCTGCCTATCTGGTGCTTTCCAGTTCTGGTCAGCAGTGGTCACTGATGGCAGGCTGATCCAAACCTTTCCTATATTCACACCTTTAAGCACCTATTATGAACAGGAAGGATTTTTTGGGCAAGGAATGAAAGCCTGATTGGCTCATCTGAGCAATCCTTCAAAATGTTGACAGGAGGAAGTCACTGCATGCTAGATGTTTCCTTTATCCTTTTCCAGGTCTGGTAAAATGCAATTCAGAGCAGACAC
The DNA here is from genome assembly GCA_025584955.1 of Alethe diademata. Classification (NCBI taxonomy): domain Eukaryota; kingdom Metazoa; phylum Chordata; class Aves; order Passeriformes; family Muscicapidae; genus Alethe; species Alethe diademata. The sequence continues at coordinate 15,897,740 of JANRMJ010000079.1, read as the reverse complement.
AACAAAACAACCGGTGCAGTTCAGATGAAAAACTCTCACGGTTTCTTCTACACCAATATGCAATTTCCTGTTTTGTTCTCTCCTCTAACGCTGAAAAAATTGTACAAAAATAAATAGACAGCCCTCCCCACCCCAAAGATACAAGCAGAAAACAGACAAAAATATTCTTTGCTGTATGGAACTGGATTTACAGTACAGTAAGGGGCTTGTAGAAGCAATGTGCACTTTAAGAAAGGATGACCAGAAAAAGCAGGGAGGAAATTAAAACTTTCAAATTATAATTTAATACTTTGGTTCCAAAATGCTTCTTCTCGGAGAAAAATCTGAAAAATAATGGAGATATATATAACTCATTGAATATCTTAGTGTTCACATTGCTACTCCACATAGAGATGGCTTACTAACTCTCATGGCTGTGAATGTGCATTGTTATGTTCACAATTGCACACAGACATACTTTTGTGAATTTCCTTTCAACTACTTAATTTTCCACTTGTTTGCATGGATGCTTATTAACAAAGTAGCTAGTCTTTAAACACAGTAGAATAAAAAAGAAAAAAAATATACTGCCATATAAGAATATAAAAGCAATATCTCTCTTTCTAATAAGGAGAACAAAACTGGAATTTTTAATAACTCTAGGATATCTTTGATTTTTTTCCAAACCTAGAGTGACTCCTTTTAAAAAAGCTGGATCTTGAATATAATGACACAATATGCTGACTTCTGCAGATTTGGAATATATTTCATAGAAAAGTGTGTAGGAAGGGCTAGCAAGGATTGAAGGCACAACTATAAGCTGATGTCAAATGACATATGGCCCATTAAGAATAAAATATCTTGAAATATGTTGGCAAATTCTTGTAATGTTGTACTATTTAAATTCTATGTGTTTGTTTAGTATGTGAGAAGGCTCTCACCCTGTCCATTTCTAGTGTGTTTTCCAGTGTATTAATATTATTTTTCTCTCCTCTAAAAGCATTTGGATTTTCTGTCTCAATTCACTTGCTACAAGTTGCTGAAGGTTATGATTAAGACTTTGCATACTTTGCAGAAATGCACAGAACAGGGCTAAATTCAGACTTAAATCAGCTTCCCTGGGACCTTGTCCAGCTGAGGTTTCAAGACTTGCAGGAATAATGGAGATTTCACAGCCTCTCTGAATAAGTAACCTGTTCCAGTGTTTAAACACTTTTAGGGGAAGAATTGGCTGTATGTCCAGCTAGAATTTCTCGTGTTTGACTTTGTATCTGTTGAACCATTACATTCCACTCTGCACGCACCAGGAGAGCGATCTGTGTCTTCTCAGTAGCTCCTTTTCATACACAAACATATCTATGGGAAGACTTGGCTAGGAAAATAAAAGATGAACTCGTTTTTCAGACGTTATCCACTGGGTCCCACTCTGTATAGCTGCTACCAAGCCAGCTGGGCAGCAGACTGCGCAGATGTAGGAAGGTACTCTCCCTCAGGGGCAGGACACTGCATTTGCCTTTGTTAAGCTCATGAGGTTATTGTCTGCCCATTCCATCATTTGAGCGTAATGACCTTCAGATATGCACAGAGGAAGCAGAAATGTACTGTCCATAACTACGATGGACAGAAAAAGAGGTCATGGCCTAAATTGTAGCAATAGAGTCCTAGGCTGCTCTACAGTCCTAGCATGCTATACAGTCCTAGGATGCTGTACAGACAAGTCAAGTATTAAAGCGTGTGAAACACCAAAATTGGTCACTAAGAAGACCAGAGATTCAGTAAAAAGAAGCATAATTCAGATCCTTTCCAGTACAGCTGTTTTTTTAAATGGACTCTAGGCATTTACTCTCAGGTTGATTCCGCAAATGATGGAATACTTCAGATATACCACATATTTCCATAAGGAAATATTTCTTTTTTATAAATATAATCTATCAGAAATACCTGTATTTCATTTACTCAGAGAAGAAAATATCCATTTTCCAATGCTAGACTAAAATCATCTAAGTTAGAAGTAAATGGAAGTTAGTCTTATTGTTAAAATTTGAAGTTGTCTTGCTTTCCCTGTTAATTTTTTTTTTTCAGTTATGGAGCAGTTGCTCATTTAATTCAGCATTTTTTAATTCTCACTCAGTAACTAAATAAATGTAAACAATTACAATGCTTATGTTGCTACTGCAACTAATTGTAATATTAAATTCCCCCTGTGAATGGAATTTTAATGTTCTTGGTGGCATTTTGTCAGCAATTTTCCTGCTGTTTAAAAGATCACTGTCTAATGGGATTAAGGTGGATAATCAAATCTCAAACTGGAATTAGGCTATGAGGTTTAAACGCCTGGGGAATACCTCCTTAGTAAACATGAATGAAAGATGTTCAGTGCACACAGAGAAGAAAAATAAATGGAAGGCCATATTTTCATGCTATGGTGTTACCTCAAATATCTTGAAAAGAAACTTGGATTCCTTTTCTGACAGTCAGACCATTAGACAATTTATCATTCAATGTCTGGGATAGAAATAATATTTCAAAAGGTTTTATGGTTGTTACATTAATTGGGGTACGTTGCTGATGCCTTAGAATTTTAGATTTTGGCTTCAGCTACAATTTTTAGTGCAGCATTGAACTTATTGCTGTTTTAAAACAGCAATTTTTTATATGTTTTAAAAAATACTAAGCATTACTTTGGGCATACAGAATTATTGGGAATTTAAGTCTGCTCCTTCAAACACCATTCTGGACTTTGTGTGTGTTTGTGCAGCTGGGAGAGTTGAGGCAAAAGAATATGCCTGGTGTTCAGTGTTCATTATTTCCTTCATGTAATCTTCATGTATGAACAATGAAACTTATTCTCTAAAACTGCAAAAATAAGTGGTAGCAATTGATTTCCGCATGGGAGTATTGTCTTATGCAAGTTGAAGTAGTAAAAGGAAAAAAATTACGCACCTATAAACCCCTGTCAATTGCTATCAGATATGTTTGAGCGTAGTTTGTAAACTGGAACAAACTGATAGACAGAAATCAGTCTATAGAAGAGTGCAGGCATCACAAAATAGTTTTCTGTGTTTGGTTTGGTAAGATCTGTGGGCATAAATTCTGCAAGGTGTTTTCTCCCCCAGCTTCCCTTTCCTCAGTGTTTCATCCAAGGAAAATAATTTTTTCCATCAGAAATAAAAGGCTAATTATGTTTATTTACATGATTGTTATCATAGCAGTTGACACAGTTATTGGAAGACCAAAAGACACATTTGGGGAAAAAGCTTGAGCTGAATGTTTCTACACTAAAACTGAGATTGGTAGATGACACTTTGTAGCCTCTGTGGAGATAAACATATAAGACATAGATAAGATATAAGGCATGTTCACTATTGCTCAAATGTAATTTTCCAGAATATTTTCTAAATTATTCAATGCAATTTTCTTATTTCTAAACTAAGAATTGTCCTGCAGTAGTACAGAGGCCATCTTCCCAAAGATAATAACTTTTATCTACTAATACCTGAAATGATACTGACATATACCAGCATATATCCTGGCATCTGTAAATAACTGTGAAAATTAACTTAATGCACACATTTCAATTGTGATTAGATACTGACCTTTAAATATATTTTGTCACGTTTTTCACAATCGGTTATATTCCAGTCTCAGAACAGGGTTATTTAAGGAATTTCATTTTCAATGTATTTGGCGTTAACTGTTTTAATCTAACTATTTTAACTTAACTAACAGGCTGATTGGTTTTTTGCAATTGTTCAATACTTATATGACACCTCTAAGACATTAATTTTAGACTTGCTATCGATTCCTGTAAGACAGAAAAGTCTGAGACCTTATGTACCAGTTACTCCAGTAAACTTGTTTCTTAATTTTCTCTAAAGACATTTTAAAAATTTGAGATTAGTGGGAGTATTCCAAGTACCTCTATGGCAACTGAGTAATATTTTTAGCATTTAGCATTAGCTTTGATCAGAGTGTTCCTTTATGGAGCTGTCCCACTTTTGTTTTCAGGACTGGAAGATAATATTTACCAATTTTTCTTTTCTTTTCCTTCCTTCCTTCCTTCCTTGAATCCTTCCTTCCTTCCTTCAATCCTTCCTTCCTTCCTGGAATCCTTCCTTCCTCCCTCCCTTTCCTTGCTTTCCTTCCTTTCCTTCCTTTCCTTCTTTTCCTTCCTTTCCTTCCTTTCCTTCTTTTCCTTCCTTTCCTTCCTTTCTCTCCTTTTTTTACTTTCCTTTCTTTCTTTTCCCAAAACCAAAAACCAAACCAATTGATCTTATATTATTTAATTTGAAAATATGTATTACAGTTCTGTCAATAGCACTTCTTACTGCACTTACCATTTTGGGGATTTAAATTTAGATTTTATGGAAAGTCTGATGAATTGTGGGATTTCAATATTTTATATTGAAAGGATCTGCATTTTACTAAATAGAATTAATATTAACAGAAGTAATTCTGACATAATTTCTGAAAATGAAACCACAAACTAATTAGAGGAAAAAACTTGTTTTGGGCTTTGAACATTTAATCACTTTGATGTGTGTCTGATTTCTGCAAATTAGGAGAAACTACACTGGTGTGTTCAGATTGTCTTGTCTTAACATATGTCATAAAACATAATTTCCACAAGAATAATTTACTGAGGCAGTATAAAGGGAGAATCAAATCAATAACAAAAATGGCAGATGTAATTGTTTAAAATTGTAAGGACACACATACATATGTGATTTAAGATGGGTTAAGTTTTATTAAGATGGGCTAAGTTTTAAAGGAAAAAAAAGCTGAGTAGGAAAGTTTTTGCTATTGATTTAGAAATCACAATCTACATGCTACAGGTTTAGGAAAAGGACTGCTGTTCTCCATCTGGTACAAAAGGTTTTGCTTAATGATTTCCCTAGAGCTATATTGATATATATTGTTTGAAAATATGACCCACAGCTTCCAGACTTCAACATCTCAGCAGTGTAAACCATGTGCAGTAGAACTGCACATGAATAAAAATGAACTAGCCCATTTTTACATGGTCACAATAATAAAAAATAAAAACTTATCTATGAAACAGGTGGAAGTGTTTGGCAACACTGTAGTGTCAGCAGAAGCAAGGTCTTTGAATTTGCTCACTGTCCTCTTCATAGTGTGTTATGCTCTACGTAATATATTTACTCTGGATACATTTGCCAAACACAGAGGAGACAAAGTGTACAGAAAATCAAATCTTGCATCTTATTATATTTAGTATATTCTCATACATGCACAGCCAGGGCATTGAAAATACAGACTAAAATGGTCTTGCAGGAGCCAGAAACCCAGGGCCTGACTGTCTTTCTAATGCTATGGCCTTGAAATTCAGACATAGTTAAATTGTCAGCAGAAGCTGAGACCTCAATCACAGAATTATCAGGTCAACTATCCCACACACTGTTGTTCTTTAGCCTTCTGGTGGTCATCCCAGTATCACACGTGGATGTTAGTAATTTTCAGCACTGTGTGCTTCGTCTTACCTTTTTCTGTACAGAACATTATACACAGTACTTGGACACCTGTTGGGATAGGGTATAACCATGTCCCAGCCCAGGTCTCTGTGGGCATTCCCCTGCTGATGTACATGAGAAAATTGATGATAAGTGCATTAATGCACCTTTTGGTGCTGATATTACTGATTGAACAACCTCTTTCTGTTGTTCATCTCCACCATTTTCCCAGGCATTTTGCTGTCCTTCTTCCCTATTCCTGTTTTGCATATCAGCTGAGAGACCTCTGATTGCCAATGAACTCTGTTGAGTCTCCTGAAACATAAGCAATTTTCTCAACTTTGGATGTCATATGTTCAGATTGCAAGTTATAATGATAATAGTACATTTGGTTCTAAAGTGTTTTGCACCCACTTTCATTGCTTATTCAAGTCCTGTAAATAAGAAAATTTGAAATGCATCTCTTTTCTACTGCCGTTGATTGACTGAACCCCCTGAGGCATAACTGTCCAATGGTCTAATGGTATGACAAATTGTCTAGCCTTAAGTTTGCAGGGGATATGCTATGAATATCAGCAATAGGTTCATAATTAAGAAATGTAGATATTATAACATTTACTAACTGTTCAAAGAAACAATAATTTTTATTGAAACAATGAAGGGTAATAAGGCATTTTAAGTACCTCTCCACTCAATTTCATTTCTTCCCTCTTTATGTAGATTGCAAGTTTTGAACTATCAATTGGGACAACAATAAGTTCCTCATGCTCTGTGTCCTTTTTAAGAACATAGTTAATGAAAGAATTTAAAGCCCATTTAATGACCTTAGTTCCTTTTTTGTTCAGTTAATGACAAGTCTGCTGTTTTCACCCAGTAAAGTGGAAAGTCTCATCAGCTGAGTGTCATCTTTTCGTTGAAGGCTGCATCCCCAAATAATGCAAGCACAATTGAAGGGCCACTGATGTTTATTCCTTTACAGAACATGTCAAGGAGAGTACGACAGGTGCCACAGTCTCCAGCATTACACCCCAAAGTAGCTGACTGTTGACCAGGCATAGAAGCATACTCTATACAATGTTAATGAGAAATACCAGTTGATCGATCGATCTATCTATCTATCTATCTATCTATCTATCTATCTATCTACCTATCTCTATTTATCTGTCTATCTATCTAATTTATCATATATATGTGAGACTATGACACAAATTATATTAAACCAGGAATTAATTGTGATGACTGAAAAGGCAGCCAACAGCTGAAAGTGAATATTAATTGTCAGCATGACCTAGATTTTTATCAGCACCGGCCAAATGCAAATACACAAAGAAACAAGGAATCAGAATCACTGTACAAGATCCATAGTATTGCATTTCTTGTGGCAACATTAATTACTTTGAACAATAGATTTTCCTGATGTTATGTTTATTTTTTACTTAACTATAAAAATAAATTCTAAAGTACAGTTTCATTAAGTGCTTAGAGAATGCCATCCAGAGGGACCTGGACAAGCTCAGGAAGGGTGCCCATGGAAATCTCTTGTGGTTAATAAGACCAAGTATAATGTGCTGCACCTGCCTTGTGGCAATCCTTGGTATCAGCGCAGGCTGGGCATGAGCAGAGCCAGCCCAGCCCTGTCCAGAAGGACTTGGGGGTGCTGTGGGTGAGAGGCTGGACATGCCCCAGCCATGGCACTCACAGCCCAGAGAGCCAAACGTGTCCTGGGCTGCATCCAGAGCCCCTGGGCAGCAGGGCAGGGAGGGGATTCTGCCCCTCTGCTCTGCTCTGCTGAGACCCACCTGGAGCACTGCATCAGAGCTGGGGCCCCTGCACAGGAGGGACAGGGACCTGCTGGAGCCAGTACAGAGGAGGCCACAGAGTTGGTCAGAGGGATGGACTACCTTTCTTATAAGGAAAGGCTGAGAGTTGTGGAAGTGTTCAGCCTGAAAAGGAGTTTAATCTGATTGTAGCCTTCATGAAGGGAGCCTACAAGAAAGATGGAGAGAGGCTATTTACAACATACAGTGACAATGTGTGACAATGCACTGGCACAGGCTGCTCAGGGAAATTGTTGATGCCCCATTCCTGGCACTGTTCAAGGCCAGCTTGGATGGAGCTCGGAGCAACCTGTCTAGTGGAAGGTGCCCCTGTCCATGGCAGAGGGGTGGAACTAGGTGGTCTTTAAGGTCCTTTCCAACCAGGCCAATCAATGATTCCGTGATGTTACACTATGTAGTGATTGCCCTACAACTACAGTGCAACAGAGTCACTTGCAACACTAACTATCTTTGCCACTCCACAGCTGTATTGTTTTATATCGGAGTGAAACAGGGCACCAGGAAAAAATTTAGATTTTAATACCAGAAATATTAACTTCATGAAAATTAGATTGAAAGACTCACTATGTGTCATTCTAAGGTGCATGTCATTTAGGTTTCCTCTAGTTGGAAATGTCCTTTAGATTGTGATATACTTCCATAAAATGTATTCCTGCTCACCTTTCCTATCAACTCCTTCTCTTGCATCTAAGAATGAGAAGAAGAGATAGAATTTGAACAACATTTTTGAGAATTATATTTTATAATATAATCTTCTATA
>JANRMJ010000079.1:15770435-15793653 GCA_025584955.1 Alethe diademata | reverse complement strand
AAACCAGGATAGAGCTTTACACTGTGCATTCTTCATGTTATGGGGCTTCACATGTGTGCTCCATGGCCTGTATGACACTCATACAATCAACATAATGTAAACTGGCAGCATAATTTTTGGTGACTATAAAATAATATTTCCAACACTTAAATCCAACATGTTTAGCATGTAAATGCATTGGTATAGTATTTCTATCAAAGTGAAAGTCAGAGATTTTCCTGAGAATTTCTCATTGTGATTTATATGCAGGGGGTCAAATCAATGTCTTGTTTTGTTTGGGTTTCTTTGTACTGAGAAACCTAATTACCTAAATCCAGCTTTTTTTTTTTTTTCCCCTAAAAGTAACAAATATATTTATGATTGGCCTCTCATTTTTAACCAATCTTGTTTTACATTCATTACGAGAACTTTTAGAGATCATCTAATTCCAACGTCCTGCCATGGGTAACGATGCCCACTAGATTAGGTTGATTAAGGCTCAATTCAGACTGGCCCTGAACACTTCCAGGAGTGGGGCATTCACATTTTCTTGGGGTGACTGTGCCTCATCACTTTCTGAGTAAAAAATTTATTTGTAACATCTCGTCTAAATCTCTTGTCATCTAGTTTAAAACCAAATTTCCTTGTCATATAACTGCTCGCTTTTGTAAAAAGTTGTTTTCTGCCTTCCTTATAAGCCCCCTTTCAATACTGTAAACCTGCAGTGACATCTCTCCAGAGCCACTTCATGTCCAGACTGAACCATTTTCTCTGTCCATCTACATGGGAGAGATGTTCCATCCCTCCGATTATCATTGTGGCTTCACCTGAACCCTCTCCAACAGGGCTTCCTTGTGTTGAGGCTGCCAGAGAAGACTGAGGTGAAGGTCATTTTCAGTACATCAGCCATGTCCACTGCCACCTGTTCTTCCTTCTCATTTATCAAGATTGAGGGGCTGGGGAGAGTTTACACAACTTTATTTTCTAATCTGTGTATTTATAGAATTGTTTCTTGTTGTTGTTCACATCGTTGCAATGTCCCATTACATCTGTGCCTCAGCTTTCCTGATCCCACCTCTACGTACCCTAACGGTATATGTGTAGTCTTCCCAAGCCACATGTCCTTGCTTCCACTGGCTATGCATGTCCTTCTTGCTTCTCACTTTGAGGAGCAGGTTTTGTTCAGCCATTATGTTGTCTGCCCTTGTTTGATTTCCAACTCCCTGTGATGAAGAGCTCTTGCCTTAAGTGGCCTTAAAGATTGGCCTTAAAACTTACATATAATCATATCCTGTTTTTCAGAGTTTTCTGACTGATTAAACTAAAAAATCCTACAGCAGTTTCTTTTTCTGGCCAAAATATCCTTATTCATAAGCATCTAAAAAGGTCAATAATAAAGAGGAAACCTACAGATTTTCATGAAAAAGTCCTGGAGGAAATATTACTCTTTAGTTGTGAGCCTATATGATATGATAACATATTTTAATGCTGAAGTGTAAAATTTTAGGTATTGAATTTTCCATTAGAATCTGATATCTCTTCAGACAATATTCATACTCCAACACTATTATGCTGTCTATGGAATTGGATGCAGTAAAGAGGGAAAAATGTGTCAAAATGCACTTGATTCATCAGGTCAGAATCCTGAGTGTTTTTTGAGGAGGTCCAGCTCATATAGATAATATCACTGGATTTGTCTCCTCAGTGTTTAAACCACCCTTAATATTGAGGGTCATGAAAAACCATGTAGGTCTTTCAGATCATCAGATAAAATTGTGTCAACCCACTCAATAGACATCTCTGCAAACTTTTACATGCTTCCTACTATGATGATGGTTACAAACATCACAGTAGTAATATCAACAGTGATATATGATCATTTTCTTGCCTTTCTGCATTGCCTGGTTTGCTTTTTTTTTTCTTTTTATTGGGAGTATAATCTTTCTTGATAATGGTATCTGTAAAGCAATTTATAAATATGCATAATTTTAAAAGTGCAACTAATGACTCAGAGCAACAATAAAGTCTAGAAACTCTAATCTATCTTCTTAGATAATTTTTTTTTTAAATTTAACATTGCAAGCACCAAAAAGCAGAAAAGCTAGAACTAAGTTTCAAAAACTAGTTTGAATTATTTTGTTCCAAATGAATATAGACATGCAAAAAGGCTTATCTGTGCAGGTGGCTCTTGTACAGGAAGCAGAATTATACACAGTTTGACAAAAGGTCACAAAGGAATAAATACAATTCTTTTTGAACTTGACAATAATTTATTAGAGCTTTTCTTAATTTAAGTAACAAAATGGCACACTAAAGCTTCAGAATTCTCTTTTGTATACATTCGTTTCACCATCTTCACTCATTTGAAAATAAACTGTCCGTAGTGAAAAAGAAGGAAGTCATTGTTGAAAGACAGTTAGTTAACCCTTTGGGTAAAATTTTGAGATGAAGTGATAAGAACTTACTTATTTTCCTTTCTTTTTCTGAAATCCTTAACACAAAATCTGTGTGTTCAATGGTTGTTTTGCTCCAAACTGAAAGTGTACTTTTATATGATAGCAGTATGTAAGGAAAATCTAATGGGACGAAATGTTTTTCAATTCACAGGAATTATTTGTAATTGACCTGCAAGGTTTTTCAAGCTGAAGCCACATCTGATTCCAATAAGTATTGGTGAGAAGAACCTGGCTTGTGTCTGAAGCAAATTTCAGAAATTATTTTTTTGACTGTTTGCAATGGCTGCATGCCAGCCAGCATTGACTGCTTGCACAGTTGCTTATATTGGCTGATCAGCTCACATATGTACAGGTTGAGACCTGTTCTATATCATGCTTAAGTTTGGACACAGGACACAAAGCATGCATCTGGATTTTGAAGAGACTTCAACATGAGGAACTGTGAAGTTACAATTATTGTTATTTGTGAAAAGATTAACTCCACAGATGTAAACACGTGTTCTTGTACAGGTTCATTTAGTCAGATGGAAAATTCAAGTTTAAAGATAATTTTTGTTTGCCTATACCAGGAAACTATATGCCAATATATTTTGAAAAATTGGCTACCAGTTCTCAGCCACACCATCTGCAAAGCTGGGCACATTGCCCATGGCAGTCTGACTCATGACATGACATAGCAGCTTGATGTCTGCCAGTTCAGAACTGATGTGACTACAAGAGTGAGTTTAGGAGAACTTTGTAACCATGCACTTTTCCTGTACATTTATCATTGTCGTGCAGCACAGGCCATACCACAGGAACTCTATGGGTCTGTGCTGATAACATTCTCTTCTGACCAACTTTTTTGTTCTGTTTTCTGTCTTTCAGTTAATGCTTAATCTACACAAGCCCATGACAATGTAATTACTTTGAAGAATCTTCAATAAGGAACCATGTCAAAAGCTGCTTGGGTATTAAAAGGATTTTCTGTTTTGACACATTTCTACTTTTTTAAGATCTTTATATTTTTTAATTTGAAACACCTCCTTTGGTCTGCTTTAAATAAATATCTCGTGCTATTTAAATACTTTCTAGTGGATAATAGAATTTTCCTTGAAAATTAATCTGAGTACCCAAAATAGCATATTTAAATTTTTAAAGAAATGTAATCTGGAAGCCTTTCAGGACTTTATTTTTTTTTCCTCCATTACTTTTAGGCAAATTTTCTAGTTGCTTATAAAAGTGATGGAAATGAAGTGAAATAATTTACTCTGTGTGCTTGGCCTTCTGAGTAGTCTTCTTTACATACTTTAACTTCTGTATATATATGTCAATTATACTTGTTGACATATGGTGAGGGGTTGCCCTGATGAGGACTTCTTGGGCCATTCTGTGTTCAAGCCAGAGCTTTTTTTGACAGCCCAGCCTGAGAAGAAGTTCACTTCCCTAACCTGTGAAACCATGGTTTCTTTGGTCTTTGGTGAGTGTGGAGGGCAGATTGGCAGAAACCTCTGTGCACAGTTTCTGCTTCCAGAACCTGATAAAAACGTGGTGATGCTCTTTGGAAATTTTTCCTTACTATCCGCTTGCAGTAGGAGCACAGATACCATACAGGAGTGCATTTATTCCTTATGAGTTATTTGTAACTTCTTTATGCCACTTACATAGTCCAGGTGTATTATAATAGAGGCATAGAGCAAACTGATGTGTCAGCATGGGGCATATGTGGTTTTGAGGAATATATTGACTACATGGATTGCAAGGGGACCTTGTAAGTATACAGAACCCAGATAGCAACCCCTGGCACATCCTCTGAGGTGCTTTACCATTCACTCACAAAGTCTGCAGTAGCTGGACAGAGTAGAAAGCCAGGAAATTAAAACCTGAGGTCACCTTTAGGCCTTCAGGAGCAATTGTTCAGCACAGTGTATGACTAAAACACAGACAAATGACATTTAAGAGAGTTTTTACTGAGCTCAGCAGCTGTAATAGAAAAAAAACATGCTAAAAACATTTCTCAGAATCCAGACTTGTATACCATTCATTGCAAAAATTGTAATTTTGAAGAATTCTAAACATGGTCCTGGCAATAGCTCTGAAAATCTGTCAGTTGAAGAGTTTCTGGATGTTGAGCCATAAGAGAAAGTCTGCTTTTCTATCAGGTGCATGAACAACCTAAAAATCTATCTGCATTAGCAGGAGGTTTTGAACACTTGAAAAAGCAGCACCTTTTGCTTTTTAAAATGCAAATTTAAGGATGGAAATGTGTATCCTTTAAAAACCAGACATATTAACAATTTTTGAGACACTGCAGAATTGCAGAACCTACCCCTAAATCCATTCTACAGATTGAGTTACCATTCAGGTTAGAATCTGTGTGAAGTCTGAGATGTTTTACCCTCAAGCAGTGGAAAAAAAGTTCAGGTTGGATTTTGCCTAAAATCCTTTAAATTTCACAGAGGGACATGGCATGACTTATTTCCAATAAGTATAGAAATCCCATGGCAGCAGAAATGATTCACCTTATAGAAGCAAGAAGTGAGTGACTCTGATTTCACATGTCATGTACAGCTACAGAGCTGAGAAACTCCTCTGGGTGAGAGTTGGTGGGTGAAGAAACGCCCCAAAATCACCATGGCAAGCAGAGTTCATCTGAACTCTTCCACTGAAATAGTAGCTTCTCCCTTTCCTAGCACCATCCCTCCTCTTGGTTTTCATTTGTAACAGCCTGTTTTGTTTTGTTAATCTGGGCTCTCCTTTTGCTGTCGTGCTAGAAGCCATGGCAGACCACATCTTTAATTTGCACTTGCAATCTGCTGTGCTCAGTCTCTTGTCACGCAGGGTGGTGGATACCATCAGGTTTCATGGTATGTATCTGAAAAACAGACCAAAAGCAGTGAAATCGCAGCAGGGTGAGCACTTAAAAAATAGCATTAGAAACATCTACACAGGCTATTTTTATCAGTGATTTCCTTAAAATTTCCAAAATGTTCTTACTTTTCCTTTAGCATTTAAAATGCTTGTATTCTGCATGGGAAAAAAAGGCAGATGAGCAAAACCAAGAAAACCTTTATTCAAAGAAGTACTTTGTTGAAGTTTCTGCAGCAAAAACTGCAAGCACGCCACACCCATCTTCTTCTTCAACCCTGCCACAGGGCTGCTCCTCCAATTCGTGCTTACACAGCTGAGCTGTGACCTTGTTCACTTCCCTAAACTGACAGCCACAGAGTTGGTTTTAGCTAAATTATATTTAACCTGGCTCAGCCCCAGTTCAACTCATTGCTTTAGCTCATTACATGGAAATGAACATCCACAGATGGAGGGAGCCATACTGCTCAATCCTCTGTATTCAATGAGAGAAGTCATCATAAAACCCCAACCTCGGCATCAGATTTGATTGTGTCAAAGAGTAATTTGAAGTGACATTGGTGTACTAGACTACTAATCAATCTAAAGCACAAATGAATTAATGTGGAGGAACCTACCTGAGTATAATGTATTAGTAATAGGCATTTTCTGTGTATCACAGTGAGCCTGTAAAGTGGAAGGCATAAAAGAAAGATTCTTTCCTCCTTACAAGCAGAGAAACCTTCAGTGTCAAATCATGAGAGACACTGCACTGACAGAGGTTCAAAAGAGGTATACTGAAAGGAAAATGATTACAGATAACAAAAATTGCTCCCAAACATCCAAAGGAATGTTAATTAAGTTTTGAATTTATTAGTGCTAAAGAGTTAAAACAAAATTGAAATCTTTTAGATATTTTAATAAGTTGCTATTCAAAAATTCTTGTAATGAGCTAGTTGTGAGAATGACCCAAATTGTTTAATCAAAAATATATGATTCAAGGTACACAATTAAGCTGTATCAGTAAGATCCATTCTTCCTATTTGCTCTGTAAATAATACTGGAGTACCTGTGTTTTGCTATGCTGGGTGTGTGGCTGACTGAGTTTAGCACCAGTGTGAACAGAAGGGGGTGGTGTTACCTTAGCTTGTGCAAGACTACTTCCTAGGAATGGAACAAAAAATTACCCCTAACTTCATTAGATCCATTGAAAGGATAAGATACCTAGGAAAAAAAACAAACTGACATTGTTTACATTAAATGAGACTTCTGAAACTTTTTAATGCAATTCGATATGACTTTCCACCCCTTCTACTCAGCCTTGTGGGGGTAGCTGATTTACAAAAGACACCTGAAGTTCATACAGATATTTAGATTACAGTTCTGCAGCATTACTTCACAATGCTCAGTTTCCATGCTATTTTATTCTTGAAAAACCATTACATATGTTGCCAGATAATGTAGTCATAAGAGATTCCTAATTTGAGATTCAGAAGGCTCTCTCTGTACTTACAGCTTGCTGGAGGCTGGTGGGAAATGAAAGAAGATGAAGCGATATCTCACAGCTGTGGAAAGAGAATCACAGGTGGGTACCCTGTGGTCATGGTAATGTCAAGTAACACCTCTGCTCCAAGGAAAACCTCACAGCAGGAAAATCGTAATGAGCCGTGCCCCTGAGATCAGGAAACTTACTGGGAGCTTCTGTACAGGAGGACCAAACTGGAAAGATTTTTGTCTTTTGCTTAGTTGTGTGTGTTTGTATTTGTACACAAGAGAGTGAAATCCTTCTGATTCTTTGGCAAAGTAACAATTGGTCTTTGGGACTGGTTATGCAGTCAAAATGCCACACTTTAACTCATTGATATAACAGAGCTTACATAAGCAAAATTTATTACATAACTATACTCACAGCTAGATTTTTATAAAAAGGACAAGTGTATGGGATAAATTCTGGCACATTCTGGCACAAAAAAATTACTTAAGTCTTTATATCAGTTAAGGAGAATACATTTAAGAATGATATGCAAACAAAAAACATACACAGCTATTCTAACAGCTTTTTAGAATCTAATTAGAATTCTTAATCTAAAGATTACTTTTGTGAGCTTATTTTAAAAATATGTTTTTTACCTAAGTATCTTGAAGTAGTGTATGAACAGATTTTCTTCCCAAAAGTTTCTCTGAGGAAGGGAGGGAACTTTTCATAGCCATATATTTTCAGACAGCTTTACTTATATTTTTCTCCTGCACTACTGATAATTTTGATGCACAAAAATGTCAAGCTTTTAAAAGGTTGTATGACTTTCCCAAGGTGAGGCTAAGTGTTCCTGACATCATGCAAAGTAGTCTGAGGAGAAAAGAGAGTTTTGAAAACATGCATTTATGACTCTTTGAAGCTGTGATAATCACTTGGAACCTTGGCAGCGAATCGTCAGTGAC
The DNA here is from genome assembly GCA_025584955.1 of Alethe diademata. Taxonomy (NCBI): domain Eukaryota; kingdom Metazoa; phylum Chordata; class Aves; order Passeriformes; family Muscicapidae; genus Alethe; species Alethe diademata. The sequence goes on along the minus strand of JANRMJ010000079.1, from coordinate 15,785,953 downwards.
CTTTTCTCATGAGCACTCATAATTGCAGAGATATTAATTAATTAAATTTTACTAAAATGTTTTGAAGATGTAAGATTTCAGATACTGTAAGTATGACAAAATCTAATGAACTGTCCACTTATCTCCAGAGGAGTCTGCTTGGGGGAATATTTATGAACAGTAAAATATTGCAAACTGTAGAATTCAGAGAAGCGGCATGAAATCTTGGTTTAGGAAGGAAAAGACACAATCACTAACATATGTATCTACAGTCATCTTCTTCTATGCAAACATGGCTTTCAGTAAGACCAGTACAATACATACATTGAATTTTTTTTTCCAGTACAGTCTAAGAAGTGCTACATGCTACCTGGAGGAAAGTCCACAGTCTCAGGAGACAAATGTTCTTAAAGTACTTGGTTTGCAAGAATCTGGTCCCATGTTGCTCATCATAAAATGTTAGGTTTACTTGATATTGCAGGTTAACATGGCAAAAAGTTACTGAAATCACAGTATTGGATGAGAAAATTACTTCAATTTTTCTTATTCCAAATCTAACAGTTAAATTAAGCATGTGCTTAATTTTAAGCACATGTGCAAATCTTACTGAAATCAGTAGGATTTAGGCACATATTTAAGTGCTTTTCTGAACCAAGGCCAGTAAAGAAATATGACTAATCTCATTAGTAAAGGAAACAGGAGTTAGTCCAAGTTACTTAATCACAAACAGTCTGTTTATGGGGAAAGAACTGCAGTTTTTACATCTTCATTGTTTCACACTTTAGAAAATAAATACAAGCCAGAAAGGGAAATTCAACTTTCTATAATATGATGATGCTATAATTTGTGCAGTAACACCTTCACAATAGCTCTTTTGCATGTTTGTGCTACTGACATTTCCCACCCCCCAGCAAGTCAATCCTCAGGCTGGCAATCCATTTCGAAGTTAATCCTCACAGCTCCACAGCAATGATTGAAGCAACATGAGTTGAATGCTGGCTGAGGTTTTAGACCTCAGGGCTGGGTGTTTTCTTCCTCCTTGCATAATGCCTAAAGAAGAATTAAAACAATTTTCTTAGATTTGCTATTCAAAACTGTCCAGCTACTCAGTTTGTGGTTTTTCCCTGTGGATTGCAAAATGTATACATAATCTTGGTACATCCTACCTAATCTGCAGGTGAGTAGTTTTGATTTGGCAGCATAAGTCAGGTAATGTGTTTTCTGTTGAATGTGAGTATAATTCTAAAAAGTGAACATTACACAGAAATCCACAAGAATAATTATTTCAGACTCTGATTCAGAGGTTTTATTCTGTGGAAATGATAATCTATTAACGTTGAAAGACTATGGAAAAATAATACAAGGGAAATATTGTCAACTAATATATAGTTGAAGAGTTTCACTTTTTTCTTTTTTTTTTCTTTTTTCTTTTTATTTTTCTTTTTCTTTTTTCTTTTTAAATTTCTTTTTTCTCTTTTCTTTTTTCTTGTTTCTTGTTTCTTTTTTTTCTTTGTTTCATTTTATTAAGGAAAGACCTTGTCTATATATAATAAAAGAAAATAGATGTTCCGGTATTTTAGCTTTTTACACAGAAACACATGTGCCAATCATTAGATTCATTTTATGGGTGCAAATATTCCTTCCAATAATATAAGAAAGAGGGAGAAAGTATAAAACAACAAGCACATTGCCACAATTCAAAACGAAGACAAGAAAAGTTAAGTAAAATTTCGACTACAAGAAAATAATAACTTAAATGGAAAGACAAAAGACACATATACAATGGGTAGAAAATCTAGTTTCCTTTTGATCGCTTTTTTCTGATCCATTCTAAAAATTTTGAGGGTTTTAAAGTTTACAAAATAGGCTAACAGGAGTTGAAACTCAAAGCAATTCTTTGCTAGTTTCCAAATACAAATTTCTAGATATTACATTGCAAGCATGGTTAAGAACAGAAGGCTGGTTTGATTACTTGTTTTTAGCATGACCTCCATAGTTGTCTATATCCTGTAGGTAAGAGAGAGATAATTAATACAATAAACTACCACAGAGATACCTTTTCCATCTATGGGGTTAATTAGAAATCTAATTTGTTCTGGGATGCTAGCTGCCCATTTTATTTTTTGATCTTCCTGGGGTTGCTGTTATATGATGGGATGCTGGGATGTAATTGAACATACTTTCTGCAGCTTTTATGTTTACTAGCCCTTCTAAGAGGAGTTGTAGAGAATGAAACATGAGGTTATTAAGCAGTCTAGCACAGTGAGTCTTTAGTAAACACCTGTTTCTCTGCTGCGGCTTACATTTGTGATTTTGCCTGAATTAATTGTAGTGCTGCTCATGGCACAAAAATTAACTGGCTGCTAGCACTTCTGTGGCAAGCATCCAGTTTCAGAAACCTATAAATTAGGTATAAAATTTTCTCCAAACCAAAATGCTCAGTTTTAGTTATTCAAAACCTTACCCTGATAAAAAAAAACAAAAAACAGACTTAAGCTTTGATCTCCAGCTGATATTCAATAAGTTAAGTTTGATGTGTATTTAAATTGGGAAATAATTTACACTTTTTGTGCAGTCAGTGTGTTTTTCAACATTATTTAGTAGAAACGTTATAACCTGAAAATCCATGAGTAGAAATTAAATATGTGAAGAGCAACAGAGGAACAACTATAATGGGCAAGAAGGCTTCAATGACAGAAGTCTGAAACTGATGATAACTAATTTGAATCAGTTTTGAAATTTGGTCGTTTCTCTGACTATCTTAAAATTTAAGAGTGAGAATCTGCCATCAGTGAAAATGTACAGCAAAGGAGAAAAGTACTAACAAGAAAGGCTTCAACAAATACCACAATTCTTAGGTGCCTACGATATGTCCTTTACAGGAGGGAAGTTTTCTAGACAAGGAGATGAGCAGAATTTCTTACCTGCAGGTTTGGTGACAATGGGTACAAAGATTGCCTGGGTCAAAATATTTTTGCAGAGTGTGCCACTGTGTAGGGCACTGCAGTGCTCATTGTGACAGAACACAGAAAAAATTATCGGGAAGTGTGGTAAGAGCATAAGCCTTTGCTCTAGATAATTTTGTGGTGTAAATTGCAAAACCTGTGAAGCTTTTCTTAAATAAAGATTACTGGGTTAAACAAATGCTTTAACTCCCTGAGTGGTTTATGTTTCAGAGCCTTCTGATGAATATCAATTTTGAATTACAGATAGACTAAATGATCACAATGGCTTGTTTAGCTGGGAAATCTTTGAACTCCCTGTTTGCATTCATGTGCAGATAGTAACCAAATAGTGACTGTCAAGATACAGTGAATTCACAATATGGTGACAGTGACCACCAAAGGAAGGGTTTTCTGGTGGCCATTTTTATCATACGTGAAAGTATCTCTTGAGCTGAGAAAACAACAGCAGATAGATTCAGCACACTCCCCCATAAATTAATCTAATTACCACAAAAGACTACGTGCACCAGAGGTGTTGTGAAGATCCAGGTCACAAACCAGAGAATCACAGTAGGGAGTACCTCACAGTAGGGGATAATGTGGAAGTTGTGAGATTGCTTCCAAAGAGAAAATGGAGGTAAAAGAAAAAGAAATTAAAATCTGACATTTCTGAAGCTTCTGAACAATTTGTACATAGATAGAAATATTTAAGTCCCATCAATTTGCTAATCAGAATTTCAAGAAGGAGGGAAAAGAAAAATGTTATATAAAGATATCAGGAATAGAATAGTGTTTTTATTAGCTGTTGAACTGATTCCTGAGATGTGGATTAGTTTAAACACTCCTACAGAAGTTCAGGAAGACAAGTTGCCACTTAAAACAATGTGCTGTATTCTCAATTGGTGATGCAGGAGTCTGTGCTAATGACTTAGCCTTCCTTTTTCTCTCAACAGCAATGTCTACAGATATTAAATGGGAGCTCATGGCTTCTATTTTCAATCTATGTTTACATCTATGAGTGATTTCAGTTTCTCAGCCTTTAGAGTCCAGATGGATGGTAGAGTATTGTTGGGATTGGCCTTGATGAAAGCAATTAAAGAACAGTTTTTCAGCAAAGTCAATATGGGCTCCTGTTTCCTCTCAGTCTTCCTAACTTGGCACATAGCCCCCTCAGAGCCAAAAGTAGTGGTGCTGTCATGCAATCTGCAGATTTGAAAATTATACTACTAGCTCAGTTTTATTCTCTCTTTAAACAAACACTTTGTGAACAGCTGAAACTTTGGAAGGCCTGTTCCCCATGGCTCTGTCCTGTGATTGATGGTCTGGTGTCTAATCTAAGTTTTGACCTCAAGCTTCAGGCTCTGTCTCAGTAGGGACTCATTTGTGTCTTTTTCTTCTAAGCAGCTATCCATTTTTATGTAAGCAATATCATTGTTTTTGTCATAATTAATTTGATTTATTAATTATATTAATAAATTTGCATATACAGTTTCACTGCACTCGTGCTACAGTTGTAATTTCTTAAGACAATTGTTCTAGCAACTGAATAGCCCTTTTCCAGAAGTCCTGAAGATAAGACAGAATTTTGCTTGTAGTGACTGCGGTTCTGTTCACCAGAAAAAACCCAAAGTAAATGAAAACCTATTTCTCCTTTTCCCATAGAGTAAAAGAATGAAAATTCTCAGAATTCATATTGATTCCTGTCACATTTATGTGATAATTGTTTTCTGAAGAGACAGAATTTTCCAAAGGCATGTTAGAGATTGATAGATTAGATATTAAGTCTTTATTTGGCCAGGATTTTTACCAGATTTTGGTCTTATCCTCTGCAAATTCTTGCAGCCCAGGAGCTCAGTGCCAGGCAAAAAAAAGTAGTCACTGACTCATTTTATTAGTTCATAAATTTCAAACATATGCATGTCATACTGTTGTCTTTTCCAGGCATGCCTGTTTTGTTACAAACCTGAAGGGGAATAATACACAATGCCATGTCAAATTTCTTCCATCTGATCTAATGCAGAGCTAGAACTACTCTTCCTGCTCTTCCTAATGAAAAGGGAGACTTATTTCCCACCAAAGAAGTGAGTGGACTGTGTGGGACTTTTGCTTAGAGATTCATCCAACTGTTAATGAACACATTTAAATTCTTAAACTTCCAAGGCAAGAACATTTTCCTTCCACACAGTAAGGGATTAAATCCTTCCACTGCCATGGAGTAGACACAGCATCCATCAAACCTGCAGACATTCCAGGAAAAGGCTATTTCTTTCAAATCCATTTTCATGCTCTGAAATACCCCAAACAGCAATTTTACCTTATATTTGGTATCAATTTCCCAAGATAATGATGTATTTTCACCATATTTTCTTCTCTCTTTGACACAATAAGACTATTTTTGATCCAAGAATGTGTTCTGAAATATGTTTACCTTTCCAAGTAAATACTATTAATAAAAGTTTCCTTATAGCTAGAATTATTAATTTCTAGTTGTCCTGGGTGCATGCATCTATGAATTGCATGATTCTGCCACCTAAGAAATTTCATCCCATTATTTTAATATTAGCTGGGAGATATAAAGAGCAACAAGTACCACAGATCCTAACACTTTCGGAATGGTAGAACTACAGGTATCAAATATCACACCTGTAATGAGTATGAAAAAATGGCAAGAAATTTGGTATGACCTATGTATGAACTTTCAAAAGTAAAATGTGCTTGCAGATTCATATAAATACTTCTTTTTTAACCAATGGCAGTAAGAAGCAATATCATTACTGGTTTGGTTTTTTTGGGTTTTTTTCCACAGCTTTTTTGAAAGCTGCTGCCCTTCTTAGTGAACAAAAGTTGAGGTCTATTCTCCTCCCACCACAGTCTGACTGTTCAATATGACTGGGAATATGATAGAACTTATTTTCCATGAATGTGCTTATGAGAAGAGTACCCTTGACAAAGTCATAAATGATGCAGCAAGTAGCAGCTGTGCTTTTGCTCTCTAAACTCAGCCTGTGTTTCAGACTGAATCTCAAGAAAATCAGAGCCATGCAGCCTCGCAGCAAAGCTGTTGCCTTCCATGGCATGCAGGACTTTTAGGGACATAATGACCATATGGACAGTCTTAGACCAAACATTAGACAGCGATGGAAGTGAAGCAATGTTTTTTCTCATCTGGGAAGTATCCATTGACAGACTGCAGACAGTTCAGATAGTAACTCAGAAACTATCAACACAAATGAAAGGAAATCATAGAAGGAGGAAGAAGCTAATATTTCATCTTCAAAAAATGATAAACATTCCCACGTGAAAAAGACATTTATTCAGCTAATGAATAATTAGGATATTCAAAACAATGATGTTTTGTTAAGCAGTTAAGACCACTATCAGCAGTTGTGTTAAACTGGCTTCCCATTTAGATCACCGCCATGAGGAGAGGTCCAATAAATTATTTTCTATCAACCCATATAACACATCTGTTGGAAATATGAGAGGGGGCCAAACACATCATAGCAAGCATATTTACATTATGTAGTCTAACTTTTTTTAGTTATTGGAACTTATTTAATTAAAACATATGATGAAAAAAGAAGACACAATATGATTTTCACTGAGAAAGTATGCAAGTTGGCATACATGAGTATCATCATTGATTTACTCCAAAAATATCTGACACAGGCATCCATTTTAGACTAGATATGTAGAGCTGCATTTTTAGTTTTCTGAGATAAATATCTATTTATGCTTATATTTGTATAGAAAAAATACATTTATATGTTTTGATTTGTAAAAAAATATGTCTGGATATGGAAGGAAAATTCAAAATGGCATAATTGTACACCATTTGTGGTAAAAGGAAAGGCCATACCTAATAATGCAAATATAATTTTTCAAGGAGTAGAAATGCCCAGAGTTTGACTCAGCAATTTAAACATAACACCATACTACAGTGAAACCCAGCCACTTGTGGACCTTCTGATTTGTCCCACTTCAACCACAAATCAGGAGAGAAAAGGTGTCTTAGAAATAGGGACATGTTCAACCATTTCCAAGAACCATGTACTGTCTTCAACCAGTGGCTGTTAAGAACTGTGGGGAATGAGGAGGGAGAGCAAAGGAGATTTGCATCCACACTGGAATTTTAGAAAGTGAAACAAATCACAGTGAGCAGCAAAGAGGGCTGGAGGTAAATATGAAACCTTTGCTTGCAAATCTGAAAGGTGGCTTTGGTCTCTGATCTGGCTGCAGCAATGCCAAAAAGAGGGAGGCACATGTTGAGTTATTTCACTAAACCCGGGAAGGAAAATTCTGCTGAAGAATATACCTTAAGAAATATTATTATTTCTTAATTTTTTTTTCAGTCAGAAAAATCTCATCATTTTCCTGGACAGAGTATATGTATGGTAGGAAAAAAATCCCATGCTAACAAGTCTGGTTTATTCTTTTTCCATTTTATTTTTTCTTCTCTACCGCTCTTCAGAGTAAGACTAATAGATAATTAAACAAGAGTTTATATTTTAATTTTTCCATTGTCTTAAGGTTGGTCTGAATGTGTCAGAAATATGACCTACATTTCATTCAACTTGGTTACTTTTGGTAATTAGGAAGTACAGCTTAAAATGAGATTATCCTTTTATTTAGAGAAGTCCAGCAGTGAAGAGGTTAATCTGTTAAACTGTTAGTATTGTCTGAAAACATGATGAATTGTGTAAATGAACAGTGTTTCAATGCCATTTTATGAAATCAAAATCATGACTAAGGTCATCTGAATAATCCTTGAGAATAACAGCTTTAAAGAGAGAAGGTAGTTTGTAGTAAAATACCCACTGTCAGCTCCCACCCATTGGGTAACCTGCTTTTACATCCCAGCTGTCTGACCTGCCGTGCTGACATGTCTTAGAGGTAGTGCTTCTGGAAATGACACATCAGAGCCAGTGAAGCTGCTAACCAGTGATGAAATACTATTTCTGGATCTGGGCTCTTGAAGAAGACACACCCAGGAGAAGCAAGCCACAGGACTGCAGCACAGCCCGAGTTCGAGGAGGCAGCTGATGGCAGAGATGGGAGAAGCTCCTATGCCTGTAGGTTAACAGGAATACATGAAAATTCCCAAGTCCGAAAGGATCCATCTGTTTTAAAACAACAATTATTACCTTCTGCCTGACATGAAAATTTTTACACTGTAGCTTTGTGTATGCCTGAAATTTGTGCATATTCCTTGAGCATGGTCTCTGCTGGAGGGTGCAGAGTCCTCATCAGGCATTTATTTCTCAGGCACTTAGTTCCTTCATGTATTTTCAGTTCAGTGTTTTGTGGGTCTTGGCCACCAAATTTTCATCGATATAATTCATAATCATGTACCTGAAAAAGTGAAGCCTGTGGGATTGTGCTGTGTGCATATCTTACTGTCCTCATTTCTCAAGCCTAAGCAACTTTGACAGTCAAACAAGGATTTTAAAAATAAGAAAGTTCGTGTAAGTTTCCCTATGCAAGAGAGTAGATAGTGGAGTACCAACATTAACTATCCAAGGCCATCTTATCAATTCCTGTCTGTGGACATAAGAAAAAACTGATGCAAGAGGGGCCTTTTGAATGCCCTAATTAGGGGAAAACCCCTAGGCAGAACCTTCAATCAAACACAAGCAACAAATCTTAGAAAATGAAGCACTGCCGGTTCTGGTTCATGGAGCTATTTGTTTAACATAGCTGATGGTGATAAAACTCATTAAGTTTACTATGAAAAACTTCCTATTTTTCTCTTTACCTGTGTGGTGGACTGTCCACATACTTGATTTACAAGGATAAGTGGATCATGTGATTCACCCAAATTAATTTACCAAAAACTTTTGGGCTCACAAAAGTTATTTAAACTTTTGACACAGAGAAGTATCAGTTGCAGTTTTAGATTTCAAGGAAATATTTTGATTTGTTTAATGTACTTTTAAATTTTCTATCATGAATTAAAATTTTGAAAGTGTAATTCAAGTTGATGGGTTAACCCCTAGTCTCTCCTACAAGTCTGCGTTGTCTCTGTAGGTAACTGACTGCTGAATGATATGTGAGAGCCCTGAAACACAGAAGGAGCTTACTGGGATTTTTCAAAAAGAATGATGTCCACGACAGTCTTTTTGAAAGTGTTTTAAGACAAAAATTGAGATAGAATCTAAGAGACGCAAATAGCCCCTAAGAATAATTGGATAATATTTTGTGTCCTAAGAAAATCCACTATGGTGTGGACTACATCTATTGTTAGGATATATTAATAAAATAGAAAAATGGTAGAAAAATGTTAAGTATCTCCATCTATTATTAAAAGGTTTTTCCTAGAAACATTCTCATGTTTCAGGGTGGTGTGAGTTCAAAGGAATAAATGCAGTCTAATGAAATTCAGTGTACCAGTATGTAATTTAAAGCTGTCTATTCTACTTCTTGCTCAATTCACCTTTTCCATCTTGTCCCAGTTTTTGGTGCAAAGCAACAGTACAATCATTTATTTTTCACTTTTTCGCATACAAGAAAAGACAAGATGTTCAGGTCTAGTAAGTGCTTCCTGAATCAGTAAAGGAGCAAAGTACGGGAAACTACACTGAAAACATCATAAAACTTTGAAACAGAATGTGTGAATTTGGAAAGAAAAGTGTTTGGAAGGTAAAGTATTTTGCTGGAATGGGGACTTTAAATTATTAAGAAAAATCAAAACTGGAATAAATCAGGATATTACAAAACTATATTAAGTCACATGTTTACATCTACCTATGCATTCTTAACAATCTGTCTAAATATAACAGTGTCTATAAACGAAAAATTAGTTGTATTTCAACCCAGCCACTGCCACACACAGACATCCAGGATGTCTGTGTATGATAGTGCCGATATCTGCAAATCTATGCCATTTGAAATAAATTGCACCTTAAATTTGAAGGCAATTTTAGGTAGTTTGGTGTGATATAGGATCCCATTTTTGATATTTAGCAAGCTCGAGATCTTTCTAACTTATGAAGTCTGCATGTCTACAAACTAGTATGGATGTGTTTGTGTTTATTACCTTTTCTCATGCATGCCTTGAAATGACTAAATTACAGGTATTTTACATGTGTTTTGTGGTACAAGACAGATAGAGTCTGTTAGTATAATTTATCTTGAAATACCCTGTTTTACAAAATTACAGAAAAGCACAGCAATTTGCTCTCTTATTTTTTTTTTTTCCCCCCCTAATTTCTAAGACTATGGCAAATTCTTCAAAGCCCAGAAGATGCCTTCTAGCTCAGAATTTAGCTATCTAGGAAACAATTTTCATCAAAGCATTGGGTTTGTGGAAGTAAGAGTACAATTGCAGAATCTAAATTTTGGTAATGTTCTGCACTTATTAGCTATTTTATCTTTTGTATTTTGACCTAATTCAGCCAGCAAACACATCAACCCTTATGTAAGACTGGATACACATACATACACATACTTCATCCCAGATCAGATTAGCTGCAATCAAGGTAATTATGTTGAACAAAATTGTTCATCTGTGCTCTGCCGCTGCCATTTGGATCTAGTGTTTGATCCCAAGTGACTGAGTTGTACATATGTTCCTCCTTAATCCTGGATAACTTAGGTTTTATTTTAATGCATAATCACCTCTTTAAAACTCAAGACTGAGATTAAAAAATGTTTAGTTTTGCAGATAAATTCACTCTTGTTTTTCTTTTCATGTTTTCCTGGGTATAATCCGAAGTTTTTTAATGCATACTACCTGGAACTGAGCATCCCCAAAATTGAAGCCATCATCTAGACAGCCTGCTCTCTTCCACCTCTGCCAGTAATCAGTAGTGACTTCCTTAGTCAATTTTCATGTTCTTCCAGCAGTTAAAATTAGACCATCACATACTCAGAGTGGTAAACGTTGCACAGTAGCCAAGCAGGTTCCCTTCCTGTGTTTTTCTTCTACTCTCTTGCAATCTAGACAGAAGAAAGCAGAATGAATTCTCATAAGCTACAGTAACTGTGTTTAAAGAAAACAAAGTTATAAAACACAACAGCTCTTCCCACAGAAAACCAACAGCTCCAGAGAACTTTGGTTCAGAATAATTTGTAGAGCTGTCACCCAGTTTTTCAAATATTTGAAGAGTTTAGGCTTATGGTTATGGTTGCACCGTCGTTCATAATAATAAATTTTGATTATGATGACATCTGAGTTCTGGCAGCTCCTACTGTTTATCATATTGAAACAAGGTTGCTATCAATCCAGAAGAGCAACAGTCTGAAAGACAAGAAAGATAAATGCTAATTTTACCTAGGATTTCAACTCTCAATGGCTTCTTGTAGAATATGATGATGATGATTATTATTATTACTATTATTGTTGTTGTTGTTATTGCTATTGTTGTTGCTATTATTATTATTATTATTATTCCTCCAGCTTGACTTGATAAATATTTACTCTTTCATGAGTTTCCTATTTTTGTAAAATAAAAAGCTGCATTTTGTTAGTGAGCAGAGAACGTTTTCTGTTGTGTTTAAAAGATGAAGCCCTTCAACTGGTCCCTCATGAGAGAAAGAAGTTTCTAAATAATATGGCCTTGTATTTGTGAGCTATTTTCCTTTATGAGAAGTAAAACAAAAGATGGGAAACAAAATTAGCATTTGGTATATAGAAGATATATTGACACTGAACTCAATTATCATGTTCCTAGGTAAAAGAGATAAAACTGGATCAGTAAGTAGATTTTTTTTTCCAAACTTTTGATGTTCATAATTTGTTTTTGAGGCTCACCAGGATTTTTACAAAGTGAAAAAAGATTCAAGTTGTTGTAACTAACTACGGTAGTTACTAAGAAGGAAGAAAATATTACCTTCAAAATATCTGGATTTGAACTACAGATTCAGTGTAAGAAAGAACCAATTTACCCAAACATTATCTTGTGAGTATTGTAAAGATCTGTGCATAAGGAAGAGGAAACAAAAGATTAGGAAGCACTAAATGAGAAGCTGATTGTTAAGCCTGTTTTCTACAAGCTTCTGTCCTTGTGTAAATCAAAGGTGCTGTAAAATCTGGAGTAATCTCTAACAAGTTTAGGGGAGATTTCCCTAGCTCTGCTTTTCCTTTGAAAATGCTATTGTTTCTGTTTTATCCCTTGAGGAAATGACCTGTGAATAAATTCACAGAGACATATGCCATATTTCACAGTTTTCTCTACTAGGTCTGCTTTGTAAGGCATTATGACCATATCTAGGAACTCTCCATCCCAGAATTCTTGTTCTAGTGTATCAGTACTGGAATTTCTTACCTACAACTCTGCAAAAAGCAATAAGTGTGTGTTTATACATATATACATACATATATACATACATATATACATACATATATACTTACATATATACACATATATATACAAATATATATATGTGCATCTCTTTTTCTCTCCACAAATATATATGTACAGGTTTGTACGTATCTATATGTGTGTATGCAGTGTGTATACATGCATATATGTATAAGTAGCAATAGTATTTAGAGGTGATTTTTTTTTTACTACCCAACTACTATGTTACATATATATAATTTAATCTCTCTTCTAAAAGTGGTTTGGTGTGGAAGGAAAGCTGGACTGCAGTTTTCACTATTAATCTATTCACAGTAGAGTTGTTTATACAGCATTTTCCTGTACTTGGATTTGCTCTTCTTGTTCTAAATGAAGTTATTCAGAGTTGGCTGCACAATCTCTGCAGTTTTACTGGGTTTTTTGTGCTTTTTTATTGACTTGTTAGACAGTAGGCATTGATCTCATTAATGGAAGTAGGTTATTGGTTGCCCTGTAAAGATTGTGGCTGGTGTGTTGAAAATAGACTTTTTAACTTTGTACTAGACTTATCCTCCTCAATACCAGTGATGGTGCCATGTTTGACATGATCTTACACAAATAAACCTATCCTTGGGCTGGGATACTAAGTAGCACTGTGCTCTACATAGATTGTTTCTATGATTTTTGGGAAAGCTTTGAAGTATACTTTCCAATAATATAACAGTCTCTCATTTAAAGACACTACAAGTTTCTCCACAATACACAGAATGACTGAGATCTGTGTGAAAGAAATTTTTTATTTTGCACCTTGGGAAAGTGCCAATATCCTCAGTTTTCCTACCCGTCCTCTTTAAATTATTAGAACTAGCCAAGAAATGTAAAATGTTTCCTAAGAAAATTTTGGATCATTTTTAAAGTTCTCCATTTAGAAAGAATAAATTAAATCAGAATTCTTTAATTATTAAAAATTTCTGTAAAAATTTCTTCTATGGCTTTTTCTGCATGATGCAATGAAAAGGATCCTGAACAAGTGTTAATTTTCTATTAAGAAATATGTAAGTGGTTATACAACCAAGGTGCTATCTCATTAATTAAAATATACAGTTTAGTGACATGAAATAATGAACAGATAAATATATTCAAATGTTTCAGCAGTTCTAGAAATTGCTTACTATCACAATAGACAAAGGGAAGATCTGTAATAATATTAAATGAATCTTACAAAAGACTTAGAATGAAATAAAAATACTAAAAATGGTGTACTATTTTATGTGTATGAAGCTACCATAGAGGATAAAAGAGTCTGGACCAAGTTCTGTTCTCATCACCCAGTGAATTAAGTACATGGTGGCAGGAAATTTAAAACCTTTCTCAGATGGGAAATGTTTAGAAAATAAATACAAAGAGCCATCTTTGCAGCTACAAATTATATGCATTTTACCAAGTTTCCTTGAGGGTTTGATAACTCTTACTGTAGTTGTCCCTGTAAATATGACAATAAATTTTTAAATCTCCAGAGAACTGGCAAATACAGGCAGATGCACTTAACTGCTGGTGAGCAACAAAAGTCAGCCTGCAGGAAACTGTGGCACTAATGTAGTTCTTGATTAATCTCTAATTACACTTTTGTCATCTTAGCAGGGAGACAAAACTATAGCAGTTCCTAAATAGGCAGGCAGCATTTTGGCACCTAGCAACCAGCAGTTCTTTCATATTAGCTGCAGTGGACTCTGAGCTGTTACATGGGAGGTTGTTATGGATCACTGCTCTATTATTTATAGAGCAGCATTTACAGAGGCCTTCACAACAGTATATAAATTAGCAGCTTAACAGGCCATTGCTAACTAAAAACATGGCATGAGCTGAAGCATCAAGTATGAAATTAAAATGTGACTTGGAGATAATAATGTTTGCAACACACATAGAAAGGAATGTCGATTTATTTTCCTGTTAACCATTTCACTGGCAGATTACAGTACAGTCTTTAAGAATTTTTGTGTGGATGTGTGTGCGTCGGTCTCACTCATTTCTCGTATGCACAAGATGAGTATGTATGTGAATATATAGACGCACATATTTATGCCTAATAAATATTCCACTATATTTTCTCACATGGGTCTTTTTAAAGATTAGTGTAAAAGCTTGCCTAATTTTTTTGCAGTAGGCTAATACAGCACAGAGGTAGATGAACAAGAAGAACAGTGCTAAGAGGGATCTACCCACTAATTGGACCGCAGGCTGCAATAGCACTACAAGTGTCTTCATGAAAGGGCCTTGTTAGCTTTTAATCAGGCAAATAACACTAACTTTCTTCCATCTTCTGCTCTTTGGTAACTTGTCTGAAGACCAAATCCAATGAAAAACCTCACACCTCTAGTGTCATTCAGAGTGAATAAGAATCAAAAGTGGTCAAATACAGTAAGCTGGCTGGCTGCATTTGATTTCTTATTTAATCAGCTAAAGAAAGATATAAATAAATATCTATATACTAGAGATTCTGGAATAAGGGGATAGGATTATTAACCATGGGAAAACATAAGCAGAGGAAGTCTAAGAACATACATCTTTCATTTGCAGTCCTGCCTTAATTAAATAAATGCTTGACAATGAAGAACTGTTCTGATCTAAATCATGGTGGTTTCTGATGCTTCTGGTGGACTGCATTGCATTTTGTTCTCCTCTTCTCATACGTATCATCAGAGAAAGTCCCTGTAGAGTAGGAGAGAGCCCACAGGATGAGCAGACATAGCAGATGACAGAAGGGAAGGAACTCAGCTGCAGTCACTCCCAGTGTTCACACAGATAGCTGGTGACAGAGTCAGAAAGGGGAGGGTACATGGGGCACTTCCATCCACAGAAATCAATAGTAAAATTGCCCTTATCTTCAATAGAGGAGGAAATTGTCTCCAGCTTTGTACTGAAGAACACATTTCCAGATGTAGTTTACAAAGTCACCTTCCTTGACTGTGCTCTTAGTTGCTGGATACTTCCAGAGATTTTTTTTAAAGGATTTAGAAGTTAAATGTGATATACCTTCTTTTATTTAGGTAATGTTGTTTTATTTTCAGTTGATAGCTCAGAAGGTTATTTCCCTCTGAAATTTATATTTATTTATATATATTTATTTATATATATTTATATAAAAGAGATGTTCTTTCCATGTAGAGATTATCCAGCAATATGTTTTGTGATTATAATCCAAAGGTCCAATGAAACATCACATAGTATTCTCATGGTATAAATAAAATTAATAACTGAAAATTCGACCTCAAAACTATTCAGAATGCCTCAAATTATGGTACCACAGTGTTTC
>JANRMJ010000079.1:15566322-15578741 GCA_025584955.1 Alethe diademata | reverse complement strand
TGCTGAATATGTGAAAAGAGGATCTACTCCTTAGTCCTGAATCAAAGTCAGAGAAGGGGTTTGCTGTCGGCCAGCATCATAGAATAAAGCTTTTCAGATTATTACTTTAATGTGGCCAGCTGTCAATCTGCCACCAAATTTTACTGTCTATTTTTAAAATTAACGTTATTTTAGCAAAGCACTCAGAAATAATTGTGACACTTGAAAGTGAAGAAAACTTTCTGTGGCCATTTGCCAAAATAGTCGTATATAATAGCAGATAAATTTCTTTTTAAACTTCAGTATTTGCTGGTGTTTTAATGCTTCACAGTGAAACTTGTAGAGTTTTACTCTGCTAGCCTCAAAGAATAGTATATAAAAAACTTTAATTATGATGAATCATCTGCAACACTTATGGGAAAATAAATATTTCAAAATCTTGCTAGTTTTGTTGTTTTGAAAGGCACTGTTTGCCAACTGTGAAGTAAGCATTCCACTTTCATTTCTTTCTCATATCAGTTCTGAAAAAGTATTGTAAACTAAAGTTGCAAATATTATTTTCTCTTAATCCATTTAAACATGAAAGGCAGTTCCCATTTTGTACTTTTTTAATGACCCTTTATCGCTGTACTAGTAAGAAAAACTGGACTGTAAGCCCACAATGAATTTCATATAAAATTACCATTAACTTAAACTAAATTTAGATAACCCTCAAACTGCAGTCACAGTACATGGAAACTACTAATGATTGTTACTTGAATAAAAATGAAATAATACTGCATCTTTAAGAGTACTTTGATGACATATTTTCAGAAAGGATCTTGTGCTGATCTTATAAAACCCAAAATAGTCTCACAAATATTCTATTTGAAAGGAAGAGCAAATATTCTAACTATTCTCTTTGTGCATTTGACCTTTTATATTTCAGCTATATGAATTACACTCACAGATGCTGTAGGGTTTGCACAGAAAGAAACTACTGCTGTAGGACAGAGTTTTTCCTTAGTTATGAAGTAGAATCACAGCTCACAACTGTACATGATAGTTATGTACTGTCTCACCATAGAGGCAGAAACATCAATATGCTCCTGAACATCACCTATTTAAAGTGTTTAGTGCCTTTCTAGTGCAAATTTAACTGAAAGTTGAAAATGGTCCTGAGTCACACCATGAACATCCTGCATGGTGTTATTTGTGTTATAATCAAGTGTGCTGTGTATAGCTGTATGGGCTAATATCCTATGAGGCCTTTGTGGAGACAAGATGTTTATCTCTTGAGTCTACTCTTCTGAGAAAACTTTTAAAGAAATAAGCATTTAGTTTGCCAAGAGTTTTTTGTGGAGGTATGTTCATTGATCCATCAGTTGGAGAAATACCTCTGAGGGTGGATGGGAGGAATAAACATATAGCCATCCCAGGAACACAAAACAGTCCCCAGCCTGTATTTTACTTTGTAAAGTATCTAGACATCAGTTAAAATGCTCAGTGAGTGCAGAATTGAGCTCTACTTAAATATTTTTCTAAAAGAATGTATTTTGTCCCAAGGCTACACAGTTATCTCTGTGCCACTTCTACAGTCAACCTCTCTCTTTTCTTGCGAAAAATGGTAAAATTAAACAGGTAGAAAGAGGATACTAATGCACCAAAGGAGAAAATCTGATTGATTAAATCCTAATCATAGTTCACTTAGAAAGGTTTTAAAACCAATTTCAGTAACTTTTATGGCTTTTCATTGTCAAACTCAACAGACAGCATAAGGGCTTTGAGTCTGGTGTCTTTGTGCTGCTCTGTGGTTGCTTGTGGTACATAAGCATCACAGAGCAGTAATGAAACTACTAAACTTTAACTTTAAACTTTAACTTATAACTTATATTTTCATAAACTGGTTCCACAGTTTGATTTCTCAAGTAAGATACTATGCACACTAAATTCACTAGAAGATGTGTAAGGTTTGTACCTGGACATAGTAGATCTTACTGGTACTTCTTCAAGAAGTAGGGACTTCATATTTAAATAAGTTTTAATAAGTTAATAGAAAATACATTTGTTTGTTTACTTTCAAGATGTACATTATCTTCCAATCAAGTTTTTTTATGCAGACAGGGATGTAGATGTGGACAGACACATTATCACAAGTGATGCAAAAGTTGCTGTTTTATGCTGAGCCTCAAATAAGCTGGAAACTGTTTGAACTTCCTTTGAAAGAAACCTTGAAAATTAAAAACAGTGATAACTGCCACGTCTGTAACCTTGTATCATCACCTCTTCTGTTTAAGATGACCACTCTGGCTCTAACCGTGAGTGTTTCACATGTCAAAGGGAGAAGGGTTTACTAGCGGTCTTTACGATGACCTGCAAAGGTTTTTTAAATTAATTTGCCAAAATAATAGTTGAGACTAAATTATCCGGTTTTTTTCAGGTTCAAAGTTTCTTAAGTTTTAAGAAGTTACAGTGTCAAACCTGTTCACCAAGACAATGCCACTTATGCCAAACCCCTGATTTTACAATTTCAGCTCTTTAAAATTTTAGATAAGGATCTGTGTACAACAGCTCACTTAGGCTGCACTTTTCTTCATCCACTGGAAAAACGCATGTTACTTCTTTTCTTAGAAACCTATGTAGTGGTATAAACTGGTCAACAAGTGAAAAAATAATTTGGAAATTTAAATTTAGCATGAAATTTGGTGCACAGAATTATGAGACAAATGAAAGGTCAATAAAGGGTTTACTGGTAGTCTTTATGGTAAGATGCAAAGGTTTTTTAATTAATTTACCAAAATATGAGCTGAGACCAAATTATCAGGTTTTTTCAGGTTCTAAGTTTCTTAAGTTTTAAGATACAGTGTCAAACCTGCTCACCAAGACAATATCACTCATGCCAAATTCCCAATTTTACAATGCAGAGTATTGGAACTCCTTTCTTGCAGATATTATGGGGGCTAAAAGTCTGTGTAGTTTAATAGGAATGTAGAAGTTATGATGAACAATGGAAGACAAAACTGTGGAACGGTTGTATCACCTGAACATTTCCATAAGCCACTTATGTTTGGAAAATGCTTTGGCAAAATATACCTAGGTTTGCCTAGGTAAACCTAGGCAAAAGTTACTGGCTTAGTTGGTTTCTTGGGCTAAAACTATATGCTATTCACGACTTGTAACACCTTCAGTTTGATTAGAAAAATACAGATTTTACTTACCATGCATGTGAAGGATAAACAACTAGCCCTTTTAAAAGACAAACAAGCAAAAATGCTGTATCCATGATACTGTCAAAGATTCCCTCATCACAACCATCTTTGGTAGAGAGGGGGGTTTTAAATCGTGGGGGGGTTTTATATGCACTTTTTTCTTATGCCATATAATTTATTAGAAGAAAGTAATATTGCCTAGTTTTAATGCAAGTTCTTCTTTCTTTGTGGGGAAGAAGGGCTAGGGTTTGGAAGTTTCCTTGAAAGCTTGCAATGCTACCTCCCTAATACCTGCTACTTCATAAACTGTATAATTTTCCTCAAATGTATATGGAGTTGAATTACCTTCAGAGAGTGGTCTAATCCACATTAGGTGTTCACATAGTTCAGAAAAAAAAAAAAAAGCCAACAGGTACTATTAGGTGCCAGCTATATGGTCAGAGCCCAGAACAAGAAGAACGTTTCTTCTCTGGGTCATGCAAATAAGATGTCTTATTCTAAGTGCCAAGCAGAAAAGTCTAGAGGTCAGCATGAGTGGTATGGCCTTGTTTACAGTTATGACATTTTAAATTCTTAAAACTGCAGAAAGTGAGACCCTGAAAAATATTGGTGTTCTTACATTTAAAGTAGTAAAACTCCTGCTCGTACAATGTGTTCGTTACAATGATAAACCAAGCCTTACACTTTTGCATGCATGTTTCTAATGGGTTTGTCTCAAAATGCTATATTTAAATTATTAACCAGCAAAGAACAGTACAGTTGCTTTAAGAATAAACACCATTTAGATCTCCTTCATGGCACCTTATTTCTGAAGAAAAAGGAACCTCAGCAGTAGTCTGATATATCTGATATATCTCAGAGAAAAGATATGAGAGTCACACATTGTTCAAGAGCAGCTCCTTGTCCCCATCTCCCAGAAACCTCAGTCTCCTCATACTTTGCTTGTGCAAACTTTTGTGAATCTGTCCAACTGTTGAGCAGGTTTGTCATCCTGGCCAGTCCTGGGCCTTTTTGTGGTTCTGCAAAACACTGGACCAGTCTTCCTGCACCTGATCTTTAGCAGGAGGCCATTGCTCTGGAAAGTAATTTCTCTGGTTAATCCTTTCTTCATATAAAATGTTTTAACGAAACGAACTCTCTGTTTCTTGTGTCTGGATATCTCTGGATACAAGAGAAGGAAACAGCGGAAACTAATGATGTTCTTGGATAAGACCAAATACACAGTTTTAAATATTCTTTATCCTAGAGAATTCAACCTTTGTAACACAACTTTCTACAGATGTTTTCATATGCTAATTCTAACGGTAGAGCTTTATCAAAATATCTAACAGCCAGTACAATTGCAATTCAGTTTAATTAAGTCCTTGAAATACACATCAAAACTGAAAGTGGAAAAATGTACCTCTTCTTCAAATATAACAGTCAGTATATAAGCCAATACTGTACAAGAATCCCTTTCCTTGCCTTATTTCTAGATTGCATCACAAGTCGTGCACTGTCTTCCAATGTCTGATGTAAAAGATGGTGCTTCTGCCGCGATTTTAGAAGATATTTTCCTTCAGTAATCTCACCATTAGTTGATTACCATGTTAAAGGGCTCTTCACTTTTCCTTTCTGAGACTGGAAAAGCCTTATTGTCTTTAAAGACTGACTTTAGGGGTCCCTTCCACACTTCTTTGTGTATTAATTTGTAATCCTGTCATTCAGTTGATCTTTCCCTGGCTGCAACAGATTGGCCCCCAAACTATTCAAGGGCATTTGTGTCATGATCACATCTGACAAGAGATGAAGATAGAAAGTTAGTGAAGTGCTCATAAAATCAGAGATCTTCACAGCTTGCAAGACAGCAGCTTGCTACAGGCGTGGCTGGTGTTTGAAAATTGAACTGGAGGCATCACAAACACATGTGTTTGAACAGCAGCAACTGTTTCACACTGTTGAGAGAGCAAGCAGAGACAAGTAAAGGCTGCTCTTCTGCTATATAGAAGCATTCATCAAAGAACCCTGCTCACCCTGAAGAACTCTGTTGCTCTGAAAAGTTTAAGCATAAGCATTTGTAAGATGTAAACGTAATGGCATCTTCCATGAGGACTTGAAGATTTGGTCTTCTGTATTATTTGTTTCTGCTACTCTATTTCCACATTTTGAGTTGTAGAAACAGAAGAAACCACTCTGAGGTAATGGCACATCAATTAACACTTTTCTTGCTCATATTGCTATGTCTTCCTGATAGCTCTGTTCGTTATTTCTCAGAAGAGGTTACTCTTGTTCTTGCCACCTTTACATTCTTTTAAAATGACCTTGCCCACACTTCATGTCTATTTTCAGGACCCAGGGTCTTTAATTTTCTGCTTGTAATTATATCAGTGAATTTTTCTTGTTTGGTGGTACAGCACCATAGATCGCTGCAAGAATGTCATAAGTGTGTGCCTAAATTCTGGTGCAGATCTTTATCATGAACAAAAAAAAAAATTAACCATAAGGAATGGGAGTCACAAAGAATTTAAAGTATTAATAGTCCTCACGATGGTTGCCAGTAAAAAAAAATATTTGGTAGACTAAATATTATAAAACAACTAAACCACTTCACACAGAAAATACACTAAAGCACATATATATTTAATACAGTACAAAATTTCAGGAAATTTTTACTTATTTATCCATACCTAGATATTCATATGTGCTTCAGTAGGTAGTATCACAATATATTTCAATGCAATTTTCAGTGCTGTGAGCTTTAAAAAACAATTTTGGAAGGGGCTCCTTTCCAAAAACTTTTCAGTTCTTTAACAGTGAAGAAAAAACTATTAATTGAGAGAACTTTTTTGGAAATAGAAACCTCAGTTTATGGAAGTCATGTGCTTTAATTTCTTCTCAAAAGAATGTGTAGATGCATTAATTTGGAGTTTCTGCCTGAGATGTGTTGGGAGTATATTAATATCTTTCATGTAAAATAGTGATGTATTATCAGTATTAAAGTGGAGATTGTTCTGCTTCTAAGACTTTTCTACTTTCTTCAACACACCTCTGTGGGTAGAGTTTTTGAGTTTGCCACTTAGGAGGGTGGCAGGTTTTACACTGTGGCTAAATTTTATTATTTTGTTCCAGAACAAATGCAGAGGATAGTGGTTAACAAGTCATACTTTATGTGGAAACTGTTAACATGTGGAGAACCATGTCTAAGATCTATCCCACAAAAGCAGGTAAACTAACCCTTAGGCTGGCAGGTGGTACCAAATTAGGGGGTCAGCTGACGCTCTGGAGAGGAGGGGTGCCATCCAGAGGAATTGGGTCATACTGGAGGAATGGATCTTGTGCGGTTCAGAACGGAGAAATACCAAGCCCAGCCCCTTGAAGCCAGGGGCCAAGGACACAGTGCAGGCTGCACACTGTTAGCAGCATCCAGCACTGCAGGAGCAGGAGCACAGCCAGGAGGTAGAGGGGTGTGAGGACCCTCCTTGACTTGGCACATTTTGGAATACACCTAGATACTGCCTCCTCTGGTTTAGAGGGGGAGCTGTCCCCAGCTCAGGAGAGACTTTACCAGACTGGTGTGAGACCAGCAGAGACCTGTATGCTCAGGGTCTGGGGCACCTGCAGAGTGAGGTGACCCTGAGGGGCTGGGCTGCCGCAGCCTGGAGAAGGGAAGGCTTTGAGGGCGCCTCAGAGTATCCTTCTGCCTATGACCTGCATTTTGGGCAGAACAGGTGCAGGCTGTGAACAACCTGATGGTATCATGAGAACAGTAAGTTACATTAAAACATGACAAGTTCAAAGTGGAGATAAAAGGAAACCTTTTTCCTCGTGGAGATATCCCAGAGTGGAGCAGGTTTCTCAGAGAGTCAGTGTGCTCTGCATCCTCTGAAGTTTTGAACACCAGGCTTGGGAAAGCCCCGAGCCACAGGGTTCAATTTTGTCAGTGGTGGCTCTCAGGCAGAACTGTTGGTAGAAGCCTGGATGGCAGACCTCTTAACACCTTTTCAACTGGAATTTGCCCATGTGGAAGGACAATAGCAACAGACCTTCCCCCTCCCAGAAGAAGCAGTGATGGGGGATTGAAGAAGGAACTGTTTCACATTGTAGCTTTCACATTTTGATAACAGCCAAGATAGAGATTTCACATCAGTACTTTCCTGTGAATGCCCAGGTGAGACAGAAAACTCCACAATTGTACTTGCAGGTTCAGCCTTATTCCCTGAACAGTTTGAAAATTAAGTCCATTTTTCAAAAGGAAAATTTTGTGCATAAGAATGCACTTTGATGCTTTGGGAAAAAATGGCATGTCTAAGGATCATCTTTGTGGAAAAGTATAGTTGGATGACGAGCTGAGGGTTGTTGGATGACTGGTGTTTTTATTGAGTATACGAAAATCACGTAACAAAAAACCACAAAATAGTTAGTGTTAGGAGAAGTTTCATGCGTAACAAAATAGTATGAAAGAAAAACATTTGATGAAAATCAAATATATAAAATAGAAAAATGGTATTCCTTTACTTTTAAAGGTTAGATGAACTACATGTAATAAACCACTTTTCAATGTAAAAATTATAATACATATGTATTTATGTGTGTTAAATAATGATATAGCTCTTAATTAAGACACTCTTTGGTCTCCTATGAAGATCATTTGACAAGTATTGAAATAACAGAATGAAATATCTTGTGATCTATTATCTTCTAGAAATTCACTTTAGACTATTCACACAAATCATTCATTCTTGCATTTGATATAGTATCCTCGGTGCCCCAAATGTGCATGTATATGTGTGTGTAGATATATATGTGTGTATATATATATGTATGCAGTAAAATCAATGAACCATTCTCTCAAGGTGCTGTGCACCTATGACTTCTGCTGTTTCTCCATTTTTTTTTCTTCAGGTCAACCTGAGGGGAACACATGTTTGAAACATTGTTAAGTCTTGGACCTCATTTGCTGTGTTTTTAAGCGTTTGAATACAGTGGCTTTTCTTGCAAAGACAGGACTATTAAAAAGAAAAAAAAGAAAAAAAAGCTGAAGGACTAGATCACTAGAAAAAAAAAGACAAATATTTTTGTGTTTCTGTACTGTCCCATCAGAGAATGACAGTATATTACAAAGATATATTTGGTGTCTGAGGTAAGGACAGAAAATCTCAAAGCACCTGATAAGGTGTTTATCATCTTAACACTTTTCTAGTTGACACTAAAAAAAGGGTTTTTTTCTTCAAAAGACCAATATTTAAAGGGTGTTGATTTATGTAAATCAATAATTTATCAACTTGTTCTCTTTCTTTGCTGCTAACCAGATGCTTCTAGCTTTGCACTGCCAGACGATGTCAGCTGCAAAGCATAATGGCCTTGTGCTTCATGTAGAAATAAGGACATAAATATTTTAAAAATCTTGCTACAGGAAGTGAAGGGGAGTTAGGTTGGGGGTGAAAGATTTTGCTGGTTTTCTGTGAAAGTACTGCAGGTCTACATATTTTATGGGCTAGTTTTATCAAAAGTGGAGGCAGGGACATTTCAGTCTGATTTTTATCTCCTAACAAGACTGACAGACCCAAGTCTTTTCATGGCAATTTGTTGAAGACATCTGGTGAAGCTTTCTAGGGGATGAACACACAGCAGAGTGTTTCTCTGGTGTCAGTTGGCATGGCAACTAGTAAAAGACTATTCAACATCCATAGGTTTCAAAAAGGTTGAAGCCTAGTTGAAAATCCATTTGGGCTCCTATCTGCAAAATTCTCCTTTTGAAAATGCACTAAACCTAATTTCAGGGAACCAGGCTGAACCAGTAAGTACAATTGTGGAGCCTTCTGCCTCAAATAATTTCCAAAGCACAGTATTAATGATTCCAGGAAGCAGAGACCTGAGATGATAGACAGCATTACTGGCACTGTACAAAACAGAATATTACCAGAAGGCTGGTAAAGACTGCTGAAGCCTGGGGGTGCAGGGAAAGATGAGACAGAGACGAGGAAAAAATGCTGTTATCAAAGTTTAATACAGTAATTATCATGAGTCACCACAGGCAAATGACTGATTATGCTTCATCTTCATATATTAAGTAACATAAAGTTTATTCTATACAAGGCACTCCATTCCCTTCTTGGCAAGATCATGTCACTCAAACACACCCAACAGCTATACAATATAGATTACTTATTTTAAAAGACTGGCATAGGAAAAAAATATCTTGAAAAGTAGTAGTCACATGTTCTGCACGAAAAAGACCAAAGAAAACCTTCCACCAAAAAACCCACCAAGTACACTGTCTTTGATTGGTAACTTTGTAAATATTGAGAATTTGCCAGTCTGGGTGTTATTGTCCTATGGTTACTAGCCTATCCATTTATATCTGCAATTCCAGTGCAGGATATGACTTTTGAGTGAAGATGCACTTGGAATTTGCCTTTTTCTGGAATCCATCCCTTCACAAATGCAAGTGGCTTGACAGCTGTTGCAACTCTGTAGAGTCACTTTCTAGATTTAAAATGGTTTATATAATGTATTACATGAAAGCACACTATAGATGGAGCTGTAACTGGAGAACCATGTTGAAGACAAGTGTGGATCATCTCAAGCTGCAAGCTTGGTTATGGAAACAAGATATTCCTTCCTTTTTTTTTTTTTGTTTTTTTTTTTTAATCTGGTGTATAAAAAATAGGAACAACCAGTTAAAAGAGTCAATCTAGGATAGAAAACTCCTGCGTATGTTCTGTACAATAGGTACAGCAGGATGGTAGAGAGACCTTTTCAAAGGCCAGAGGACTGTGGAATACATAGTGCCTATAGATTCTTCCTACTTTTCAGAAAAATGGAGCACAGTGATACACCATAAAAATCCAGGATAACCACACTGTTGGAGGTTTCAGTGTGTTTAGGACCATATATTAAATCAGTAAAATAGGAATTGCTCTAGGGAGAGTATCTGTGTGCATCTGTGCTTATATTTCCCTTTTATTCTTTTTTTTTTCTATTTTTTTGGTGTCTGCTACTGTACTACATAGATTGCTTTGAAATTTATCAGTGTGATATACTTTCTCCTTATATAAAATTTAAAATGTAAAAGAAATTGATTACCAAGTCTGTGTTCAAAATGCTAAATTGCAGTACGTTTCCCCTTTACCTGGACCTCCTTAGGAAACCAGATGTAAGCCTTAACAAGGGTTATCCAGGTTAAATACTATTGCAGTAAACTGTACAGCAGTGGGTAATCTGGCTCTAATTAAAGTTAAAACTTTTTCCTCTTCCCTTCCCCCAAAACTTTGCCTGTGATCTTTTCAAATTTATAGCAGGGAATAAAAGAGAATTCCTGCCAAACCTATAGATCCTTGCCCCAAATTATGATTATATATTCTTCTTGACTGTGATCAAGTGCATGACAAATACGCATGAAATTATGTATGCATTTAAAACTTTCAGTAAAAGGACAAAGTTTTTTTCACTAATGAAATTACATTTGCTATCCTAATCGTGCTGCTCTATAAGTTGTTATGGATTGTTTCAGTGTGATCTCTCTTCAATTAGACATCCAGCCCCCACTGTTTCCCTTCACAATTTTGGATCTGTGTATATAACTATGTGTTATTGAAGCACTCTAGCAGGGGGGTCCTTTATTAAACATAAAGTTGGCCAAAATAGTTATTTTGTTGCTTTCTTACTTGGGACAGAAGTATAAGATCATGTGGGTGAGGAGAGGAACAGCTGAGAGGTTGTGCCACGCTATGTCCTATTGATATCCTTTCAGAAGCAAAGGAACACAGTCTATGGGAACTGCTTACGTGAGCCTCTAGGACACTTCATTTCAGGAGGCAGTGAAGTTGGACACAGAATCCACAGAATCACAGAACTGTTGAGTTTGGAAGGGACCTCTCAAGACCATCTGATCCAACCTCCCCATGCTACTCAGGGTTGTGTCCATACAGCTTTTGAAGACCTTCATGGATGGAGATTTCACAACCTCTCTGAGTAACCTGCTCCAGCACTTGGTCACTCTCACAGCAAAAAAAGGTTCCTGATGTTCAGAGGAAACCTCCTGTGTGTGCTTGTTGCCTCTTGTCCTTCACTGAATAACTGCACAGAAAAGAGCCTGGCCCATCTTCCTTGTAGCATCCTTTCAGATTTATAAACTTTTATACAAGTCCCACTTTTCAGTGCTCCTAGAGCCTGGGATTCAATTTGCTCCTCTGAGGATCATGCATTTGCCTGCCTTTTAATTCAATGAGAAGAAGCCTGCTTGTATTTACATTATTTAGTTCTTTTTTAAGGGCAAATACTTTGCATGCACTGTGTAAGCATATTGAAACCAGTATGGCTAACCCTCTTCAAGATGTAGGAGAAGATAACAGCAAGGACTTCAAAATGTTTGGCCTCTGTTATAGGAATGACTGCAGATGTTTGTTTGTTTGTTTGTCTCTATTTCTATTTCTGAGGTGGTTGCATATATTTTAGTCAACAATAGTTTTGAGCCTTGAATATCTCATCATGTGCCCCAGTATGTCCAGTAAACAGATAGATGGTGACCTAAAGTGAATCCAATTAGATGTAATTTTATCCTTTTTGTTTTGTTTCTTGAGCATGTGGCAGCATAAATTCCATATCATGGAGAAAACACCCTATTTTCCCACAACATACCTATAAACTTTGTCAGGTGAATCAATGCATTTATCTTTACAGGATGTTATACTTCGAGAAAAGAAGCACCTTGTTACAAATGGAATCATCCACACTGAAGGCAGTCCATGGGCTTCATCCTCCACAGATATATGGACAGCCCACCTACAGCAACTACTTTACAGTGCCCATGGGCAGAGAGCCTTTGTTCAGTTACAGTTCCCTCTTGATCAGTTCTCATCCTCTGTATGAAGACAGCAGTATGCTGTTAGGAGTGCAGCTCTAATGAGAGTGTTACATTAGCCTGAATCCCTTGCTGGCTGCAAAAATACTAAAACTTTTGAGAGACACTTATTAAAGAGGGAGGGGTGTGGGGGGTTAGGGAGAAAGAAAGATATTAAATCATCTAGTTCCATTCTTGAAATGGTGATTCAACTTAATTTGCACTTTTTGTTATTCTTTAATGTCAATACAATTGATTTGCTAGTCTTCAGAAAAGGAATGCTAGTTTTATTCCTTCTACCTTTTACTTTGTGTACATTGAAGTATTTGATTCAATTTTGATGCAAGCTTTCTTTCAAGATATACCTATTGCAATCCAGGAATTAGATCCTCTAAGTGAAAAATTAAACTAAATATATATATTTTCTGGGT
>JANRMJ010000079.1:15440569-15454793 GCA_025584955.1 Alethe diademata | reverse complement strand
AAAGTAAAATAATGCATTTTGTTTTAAACTTATCACCTGGAATGAAGTAGTGTTTCATGCATTTTTTGAGAATAGAGATTTGGGTATCTTTTTTATGACTGAATGAAACTTTAATAGGGAGGAGGTTAAGAAGTTAAACCAAAGTAACAATAGTAATGCAGTGAAAGAGGCATGTTCTTTTCCATGCACATTGTTCCCCTTCAGAGGTCTGTCACTCAGTAGAATAGATGTACTTATACTCATGGGTGGCGATGTACAGCTAAGCTTAGCCTGAATCCTCTCCTAAAGGCTGAGTCCTGCAACCAGATCCTGACAACTTCCCTGCAGCACTATAGCATGTTTCACTAATATGAGCTGATAGGATTAGCAGCAGGTAGCAATTACAAACTCTTCTTTGTGAGTCCTGAAGAGTTTTGACTCCTGTGTCAACTGATGCTGTATTTCACGTTTCTTTTGTGGTAAATCCTAAACCTTGAGTATTCAGATTAGATTTACACAGTCCGGGAAAACAAAACAATAAAGGATAGCAAGTTGTTTAAATTGGAGTATGTCTATATTGTTTTATTGCAACCGATGCACACACATCCCCCTCCAATTACTAGGATTATTCACAGGCCATAATATAGTTGACTGGGAATACTGCTAAAGACACTAAAGCAAGATGGTTATCAGCACTTCTGCATCCATTTCCTAGTCTAATATCCAAAGCAGTCTCAAAGGAAAAGCTTTGGAGTCTGATTGACCCTGAAGAGATTTTTATCCTGGAAATAAAAATGTGTTCACATGTAATGTTTTAATATAGGTAAGTAAAGTAAAAGATAAAAAGAAGCAAATAAACAATGCAAGCATTCAAACTCACTTGGCGAAGGCTGTGCACAAACTGCAAATGAAAACCATGAACTGAAACAAGTGGTGTTTTTTAAACACATGAATATTCAGTAATATGAAAAACTTTCGGTTTTATTCCATCAAACTGCACACTTAACCTTAGATTAATTGAGTTTTTTCCTTTGGGTAGGCATGTATCCATGGCCATGGAAATAACCTAAATATTCTCTTTATACTGAGGCCACAAAAATGGTTTCCTTGGAGTGGTTTTCCTTGGGGTGTCTTCCCCAGATGTCTGCCCTCACTTGACAACATGGCAGGTGAGTAAATTCTTTCTGAATTACTGATATCTGGATCATCAAACTTAGTAATTGGTAATAGCCACGTGTGACTTAAACAGCTGCCTGTGCATCCAAGAACTTGGACAGAGAGTTAAAATTTCATCAACCAGTCACACTTGTCAGTGACAACCCGAAGTAGCATTTATTCAACTGGTTGACTGTCCAATGAGTGCACCTGTAAGTGAAAATGGAATAAAGACTTACTTGGATTTTCATAAAGAAGTCTTGCTGAACCCAAGTGGAAGATGCTACTACTTTACAGCTCCCTGCTTTATTCTCTACTTGCATTGGCTTGGTAGGAATTGAGAGCAACTGATGACACTGGGTTTGTAGAAATGTGTCATATAGACAAGCTATGGTACTGAGGTGCAGGTCCACATTCCTTTCTGCTGATTATGTTACTGAGTCATCAAAGGGTGAAAATTACCTGGAACTGTAAAAATTTGTCCCTCTAATACAGATCCACTGACAAAATCAACCTAAACTTGGGGACATAGTCAAAATAAGGAGACATCAGGTTTAAATCAGTATGACAGTGTAAGAAATTATATGAAAATAAAAAAAAAAAGAAATCTTCCATTAAGACAATATGAGGTTTTATACAGACCTAGTACATATTGGATTCAGAAAATGAATCCTGATAAATTAGGGAGTAGGTCATTTGAGACACAAAATGTCAAATAGTGTATTGCAGTTCTCTGAATGTCTTCATAAGAATATCAGATTTAGAATCCTGTGCAAAACTGCTGTAAACACAAAGAATAATTTGCTTACATAATTTGTATGATTTCTTTCACATTTCTTCATTCACATTGAAGTCTTTGACTTCAATGAAAATTCCTACATTATTGAGAATATAACAAAAAATAAAATTTTTTTAAAGTTTTTAGCTTTCTTGTACAATCTGTCCTCTGTAACCCTCACTCAAAAACAAAAGAGTGAGTTTGCAGAATAGTAAGATGAGCTCCTACCTTATTTTCAGGTTCTTCAAACAATAGTACTTCTTCTGAGAAAAGGCATATTATAACTTGAGCACTGAGTACAAACCAACGGATTTAGCCTGATGTGTTTTGGACAAGTGAGAAATAGTTTGCTTGAATGTATAAAGTCAATGACACCAGTTTGCAAGGAAATCTGTAAAACAAAATCTCATTATATGTTCCAAAGCTTGTAATTTTCTCTTGCAGATGTATAAAAAGGGTGACTTGGCAATAAGTTTCTTTTATCTATAAGGCTGTATTATTATTCTTATTCATTCTCAATGACCTTAATGATCCGGTAAAATTATAAGCTAAAGCTAATGATCCCTTATAAAGCTGATCCCTTTATATGCATTTTTATTTTAGAACTCTGTGTTAGTCTCCTTTTGTACCTAAAATACATTAATCCATCTATGTCTGTCTGCGTATCTGCCCATTTATCATGTGGTATCTGTTTTGCAACAGGAACAGTGACATTTGGAATGCATCAAACATACTTATCAGAAACTTAATATGGCTTCCACAGAGTGCAGGAGTTTCTGGGACAAACAAGTTGCTCTTGACAGTTTGGATGTATGAGAAATCTGTCACAAATTTTCCATTTCAAAAGGAAGCCTTGACATATCTTGTTGCATTTCCAGAAATGGAACAAAGCAATACTTTATGGTTAAGAAATGGATGTGAGCCAACAGTCAGTACCCTAAGGTGAAAAGTCGGACCTGCCTAGCAGTTCCTCAGTTTTCAAGCAGGAGTTCTTCAGTTCCAAATAATGAACAAGTGAAAAAATAACTAATTCCAAATAATGAAAAGGTGTGCGCATCTCTACTGAATCCTTCAGTGGTCTCTGGGCAAAGCACTCTCTGAGCACGACATAAAGAGAGCACTTGGTATAAAAACTGAAGAAACCTGCAACACATCTAAAGTAGCCTCTCATTTCTATACAGCTGTAAAAGCTCTGCAGTAAGCCCCTGAAAGAGAACATTTATGTGTTTTATGTTAATTTGAAATGCTTGAAAGCAGTCAAAAGAGAAGCTTAGTCCTGAAGAAATCCCAGCTTTAAATCCCCCTTAAGCCAGGGCATGTCTATGATGTTGCCTTTTTTTCTTTTTTTTTTTTAAACAACTGCAATTCTTTTATTACTTCTGAAGAGTTAGGTACATTTCATGCAGATTTGATTTTTCAGATCACCTTTTAAAGGGTGAATCGAAATTTTGTCAGTATCTCTAGAAATCCTAATAGCCTGACAAACTTTTCAGCCAGGACCTAATATTCTCCTGTTCTTTGTGTGGGGAAGCTGCAGGGTGAGCATGAAATACGGGTGGAAGCCCTTTATAGCACGTTCCCACTTCACCTCCCAGTCCTTGCCAAGAGTCTCTTGGCAAGACACTTTTGGCAGGGGATGTGAATTTGTCAGCTTTTCAGATGAAGCAGCAGTGGCCAAAAAATTCATTTGGTTCTTCCCTGTGCAAAATCCAAAGGAATCTATTGTAAGGTTCCTCCACTTCAGTGCTGGGATCAAGACTGGAGGCTTATTCCACAGGATCTACACCAACTGGCAAGGCAGTTTTATCTTTTCTCTCAGATAAGTGTCTTTATGCCTTGCATCCCTTTTGTCCAGGGCAGTTAAATTAGGAAAGATTATGCTGGAATTATCTAATACCTGCTGGAACTCTGAACACTGAAAACTGAAATTTCTGTTAGTTTGTAGAAAAATACTGTAAATAAGGCAAGGGGTACTGGTGGTGGGGTGGTGGTAATGTTTGTCTTTTGATACAAAGTTATTTGAACTGGGGAAAATGTTTTTTCTCCTGTGAAGTACCAACCATATTAACAGCACTGTTCATTGAAACCATAGTAGTAGTGAAAGGACAGACCTGTCCACACACATATCCTCCTGAATTCAGCTGGCCAGTAGCTCCCGAACTCAGTAGCTGATTTTATACCAATGCAAAGGTTAATGAACTGCTTTCTACCCCTTTCCAGGAGCAAATGTCAGCCCTATAGAGGTTCATTGCTCACCAGAGCTCAATCTGGAGTCCTAGTCTGGCACAGCAAGACTAATAGACTAATGCATTAATTCACTGAGTCTCTCTGCCCTTCGACTGGTTGTGCATTTTTTAACATGAACTCTAGCAGCTATGACATTCAATCATAACTTCATTTACTTTCAAACTATGATTTCAGAATGCACATAAAGTACTCTATATCCTGATTATTGCCATCAGTATAAATATAAACTACTACAGAAGGGCATGAGAGGAAAGAGGAAGGCTTTCAGATTCAACTAATAAGCATAAATGCAGAAAAATATGTACATCGCAGCTGGCTGAATCCCTGAACAACTAATTAAAATGAAACCCAGTTTAATTTTTCCTCAGAATGATCTGCTTTGGCTATCTGCCAACTATAGGTAGGTGAGGGTTTGCATGTGTTTTCTCCATTGCATAAGGGATAATTTGTGCTGAGTCATACATGAACAAAAATACTTTTTTGACCAATCTCAGAATACAACCATTCCCAAAATTATTTAACATAACTGGACAGTCTCGCTAATGAAATAGGTAGTATAGGTAAGGTTATATTTTTTTAGGGTGAGGATCTACTCTCTATATGATGGAAATAAGCTATGTATGATACTAACACTGCAACACAGAGAAATTGGAAGAACACGACTGTTTAAAAAAAATTATTTGTAGGCTAAGAAGAGGAGTCAACTACATCCATGGGTTAACCATTGGTAAGGAAAATGGAAAATTACTAAAATTTTGGTGGTTACTTTTGGTTACTTTTCCATATCCTTGGAAGTGGACTTCACCAGATACATTACAGAAAGTATGTTGAATCCTTGTTCCTGTTGAAGGATATTAGTCGCTGGCTGAAAGCAAGGAGGGGACAGAGAAAGAATCAAGACTTGTCCAAGTGATGTACCTTTAAGACTTCAATGTGCAGCATCACTCAAGCAGAGGGTTGACCTTAGCATATGGAAATTTCAGGTCACAATGGAGAAATAGTGACAATTAAAAGAATATATACAATAAATGTTACACATTATGTCTTGGCTACTTTACTTCCGGTGATATTTTAAAAATCTGAAACATGAAAAAGAAACCCAACTTCATTTGAAATAATCATGTGAAATTTTGCACTTTAATCCTTTTACTTTCAGAGAAGCCCACAACTTCGGTTGAGGTCAAGTCTATCAGCAGTTGAGCAGCTCCCTTTCTGTTATGTCAAGAGAAATACCTTGAGATATAATTATATTATGAGTGACTAAAACAGTGAGAGAGTCAGTGGTGGGAAAAAATATGCAAACTAGCATGTCCTAATTGAATTGTTCATTTGGTTTTCTCTGTTCTGTGGTACAAGCAATAGGCTAAATCCTCTTTTTCATCGTTCAGGATGAAAGTTTATTTGAAGTTGGAGACTATAGCTGCCTTTTCACAGTAAATTGACCTTGTTCCATGCAGCCAATGTCATAATGCTCTGCTTTATCTAGGCTGAGAGAGAGAAAATCGCAAATTGCTTCTGCATGATTAGTTCTGCCACTTCAAACGTGTTTCTTCCGAGTTGGCTTCCACACTTGCTGCTAGAGATATGTGCCGCTGGGAAACCCTAATCTGTCTCTGAACTCCTCTGATTTAGTAACCCTTTACCAGCCAGTCTCTTAAGTCAGTGAAATGACTCTTGTCATTGTTGAGAACAATAGAAATGGTACGGAAAAAAAGAAAACATTAATTTTAGTCAGCTTTTCCTCACCTAGAAGTTGGAAGTCCTTTCAGATTAATGGAGTTTTCACAGATATGTGTTTATTTGTATTATTGTTAACAAAGCTTTTTTCTTTTCTTTATATACTATATCTTGATGAAGAAGCCTTGGATTTTTTACTTACTTGAAATACAGAAAGACATTTACTTTTGTGTTCTTAATTTGCTATTTACATATTATCATCTAATTCNNNNGGTTGGTTCCCAAAAATCTTCATTGTTCTTCATTTTGCTAGTATGTTCCAAATAAATAATCCCAAGGTAGTCGAAGATGAAGAAAACCCAGGACAAAAATGATTGCTGTGATACACTCTTGAAATAAATCAGTCACAAAATTTTTTATACAGTCTGACAAAATTACTGCATGCTGTTCCAGTCAGGAGATAACCATTAAAAAAGCACATATAGTTGATAAAATGTATGTAAGCAGCAGCACAGATTGGAATTTTAGAATTATACATGGTATTTTTGTGTTCAAATCTAGAAATCAAGGAAAATACAGAGTCTCACTACTTGGTTTCTTTTTGGGCAGGACATCTGCACAGTTGTCACTTTACAAAGTTAAGACACAATGCAGTAAAACATCAGTTTTTCAGACTCAGGCTTCTTCTCTTCCCTGTTAACTCTGCCTGATACCACTCATGCTATATCCTCACAGTGACAGAATCACAGGGAGTATCCATATAGGGAAAATGAAGTCCATCTCCTGGTATTCAGGATAAGGCCATAGGACTGAATTGCTAACATGATCTATTTTAATTGAAAAAATATGGACTATTTGCATATAGAAATTAATCTTTTACATATTACCTAACTCTGTAACAGGAGCATGGAGGGTTGAATTTTGTGTTCTGCACCACACTTAGCCATTTTAATGCAGTTGCTATTCAAAAGGGTTTATTTTATTATCATTGTAAAAATGAAACAGCAAAGAATTAAAAACATGTCATGATTGACAATTCATTTTCACAGAAAAAAAATTGAAATATTTATATTTTTAACACAAACCAAATCTTGTAATTGATTTCCTCTTAAAATCCCAAAGCAAATCACCATATTTCTTTATGAATTACAAGCATGTAGTGATTTTTTTTTTCCTGGTGAAGTAGAGCAGCAGTAACAAGCTGAAAATGACAAGTATTTAAAAATAAATTGCTTCATAAAAAAATGCAAAGAGGAAAATGCCAATTTCATATGACAAGATTCATGCTGAAGAAG
This sequence comes from Alethe diademata, assembly GCA_025584955.1. Classification (NCBI taxonomy): domain Eukaryota; kingdom Metazoa; phylum Chordata; class Aves; order Passeriformes; family Muscicapidae; genus Alethe; species Alethe diademata. Next base: position 15,447,662 of record JANRMJ010000079.1, on the reverse strand, counting down.
AGTTTTCAGATATTTTTGACCAAAGAAGGATATAACAGTTTAAAGGTGGAAAGGAGTATGAGGAATCTGCTACTTGACAAATAAGTCTACATATCAAAAGGTTTTGCTAACCAGTCTGACACATAATGACACATGATGTCAACTACTATTAAAGGCTTTACAAAAGATGACAGCCTGGAGAAACAAGAATTGCTTTCCAAGAAAAGAGTCTCTGTTGAATTTTGTATATTATTCCCAAGCATTAGAAACACATCAACAACGACACTGCAGTCAGGAACCGGATAATTTTTACTATCACTTGTCTTGTGGACTATGCATAGGCCTGTGTGTCAGGAAAATTTCAATCCTAGATCCCCTATGAGTCCCTCACCATTGTGAAAAACTTCAGATATTATATGCATTTCCATAACTATGTATTTCCATTAATTTCTCTAAGTAAAAGTAAGTACTGGTGGAAGTAATTATTTGTTATGGTATAGCAACAGGTTGAATGGAATTCAAGGGACAAATCTAATATAAAGCAGTTAATTTATGAAAATGGTTGATTAAACTATGATTTTGAATTGTCTTCAGAAAAAGAAGTACCTTTGCCTATTGTGGCAATTACAAACCTCTAGGCCATGTTTTCATGCAGATAAATTGGCTATAAAATTACCAAACTGTGAAGATTATGACTGTAAACATAGAAAAGAAAATGTCTGCTTAGTAAGAGCTAAGACTTGGGGACTTCCTATTAGTGCAAACAAGATTTCACTTACAGAATAAAAATAATCTGAAATGTCTGCATTTTTTAGCAATTCATCAACAACTATCTTCACTTTTTAACTAAATGTAGAACCTACAACAGATTTCTCTTCAAAAGTTCCTGGCAGTTAAATTTTCTGTATTTCAAGGTCAGATAAGGATAATTTTTAGTCTCCTTGAGGACAAAAAAATAGAAAAAATAGAAACTTCCCATCCTCTCCAAAAACCCAAAAAGAAACGCTTGAACTTCATCTGAAGAATTACAGAATAAACTCCAAAGTGAACACCAAGCATTACCTGTTAAGAATTCCTCAGACACCTTTTGGTTTTCTCTAAGTGCCATTTCTCAAACACTGAATTCATTCCTGCCTTTTAGTTTACCAAATATTGTTGCTATTGTTGCTATTGTTGCTGTGGTTGTGGTCAAAAGCCTAAGAGTGGGACTCCATCTCCTTTATCCCTCTCATCCCTAAAAACATGGACACATCCTGCTGGTAAGTAGAGGGGAGATGTCAGTGCAAAATTTCTGATTGACATCAGCTGCAAACAGTGTCATCCCATAAAAAAAGACACTTCTAAAGAAGATTTTGTGCTATATTAATGCTTTATGACTTTATTTAAAGCTCATTAATTACTTTTAAACCACCCTGATAACAAATCAATTGTGCTGTTAGGCTAAGTCTGATCAATGTTTGCATTCAAATGTAGTTACTTAGCTAACCACACAGGTGGATTACTAAAGAAAAGTAACAAAACAGCTGTGCAATCTTTGCAGTTTTTCACTCTTAAGTAAGGCATACTTACCTGTGGATAAGGTCAAAACATTTTTATTTTCCTTACTGCTAATAAAAATGCAAAATACATCAACAGCCTGAAGTCTGCAATAGCCAGCAGATATTTACATCTGAAAATAAATTCAAATAATAATAGAGATAAGAAAGACGAGTTTCAGGGCTAATCATGTTTGTGAGGCAGCAGGTTTACAGTTTCTCTGAGATAAATACTATTCCTGATTATATGGTTAGGGGACCTCTGCAATTGCGAAGAATCAAAAACAGATATTAATTTTTAGTGTTTTTAATTGAAGAGTTTACTTTATCAAACCAGAAAAGCTCAAAATTCAGAAGTCTTCCTGATTATTTTTTACTGTATTAGAAATATTACAATTGGAAGTAGTGCATTGCAGTGCTTCTGATATATCTCTGCTGTACATTGGTACTTACTGGGGACTTCCTAGATAGTTGGAAAATGGAAGAACATCTCAGAAAGACTAAAAACTGTAATCTGTTATTAGCACCAGCTTGTACATTCTCTGCTTCAGGCTACATAATTCAATAGCCAAAATGCAGTCCCTCCTTTGCTTACATGCAGTTGGCTGTTCAGAGCATTCTTTAAAAAAATTTAAGGTGGAATTCTTGTTCTTAGATGAATGAATTGGATTAAGATTTCCACACCTGTATTGAAAAACTTAATGTAATACCTACTACTTACAAAAATAAGAATAAATAACAGCTGTTTTGATTTGAGAATCCTGTATTAGAACTTGATGAGATTGGTTTGGTGGTTTTTTTGCTGATGGTGAAGTTGCTTATCTTCTGAGTAAAGAAACAAACATAAAAAAAAACCAGAATTATATAGGACTTCCAGCACTGATCCCTTTCTGCACATAGGGACTTCTGTGTACACCAGTAATTCAAGAATTCCCATTAATCTTTGTTTATAATAGCCTAATAATGTGCAGAAAAGTGGGCATGCTGTTTCTTGAATGTCAGTCACTTCATTCAACAGCAGGAATTCACAAATGTAGGGGAGTAATACCGCATCTATTTTTAGGTAAGCAAAAAGTATCCTTTTAAGGATAGCAGGGCTTATCCCCATAGCAGAGTTAGACACTGTCCTGCAGGTAAAAATCTGGTGTTAATATTAGCTGCCTATTAGGCACTAGCAGTAAGCCTGGGGTGAACATGGAACCGTCCTGAGCTGCTTTACAACTGATAAGTACTGAAGCTTAGTGTGGGGTACAACTTGTTCAATTACTATGACAGATATCAGACACATACAGATCTGAATCTTGGATAAAAAAATGTTCTCTACTACTGAGTTTTGTTTTGGTCCCTTTTTGCCAATATTAATATTGTAAAAGCAGATCCTCTCCTGTGTTTAAGACATGGGCTTCCTGAGTAAAACTTCTACAGTACTCTGTAACAGTGAATTTTCCCAGTTGGAATTGCATCCTTCTTTGAGAAAGCTTTAAAATCATAAATCCATTCAAAAACAAAATTCAAGTGTTTCTTTTAATCCCGTATCAATTCCTTTTAAAATTAAAACATATTTTTGGCAAAAAAAAAAAGGAAAGCACAACAGTATTTTTCAGAAGTTTACACACATAGGCTAACTGACATGTAAATTAGGATGAAAGAGAAGCCAGGTAAAATAAATCTTGGGCTTGTATGCTTCCAGCCTCAGACCCATTACTGTCTTTTTTAGATGTTTAATGATTTCCTTGATCCACTTAAGCAACTACTACTCTCTTAAAAACAACTGTATTAGGACCTTAAAAGTGCAAGGAACACCTACGATTTCAAGCATATCTTTCTTTTATACATATGACAAACTTTGTCTGATACATTCCATTCTTGAAGTTTATTCGAATTGATATCTATATTTGCACTTTTATCCCTCACAATTACAACTGATGACTTCAATGACGATTACAAAATATTTTTGGTACTCTGGACAGAATCTTCAACTGCAAGGCAGGTATCACATCCCTATTTATAGAAGTTTGGGGATTTTACACGTAGTCCTGGACATTTCTGTAGGTACCTTGTGTTTTCTAATCATCAGCAAACTTTTGGCTGCCAGTGCCACGCTGCCTTGCTGTGAGCACTGCGGTGATTGGGGATCAAATCAACACTCTGGAAATCAGCACTCCTTCCTCAAGTGTTAAGTAGAGCCTTTATGCAAACTGAATAACTCTAATAGTGAGGATATCCTCAATGACCTGCCTGCTACTTGTGGATTGAAAATTAGGCCTAAGCATGCCAATTGCCAGATAATGCTGTTACAGGGAAACTTGTGTACAAACTGAAAGGTTGAAGTGCACCCTTTCAGCACCCAGATCCATTCCCAACAGGCCAGCTGCCGCTCCCCAGCTGATGCCTGCGGTGACACTGGTGCTGGGGGCTCTCAGCATTTGCCTTCACACCCCGGTGGCCAATGGGTCCAGGAGGCTGCCTGGAGCATCCCCTTCACTGACACGTCCTGGGAAGCTGTGCCTGGCAGAGCCATGATCTCGGCTGATGACAGGCAACTCAAATCGGTCCAGGGAGGCTTAAAGGGAAAAGAAAAAAAACAAGCAAGGGAGTGACATGTCACTTCACACTGTGCTGTGGTCACTTTAGCTGAGCTGTGAACCACAGCTCTTTTGAATGCAGAAAGTTGCTCTGATAACCCTGTAGGAGAATGATATGGGGGGATGGGGCATGTCTCAGAAATGTGAGACTTTTAAGCCATCGGCACTCTAGGTTTTGTTCCCTGTTTTAACTCTTAGTAACCGCTGCAGTATAGATTGCCTGTGTGCAAAACATAGATTTATCACAAAAAGGGGCTTGACTGTCTCCAGGGGAAGAGGGATCCAAGCTCATGCTTTCAGAGTGACTCATGGTCTTAGGTGCTGTTGGGCTTTGATACCACAAAAAGGCTGGCTATTGGGATGTGCTGAGCACCCTGCTTCTGAAAACAGCTCACTACTTAATATCAGATATTGGGCATTCAAAGCCATGAAAAATCTTCAATATATGTATAAATTCAGTTAAACCGAACATAAATTGATGGCACTGAGATAGGCCACACCTATACCCTCATTTATGCTGTTTGGTCATTCAGAGTGTACGGTCATTTCACCTCATAGGAGGCATTCAAGGATCACCTGAAGGATCTTATTTATAGGTAGTTTCTTGCTTTTCCTCCAGTCTGAAATGAAGCAGCTTGTTGCTCTGCAGGAGCTAGATCTCAGCGACCATAAACACAACTCCTGAAGGCAATCTAGCCATGGCCACAATGGCTCTGTCCAGTTTATACCAGTGGACAGCCACCTTTTTTGCATCGTCTGTTCCGCGAACAGTAATGACAAAATGCAGGTGCCTCCAGAATGAACAATTCAGAACCTGGAAGGCTGGCTTGCTTCTGTTAGAACCCTAATAGAGGTAGAGAAGACAAGTATTGCATATTTATATATCTTAATTTCTGTTGCATTCTAATAGTAAATCTTGCAGGCCAAGAAATATAAACCAATAAAATCACGCTTTATGCTTTTTCATACTAAAATTTCAGATTTTAGATTATGCTTTGTGCATCAAAATCTTTTTCATGTTATGAAGAAAAAAAAACAAAACACAGAAAATAATTTTGGTGTATTTAGAATATGGGAACCACAAAACCCCTATGTCATTAATACTGTATGAAAACTCTCTTGTTATGATCAACTGGTATTGATATGCTTTCTTAAAAAAAGAAAAGGGAAAAGATGAGTTCTGGGCTATATTTAAGTCTCATCAATATGTTTCAGCCCCATTAGCAGTGAATTCTCTGATCTCATACATACCACTTAATATCTTTGTTGCTCAGTTTCCACTTTTTTGAAGAGGATAAGAATACTGAATTGTATTAATTACTTTGAAAGCTATATTAAACTAAATTAATATTAGTTACTAGTTTTTATTGATCTTACTTCTAACATATTTACTTTTCCATGTTCTAAAATTATATGAATTTCTTAAATTTCATAAGGGGAAAGGCAACTAAGTTAGTTACAACTGAAATGGAGCCATATCTTCCTTCAATGAGGTTTGTTATCTGTCAAAGCACTTGCTGGCCTTTGTCATGACCATATCTCAGCACTTAGCAATCACAAATGTTTTTTATCCTCCCACTACCTCGTTGAGATAGGGCAGGATTGGTCCTATATCCAGTATTCAGGTGGAGAAGTGAGGTCCAGGTAAACTGAGAACAGTCACATCATGCATTTGTGCCTGAGTTAAATGTGTCACAGATGTGTGCCAGGACTATCTAGATAGTAATTGCTCTTGTGCTTCTGAGAACAGCACAGATCGCAAAGTCTAGGACAAAGAATGTGACAGCCAAGGACAAAGCCTTCTTGGTCAAGGATAATATACTTCCAGATAAAGCCAAGGCCTGAAAATTGTTAAGAAATGCTGAAAAACTGCAAAAGCAAAGCCACTTCCATTAGCACAGTGATACAGCAGTTCCTGGCTTTCAGTGAGGGAAACAAACCATCATCCACTGTGGCCCTGGAGCACACCTGCCCTCAGAAAGGTGGTGGAGGATGGAGGCTGGTGCCTTCCACCCACTGGGCCCAACAGCTCATGGCAGCTGAGGTAGTTAACAGCCAAGACTGTTCACTTTCAGTGTTTCACCTTTTACCCCCTAGAAGTCCTGTGGTGGCTGCCAGAGTCGTTGTCCCAGGCTAGCTGCAGACAAAACTTCTTCATATTGTTTAGCTAATAGGACAAAAATGTTCTGTTTTTTTATTAACAAAAACTGTATGTCAGAGCAAGATGTTGTGTGACACTTCATGTAACACCTCCTGTGCTTCATCACCTTTGCCACATACTCAGAAACATTGCTCATGCTGTTTTAATTCCCTAAACTAGTTCTCACATTCTCCATCCAGGTTTGATCCAAAGTCTATAGATATTATTCAATGGCCACTCCATCAAGCTGTTGAATATCTAAATACACACTATTACCTTTAAGATTACAAACTGAATATGTTTGACCCATGTATATTTAAATAGACAAAAGTAAAGAGAAAAAAAAACACAAAAAAACCCCCACCCCACCTCCCCCAAAAAAAATTTATCCTGAAAAGAAACTCATGTCTGAATCACACTGTGTGTGAATTTGCAGAATTTGCATACTTCTTATCCCAGGATTGTGAATAGAGAGTATATAACCTTATAAACACAGGAGGTTTCTCTTGGTTGTTAAAGACAAAATTAATCAAATATATTATTTCAAAAACCAAATACATTATTTCATAAACCAAATAGTAATTCAGTCTGAGATGCTATGTTGTATGTAGTCCTGCACCCATTCTGTAGCTGCAAATTAAGTTTTCAGCTTTGCTGGCATAAATTTTGTGAATGAAAGGTCAGCAATTAACTTGGGACTGGGGAGAACCTTTTTGTTTTAAAGTTAAACCAGTCTGTTCACACATGATGACAATGAAGAACATTTGTTTATTCTGAAAAAATCGGCCACAAGTAGTTGGTATTTCAGTACATTCAGTGTGCATCTATAAGGATGCTTAAAATGCAAGGACCTC
>JANRMJ010000079.1:15372486-15386970 GCA_025584955.1 Alethe diademata | reverse complement strand
CGGGGCGCTCGCCCGGGCCGCCCTGGCCCCTGCCCCGCTCCGGCGGCGCCTGCACTGTCGCACCCGCTATGAATTCCGCCGTGCGGGGGAAGGCACTGCCCAGCTGTCCTTCCCGGAGTCTTGCTTTCCTCCAGAGCGCCTCGCTGACCTTCGCAACGGGCCGTGCGAAAGAGCCCCACCAAAACAAACAAACAAAAAACTCCCCCAATCCAAACCGAAATACCCCAGCTAGACTCAAACATCGGCAGTGAACACTAAACAAATGAAAGAATATAACAACTGGAAGACACTAAGTTTGACGAGCAGTCTTGTCTGACATGCAGTGATCTACTTTGGACCCAACAGAGGATATACCCCCGTCTTTGGTCACTAAAAGGTATATTTATTGCTTCTAAAATTGACAACTACAGCCAAAACCGGAAAACATTCTATATGTTTTAAAGGCAGAGTTATCTGCATTGACGTTAGAGATGTCAGTTTAATCAGCTGAGAAGAGTCAATATATGTAAACAAAAAATTATGCCTGGTAAAAATTGGGTATTACTGCTTAGATCCTTCAAATAATCTTGTAAAATTGACAGCCAGAGAAGCAATAGGGAGACCCAAAAAGGACACCAAGTCCAAAGAGGGAAAGTTTAGAACACAAGAACATTTTGGCAGACTATCTTGGCCACAATACAGTTTATCATATTTCTGAGGAGAGTCTGCCTCACTGCAACAGGAAAAAATAAAAACCAAATCAAAACAAAAACCGCTGAAAAGGATTTGCATAATGCTAACACTGCAATTTTCAAAACTGCAGACACAACTTGTTAAAGTGGCTACATACAACATAGGAGAATCCTAAGTGAAAGGTAGTGCAACCAGAATGTTAGTGGGATGAATTAAAGATGGACTGTGACCCTTTGTACAATATTTTTCATGCATAAAGGCAAAAGCAGGGTCTGGGGGTGGGGGGGGGCGGGGGTTATGTGTTGTCCACTGTTCAGTGGTCTCTCTTTTGAACAGGGGCAAATAAAAGCCATCAATAAATAATAACTCTTACATTAAGTACAATCATGTACAATATACTTATGGCTTAGCATTTTTTTCCTGCTAATGGGACATGTGCCATCCATTACATGTAAAGATGAAAGGCATATCATACAATATGGTGGTATTGGGTGTTACGTGTACGTAGATAAAAAGCAAGTCAGGGTATTAATGCAATAGGTACCACAAATACATGTGTTACATGTTTGTGACATTCATCTGGAGCATATAATCCTTATTAAAGCTACTTGTGGTTTCCTTTGTATTTCTCAGAGTCCCACATTCCATCCCAGCTCATACAAGAAATATACCATGACTAAGTGTAGCAAGAGCTTGAGATGCTTGTCAGCATTAGTCCTCTCCCTCTATAAGGTGTGTATTTCTGGCTGTGTGGCTGTATCCACATATTGTGACCTTTCCAACTGTATTGCACCCAGCTTCAGTTTCCCTGGGCAAACAAACATGTACAGGGTGAACATAGCATCTGAAGATCCTGCAGTGCAGTGTGTGCTTTACCAGTTTCACTGCCAAAAACATGTTTGGCAGATAAGGAATTTTTAAATGGTATAAACTTCCTATCTGTGTATGTAATGTATTTGAACTGCAGGTCAAGGGAAATTTTATGTCTTTAGGACAGTTTTTCAGCTTGCCTATGGGTTTTCTGCTGTGGCCTAGTCCACTCAGTTTCATGACAGGTTGGAAAAGACAACAAACCTCTTTGGAGAAGGCAGGCCAGTAAATATGTTCTAACCCCAGGACCATACTCTAACACGTACTCTGGGCAACACTGCAAGTGCAATCAGTAAAGAGGTAGTGTCATTCCCACTGTTGTCAATGGTACCAAAATGAATAGAAGGCCTAGGAGAGGCTAGATACAACCTGATCTGAAGACCATATGCATTTGACCCATGTTGTAGGATGAAATGCATGTGTGAGGAGTAGTAAAAGGGAAGTGAATGTGATCTAGGGAAAAGATAAAGCATGAATGTAGCTTTGGGGGTGGGAGAAAAATATTTGGTGCAAAAATATGCAGAGAAAAAAAGAGAATGACCGAGGGCAGAGGTGAGAGAAATGTTTAAGGTATTGAATGCAGCGTCATTGGAAACTGAGAAAATAAGGAAGAAGGGAAGAAACCAGTGGTGAAAAGAATATAAAAGAAAGAAAGAGAATGAAGAATGCAGAGAGAGAAGATGGAGGCAGGACAAGAAAATAGAAAGATGAAAGCTTCTTTCCAGAGTGTGTTTGCAATTGACACTGAGGCTGTGACAAATCAGATGTTGCCACTAATGATGATGATTTGACACTCAACTGCAGAAGTTTTCCAATCTCCTTCATAAAAATATTTTTCTATTAGAGTACAATCAGTCTTAGGGGATGTGACAAAACATGGTTATGCTTATATTAATTTCAACATAGTAATTGTTTATATTTTGCCACTCATTAATTTGTGTAGGGTTTGTTTCTTGTAATAAAAGAAATGCTTTTTGTTTGCTTGTTTGTTTTGTTTTGTTTTGTTTTTAAAAAAGCACTGTTCTTTTAAAAGAAAATACCCACTAAACCTGCCTTCCCAAAAATGTCTCTCTCTTTCTGTGACTCCTGTAGGTCAAAGAGGACCCCTGTTCCACATATGTGCAGAAACTAGCAGGCCTATAAAAACTTGATGTGAATCAGCACTGCTCCATTAAAGGTCAACTACAGCTGAATCAAGCTACTCTTAAAAGGCATCTACCAGAGAGAAGAAATATGAGACAGACAGCAACAGTATAGAAAGGGATAGGTATTCATCAGAGTAAAAGACAGACAGCAAAAGCAAGAAAATTCTGCCAAGCTTTAATACTTTCCCAGTAATATGTTCAACAATGGCCTTATACCCTACACACTCTGTCTGGCTAAGGTCATGTTGAACTTAGCTATGCAAAAGGAAGCAGCTGTCAACTGTAGCACATGGCAGATGGAGAAATCTTATCAGATTTTTAAAACATGAAATTGCTTTTTTTTCTTTAATTTAGAAATTGATTTGCCGTGTGACATTAGAAACCCTTACACTGGCACCACATGTTGCAATGAGCCATCTTCTATCTCTGTGTGACAAGATAAGGATGTTTTTACTGTGTGTGTATATTTTGCCATACTTGGATTTTCAGAAATGATAGGGGTCAGCCTTATTTATCTGTTTCAGACCTGCTTCCCCTTTATCTAGGCTGTACTATAAATATTATTCTGATAATGATGAGTTTGGTAACGTTTGCTTATGTGGTAAAAAGGAAAAAACAGTTTTATTTCAGGAATTATGACAGGAGGTCAGAACAGGTGAGGAGAATAGTCCTTCCTCCCTTTCAAACCTCTGTTAGAGAGCTGGCAGAATTTCTTGGTGGATCTCCACCAATCTGAACAGTTTACAAAACCCATGATTCAAAAATTTAGCAAATGGCTAATAGTTTAAGACAAAGATTAGGTGTTCCAGAAGCATGAACCTGCTCAGAAGCACCACTGAAAATGGTTTTTGAATTTGCTTTATGACAAGATGGAATTGTTTGCTTAAAAAAAAAATAATACCATGCTCAACTGTTGATTTTGCAGTGTCTCAAAGACTCCACAAAGCCATTGCCTCAGGAGTAATCTGCAGGAGTCACTCAAAACTTTTTAGCTGAGCAACACAAATTGAGGCAGGCAATGATCATTATACCCATTTTACAGATGCACTGAACTCTTCTTTGAGTAAAAGAAGGTGAAATTCTGCTATCAATATCGTCAGCATATTGAAGAGGAGGCTTCATGTGAAACAACCTGAGTTATGGTGCAACATCCTGAGATATTTCTCAGCTTTACAGATGAAAGTAACGCAATTGCTGCATCTTTATGTTCCAGCAAATAAATATGTGTTACTAATGTAGCTCTGTGTGCAATATTATACTGGAGTATAAGCTTTAATATGTAAGCAGATATAAGCCCAAATATATTCACGCAAATTTTCATCTGTGAAAGCTAGATCTGCAAATCTAGCAGGTGCTTGTGCCCACCAACAGCGAGTTATAAAGTGAAAAAAACACACAAAAATTAGGATGATACTTTCTTCCTTTAACTCTGAGATTATTTATTGTGCAAGTGGATTCCTTTAAGAGCTCTGTTTATAAAGGGGTAAAGCATTTGCCTATTTCTAAAAACTCAGGTAAGACCACTGTTATAAGAGGCCTTTCTGAAGGCAGATTGTATCTGGCTTCCTGAGTCCCTGACACCTTTCATTCATTCACAATAATTCTCATTTATTGTCATCACCACAAAAGACTGATTACAGTTGTTTAGGATGAAATCTTGCTCCATTCCAACAGAAAAGGGAAAAAAGACTTTCTGAAAATCACCAGCTTGAATTGTTATTTGACTTCATGTCTTGCCTTTTTTTGGAAGTGTTTTTGTTGATATAGATTGGCTGCATATAAACATGCTTTGCATCTGGAGTCCTTTATAAATTTAAGAGCTCAAAAGGAAACACAGACGTGCTTCAGAAGGGTTGCTCCTTGACTGAGGGAAATAAAGGGCAATGTTTTTACAGAAATTGTTTATGGAAAGTAAGGAGGATTTTAGGTAAAGGTTCTTGCAATTTGCTTCTCTTTTATGAATGCTTCAACATAATTTCCTGTTATCTTTTCTTCCTGTGAGTTAGTCCTATTCAATATCATTTAATGGAAGAAAAACGAATGATTGAATGTACATGAACACAGCTTGCATTAATAGGATTATCTGGAATAGAGAAGTATGACTGTCTAGAACTATGTAAGTATGACTGTCTAGAACTGTAGAAGTATGAATTTTGAGATCTAAACACAGAAATTCTTACTCAGAAGATCAATGACATTGATGGTAATCAGTCTACATGTATATGTAGATTTATTCATTTAAATCACCCCTTTTATAAATGTTTCAGTACAGAGTTCTAGGACACCTTAGCCAAAGCTGTTATTTTCCTTAGGCTAGTAAAATTTTCATATGAGAAAAACTCCACATGCTTAAACACTTAAATATTTTTTCCATCTAACATATATCCCCTATAGATGAAGACTTGTTTTTTGTTTGTTTTTTTCAGAAAGCAACAAAATTGACTATACCATAGTCACTGGAATGTGTTTGTCAGCAGCTGGAAATATCTTACTCATCCATGTCCAGTTATAGAAGCAAAATTTACATAAGGTTCACAAAATTTTAACTAAGACAAACCAAATTTTTACAAATTAATTGAAAAAAAGTATTTTTATAGAAAAGATAATGAGCACTGGAAATTACTTAGATAGTCAAAATACTGTTGAAAATTTAATTCTCATGCCAAAATATAGATTAGAAAAGAAGAATAATTTTATGAGTCCCTTTTTTTTCTAGCTCATGTTCCAATGACACAAACAAAATGGAAACAAATAAGGAGAGTGAGAGTGAAGAGGAATTAAGGGATGCTAAATACAAACTGTAGTCTTTTTCAAAGATGTCTTGTGATGAGATAGTGCTAGTAGAATTATGAATAACTAGGATTCAAATCAGTAGACTGGCAGATTTACATTGCTATCAAAATTGTAAACAGACAATATAGTTAAGTTGTATTTTATTTCCTCTTTAGTTGTGTTGCGTTAGTTAAAAAAAAATAAACTGAATATGCAAGTAATCTACCAGTATCAATAAGATCTTTAGAAATTTTACAACAGAGAATGAACATGTTTTTCATTTACTACAAATATTTCCTTTTTTTTATAATATCCCTATCCACATTATTCTTAGAAAAGTTTGGATTGCTAACTCAATGTCTTAATGCAGAAACTGTAGACCAAGTCTACAGCTTGTCAATAGAACATATATAAATGGTGTAAATCTCCCAAATAAGTAATACTATCATTTTAGTATTCTCTGTGTGACCATCAATACATTTTGATTTTAAATGTAATTTTGATTTTTAACTGATTAATTGAAGGCTTTCACAATGAAATTTTCTTTTTTCCCCCACTAATGTGTCAATAATAAAGCTATCACATTAACAGAAAAACGTTTGTGGTGATACAATATTAGGTTTACTAATTTAAAACCATGACAATCTTTTGTTGGCTATGAAGTGGTGAATATAAAACAATATGCACTTTGTTTTGCTTAGGTAGTGCAGAGATATGCAGACAAACTCTGAAACAGAAAAGGCAAACTAATTGCTATGACTATTAATTCCTTGTTATCTGCACAATTACTTATGGCAAAAAAGGTATGGTGGATGTGTTATGCAGTTGAGGTTTTCAGGCTTAATTTTTTGATCACTGAATACCAGGGTTAGTCCTACAACAGCTTAAAATTAACCATTAAATGATGAAAATAAATGAATAATCAAAATTAATATTTACTATTGACTTATTGATTATGTTGCAAAGATGACCAGGGTGAACTGAACCCCAATGTGAATGTATTGGAGGATATTTTACTGGCAAAGTAATGCCTATATGACCTCTAACTTACCAAAGTACAAAATATTAAATAAATTTAAAAGTAGATATAAAAAAAAACAACAGCTGAGGAAATGTCAGATGTTGCTGTATGCAGATGCTTGTAAAGCATCTCTGTTCAGTATGTGGGAATAGATTATGAGTCTGAGACCATCCTTGAAGTTCCTATATCTTGGTGTCCTAAGAGCTGATGTGAGAATGCACAGCCCTTTTTACAGGACTGTCTCATGATGTGTTCTCCACCAGAGTATAGTAATGCTCTGGCCACAGAGCATCTCTTCCACATGTCTTAGAGCCAGCTGCTACTTGGTTTTCTGCGCATCTGGCTGGATAAAAAGCTTAACAGATTCTGTGCATCACTGACATGAAGAAGGCCAGAGTGGCCCTCAGGGTATGCCTCAGTACATTCGTGATGGATACAGAAAGTACTAAGGCAATATTCATTGTCTCTTCTTTAAAAGCCATGGTTCTGGTTGCCTTGAACATCATCAGAGATATTATTAACATTACAGTCCCCAGTGGGAATCAAGGCTTAGTGTGTTTGCCACCATAAAAGAATAATAATAATAGAAAAAATCTGCCTCAAATATTTTAGAATCTGCAATACCTGTGAAGAGAAGGAGAAGAACAAAATATGGCACATAAACTCAGTTTTAGAAGATTAAACAGCACACACAAAAAGAACACGGAATAAAATGCAGAGATCTTGAGGTCCATGCTATTGAATACCTCTATATGCTGTGTGCTTATTATGCCTGATTTTAAATACAGCAAAAGTTAGATCCAAGAAAAATGGTGTCATTGTAGAAGATTCACATTTTGTTTTCCTTTTATTTTTTTCTTTTTCTTTTACTTGTGAGTAAATCTGTAACCTTGTGTTAGGTGTCTCATTTTGCAGGGATGGGGAAAGGTATGTGGTCCCAAATATGTATCCACCATAACAGTGCTTACTTGCAGTCAGCATGCTAATCAAAGAGATGTGTAGTGATCCTGAGTGGGAAGCACCTGCAAAATATTAGGTCTTCAGTCTTTTCCCTGTTCATAGCTTTGACTTCTTTTCAAAAAAGGACTTCAGTCAGTCTGGGAGCAATAGCTCAGTGACCCATATTTAAAACAAATGATACCAACGGAAAACATAACAAAGCACAACATTGCATTCAGGCATTTGTTATACAATAACCTGGAGATTACAAGGCTTTGCCCAGATGTATTGAGAAGGCTGTAGGTGATACCTTTCAAGTCCTTTCAGAAAGCTCCTATCACCTCACCATTACCTGGTGGGAGCACAGGACAGGGAAAAAGCAGAATATCATCCATCTACTCTGTTTAAAGTGTATAGCTGTGGAGAAAAGATGTGCAGAACAGGAGAGCAAGGACAAGAAGAACCATGAAGGTCAGTAGTTGGTTACTGGCCTAGAAGAAGAGAAAAACAGGCTGTTATCTCTGTCTCAAGGCTTATAAACATATTTTCTTCCTTGATGCTGCATACAGTGATTGGATAAGAAGCTAGAAATTTGATCCTTTCTGCTCTTCAACCAGCAGATTAAATAATTTTTTTTTAAATAATTGCATTCCTCTGGTTCTCATATTTTGGCCCTGTAAATATTAAATTATATTCTGGTCTCTGGATATGAAAGTTAAAACATTAGAAACACAGAGCACAGCTCCGCACCCACTCATAGAGAGCACAGGTGACACCACATGGAGCTGGCGTGGATATACTCCAATGTCTCAGCATTTGTGTGCTTAGTTAAATATTTGTAGGAGTGACATATACTGGCTCCCAGGAATGTATCAGGAAGAACAAAACAGAAAATGAAAAGAATACTTTAAAACTGAAATATTTCTATTACTTGTTTTCTTATTTATTCTGGGATATTTCCAAGAAATAATTATTTTTCTGACACATAACATTGTTTGTCACAGTTTTTAAGCCAAGAGAACAACAACACAGTGAATAAAATAATTTCAATTTGACTTTTGGAACAAATAAATGTCTGTGCTATGAGCGTATGAAGATTTTTTTCATGAGTATCTGTTTTACAGTACTGAATGTTTGGGAACTGTAGCAAGCAGTAAATAGACTGTGGAGAAATCCCACAATTGCATCTATTCCCATTTTCCACCAAGCCATCAAATGTAGCAGAATTGTCACCAGGGTACAGTGTAAGTATTACATCAGAGCTCCCTTGTGCTGATGGAGTGATCCAGCTAAAGGACATTTTTGCAATTATGTAATTATTTCCTGTCCTTATTCTTATTTCTAAAAATTGTACTTTCCCTCCCAGCTGGTCTTTCTCTGCCACTCGAAAACTCCTGGTCTACTCACATCTTCCATCATTCTGTGTGAACTATCAATTCTGTTTTCTTCCATTTTTTTTTCTCTGCCTGCTGCAAACTCTCAATGATTTCTGTCCTTCTGGTCACGGAGGAGAGGTAGTGAATTGCTAGAAAAGACTGGGAGAAGGACTAGAGAGTGGCCACCTGTGCTCTCAGTTTGCACTTCTCTAAGAATGAATCTTCCCCCTTCACATCAGAGGAAGGAAAAGGTGTTGCTTAGCTGCAGGGCTGTTAAATGAGGGAGCATATTGGCGTTAAGATCATTAATGGCTTCACAGACATCTCAGTTCCATTGCAAACATGAATTAGTATCATGTTCTGCTCCTCAGCTCTAATTTTTGTCTGTCCTAGCATTCCTTTTTCCCCCTCAGATAATGCAGGTACTGTTAGGAGTTTCACAGCCTCACAAAGACCAGCCTCATGATTCACAAGTTTCAGAAAAAAAACCGACAACTTTTATTTGGATTGTCAGTCTACATGAATTTGTATTGGCTCATATTTTCAAGAATGTGTCTGTAAAGGAAAAGGACCTCCTACATAGGTGCTAAGATTAACTTTGCTGTTTAGAATATTTCACAACCAGTATTGACTTTGTTGATCATTAGAGCTGTCTGGGACCTGAATTTGTAAACGCTTTTATCAGTAATTAACGGTTTATAGAACTGAACATGTTATAAGCATTGAATGGAAGTAGATTTATACCTAATTTTAGATAAATATCAAGATACACGTCCAGAACTTGTATATTTTTTCTTTCTTTTGAATGCACTTGATGACCTGAATATCAGAATTAAAAAAGCACAGCTGTTCCTGGATTGCAGGTAGAGATTTCCTGTCACTTCCATTGGTTTAAGAGGCTGTAATCTTCATTCTTAATGCTCTGATATGGATCTTGTGCGGTTATTCTTTCCATTATAAGTTCTGCTGGATTATTTCTGAACTTGCTTTCTGAGATATGAAGTCCACTACCAGTACTCCAGTAGCTCAGAGAACAGCTTCTTAATTAGCATTGTTGCATCTAAAGTGTATGTTATCTCTTTCCTCACAAGCTTCTAGTTTGCTTGCAGCTCAGTTTGCAAGGCCAGCTCTAACTTACGAATGGCTACATGGTTAGAGACAATTATACCTTGCTGCTGCCTCTACTGCACATTCAGGAGCTCTGACCTTGTTGTCTCTCTTGGCGTGGCTCTCTCCTGGTATGTGGTGGACTACCCATCACCCTGGTCCATGGTATAAGCTCTCCTCAAAGCAGGTCTACACAGTAAGCCACTATGGCTTTGAAATCTCTTTCATACTGCTTCAGAATGTCTGATACAGGAGTCTGTCCTGGGTTCAAAGAGTTCGTTCCCTTTCCATGGGTCATATGTTTAACTCCCCTCCTTACCCTCCTGCGGGTATATATCTGTGTGTGTGTGTGTCTGTGAATTAGACTTTGCTTCAAAAAAACCTTTCTCCGCAATCCCATTTAGGAGAACCCAAATAAAGTCTTCAATCTGATTCTCAAGGGTACAAAAATCAATGCGTGTGAATGGGGACTGCTCTGCCCATATTTGGTGCCTCATGTTTGGTTGCAAGTCTTGGGGCAAGTCCAGATCTGTATGATTAATGCTAAATTTATTGTGCCAGAGTTATTATCTACTCCTAGAAATGCTTCTACACAGTCCAAGCCGGATCAGCACTGGCATATTAATTAGCTTTCTTCTGTCTGCTTCTGGGTATTTCCTGTTATCTGTCCAGACTACTTGTCACTGACCTTGTTCTCTAAATTTCTGTATCTGGTGACACTTAGCAGCAACCTAACATTTTATGTATATCTGGTTTTCAGTATGAGTGTTTGGGTTACAGTCCTGGGGATGTTTCCTCTTGAAGTTGTGGCTGTGCCACATTTTGTCCATCATGCTGTCCTAGTTTATCACCAAATCCACAAGACATGGTCAGCTGCAGCGACTTCCACTGCTGAGTAACACTGAGTGTTAGTTATAGAGACACAAATTCTTAGATTCTTGTTATGTAAAGTAGAAACCATCTGGAATATATGAAACCAAAAATTGATTCTAATCAGGAAAGTTTTACTAAATTTTAAATTTAGTTTCAGAAATTAATACGGGTAACAGGAGAGATGATGAACTATTTGGAGCATAGTTATTTCCCAGAATAAACTTAAATAGCACAGATGACTCTATTTATCCTGGATGTTTCAGGAAAAAAGGTGATGAAACTGAAATCTAAAACTGGACCAGGAAATGATACTGTTCTGAATAGTATGTGAACAGATAATAGCAACAGGATATGATTGAAGGAGTCCCAAGGCAGCAACATGAAGCAGATGGCAATAACACCTTACGGTTCAGGTTACTTAAAAAAGTAAAACAACAATGAAATTAGAGACCAATAAAAAGTACTATTGTGTATTGCATTGCATATTACTGTAGCAATACAGTAATAGTAATGTGAAAAGTGTTTCAACAATAAATAACTAATATTTGTATGTTCAGAGGATTTAGTAGTCTTTATAACCTGTTGCTTAATCAATAACAGTGTAGAGTCTAAAACAAATTTTCAAGCCTGTAATATGAAGAAGGAAAATGAAGTAGAAAGTAAGCAAGAAGGTAACCCATGAAGCAATGAATTAATAGGAGAACACTTCTGCAGGAATAAGCTGAGAAACATAAGGACTCTATTCAAATTTTCCTCCTGTTTTTATTTAGCTTGAATGTTAGCTTGACATTTTCTTCAGCTAAGTAGTATGTATCTAATACTTGTGTCATGCAGCTTTAGTAATGTTCAACTTTTTTGCAGCACCTGGAACTTGGATTTATGATTTTTACCTAATATTCTGCCATTTTCCCATGAGGTTCCTTGATAGTTTGGTAATTCAGGAAGGACAGGAAGAAATTAATTTTCTTTTGGTATTTATTGCAGGTGAATTGTTTAAAGAAGCCATAATAATGGCAAGGAAAAGGGGTTTATTGATGATTAAATGGTGGTCCACTTGTAACTAATTGATGACTGTATGATAAGCAAATAGTGATTAAGCAATAACTGGAAGGTAATTAAACAGTAATTAAAACAGCAATTAAAATGGTAATTTTACAATTATTTGACAATGATTTAATGATGATTTGACAAAGATTTAAGCAAAAATGTAGATGGTGATTAGATGGCACTACTCTAACTATGACACTGTACTATTTCCAACATTTCTAAGAAGTTATAGCTGGATATGTGTATGTTGCTAGCACAAGATATAGTTTCAGGTCTAATGTAAAATGCTGTTTACCCTGTCAGAGACCTTGAAGAATAACCCTAAGTAGGATTCCTGCTAAAAGGGAGATCACCACTGTGCAGCCTGCTGCTGTTCAGAAGAACTCAATGGGCTCAAGGGTACAGATACGTATAGGTAAAGTAATTGACTTGTAATCAATCCCCCCTTCAGTGTGTGCAGAGGTAGTGCAGACCAGCAGCAGTTTTAGTTTTTCCTAGTCCCAGCTCAGGCTGGTAATGTTGGCTGGTACTGTCTCTTGGGTGCCCGAGATGGTCCAGAACAGTTCTCACAGTTTGTGCTTGTCAATGATGCCTGAATCAAAGTATCACCATATATCACAGTATCAGTCTGTAAAAAAATTAATCCTTTTTTTTTGTTGCTGTTGTGGACCATACATTGCATATAGTTGTACTGGGTGTTCATGGCTGGCCCCTGGTGCTGGGGCTGTATAGGGCTGGCTCTGTGGCTTCTCTGAGAAGATGCCAGAAACTTTCACAGTGTCTGACAGAGCCAGTGCCAGCTGGCTTGAGGATGGATCCACTGCCAGCCAAGTCTGAGTCAGTCAGGAATGAGAGTAATGCCTCTGTGACAACATATTTAAGAAGAAATAGTCTTATTGCGCAGACGTAATTGTGACCGCAGGGGAGAGTGGGACCATGGTGAAGCAACTATGCCTCTGCAGCCCATGGAGGAGCAGAGATCCACCTGTAGCTCCTGGAGGAAGCCCTCTCTGGAGCAAGTGAATGCCTGAGAGAAGGCTGTAAAACCATGGGAAGCTTGCACTAGAGCAGAGTCCTGGCAGAGATCTGCTGATGTGGAGAGAGGAGCTCGTGCTGGAGGAGGTTTCCTGACAGGACTTGTGATCTATGAGTTACCCATGCCCAAAGCAGCCTGAGCTTGGAAGACTGCACCCCATGGAAGAGGGACCCGTGGTGGAGCAGTTCATGGAGACTGATGCCTGTGGGATGCACTCATGTAAGAGAAATTCATGGAAGACTTTTCCTGTAGGAGGGACTCCACCCTGGAGAAGGGGACTCTCCTCACCGAGCAGCAGCAGAAACAATGCGTGATGAACTGTTCATAACCTTAATTCCCATCTCCCTGTGCCACTGGTAGGGAGGAGGTAGAACTGGGAAAGGAGATGAGGGGGAAGGTGTTTTTAAGATTTATTTTACTTCTCATTATCCTGCTTGTGTTTTATTAGTAATTAATTCATTTAATATCCCTAAACTGAGTCTTTTTTTTCCACGGCAGTATTTAGCGAGTGACCTCTCTCTCTGTCCTTAACTCATGAACCTTTTATTATATTTCCTCTCCTCTGTCTACTTGTGAAAGGGACTGATAGAGCAGCCTTGGTGGGTGCCTGGCATCCAGCCAGGGCTAGCCCACTACAACTTCACAGCATAAAAACATATTTCTTATGTTTACATTTAGTTTTTGTATCACTTTCTGTCCATTACAAAGGAGTCAGAATTGTTAAATTAAGCCCCAATTAGATTTTCACATATGCACTTTTATTCCTTCAGTTCATATTTGGTATTTTAGATTTTAAGAGCTTGTGACTTGGTCTACAACCAAAAAAATTAAAAATTACTTTGTATATGAAAGCCAAGGTCCTTGTCCAAAACTGATTCTAGAATTTAGTGCCTAAGTGCAATATTGCAAGTGTGTCAGTGAAATCGAGAGTCATGGCAATGAGTTTCACACAGAAATTCTGTCCTGCAGCCAAAATCACCATAGCTTAATTGAACTTATTCTCATTGAATGTCATTAGCAATAGTTTGCAATAGTGGCTTTCCACCATCAAACGCCTAAATTCTACGTGTTATAAAAACCTGAGGAGTCAGACAGATGGCAGAGTACACACCAAAAAGGCAGAAATCTGAGCTATGCTCAGTGATTTACACAGTCTGAACCCCATGTGAACATCTGTTCTTCTTTTCAGAGAGACAGAAGGAGCCTTCAGGCTCCTCCTGTGTGAATCAGCTCACCGAAGTTGGGGTAGGACCCTGTACCTGCCTCTGAGCTCAAGGGAGACCCTAATAAGTGTACTGGAAAGGTGGAGACAGACACAAATGCCTTGAATGACTGTGTTAGAATTGATTTGGCAAAATGACCCACAATTCCAGTAGACATGGAGATACATTTAAAAAGCAAAATATTTTCTTTCTTTTATTTTATTTTTTTTTAACTGCAACAGGGGCAAAACCTATCAGTCTTTCAGGTACAAAAGTTAGATTTGAGATGACTGGTCCTGTACCACTCCAGCTTCATCCTCATATTTGTTTCTGCTGCTGTATATTTTCATTTATGTGTGCAAGTTCCTTAAAAAACTGTTTACTTTAGTTTAACAGTTGGCAGATTTGCAAAACTAAAACAAAC
>JANRMJ010000079.1:15358183-15369296 GCA_025584955.1 Alethe diademata | reverse complement strand
ACATCCAGAGCTGCCCCATCCCAGGTGCAGAATCTGGCACCAGCCCTTGTTGATCGTATGGCTGATGATATGGCTGATGATTCCCCATGTCACCAACCATATGGTTGGTGATTATCGAGGTCTCTCTGTAGGCCCTCCACAACTTGGAGGGAGTCAGCAGCCAAATGTCCCAAACAAGGATTTTATCACAAACTGTGTATTCAAAGGAGCAACAATGGTCTCTGTAGAGAACACATTTGTGTGAGGAAGTCCTAGAGGTGGACTGATATAAGAGGACATGCATTTGCCAAATTCTTACTCTTTCACAAAGAGTATGATTTCAGATTGGCACAGAGCATGAGGATACGTGGCCCTTGATGTAAAAATTACTTTTAAAAAGCCACTGGCACATTTCTTCCATTCAGTTTCACTTTCTTATTCTGGGTTGCTTTAAAGCAAGCCTGTGCAATGGCCACTCCACTCAATTTCACTATGCAGAAGTAAGGGGGGAGTATTTTGACTAAGTGGAATCTGGGAACCTGCTGGTCACATTCCCAGCACATTCTTTACTCCTGGCTGCCTGTTCGTAGTTTACTGGTTTGGATCTCCAAATCCTGGCATCTGTTTGTATCTTAGCCAAAATTAAGAGTTTTTGCAAACTTTTGATGCAGCCAAATTTCTCATAGGCACAGATTTAAAACTACCTGATCAATTCACTGCTTGATCTTGATTAATTCTTAACTTTCTTTAACTATTTAATTTAGGAAGTTTACTTGAGTTTTATTCTAGTAAAACACAGATTGGAATTTGCTCACTGTGGTCATTCTGTTTATATATGTGTAGCTTTATTGTACCCATTATCAAAGGACCTAAGCTCTTACCAAATACTATCACATTCCCTTTGACATCAGGCAGAGTGTGGACCTTACCTGTCATTAAAAATAATGAGGGATTATCTGCATGCATAGAGAATGGAAGATAGAATACTAAAAGGAATAGTGGAAGTATTCTGTTTACTATGCTTTATACAGTTCAGAACTGGTGACAATTTTTAAACAATCTTGTTCTAAAATCACTTCCCAGAAGATTTTCTTCAGATGCTGTCAGTGAGAAGCGACTCCTAGAATCTAATGGCTCTATTGCCACTATATAAAAGGACCTGGAGGCTCTGATTCTGCTTCAACTGCATTTGTATTTTCACAGATCTCCACAGACAATGGGAACGTTGTCCTTGAGTTCAAAATCTATTTTGAAGTGGTAATATATGCCTAAAGGTTCACAGTATCATAGTATTAGGCTGTTCAGTGATTTATCTGAATACATTCTTTGGATCTGCAGCTTGTCTTCCAAATGCATAGCCACCCGTCACACAAATCCTTTGCAGACCTAAAAGTGACATTAATCCACACCCTTCTGAGGAGCCTAAGCTCTGTACTTCACGCTCTTCAGAAATCTCAGAAAAAAGTTCATTGATTCTGAAAACAAGCAGTAAATCATGACTGAGAAGGAGCTACGGTGCTCCTGCAGTTGCCTAGTACAGATGTGGCACTGCTGCTTGACCCTTAACACACCAGGTGCCAGCAGAGGGTTTCAGGCTTCAGGGATACATACCTTGCATATTACACAGAGCAGACAATACATTTTCCCTGTTCCAATACGTAACCATAATCCTTAATTTAACATAATGCATTTTTGTTTGTGTTCCAGGTTAAAGCATGCTCTGTGTAATTCAGCAGTGATAATACACAAACTGTCACTCCAGGGCTACAGTTCTTGACACTTAGGCCCCATGGCTACATCAGGGAGTTCATAACTACATATATCCCTATCAGTTTTTATGGGTAAATCATAAGTCAGAATGACTACAATAGTTTGAATTGAAGCAGTTAAAGAAACTCACCACTGTACACTTAGGGAACAGCACCTGAAAATTAATTACCTAATACATCCCCCATATTCCAAAATATTTCACCTTTAAAAATTGAAAACTTTAATAGAAGATCTTCTTAAGTGGTATAAGCATGTAAGCATATAAAAACAAAACAAAACAATAGTTTCCAAATGCTGGCTGGTAACACTCAGGAAAATCAACATCTACATTTTCTTCCTCTGTTTAAGAAGAAGCTGTATTTTGATGATAAAGCCAATGTGATAAAGGCAGATAAATATTGAAATGTAAAAAAAAAAAAAAAAAAAAAAAAAAAGCCCTTTGTGTCTGAGAACTGTCAATATTTTCACAGAACTTTTCTTTAATCCTTGAAGGTGTGCATTCAGCTGGAGGACATACTATATGATTGCCACAACTGGATACTATATAAAAATAAAAATT
Organism: Alethe diademata; assembly: GCA_025584955.1. Classification (NCBI taxonomy): domain Eukaryota; kingdom Metazoa; phylum Chordata; class Aves; order Passeriformes; family Muscicapidae; genus Alethe; species Alethe diademata. Next base: position 15,366,988 of record JANRMJ010000079.1, on the reverse strand, counting down.
ACATTATCAATAAATTTGCTGAACTTGAGAACTCCAGGACTGCTTTGCTGTTGCTGTTTGTTTGTTTGTGGGTTTTGAGAATTTTTTTCATTTGGCTATCTTTTTCCATTTTTTTTTTAGTAACATTTCTACAGATAGTGACTGTGGAGCAAAGGAAATAATTTTCCTTAGCTAAAATTTCCATATCAGTCTCACAACCCTCAATCCATGAAAACCCTCATTTTAATTTCCTGTAAATATGCAGTTTATACATTTTCTATATAAGGGGTGGCCCTAGGACTATATTTCAAATTGGAGTGTTTCAATAAACCAGTGAAAAATAGAGCCATCTGCAACCTGTATGCTGAGCACAGAAATAAAATTACACTTTAATGCAACCGTGAAACTGTGGCATTCCAAAAATGGCATATTGCAATGTGTCCTAGAGCATTAGATATCCGTTAATCTTTTAGCAGCTTTCTGAGCAGGACATCTCTTTGAGCATGAATGCTTATTTCCAAAGAGACCGTGCCCGTGCCTTAGGGAAAAGGTTATGAAGACTACTGAAGAAATTTGTCAGGACACTAGATTTATTGTACTTCTCTTTTTCAAAATGTACCATGTAATCGCTAATCTCTGGAAAACTTTGATTTAACATGTCATCTAAAAGATATTACTGTATAAGTGCTAGCACACTAGCCAGGATGTAAAATACAGGGGTGGGAGTAGAAGGAATACATCCCAGATTTTCAGACATGACTGGCTGCAACCTCCTGACACAGCAGTGACAGTAGAACCTTCCAGTCACACTCTATCCTGCATGTTTCACTATATAATCTCCTTTAGCATAGTTTTCAAGTACTAAAAAGCTGAAATTTCCCAAATATAGTTTCAGAGAAACAGACATTTTGTAATGATAAAACATCCATTACAGTAATTTCAAATGTCTGCATTTTAAGTTTCCTTTAAATCTTTTGAATGAAAATAAGAAATTGTAGCAAATTTAGATATACCCTTAACAGACTTTGTTTTTTTACATAGTAAAATTTTTTTGCAAACATGTAGGTTTCACCAATGTGAAGCTATGACTTGTCTACTCAAACAGGTTTGTAAAAGGTTTGATCCCTGTCACTCTAGAGAAGAGTATCAAGACAAGAGATTTCAGAGAAAGAAATCAAAATGGGAAGACTACCTAAAAATTATGAGCTAGGAATACCAGAGTAGGGTGTTCACCTTTTCATGCTCAAGTTGTACATCTGTTCCCAGCTAAAAAGTGCTATCTATTACCTCTGTAATGCAAGTTAATTTCGTCCCACTCCTCCAAGTGATAATGATAAAATCAAAAGTATCATGTCCTTTTCAGGCCTAATTACCATGTGCTCATCTACAATTAGTCTTTACAGGTGTCTGCATAATCAAAATATAATTCTGTTTTTTTCCTTAAGAATAAGGCTTGGAATGCCATGCTTTCAAGATGTGAAATGCCATATAATATGAAACAAAATCCATTGGCTGAAGGAATTTTAGAGTGTTATAATATTAAATTTCATTTTATAATGTCAAAGGTTCCATAGGCAAAAATTTGCAACAGTTAACAAGTATGACCTTTAAATTAGTCACATGAAATTCAAAGCATAAACTTTAATATTCACTCATGTACGGCATTTTTTTGCCTAAAAAACAGTAGAAGGAATGAATCTACCAGTTTTTATTAATATCACACTGATGAGTGATAATGAAGCAATGGTTCACATCCATAGCACAGACTTAAGAAAGAAAGCAGAATTAGGCCAAATGAAAGAGAAAAATCCTTAAAATAGTTAAGATTTCAGCTTCTAAGTCAATCATTGAGCATTTGCAGAGGTAAGTATTTCAGTAAATGGCTGTTTTTCATCTCAGTTTTTAAGGACTTTCTTACTTTGGGAAATCACAATGAAAAGAATCTTGTTAGGTTCACACGTTTGTACCACATATATGTAGATGATAAACAAAGTCCTTTTTGTTTGTTTGTTTGTTTTGTTTCAACTACAGTGTAGTACTTACAGTCCTTGCTAGCTACTTTAGATCAAGGATGTTTGAAAGTAGATTTGTCAAAAAGGACAAAAGTAGCACATAAGATAATATGTTTTGAAAATAAATCAGCCTTGGGGGACCAAGACTTGCCTCTATTGTCACCTACACAAATACCAGAACTGTGAAACATACACTTATGTCAAACATACCTGAACAGCTCTGGCATAGAATCCATAAGTGAAGCAGGTTTACTACAAGATGTGCAAACTTTTGCACTAGCACTTCTTAGGAAAACTTAAATTTAAATATGATCTCTCACAATTCTTCAAAGCTAACTTACCTATGTACCTAAGAGTTCTCATGATTAAAATGAATTAATTGGTATCACCATATATTATTATGCAGATTATTTTATAAAACTGAAAAACAAGTATATGAAGTCATAAAAATCCAAAGTGATAGCCTTTGATTTTTAAAGTGCTAATCTTATTTTATGAGTTCCAAAGAATATTTCAACATTCCTTTTAATTCCGGAGGAACTGGGTATATATTCTAAATCATGTGTATCAGAGTTCTACAGAAATTGTTGATGCTGAAATACTGTTTATAGTTTTAGTGTTTGCATTTGAAAAAAGATGCTGAAAAAAATTAGGAAATAGAAATTAGCCTTTGTATGATTGAAAGCTTTAAGCAGCTTTTTTAAGGCTTAGAAGAGCTCAGTGTGTTAAGGACACCAAAAAGAAAACTCTTGTTGAGTTGCTTACAATGTCTAAGTGCTTTTATATGGAGAAAATACAGTCATAAAGCTAGACTATTAAGGAAGGAATGACAAGGTTTAACATGAAGAACCTGGGGCCAAAAAAATTTAAATAGGAAATACAGCATATTTTGAGTAGTGAATTGCAATCTTTTTTAGATGGACATGGCTATTTCACAGATTTTAGGGTGATCTCAGATATATATTTAGAAGATGTGCTTTGACTAAAACCAAGTTTCTGAGACTCAGCATGATGGTAAAGAATGAAATGTATGATCTAGTGATATGTTTGAAGAGGGACTGGTTGACCATTAAAGTTGCTGGTCCTGAACTCATGAACTATGTTTACATGACCAAATTGCTTACAGAAGAAAGAAACACTGAAGGTATATGCCAGTCTTCAGCATTTTTTTGTTATATTTTGCTTTTTGGGGCACAAGATGAGCAATTTGATTTTCCTTTATATTAATAGCCATTTGGAATGTTGAATTAATTAAATAATAGAATAGGTTTCTGCCATTAATGTGCTTCAATAGCTGATTTTTTTGCTGCATTCTGCTGCATCTTTTTCCTCTTTTTTTTCCTTAGTATATAATTCAAGGGAAATATATTGCAAGACTCTTTTAATGTCAGATTTTTCCACATCATAAACAAAAGACATGCCATTTAATGTCTTAAGGAGGATTTAATTCATACTGGTATCACTTTACATTTATATTGGTATGCATCTCTGTTACCTGTGAAATGTTCACATTCTTTAATAATCACTGAAATTAGGTCTTGAGAAATATTTTAAAGTCAATTGCTGAAATTTGGTCCTTTGTTTCAGCAGTTCTGTGGAAAGTGTGGAGCTGGAGGGATAGATTGGAGCCTGCTGAGGATACCATTATGACTGTAAAGCACTGAAAAGCATTGTGTGCTATGAGCATAACACACAAGCAGACAGAAGGGTATGCAAACATGGGAGAACCAACAGTGCCCAACATGTAATTCATGAGTTACTGTGATTTCCGTGGGCCTCATGTTATGAACAGAAACAAAGCACTAATAAAAACCTCCGCTGAAAAAGACACTGATAAAAAAATGTTCATGTACGTGCAGCAGTTTTCCCAAATTTACTGAGACATGGGGCTGACAGTCCCAATCCAATACTCTCCATTGTTGTGTGTAATGGCTATTGACTTTGAAAAAGCCTAGTGTTTGCTGGTTTTATTTTTCAAATGGAAAATTAGTGTACACATTGCAATTGACCATAGGTCTTTAAAGTGTTCTGTTTGGTGGCTAATTCCATAGAATTACAGTTAGAACATGAAAATTAAACCAGCCCCCACAGAGCCAGTCAGCTCAGGATTCAAGCATTGGACTGTTTAGTTGAAACAGCACCTTTCCCTGGTTTATGTTCAGCTACTGCCTGCATGGTTGAGCAATAAAAATTATAATTTCTGAGAAAAAAATGTACCAGGTAAAATAGTGCTGGTAGCAGATTGCCAGACAGGAGATTGAGATAGAAACAATAGTTTCTTGCTGAAAATGATCTTGAACTAAAGGTTAATCAGAAGAATGTGTGGAAAACCTTGACAACTCTCTTCTACTAAATAACATTCCACAAAAAAAATCCTATGTGTTTATCACAGACTTCTGAAAAATAAAGATGAGTCATTTTCTTACAATAATCTATTCTTTAACAAAGAAAAAGAATTTTCCTAGAAGCAACTCTTTATGTCTCAGAGATCTCTACATGACTTGTCTAGGTTCTAAAATTTAGTTATCATAAAATACCCAGTTACTGTAGCATTTTCTATTTTTTCAGGGTTGGGTTTTGCTTTTTTTTTTTTTTTTTTTTTTTTTTGTGTAGCAGAAATTACTTAAATAGTCTGAGACACAGTTTCTGTGTGACAATGGTATATCCAAAATAATGAGTAGAAATTAGTGAGTTGGTATGTTTAGAGGGCAGTATTGTTAAAACCACAACACCTATTTTACTTTCTCTCTTATTATTTAAATGTCACTATGTGCTAGCATTGTACAGCTGGAAATAATAACCATCTTCAATTACCTCATCTTTCACGCTTGCCAAAAAATACATGCAATAGCATGTTTAATTCATCATGTTTTGTTTGTACATTAATAAAAGGAAATTGCACAGACAGGAACTGCAAGGTACTGTATAGCAGAAGTAATGAGTAGAAGCAAAAGGTCTGGTTTGGAAGTTAATGGTCATTTGCAAGCTATGGACCTCAAACAAAGTATGGTTTGAAACAAAGTGTGGCTGTGCATTCAATATTTGCAAAAGAAATTGAAAGTATAACTCAGTTTCCTTAAATTTTTATTTTAAATAAGTAGCACTTTCTTCTGAAAGTAGTTCTAGAACATTCAGCTGTCCTACAAAGTTGTTAGCTGAGTCAGTGATAACCTCTTTGAGAATTTTCTGAAGACACTGTATAAAAATGGACTAAATGTGACAGGTGAGGCCAGAACTTATCACCTATGGTTGAACTAAGTGTATTGTATTCTTAAGGTTTTATTCTTATTTCATTCTGCTGAAACAATGGAGAATAATTGAACCACCTTCTGAGGCAAAAGTATAAATCAAGCCCTTTTGAGTTCAGAGACTGAAACTCTATTTGGTTGATATTTTTTGTCACCTTTCTTTTTATTTTTGTCTAATATTTCTTTTTCCTCCCCTATTCTTACACTTTTGAGGCCATAGAAAATCTCCCAGTGGAAGGAGAAGAAAAAAGGCAGCTAGAAGCAGAATTAAAATTGTTCTTGATCATTATAAATTTTAATGAGAATCCAGGTATAAGAAGGAATTGGAGAAAGAAAGAACTGGGAATAAAATTTAGGTTTATTTGCACAGAAAGGAACTGTTCTAGCTAATTCCCAGCAGAAAATACAGTTTTCAGTGACTCATTAACAGAGAAAATTTAGTAGAACCCTTAAGTAACACGTGAATCCCAGACTTATAATGAGCTCCTCTGAAAATCAATCCTTCAACTATAAAATGCAGACTATTTTCTTTCTTGTGACACAAGATGGCTATTTTGCTGTGGGGAGCCTGAGGATGCCTGCCTGTGCGCAGAGGAAAAAAGGAGGCTGTACTGCTGTGTCACAAGTGCAGGTAGGGGCTCAGGTGCAATCTGTCCCTTTGGGCTGCCTTAAGAAACCTCTGTGTCTTTTCCTTTTGCAGAAATACTCAGCAAACAAAAGGGAGTGGGAAAAGGCACATCTGGGAAAGGGGAGACTTCTGAAAAGGCACAGTCTTTAGGTTTAAGGAGAAATTTAGTTGGCCTCTCTCAAGCAGTACTCATCTCTCCTTCCTTGAGGGCTGTGATGTACTCTTTGCTCCTTCTGCAGATCAAAGACAAATCCAGTACACAATTCCAAAACTCAATTAAGTCTAGTATAGGAATAAATTTAAGAGTTTGAAATGTAGATCAATTTAATCAACTGTGGATTATTCATGCTGGATTTGAATATTTTATTCTGAATAATTTGAGTTTATTTAGTTTTAATTATAATAATGGTCAAGGAATATGAAATCTCATATTGAGGGAAAGTCAGAGTTCCTTGTATGCCACGTTTGCTGTGGATTAACTGGAATTACATCATGTCAAACTGCCTTGAATCTGTTCTTTACTTTTCCTCTGGTTTAAATGACATGTCATTTTGTGATAGGTTATTAATCCTTGAAAGTATCCTCACATGATCTGTGTTCATTCTAATGCAATTGCTGTGGATGCTGAATCCTGAAACAGCTGTAGTACACTACACTACACAAATACTACACCAGCAGTTCACTCTCTTTTGCTGGCTACCAAGGTCAGGTTATCTCCTAATCTCTTAGTCATCTGTGATCATAATGCAAATGCACTTGTATCATCTAATGGATTTAAAACAAGTGCAGGGACATTTGTATGCCTTTGGACCAGATTTCACAAAACTGTAGCATGGCATCAAGATACACCTTGTACATGAATGTGAATAGTTCCAGTGAAAGAGTGCATGTAAATCCTTTCAGTGATCATTTAGCATATACATGTACACGAGCATCTCCAAAGCAGACATCACAGACAGAATCCTAGTGTCTACTGATGTAAAAAAATCATAAGAACAGCAATTACATCTGTGGAATATCACTGCAGAGTACAGAAATCCAATTTCCATCCCTTTTACTCCAATATACAAAGGTACAACAACCATCCATCACTTGCACATTTTATATTCATTTATTGCCCTTGATCTTGCTATGGTTTGGAGTTTGTTGAGGGGTTTTTCTATTATTTTTTTTTCTCTGTTTCACCTGTAAAAAAAGAAGGTCTTTCACCAAAGCAGCTGATGACAGAAATGAAGTGTTGAATATTTACTCATAGCCTTCTAAGGCATAGTAAAAATCTTTAGGGAAATGAATTCCTCAGAATGCGTTCATATTCACATTTCATTCAGTGGGAACCCTAAGAAAAAAAGTGTCCAGAAACTGGTAGGATGCTTGTGGTATGAGATCTTTTCATATTCTCTGATTAATGTCATTGAACCCACGAAGATAATCTTTGTGGATTTGATCTCAACACCCCTGTCTACTTCTGAGGTGAAGGTTGACAGTAGATGCACTAGTCAAACAAAGTTTGTTTATAACTTAATGTTACTTGTTGCAAAAAGCCAGATTACCTTCCAGGTGTTAGGACATAATAATCTTTTTGACAGAAGTTTTCTAAGGCAATAACTGCCAAAGATGGAAAAGAAATCCTTGAGAAGAATCACTACATGAATGTACTTTCCTTATAACCTTCATCAAATGCCTATTGTTTGGCAGTGTTGGAAACAGGACACTGGTCTAGCTATCACACTTTGTTTTTATGGCTGGCACAGCGGCCACAGCAGCTCCTGTTGTCATTGCTGCAATCTGAATGCAATGTCGTTTTTCACACTGAAGGGAATGAACCCTGCACCCCACTGAGGTGGGTCTAAAACCAGGATTATCCCACTTGATCTGTGAGAGGTAAGGAAGCTGCTTACCTCTGTAAAACAATGTATTTGGGTCCAGACATTGTGTCATTGAGCTATCACTGTGTTGACACAAGAAGTGAAATGAAGTATTTAATCTCAGTAAAATGTCAACTCAGTGAATGAAGTTTAATGAAGATAGATTAATCTACAACCACTTCTAGGTGTTACCATGTCATAGACACTTAGTTTCTTGTGAAACAATTTTTTTATAGACTGTAATGAGGAACAAAAGGAAAAAGGAATAATTACTGCTAGATTAGCAATGCTTCACCAGTTGGAGTTTGGCTTCACCACATTTTCAGAATTATATAACATAAGTTTTCAGTTAAGCTTTGCAGTACATAGCCCTGCATTTAGTATTCTTGGTCTGTAAAAGGTGCAGAGACTTTTTCAAAGCAGAAAAACTGAGAGACATACTTGATGCCAACCACAGCCTCAAAGACCTCAGAGGCCAAGCACTGTGGCTGCTTTATAGAATCATTAGATGGGTGAGTTGGAAGTGACCTTAAAGATCATCTCATCCCAAGCCCCCTGCCAGATGCAAGGACAGCTCCAGTAGACCAGGTTGGTCAATTCCCCATCCAACCTGGCCTTGAAAACTTCCAGGTTTGGGATGTTCACAATTTTTCTGGGCAACCTCTTCCAGTGCCTCACCACCCTTGCAGTAAAGAATTTCTCCCATCTATCTAACCTAAATGTTTTATCCTCCACTTTGAATCCTTTATTTCTTGCCCTATCACTACCGTTCCTGAACAAAGAGTCCCTCTCCAGTTTCCCTGTAGGCTCCTTCAGATACAGGCAGGTTGCTATGAGGTTCCTACACAACCTTTTTATCTCCAGAACAGACTAAACTTGCTGTCTTTTTAGGGGACATGCTCCAGTTCTGTTATGAACTTTGTGGCCTTCCCCTGGACTTACTCCAGCAGTTCCACGTCTTATGCTGGGAACCCCAGAGCTGGGTGCTGTGCTCCAGGTGGGATCTCAGCAGAGCAGAGCAGCACAATCCCCTCCCTCAGTCTGCTGGCCAATGCTGCTTTGGATGCAGCCCA
>JANRMJ010000079.1:15331650-15342245 GCA_025584955.1 Alethe diademata | reverse complement strand
TAGTTGTGTGAAGAGAAGAAAAACAGATTTTTATTCTTTGTATGATTCTACCCCAAAATTCAAAGAGTTGATTTCCATATCTCACCCTTCTCTCAAATAATAAATTATCTAAAATCCATAACTATCCAGTCATATAAGCTATAGTTATTTTAAAATAATTTTTGCTGTCAGGTGCTTCATTAGTTTTTCAAAGAACTAGAATAAAATCCAGTTCTCCCACATAAATCTTGAGTAATTTAAATATATAAAACACTGAGATAGAGGAGATACACAGGGGAAAAATAACAACAATAGCAGGAGAGGAACTGGGCTAATGTCTCTTTTTCCATCACCATTCTCCCACTACTGAACAAGCCAGTGGGAGAAGTACTTGCCCCCTTCTGCTTCACTTACAGCCTGAATCTGTACAAATGTGCATCCTTTGGGGCAAACATGTAGTCCCACTGCTGGAAAACAAAGATCACTCCTGCAGAGATGATCCCATGGTCACAATATGAATCTTCTGGGGCTGGGGGAGCTAAACATCAAGCAAGCTCTTGTATTCAGAGTGAAATTCACCTCTGAGGTTTCAGGCTGCATTCCAGTTACATATTTTTATTTATTTCTTTTATAAGAGACAGAATGCACCATAGAAAATGTGTAGTGCTTCATCAGAGTGAATGAAGTATAGAATATGTTGAAAGAAAGCACTTAAGCTTCACCAGAAGTACTACCAAAAGGAATGGAATAAGAAATCAAAGAAGAAGCCAGTTGTGATGCCTGTGAATTTTTGTGTGTGTGCAGCTGTTTTTCTTTTTGACACTTGCTTTATTTCTGGGAAGCATCTTTTACTCACTTACTTCCTCTGATTTAATGCTGACTTGTGCAAAACCAAGCCTGTCCTCATTTTTCTTACTCACTGAGGGCTGCTTTAACATAGTAGGCAGCCCTTTAACATTCAAGGCAGTAGTCAGAACTTGGCTCAGCCAGACAGACCTATTACACACAATCCAATCACTGGATCTGCACAGCAGGTTTGGGCATCTGCAAGCTTTCTGTTGCATGATCTGAAGGTGTTGTGTGAATTGCAGTACCTGTGTAAAATGGATGTGTTACAGAATAAGTGACCACCTGTTTCCTTTCTCTGGCAGTTTGCCCTGCAAGGCAAACTTTGGCATGCTGTTTTTGCATCTAAGGGGATGCATTGCAGAGACAAAGTGAGGTGTATTCAACACCTGTGAGGGTGCTTCTGAAGCTGATGAAGCAACTGACTTTCTCATCCCATCTTAAATGTATTCATGCATAAATACTGTGGTTCAAAAATACATTTTAGTATCTATGCTATATCAAAGTGTACATTTTCATTTGACTTTGGCTTTCCATGCATAAAGTTACCTGGCTACAAAATGTGCTACTGAACAGTTGTGGCACTTGTTCCAGAGGTACCAAGTGTTAATCCAGGTGCAAACAGTCCTCTGTTTCCCAGAGTTTGGGATATGGACACTGGCAAGATCACTCTCTTCTACACTTCTGGTGACAAAAATGCTCATACCAGGTGCATGCTGGCCTGATATATCAGCTCAGAATGAACTGCATTTCATCCTTTGGACCACCTACACAAACTGCACTAACTGTGAGTGGAATAATGTAACCCCTCTCCTGCCCCTATTTTAATCCATGTCTTAAAAAATAAACATAGGAGCACAAAAGCAAAAATGTGTTTATGAGCCATAAAACAGATCTGAAAAATACAAAAATTAAGGGCTTTAACAGTTAAAATTTCAACAGCAGTATAAGTCTAGCCACAAGAATCATGCTAGCTTTTCTATTTGTGCATATACGCAAAATAATTCTTTATTGAGCTATAAAAAGCATACATTTGAAATACATTACATGTGTGTGTGTGTATCTGTACATGTGCAATATCACAAAGTTAGAAATGTGGGAAAATTAATAGAATTTTCTTTTGTCTTATGTGCAATGAATTACTGAAGCACTAATTATTATTAATTTTCAATAATTCGGTCTCTTGGTTGTGCAGAGTACAGTGGGAAACTCTTGTTTTGTGGAACATGCAACAAACACAGGTCGATGCTTTGTTCATTCTGCTTCTTTCACTTGCATGACTATCTATTTGGCTTGATCATATGCTTGGAATATTTGTTTCCTCAGAAGAGACTCAGTTTGTATATGGCATATTTTAGGAGAAGATTTCTGGAAAAATAAACACTGGAGTCAATTTTGCTGAGTATTGTAACATTTTTACTGACTGAATATGTAATGTTTTGAAGGAAGAAAATTATAACAATTTCTTATGTTTCCATTAAGTTGCATTAATGAAGTATTTGCAACGGATAGTACTCTTCTTAGGCTTGTTCCTATTATCAGTCCTCTCTTTCATAGAGGGCATGAAATTCTGCTTCTTTCAAAGTCATCATCACAACCACAACCAACATCCTTCATTACAGGACTGAACCCATGAGGGTTAGCAAAGCCATTTCCATGACACAGAATCTCCACTCTAAAGTAGACTTTCCTGCAAATGCCCTCTTCAAATAATGGTCATTTTTCTTCATAACTGCACTGAAATTTAAGTTCACTGAAGTCAGAATTAATCCTTAGGTTGCTTTTCTATAAGAACAAATTCTTGTAAATCAATCTGTTTCATGCAGAATGAGAACCATTATTTTCACTCCATGAACATTTAATTTTTACTTAAAACTTCTTTTTCAATTTATAAGCAACTAGATGTTATTTTTCCTCACTGAGTACAGAGATAACATCTAAAAATTTCTCAAATCTCCTCATATCATGCTACTTTGATAATTAGATTAGCAAGTACAGAAAGTTAAGAGAAGCTATGGCTCAGAGTGAAAATAAAAACCCAAACCAATTTAATTTAGAATGCTTTAAGTTGCTAGAGGCACCTCGTGTGGGCCTTTATTTAAAATTTGAGTCTTTCCATTGAGTTCAGTAAGCTTCAGTTCAAGTCCATATGGAAAAAACGTCCCTCTAAATAAAACTATTCCACTTCTGTCATGACATTGTAGTAGTTACGGTAATTTTTTCAGATGTTGTTTGGTAAATCTAGCTATAATATTTCTGTCTAAGTTAGTTCCCATTTTAGTCTAATATTTAGAGAATCTTCTCTTTTTCTATTTGCAATGTATCACATAAACATATATTATGCTAGGATACGGGCTTAAAGGGTCAGCACTGTTTTAAAAACAGTTGTCAGTCTCAAGTAAAACACCTGGTCTAAAGTCCTGTTTCCCTCCCTTTCTCCCTTCCCCCTCCTTTTTTTTCAACATCAGTACTACATGCTACTACTATGGTTTTTCTTCTTCTGCCTTTAAAATGCTGTTATTCAAGAATATAGTCATTTAAAACTGGATTTAGAAATAAAAACTGAGTTATCTTTCCAATTCACAATTCCATTTTTAACTAGCCTTGCATCTAGGAGAAATAAACACACAGAAAATAAAGCAGAGGTAGCTTTAAAGACTGTAAAAGTATTTACACTATGTTAATAAAACTTCAAGGATAGTTTAGAAAGCAAAAATACCATAATAACTAGAGTTTTATAACTCTAGAACTGTAACTGGAGCTGCACTGAACAGTTCAGGAGAGCTCTGCAGCTTTAGCAAGCTTTAAAAGGCATGAGCAACAAAACGCTTTCTCATGAACAGTTACATTAAAACTCCATACTGTTTACCTACCAAGCTATCTGAAATTTTTGCAAGCCAATTCGGACCTCAGAATGAGCAGAGCTTCTGAAACAATGTAATTAGCTTCAGAAGATGTAATAAGACAACTTTTTCAAATCTGATTCAAACATTGGCTGTATGAACTAAAATAAAAAGCATACAAGAAGCTTAAACTGCTGAGAGAAAAAGTGTTTTCATTTTCTTCCCTGTTGGATGAAAAAAAAACAGGAACGAAAATAGAGAAGGATGGCAATATCCCAACATACTTAAAAATTTCAGGTACTAGGCCATCTGTTCATAACCTGTATTTGCTGAGTAAGCAGAGGCAATTCCAAAATAAAGCCCCTGAAAACCTGCCTTCCCATCAAGAATATAAGTCAATTAAGCCATAAAACATAAAGTGATTGTAACAATAGCAGTTTCTGAGTTATATAGCAAATACTCAGAAGATATTTGGGTTGCTTCAGATGGAGTTTAATGTGACAGAAAAAACTATTGTCTTGTTACCAACAGAGCAGAACATGCTCTGAGCCAAGCTGCAAAGCAGTAATCTCAGACATAATGTCAGAATACAGACATAGTTTGCCTGTCATAGGCATAACAGGTAAAACTTCTTCATTACTATAAATGCTCATTAGGAGAGGAGATATAAGAGACTTTGTTTTATAATATTTTATTGTACTGTTACTCAGAAAGTGGACTCCCCAAGAGCAGTCAAGGAAATCATTTCATGGCATAAAATCCGTTTTACCAAACTGTTGTGGTAGTGTTACAAAGACAGTCAGAGGAGTTTTCTGGTAGAAGTGCACTCTGAAACGTATCATTTAAATTATGCAAAGTCCCTGAAGATAAAGAAAATGGAAGAAATTTTATATGAAAGTTTGCATATTGAGCCATGTATATGGTTCAAGAACATAGATAGGAAAAAATAGGTAGGAAAAAGGATCTGCATAAGAGAATGTGAATTACATATTAGCTAAGAATTTCCTATGAAAACAAAAACAAAACAGATGGAAAGAATCATTATATTGGAAAAATAAGCATTTTCTGCCACTGATCAGCTGGTTAAATGTATCTTTTTATTGGTGAGAAAAGAAAAGGAAAAACAGAAAACTTTTGTAAAGTCTACTCGAATTACACACACACACACACGCACACACACACACAAATAAAAACAATAGATGTTTACTGCACTTGTGGAAAGCAGTTAAATAGTTATGCCAGGTTTTGGATACTTGTTGGCAAATCTTCATTCTGCATTAGAAGTATCTTAGAAAAAAAAAGAGAAGCAAGATAAAGGAGACACACAGTAGGTATCTCTTAAAGGCAAAGTTGTTCTTGCTGAACGTTTCATGTCAAGAACAACAAATATGCTATTAACAATTTCATTGCTCTAGTGACAGAAGCTGTATGCCTCCTATAAGTAGGCATGGCCACAGTGCTCTTATATTAAAAATATGTCCAAGAAGATAACGTTTTTTAAAAACTATTCAATGGTTTGTTGGTTTTATTGAATGGTACATATTCAAAAAGGTCATACCAGCTGTTATAATTACTTATTATCCATTATATTGGCAAAATTGTACTTACATGTATTGAAATAGAAACCCCTTTGTTATATAGAAAAAATGTACTTATATAATATTTGATAAATTGTGTTCTGAAAAGTCAATGTTACTGCCATTGAATCAGAACTGTGTTGTATTAAAACTAATATAAATTATATAAATATAATTCTAAATATATATTCATATAATATTATATAAATATATACAATAAATATATATAATCTAAATTATATAAATATAAAAACTAATATAAATGCAAATTATAGTTTTAAAAATACTCATGCTATGAAATTTAAAATGCCCTTGAATAGGATACAGTCACTAGACAGAGCTGTAATTTAATTTAAAGAAGTATTTAATCTGGAATGAACTGTAGCTACCACTCTCTAAGGTTTGTCTTTTCCTCCCTCCTCTTGTCTTTTCTTCACTGTTTTGTATTTTAGAATATAGTGTATATCGTCCCTAGATATATATCTGCATTACATCAAGACCAAAAAAGCAATTCTCTCTCTCCTCCCTCCCTACCCTTAGCTATACAGTTTATACACTCTACTATATACAGTTGGCAGAACTATGAACTCAATCTGAAGAGATAAATTTTGGGGTATACACAAATAAATTTTTTTCACACCATAGTTTAATTTTCCTGCACTGACTGAATCCTTTTACTTCCTTCTCAGCCAAAGTGAGACACGACGATCAGTATAAGTTTTAAATGGGGTCTCTCTCATCTTGACAGGTATATAGCTATTGCAGTTAGGAGTGGAGCTCGATTTTGGATGCTGCATCCTGTGACTTCTGGATTATAAATCCCTATTGTATGGGAGAAGAATATAACTGTTTAAGAATTTAGGTAGCACTAAATGTTTAAGAATTTAGATAGTATCAAATGCCTTTCAGCAGTACTTGTAAAATTTGCTTTTGTTCTAGTTGCTAGAAGCCTGTACACTTTTAGGGAAAAGGCCGATTATGAACAAGATTATGAACAGAGCAGAAATATATGACTGTAATTTGTGAGGGTCTTTTTTCTGTCCTTCAAATCCTGCTTTTATTACCAGTGATTGTACTCATATAACATCAGCAAATGCTAGTAAAAGAAGTAATTTTATAAGAGAATCATTGCATATGTTAGAAAATATTGTTTTGATTGTCATTCATATCTTCTGAAATGCTTTCTGAGACAGGGCCAAGATTTCAACAAATTTAATATGTATTGTGGGGTGCAAGTCTGAGCAGAAGTTTGACCATGAGTTTAAAAATACGATAATGAATTTTAAATTGGACAGTGTTCTTTAAAAAAATTGCACGTGAATTTTCTTCAGGAAGGGAGCCATCTATTACTTATTAAGATGGACTTGGCTGTAATTCTTTAGTGCAAATGGAAAACCCATAAATTGGAATTATGCAATAAAATGTTGATGGTGTTTGCCAAGCTCTGTGCGAAAACCTGTTTATTTGCATTTCTACACCTATGTCATATGTCTTTTCATTCCAACTCACCATCAGAGGTGGAGTGGCTTTTTGAAGGAGGAATTCCCTTAGTACATTTAGGATTTCAAACCTCCCTGAACTCCAAGAAAGAATAAGTGTTTTTGTGATTGACTGACATCAAGTTCTACATAAAAACACTTAATAATTTCTACATACACAGGCATGTTTTATCAGTTGAATAGCACATGGTTATGCATGCCACAAACACAGCAATGGGACTCTGGCCAAGAACGAGGTGGACTTCCCAACCCAAACCACATGTGAAGGAAAACAAAGAAGAGCTACTTGATGAAGTGACATGTCTGATTTCCAGATGAGGATGCAGGGAGCCGAGAATTTACTGCAAAGATTTTACAAACCAGTTTAAGAACTAGTTGTGATCTAACTGGCTAGGGAATTTAAGTCTTGCTAGAAAACTTTGTAGATATTTCAAAGGGTTCTTAAAAACTGTTTCCTTTCTCAACAGTGAGTTTTTTCTCTTCAGCAGTCATATTAGACAGAAATTATGCTTAATCAGTATGTTATTTTAATCCTTCAGTCACACCATTGTGTAGCTGAGGAGGTTGTCTGTCCTACCCTGACATATTTCTGATGTATTTGTAGCATTTGGACATGTTCTCTGCTAGACACTTATTTTCCTAGATTAAGCAAAGGAAATTTCAGCACCTCTTCTTGCAATACAAAGTAGATTGTCCATTCTCTAATCAGCCCATGTTAAATTCAAGGCTGGAAGTGTAAAAGGGGTTCTTTAACTATGAGAATATGTTACCTCCGGACAGATCAGAACTGGAGCTGGATGTTGAGATGTGGGTGGGAATGAGCTGGAATGTTGAGTCGAGGTGTCAGTGAAACAGTAAGAAGATTTTCATGGTCTCCACACCTCTTATTCCTCTGACTGACTGAAGGAACTGGAGCCTTGGCTGATAGTTTCCTACCCAAGAACAGTATAGGGTACTAATAGGACCTAAGTAAAAAAAAAAAAAAAAAAATATACACAAAATGTCTTAAAATGTCTGGTAAAGACATTAGATACAAGGATGAAATTTCTGGCTCCCAAGACTGGAATGATGCAATCAGAACATATTCTCACACTTTTGTAACCGATGCTGACTATGAAGAAGTTGACAGTTGAAGATAGCTGTGAAGATGGATCTACTTTAGGTCCAAACTTGTACGGAAATTCCTATGAACTGGGCAGTAGGCTTCACACTAGTGAGTACTTAAGAATTGAACATTTTGTAATGCAAAACAGCTTAAAATGAGACAGTCAGTTACAGAAATCTTGTTTTCCCTCAACCAATTTTCCTGTTATTATTCAGGAAAGCAGGATAGATGTGACTTTATATGCAGGAAATGTCACTGTTGAATAGCTCCCTGATAATTAATAAAACTATAGCCAATTTAGCACATATTCCCAAGTACTGATTTTCTTTTTGTGCCATATAGTGAAGTTTTAACGGAAGGAGTTTCTCATTACTTGCGTGAGAGAAGAAGCTACTACCAGCAGTCTGCAAGAGTAAAAAATGTGATGTACACATTTCAAGAAATCTGCCCTAGCCCTGAGAAGCTGTCTGTCTTACAGCTGTGCTGGTGTGCATGACACCATGGCCTTGGGACAGCCAGCCCTTTGTCCCCAAACTGTTTTCTTTTCCTCCATCAGTTCACTCCTCCATCAGCCCACATTGACACAACATTTCTGCCTGGCAGAGACCACAGCACAGGGTTTACTGAGGTAGCATCACAATTACAGATACTGATGTAACTGCTGGAGGGGGTTTTTGGCAGCTGTTCAGACAGAATAAAATTATATTAATTCCTCGTTAAATCTTTTAAGGATTTGTATGTCTAAATACTACTCAGCAAGGGTTGCAATATTAATAAGTTATTATTATAGCCAGATAACTTCTGCAGAAGATTCATAATAACACCAATATTGGTTCATTAACTTTTAATGGTAAAATTCTAAGGAAGGTGATTTGGGCATGCAGCCTTTAATAAGGCTTAATATAAACACTTGACATCTGTTTCTTTCACCTTCCCTGCCTCTCATTCTAAATTATCTGTCACAGCAATTCCTGATTCAGGCTCTCCATAGGGCTTTACCTTTGTTTCCATTTGAAAACCTTCATTTCAATAGGTGGACTGAAAATTCCTGTACTTCTAAAATTGCCACCATTCCACTTATGAAGCATAGTTAATGGTATATCTCTCCACTTTCATTATTTGGCTCAGAAACTATCATTAAACGTAAAAGAAATTACACAAGGGTGCAAAAACCAGAGAAATTTTATTACTCTGAAGGAATATTCATTTGGTTAAGGAAAGTTATGGGTTTGGTTTTTTGGGGGTTTTTGTTTGGTTTTTGTTTGTTTGTTTGCTTGGTTTTTTTGTTTGGTTGGGTTTTTGTTTGATTTTTCTTGTTGTCTTGTTTTATCTGTGGGGTTTTTTTTGTTTGGTTGGGTTTTTAATTTTTTTTTTTAATTTTTACCTTTGTGTTCCTGTTGCTACTATGAAACTTTTCTCTTTGGCTCATGGTGAATAACAGAGATCAAGTTTTCATTTAAGCGACTAGGAGACATGACATAATTATTAAGAACAAACTATAGAAAGTTTATCACAGAAAACCAGATCTCAGGTCAAAATAGGGCAATAAACCCACAGCATTTAAAAGTATGAAAATAAAAAACAGAGAGGAAGAAACATTAAAATGGGAATACAAGGAAAAAGACATGAGGACAAGACATAGTAATGAATTTAACAGTAAATGGTGATTTTCATTGGCTTGTCTTGAAATATATTTTTAGATAGTTATTAAAGTTTGTTTGGTGGGGGCAATTTAATTTTTTTCAGTAATTGTTCATTCTTTTAATTGAAAAGTCATATTCTGTTTTCAGATTTGGGCTTGAATGTACATACTCCCTAAGGCAGTGCTGAATCTAAAACCTTCTCTAAGGACCCTCTAAACTTTGACAAGCTAAGCATGCCAGAGGAATACCTGCCAAGGAGAATAGGTGAATAAGAAATATTTTGTTTCTCTTTCTGTAATTTACTTCCATAGGAAAATTCGCAAACATAAACTGTTAAGTTTAAGCAGGGATCTAAGCAAAAGTGATTCAGTTTTATCTGGTAGGAGGGTAGTCACAAACAGATCATATTTGTTGTTAATAGAAATTTTATCACCTCAGGCCTGCAAAATCAAACTGACTTTATTAGAAAGACCTCTCAGAGGATTTCAAGACCCAAAGATTCACAGAACAGCTGAGGTCAGAAGGGACTTCTGGAGCTCATCTAGTCTGATCCCCCCTTCTCATGGAGGGTTGTCTTGAACCAATTATTAAAAAATTAAAATTAGACAACGTTTTCAAATTTACCCTCTGTTTATGCACATTTCAGGATTCAGTACCTATGTGTTTATTACATGGTTTGAACAAAAAAATGAGGCCTAATTAAATTTTGCAGTAACCTAAATATAATTTTGAGATCTCAAATATAATTTATTATATATTATCTTAAGACTGTGTATCAAATTTTGTTTCTATATTGGGATTTGTGGGTTTTTTTTTTTAATTTGTCTAGAAAGATTTTTTGTTTTCTACTTCAATTTAGTAAATATCTATGGCAATATTGTTTACTTTGAGACCATTTCTGTACATACATCAAGTATTATAGTAGCAGAGATATCACCGTTAAATAAATACCTCAGCTTTTACTTTAAAATCTGAAAAGGTCTCAGTAGCACTCCACAGGATGGCCTTGAATCGTAACAGCTTCTCACTGTGAGAAGCAAAGAGGATACAGAACATAATCACGTGTTCTGCAATGGTAGAGAATGGGAACAGCACAGCAACAT
>JANRMJ010000079.1:15201224-15225134 GCA_025584955.1 Alethe diademata | reverse complement strand
AGGCAATCAGGTTTGGGAAGACATTGAGCTGAGACTTCACTTGGGGAAACATCTTAAAAAAAAAATATTTTTTTAATCTCTGAACAGTTTCTGAATTTGCACTGACTGCATTCTTTCATAATTGAAAGGTTCCTAAAGATTTATCCTGTCACCTTCAATCTTCCTTTTGGAAGCATTACCATCATAACTTAAAATAACATTTCCTCTGTGATTTTCTCTAGCAAGAGCCTGTGTGCATGTCAAATCAAGTATGTCAAAGCAGGTTTCCATAGGATAAATTTCAGTCCTTTTCAGCATCTCCAAAAAGGTGCTCATACAGGCTTTGTAATTACTAATGCACTTCAGAAATTAAAACAGAGATATGGTCATAAAGATTTCCTGTATGTTTTACAAAACATGAACGAGAGGATGCAGTACTGTTTCCTTCATCTACTGAGAATAAATAGAAAACAGAAGTGGGTGTCATGGCTACATACTGACTTAGAAAACAACTGTAATAACTTGAATGCATAAAATTTTGCATAAATAAACAAATGAGTAACAAAAGAGTGGATGGGTTAATTTAGAAGACAAGGAAGTTATTGCTGTGTTAGGGAAGACTTGGATGAAAACATTAATTCAGACCTGCTTCAGCTAAAGTCAATGGGAGTTTCACTCATGGCTTTCAGACTGAATTTCAAACTACCCTGCAGCCCAAAAACACAAATTAAGAAAATTGAAAAGGGTTAATGGGACAAATATAGATGAAAAAAAAAAATTCAATAATTCCAAAATTTAGCATAAACCATTTTAATTTTAGCTGGAACTCTAATGATGTTAGAATATAGATTCAAGCAGGAAAAACATTTTTACATTTTACAACAAGCCATTGCATTGTAAAGAGAGCAATGCAGACACCATTTCTTTGTGAATTCCTGATGCTTTGCTGCAGTACACTGGAAGTACTTTAGACTGGGCTTCCTAAATGATGACTATTCCATGCAGGAGTCAGTATGACACAACACCTCACTAAATTTCTGAAACAAAATTTAAATTATCATAAACTGAAAATGGGTAGTATATAGTATATACTTGAAGTTGTTGAGAAATTCTAGTTAAAAAGAATTAACTGAAGGGCCTTATATTTACATAGTAAGTTAAATGTATGATGAAGGAAGAATCCTCCCAGCTGTTCCGGTTTCACAATGTGAATATTGAATAATCCGACTTTTCTTTGTTTGGATCATGAAGTTTGAATAATTAAACAATAGGTCGTTTGAGCTCTGTTGTGTCATCAACTAATCACTACATTTATGCTTGTCAATAGCAAACCCACAGTAGTATTTTAAATTCCATTTATTGTGCTTTAGCTTAATGCTTACTGTTACTTTTCCTCCACATTTTTTCCCATCATGAAAATTAACCCACAATATATCTTTCTGGAAGGAAAATAAACAGCTCCCTTGCCAAGCCTTTCATTACACTGTTGCTTTCCATCATGAATTGTGGTCTAACAGTAGCCTAGTAAAAAGCCAGGGCCTTTGAAGTGTTGTGCTAATTTGATTAATACGTAGTTACATCCTGTTATGATGCACTTTGCCTTATGCATTTTAAATGGAAAATGCAGAGTGGATTACATTTGTGTTAAAAACACAGCATACTAAATGAACAGCATTGAAAGTGGCCTATAATAACAAGAACTGCAACCACTTTAAACATGTAAAAGGTTATTGCTTTCAGGTTAATGATAATTGTACCAAAACACATGATTTTATAACAATTAAAAGGCCAATATAAATACTAGTGAGATTATCACAGCTGCAGTGGGAAATATCTGATTTAAATTCCTGGAATAAAACAAAACTAAATATTCAGAAAAATCCTCTGAACTGTGTGTCCTTCTACTCATCCCCATAAATACTTTAGGACTTGAAGTCCTGATAAATTCACCTTCCATCCTAACACAAAAAAATTTTATGTGCTTTTCCTTTCTGTTTAAATGAAGTCCTAAATTCAGCTTCTGTTAATAAAAATTTTCTGCCTCCTAACAGAAGATGCTATTACACTGCACTATTGCATGTATTTGGTTTAGTTTTTTCACTTATCATTTCAATAAATTAAATGCATTGTTTTATCATAATACCTTGACATACCAACAATCACCTCAGAATAAGAAATAGATTAAATTTCAAGTCTACTGACAGACAAAGATGTGAGCAAATCTAACCTTGTGCTTTAAGTGTGCATCAATACGCTTTAGAGTTACATTATTCTTGCACCTACTAAAATTTCTAGCAACTTAGTACAGTAAAATTATTTCCAGAGCCAGGTGGAAGCACCTCATCAGAACACTGTGGTTTTATTTGCTTGTGCTAAAACAGACAAAATATCCGCAATCAATGATGACCCCAAAAACCTAAGTGTACTTTTAAAAATTACAGATACTGATTATGATGTGCACAGGGACTGCACACAGATTGTGTTTCACTTCTCACAGATATGCTTGAATGCAGGAAGGTGCCATTCTATTAACTGTGTTTCCATATATTTCAGTCTTTGGTGTCTCTTACTTGCTTAATCTTTGAAGCTAATCTGATACCTCTTTTCTTTTATATTTTAGCTGGAAAAAAGACATTGTTGTGCATAGCATTCTTGTTATTGAAGAAGAAGTCCAGCAAAAGACAAAGAATTGGATTAAAAAACATTAAGTCACTGAGCAGTAAAATAAAATGTGAAGCTTATTTCTGCTTATTGTATGGATTTGCTGGCAAATTCAAGGTGGCAGACACTTGTTATTCCATCTACCTCCCTCCAGGGAGAGACAGCATGTCTGCATGTGTTTCTAATTTATTTTTAAACAGTTTAATTAATGCTTCTTACCTATTCATTTGAAAAAACATAGTCATAATGTTTAATTTGTATTCCTGAAATCCAGTAGAACTGCTTTCGTTACTCAGTACAGACTTCTCTGTTCAACTTTTTAGTCAGTAAATAATTCTATCCAAACTTTTTTCTTAGAAAGTTTTTATATGTTTGCAGTTTTCTTAAAGTTTACTCTTTCACTAGGAAATCTTTATACTGGTAACTGTTACTTTATCTCAGAAGAAATATTCACCATGGTATTTTAAATATTTTCGAAATTTTCCTTTTTTTTTTGTATTTCTTAGTACATATCATGAAATGGTTATGGAAACCATCTATGGAGCTGACCAAGGGAACACTTTTGAAAGTATTTATAATTCCAATTATTTATGTGATGGAACCCTAATCTGCAGACTGCAACATCTGCAGTAAAAATACAGTGAAATCAGCTGCAAGACCTTTCCTTTTGCCTACATGTGTCATTGCGCCAGAGTCAGACAGTACTATTGTCTCCTTTCCTGGCATTTCCAATATGCTTTTCATTAACAGTGTACATAGAAAAAAATCCTCACTTATCCTCTGAAAAATCCTGGATGCAGTTCTACACCAAGAAGCTGAAATTTATCCTTTTTTTCTGGTTCTTCTTGTCACCACTTTGCAAACTTATAAATTATGTAATGCCCTTGTATAATGATACTTTTGAGCATTTCTTTTACACCTCGTGAGATTTTAAGGATAATGTAAATCTGTCTTCCTGGTATATATCACAGATATGCTGCCAACAGAGCTAAGTCTTTAATCATCATCAGTCAGTATCATCACCTAAAGCTAATAATGCCTACTGAAAACAATGTGACTGTCTCAGATTCCAATCTTTAATAAATAACTTCAAAGAGAAATGCTAAGTGTAGGCTCTGGTTCATAGTACGTATGAATAGAACATTTTTATAGTATCTCAATATAGCATAAAACATTTTAAACAAAGACCAATGCATTTTAAAATTGAACGGAGGTTTTAATTTTTGATAAGATTTTTGAAAGGTATTTCAAGGAATTCAATAAGCAAAATAATTCTGAATAAACAAATTGCATTTTTAATTATGATTATCACCAGCAGAGAGATCTGAACAGTGAGTTTATTCTTTTATACAGTCCAATCTTTATAAAACCATTTTATCTTACCAAAAGTTACACTCATTTTTGACCTTGAACGAAAGAAGATAATGAGCTTAGTGTGACTGATAACCCAGGAACAGATTTTCCTCCTCATACCCTCCTGTTCTGTCTTTAAAGAAGATTCAGATCATGCCTGAAGAAATAGTGTTGAACTTGGAAGCCATCAGAAATATTCCAAAATCATGAACAATAGCCTTGATAAATGAATTAAAGGAGAATGTTATCTTGTTAGTCGATGAAATCACTTGGAGAGTGATACCTTTTCACCTGAAAACTATGAATATTTCCCCATGAAATACTAGGTGTATTCTTTATTAGTCTGAATGTCATAATAACATCAGTGTTATTTTAAAGATATTTGGAAGCCCACAAAGAATAAAACAGCATTTCTTGGCTCTTAATCACATTCAATGCATAACTCCCACCAAAGTTTTCAATTTTGCCGAAAGAATTAATGACCAGATGGATCACAATGTTTTACTTATCATCAGTGGAGGCATTGCAGTTGCTTACATCTCAGAATTTCTCAAACCAGAGACTTTACAAGCTAGTTGCTCTTGCCCCTAATACTTCTTCAACATTTTACCTGGGAAGACTTTTTGGAGAAAAATGTGAAATTCATTCTGATACCAAACACAATTTACTGTAATCAGATAAGAGCTTTAAGACAAATTAATAATCCTTCATAACCAAAGACAATGTGATTCTTTCATAATGAAACTTTTATTCTGAACTATTGAAATACAAATGCAAACAGTACGCAAATGCATTACATTCCTTAAGGATTTACAAGCTCAACCAGATCTGTCACCATACTATCCATACATCCAAAGAGAAATTGAATCAAACCTTCATAGATTGAAGTTTGCATACCTGATACATCCAATGCATGGCTTACTTCTGTAATTGAGTTAGACCCTGCCTATATCCAGACAGAGAGATTCTTGCATTCACTTTGAGTTGTGCTGCTCAGTAAAGCTCTCCAGAAGTGTTGCAAAGCTGCAAAATAGAAGTCTTATCTGTTTCTTCAATGGTTTGGGTTGGCAGTTCCCTGTATGAAATGCTCATTATCAAGTAACACAGGTAATCTAGGATTTCTAACAGAAAGCACTAGAAAGGTAGGCATGAAGATGAAAGTATTTTCAAACCCACACATGGGAAGGGATTGACTTAATTTTTAAAAATATATAGGAGCTGTAAGTGAATATAAAAATTGGCCCTGAACTTTTTCTGTTTATTTTAATAGATAGTTTAATAGTGAAGGTTTTTCTATTCCTGTCACTACAAATACAAGCTAAATAATATTTATCACTTGCATTGGTAAAAGGGAGAGTATAAAAGAAGAAAGAACCAATCCTTCCCCTTTTTTACTTTATGAGGAACTTTGAAGAAATAGAATCCATATTTATTGGACATGAGGGGACACTGTGAGAAAGGATAAAGAAAACACAGAGAAAATATCTTCTTTGCCTCACTTTTTAATAGTCAGACCAACTGGGTTTTGACTACTAAGTCCTCTAAACTGGGAGACAGGTACAGGGAGCAAATGAAGTCCCATAATCCAAGACTATGTATTCAGTGATCTCCTACACCACCTAGACACACGCAGGTCTATGGGGCCAGATGGCATCTTCAAGGGTACTGAGGGAGTTGGTGGAAGTTCTCACTGAACCACTTCTGTCATAATCAGCAGTTCTGGTTAATTGAGGAGCTCCAGGTGACCAGGGGTTGTCAAATGTGACTCCCATACACAAGAAGGGCGGGAAGAGGAGTCAAGAGAGCTGTCAGCCTGACCCTGGTACTGGAGCAAGGCTACGGAGAAGATCTTGCAGCACACCCAGGGGATCAGGCCCAGCCAGATCAGTTTATGAAAGGCAAGTCCGGCTTGGCTAACATGACCTCCCTCTAAGACAGACTGAACAACTGAGTTTATGATGAAAATTGGGAATATTGTCCGCCTGGACATTTGTCCCACCTCTAACAATGCTGTTTCCACAGCATTTTCCTGGAGAAACTGCCTGCTCATGGCTTAGATAGATGCCCTTTACATTTGGTTAAAAACTGGATGGATGGCTGGGCCCAGAGAGTGGTTAATTAAGATATATTCACTTGGTGTCCAGTCACCCGTGGGATTCTCCAGGGCTCAGTACTGGGGATAGTCATGTTTAATGTCTTTGTTGATGAGTTGGGTGAGTTCATCATCAACCCTTTATCGCTCCTCAGAATTTCTCCAGTTTGCTAAGAATTTGTACCTTCCTCTTGAACCTCTCGCATATTTAAGTTGTTGCACCTTCACCATTTTCGTCTTTTGCCCCTTGGATTCACCAAGTAATAAATCCTTTTTATCCTATGCAAAAGACCTCCCACTCCTCCTTGCCTCCTCCAAATGTAATCTGACAGCCAAAAGGCCATGGAGCCACAGCCACATCCAAGGACTCCTGTTCCCGGGGTGCGACCCACTCTAGGCACGAAACTGTAGTGGCAAAGTGAGTGCATTTCTGGCTGTTGCAACACCACTTGGCCCTCTAGTTCTTTATCAGCCTGTAGTAATATTTTTCTGCAGCAGTTTCCTGGACTAAGTCTAGTCTCAAGGCTGTCTTCTTCTACTTCCATTACCTGATACCGGTAGAGAAAACATAACCTTACTTCTGAAGTTCCTCAATATTCAGCTAAGATATTCAGAAGTGACATGATGACACAGGATTTTAAAAATATAATTGAATTTTGAGACTCAGTCACATGTTTTTGGTGCCTGCATTTCTTGGCTTGGTTCAAATAGCAAAAAATGCAAGACCTGTATCCCTACACTTTACTGATGAATATCTATAAAGCATTAGACACACACTGTTCACTTACAATTCCCAATAAACATAGGAAAGCTTTATGCTGAAAGTATATTCAAACACAAGGACTTAAGTAATCAAGTGTTTTAAATCACTCTGATTAATCACTAGAATATTTTAAAGGATCTGGTTTCAGCACATTTTGCAGAGAAAATGTCTTTTAGTCAAACTAACTTCTCTCTTTCTCTGGTCTATGTGTAATTCATGAACCTTTAAACATTATGGGATTATAGAGAGCTAAGCTGACATTTTTACTTTCACTTAGCAGCCTGAATAATTGGTATACTCCAAGCATATTAAATACTAAAGTAATCATTGCTTTGAATTCATCTTGTGATGTCATAGCAGCTGACGATTGACATAATAAATTTCAAGAATATGAAGGCTTGGGAAGAATGTTAGAAATATCTTATGCTTAATACATAACAATTAAATGATCTATAACTAGCAGTATATTCTGATGTTAACTTTAATGAAATGCTTTTTAAATGTATAATGTATTGTTATTGGCTTTCCACTCCAGGGCAAGTAGAGAATTCATTAAATTTTTTAGTGCGTTTTCCTCCGAATCAGAAAGAAATATATAGGAAAAAAATTCAAATTTACTTAACATCTTGAACAAATTGTAAGTTTGGTGAAGAAAATTAGAGATTGTACTTTAAGTGTTGGAAACTGCCACAAATTGTCCTGGAAGTCAGTCACAATCAAGTAACAAACAACTGCAGCACATGTCAACTGCAATTTAGCATGCAATCTCAGCTGGTACATCTTTTCTAAGAGACTTTGGAGTGGAGGACATATAGCCCCCCAAAAATCAGCACATGATGCAGGTTTTGATCCTATGGCTCAGAAAATATACAAGGCCATGCCTTCAAGGAGTAGATCAGATCTATCACAAGCTATAAAATTTCTGGAATAACCCTCCACAATTTAGAGTACTATAACCACCTCTCTCCTAAGGAAGACTTCCTCTGGTTAATGGAATTTGAACAGATTTAAAATCTATGTTCCATAAGTATTGAATAGAAGGAGAAGACATCCATCAAAACAGAAGACCAAAAGCTTTAGTTCTTTTAGTTCTTTAATTGTCTTTAGTTCTTCCTAGATAAGCTCTGAAATGTTGCTGCTAGTTGAAGAGACATCAGCAAAATAGCAATTCAGGACAAAGGAAATATTTTAGCTTAGAGTTAATTTTTTCTATATTAGCTTGTATGGAGTTATGTTTTTAGTGTTGGAATGAGTGTTGGACATAGTGGGATAACTTTGTTATTGGTCAGCAGCTCTTAGACAGAGTCAAGGCCTTCTGTTCCTCATCCCCTCCCACTGCTGAGTAGGACGGGGATGCACAAGAACTTGGCAGGGGACACAGTCAGGATAGCTGACCCCAGCTGGCCACAGGGACATTGTGTACCACACGATGTCATGCTTAGTACACAAAGCTGAAGTAAGGAGGAAGGATAGGACGATCAGAGGGACCACAGCTACATGCAATGAAGCCCTGCTTTCCTGAGGATGGCTGACACCTCCCTCCCCATGGGAAGCAGTGAATGAATCCCTCATTTTGCTCTACATGTGTTCACAGCTTTTGCTTTCCCTATTTAATTGTCCATATCCCAACCTATGGGCTTTCTCAGGTTTTCTCTTCTGATTCTCCTCCCCATCTGCTGTGGGAGAATGTTTAAGTGCTGTGTGTTGTCAGCTTGGGTTAAAGCATGACATCCAGAAATAACACTGCCCTTCATAGATACCAAGACAGTTATTGAATACCAACACATTGGGATAGGAGTAAAGTAGTCCCATTGTCCTTCTGAAAAAACAAACACAAAAACAAAAACTACAACAAAAACTAAAACAACAACAACAAAAGCCAATGTAATTATTTTAGGAAAAAGAAAGTGGCTTAGAAAAGAAAGAGTAAGAGAGGTTTCTTTTCCCAGCCACAAACCACACAGAGATAGTGTTTGTATGCAAAAACTTCTTTTGGACTGATTCCCACCTGCTATTGCTAGCCAGTGTTCTCTCCTGGTCATTCAGATGAATGTCAGAAAGAGCAACAGGGAGAGGTTTCTTTTGGTGTGGAATTTTTTTGAGAAGAGAGCAGAAATGAGCATGGAGATAGTCCATAGCTCATAAAACCTCAACAGTTTCTCTTTCACCTCCAAATTCAGGCACAACCTTGATCTTTCTACTGATAGATCATTTTTCCTCTCTGGCTTTTGTGGGTTTGTATACTAGGGTTGGCATCCTATAGGGTTACAAAGAACGTAAAAATTCAGTGGTAAAATACTCAGGGTTGCAATATCAAAAACCTTATAAAAAATGGAATGCAACTAAGAGATCACTGACAATGCATAAGCAGCATCAGTGGAAGTTGATCAGATCTGATAACTGTTTCAATAAACCTCACTGAAAATGGAACATGCATAATACGAAATTCTGTTTGATATTACAGTAATACAGAAATTCAGTTTATATTACCGTAGCTCCAAACACTCAGGGTTGGCACATTCTTGCTTTGAATACTCTGTAATCACTAACAGGAAGGATTTTCCTGGGAAATAGCTTGCTCTAACTCAGAGAAAATATCCTTTACTTATTAATTTATAATATATGTAAAGATAAAACAAAATCAATCAGTTAAGCTTTTGAAGCCATAACTGCAGTAAGCTGTGTAATTGTTGATTACCTTCATTTTGATAATGGATTACACAGGAAACAGATCTGGGAGATACATATGACCACACAACTGCCAAGAAATGATCATCATGCAAACATGATTAAGCTGCAGTTCCAAGTAAATCAAGGCAGTGACAAAAACTCCCATGATAGCAGTCTATAAACAAGACAAGTTCTCCACTGCAGAGGAAGAGTTTTTACATTTTCTAAAATGAGTGAACAAAGATTTCCATATGGATAATTACTGCAAGGCTGACTGGAGTTTATGCAAAATAAATCACTCAAAAATGCCTGTCACCTAGCATGATGAAAGGCAATATGAAAATGGAATTAGTCATAAATGTAATTTTATCACAGCATCTAAGAACAGAAGTACTGAATTATTTTTAATGTGCAATTGTTTTATTGATTGTTTTAAATGGTAAGCAACTCAGAGATCTGCAAAATGGCTTCTGCAGAAGGAATAGTGTGGTATTTCATTAACTACAACAGCAAATTAAAGTGTTGTTCCACAAGATTCACTTATAGCAAAAATGGCCTATTTTTTCTATATTGCTATCACTGTATTCTTTCTTCCTGTAAGTGGAGAAACAATAAAGTATTGATTGAAAGGAACACATTTATCTCCTGTCATCACTGATGCTTTAAACTCTAGAAACACAGAAATATTGATGGAAGTCCTTTGCTACTAGAGAGAGAAAAGGGAGCTAATTATTATTTTTTCATTATTTTAAAACCATGAAGTGACATTATATATTATGAATAATTCAATATTTTTGAATGCAAAATGTATATTAAAATTTAAAAGTTTAAAAGTTATCATTCACAAATCAGTGTCAACTCTAACAGGTAGACTTCTTGTAAAAATTAATGGATAATGAAAATTATTTCCTGTTAATTGGTCAGTTATCTCATTATTTCTATTTAATTTTTTATTATTATATTTTAATTTCAAGTCCTTTTCTCCATCTGTCAAGATAGTTTTAAAATCTTAGAGGGTATATCTTTACGTCCGCCTTAAATAAATTGAAATTCTGAGACACAGGACCCAAAAGTTATTGATATCTATACCTTTCAATTAAATCAGAAACAGAGAAACAAACTTCAAAATGTTTTCCAAGACACTAAAAATTACTTTAGTATTTTATCTGGATAGTGAGTGGCCTGTTGAAATAGCTTCATACTTCAAGGGTGAGTGCTAAGGAACTTCTCACAGATGAGTATGGCATCTCGCTCAGTAAGAAGGGGGTTTTTTATAACACAGTCTTAAAATTAGAATAGTCTGATGTGGTGAGTGATTAAATTTATAACATAATGCATTTTGCTGAAGGATAAATTATTGATGACACTATCCTTAGTCATAAATGTAAATCTATTCCAAAAAATATATCACAGCAAAGCAAAACAGGAATGAAAGTTCAGTTTTATTTATTACCTCTCATATACTTTCGAATTATTTTCCATCAAACAAATTACTGAAGGCCAATACTGCTGGTTCATTTAAAAGAATCCAGACTTCCCAGAAAACAGTAACATTAATGAAGGCTTGAAACATGACAAAAACCTGGATGAAGATTGAGGGATTTTAAGATAAACATAACGTATTGTTAAATTTCATGGGCTGTTTGACCTTTCTTCAACCAACAAACATGATGTGAATATGTGTTATGATGCCCTGTCATGCATCTAGAGGTATTTGAAAACTTACGGAGTATGTTATGTTTAGATTCATCTATATAAATAAAGTAGATACTTTCTTTTAGCAGGCATATTAGGATAAGTCAGAGAAACCTGCCAAATACCAAATTGATTGTGAATTCCCAAACAAATTTTGCTCTAATTTAAAATGCAAATAATTTCATTAACTCCTTCTGGGGAAAAAAAAAAAAGAAAGAAAGAAAAGCAACAATACTTAATTATATAGGCTCTATTCAGTGTTGTGGTATCGCACAGCTGGATTGTACATTCAAAGATGGTAGAAATATACTTTAGGGGTAGAAATACAGGAACTTCTGTTAGCATGGGCTTTAAGGTATTGCACCTGTGTCATCCTTCTGGTGGAAGAAAATAGCTGCTTGGTATTTTTTTTTGTCTCCCATTCACAGTGTGCATGGAAAACTACACAAAAACAATTAATAATAATTAGATTTTATAAACAAGTTAGTTAATTTATTTGTCTTTTGGAGTCAGCATGAGCAGCAATCTTGCCTACTACCTTATGAGTGGTATATCTATTTTTTGCTGCCTTTTGTGAAAAATTAGATGGCCAAGTAGCAACCTTACTCCAGTCTGAGTTATTTGCAGTTTTGCTGAAAAATAACAAGAGCTTGTAACAAAGCAATACAAACACTGCATGAGATTTTATGAGTGCTGAATCTTGATGGAGGAAGATAAACAAGTCGTGAAAAATGTCCCAAAGGACTGAATGTTTTTCAGTGGGTTTTTTCTCAAATGTGGAATGAAATCCTAAAGCATTTGTTTCTAAAATCTCTGCTATAAACTCTCCCTTCCCTATAATCTCGTCAGCTCTGGGGCAACAGAATCTCTAAGGTCAGCCTCTCTGTTAACTACAACGCTTATATTTCTCCTCTATTTCTTGGCAGTAGAAAGGAATGGATGATTTATTTTTAGTGAGTTGCTCAACTCAGCACAAGGAACTCAGTAAGTGACTTTTTTTTTTAACTGTCAGAATTGCCAGCAATAGCACTGCTCACAGTAGTATTAACTGCATCTATAAAACCCAGCACCACTTCTCTTGGCTCAGCCACAGTCGTATGTTCTTCAAATTTCTTTCTGATATTTCAGGCTCTTTTCCACAACATGATGAGTAACGTGTGAGATAAATTGGCATGTGTTATGAGACCAGCACAGCATGCATGGGTGAATAAGTTGCATTATCAGTATAAATGACAAAAAAGTTTTCTGACCCATAACATATGTTTGGGTGAGAGGAGAAAGATGCAAGAGAAAGCAGCAATGACATGATACTGCTACTCTATCTTAAAACAGATGTTTCTTTTAATCAAACAAGAATAGTAACCACAAAAACAAAAAGTAAAAGTTGTTTAGAGTTCACTATTCTTTCTTGGGGAAAAAAAAAAGAAGCTTCTTTAAAACATTTTAAACAAGTCTCACCTCTGTTCCCAGGCTGAGCAATTTAAATTTTCACTTTACTTTAAGTGGAATTTTTTTGCTTAAATCTGCCTGACATTGACTGAAGAATTGATACTACAGTAGTCATATCAGAAGTCTCTCTTGAAACAAATAAATCCTTAAACACAAAATAAAAATCTGTAAAATCAAAAACAATATTAAAGCAGAACACAGAGAATTATGTGCTGTTTGCTTTAAGCGATGTTATGGAAGGGATGCCATTAAAAAGTTTTGTGAGCATACAGATAATTTTTAACACTCAGTTGTCTAAAATAGTAGTCCATAAAAAGGAAATAGAAAGTAAGCTTTGTTGGCCATGGAAATCACTCTTTAAAAGGTTCTTTCAATTACAATATATCGAAGCACATCTGCAAATGCTGACTGCAGTACTAAGTTCATTTTACAACCGAGACATGAAAGCTGGAAGTGTAGATCCCAGGCAGATGAGAATGGCAATGCCATTTGTTAAATCACCAGGAAGGCACCTTTGTGCTCTCTTTCTTCCTCTCTTGCACATTTCAGGAAGTTATGCACAAACAGTTCAAAAATTCTTTCATTGTCATTACTCCAACCTTCTCAAAAGGGCCTTTCTCTACGTTCCCTTTATGGGACATGATGGAAATCAAGCTCCTGTTCCCCTGGGCTACCCTGGCTGTGGGACAGTTGGCTGGGGGAGATGCCACAGTGCAGGACCACTGCAACCTCCCTCTGCAAGTGGAGTGGGTCACAGCCCACAGGAGCCTCTCTGTCGACAAAGGGTAGCTGGGCTTGGATGGAAATATAACTGCTCTCGAGAGATGTGCAACACCCACGTCCCCCACCCTCCCTCTGCTCCTCTGCTCTGCCCTTGGGCCATCCTTAACTTTCCACTTGAGCTAAGAGTCACTTGGGATGGGCTCTTCTCCTCAGGGTCCTGCATGATAATGCCTCAGCAGCTGCTCTTCTGCGCTCTGGTGATGCTGAGTACACCAGCAGAGGTGTCCTCTAGGCTTTGCTGCTGTGACAGGACAAGAAATCTGTGAGTGCAGCACCCTGTGCTCAGAGGGATCCCACTGACCCCGACCCCTCCAGCGCTGGGGGTCCCACTTGTCACTCTGCTGGAGCCACAGCTGTGCCCCAAGGCAGGCAGAGGCTGCACACGGAGGGAGGCACTGTGAAAATTGGGGAAGATGATGCTTCACGGGGGGCAGAGTTCTCAGCGAGCATCCTTGGTGCAACTTCTCATTGGCAGAGATTTGCTGAGTCCACGTGGGATTCCTGACATTTCCTCATTTCCTCCCACCAGGTCTGAGGTTCAAGTGAATAAATAAACTGTAGATGACAAGGAGAAAGGCCAGGAGAGGGTTTCGGCTGTCATCATGCAAATCCAGAATGCTTTTGACTGCAGCTATAGTCTATTTATATTAACAAATTAAAGCACAAAGTCACATATGTGTAAAAAATACTAGAGAGAGGCTCTGTCAGAAAATTATTCACAAAACCATCATTGTTTATGTTATATTTTTTCTTTACATATTTACAGTATAAGTTTAACCATATTATTGCTATATAAGGTAAAAAGAGATTTTTTCAGTAATTTTTGTGGCACCAATGAAAGGTAGAAAGGACGGTACGTGCCTGTCATCAGATATAACTCCATCACCTCCCAGTCTCATTGAACAGCAAGGCAATCTATTCATACATTAATTACTTCTATTGAAAGACTCCATCATGCACAAACAAAGATTTTGTAATAAAATAGGATGAAAAATATTATTTATATTTTTGCATCATAATAACTTGCCTATCTCCACTATTACTGACACAAGGAGTGCAAACACACTTCAGCTGGTGCATCTAAATGCCAGGCAAGTTCTGATTCTGACATAGCAGACTAATCAGCTTCAACCTTCTGTTCAGTAAAATAACTTTCTGGTTACCTGCACAGTAAAACTCAGTAATATACACGCAGCAAATTTAGGCAATTCATTTTGATATTCAGTTCAGTTCAATATCCCCATATAGTCATAATATTTAAATGTGTGCTGTGCTACTACACCAAAGAATTTTAAAACCAGAATCTTTACTTCCAAAAAAAAATACTTTTTTGCAAAATACTTCATTTTCTGGGTATTCCTGTTGGAAATATAAGACATGAAACTGCAGCTTCATATTGAAATTGCTGTTGTCAGTCTTTAGAGTCAATACCCACAAATAAAGAGTGGAGATTTAATTAATCCAGTTCACATCTCAGAACTTCTGTGTTCAACTTCGAGGTCTCAAATGCAGGTTTTTCATGACTGAACCATTCCCGTGGGCTCCCATGTGGACAAGAGTTCACCCTCTGTTTTTGTTTCAGGCATGGTGATAAGCAACAGACAGTTTAGGTAACCTGCCATTTGGAGTCTTGATCTGAGTGGAGCCCAACTCTTCCTCTGGAGCTTTAATGCTTATTTACATTAAGGTACTCTTCGTGAAAAAGAATATCTTTCGTAGGGCAAATATGTTTAATGTTTACTGCATTTATTACATAGTAACTATTCTCCTTAAAAAAATATTTACCTCAACCTGAAAGCCCTCCTCATTTTAAAATAACACTAAGCTAGTTTACATAGAGACTTTACAATCACATTATTTTTCAATAACTTATTTTCATTGATCGGTCTAACAGTTTGACATGTTATTTATGGGCTACTGTGATGAATCACATCCGTTTCCAAGGTAAAGTAAGCAAATTCTCTGTTTATAGGATTAAAGTTGAAGGTCAAACTTTGATTATATTTTCTGTTCTACTACAGCAATATAAAGCAAGGCCTTTAGACTTCAGAATTGGCAACCAGTCATATGAGATGCTTTTATACTTAAAAATTGACCACAAATTTTGATTAAATCATAATTAACATCTAAGAGGCTGGAAACCTAGCAATAACTGCAGATAACTGCAATAGACTCTGAGAGGAATTTATTTTGCGTTTTGAATATGCTTTTTTTTTTTTTTACCTTGCAAAGAGGATTTATTTATTTTTAATATTTTCTAAGATAATAGTTTATATCTACTGGAGTGTGAGAGCTGGGGAAACACTAACCTTCAATCCTTATGGTATCTTGTGGTATTTATCTAACTCACTGGCCCACTGCTGTTGAATTTCTACCAGTGTATATTTATCAGTTGGCCATCGGCAGGTGCAAGTGAAATTTGCTTTGTGCATAAATGTAATGTATAAACAACATTTAACATGCCTTTTTAGCAACACATTGTTAAAGTCTGAGTTGGAGTCTCTGAGCTGCCGAAGCATTGGCAGCCTTAACATGTAAAGGATTTGTTGTGCAATGCAGTAATTAAATACCCATATACCTTTCACTCAAACCAAAAACAATGCCCAGCATGCTCACACAGCCAAAGGGAGAGGGCATAGATGATGGAAACATTTGCGTTAAAAGATAAACATATGCAGATGAGAATCCCATCCAAAATGTCCCTACTAAATTATTTAACAAAGGAACATGAAAGCGAAGATGGTGAATACATGCTTTGAGTGATCTGTGGAAAGGTTGCTTAGGAGTCTTCTTGTGATAAAACACGAGTATTATTGCATTTAGATTAGAGGTACTGACCTTGCCTCATCACCCAGCTTTACAAACCTGTCTCTATGCTGCATGTCTTCTTTGTCTTGGAAGGACTTACGTCAAATCATTTTTTATTGCATACATTGTTGTACCAAGACTTTGCAAATACTGGCTAGTGACTGAAGCTATCCTTTTAGGTTAGGATTAGGGAATATTTTTGGTACATGCAGTGAAAATAGACATGACTCTCCCTTCAAACTAAACTGTTCTTTAGAGAGATCTGAGTCGTACTTAAAGATTACTACAGAGGAAGCCTTTGCTATGAGCAGACTGTCCTTTTCAAGCAAGGGGAAGAAGAATCCACTCACACAGGAATATCCCATTCACAGGATTTTCTGGTGCTAGGTCTGTCCAGGGACTTATCCCAGAACTAAGAGTTAACTGGTAGAGCTTAGGAAGAATAGGTTAGTACAGAAAGACAGAAACATAAACCATGCTGTGGCACCTGAGGAAGGAGGTGGTACCAGAAACAAGGCTGTGTGAAAGTCGCTGTATTTACTGTTACTGGCATAAATCTAGAAACCCCTCTACTACTTCTGGAACACATGTTGGCCTTTTTTAGCTTTCCTGGCACATTTCAATGGATGAAAAAGATTGAAATGACAAAGTAGACTGAGCTACGTCCTGGGTGTTGTAGCTTTAGCTGTATTGAGGAATGGATGAGGATGAGCTGAAAGCATGCTAGGGAAGTCTGTCAGAGCTGACTGCCTTCAGGAGGTCAAGACTGGATGCAGAGCTCTCACAGAGTCCCAGAGACCTGATTAGTGACACAGTTTTTCATAGCTTTGGAGACTCATAGTGTGCCTTTGGGAGCAGGCCTGGGCCTGAGCAAAAGGAGATACATAAACACTCCAGCCCAGGAAAAGCCTCAGGAAGCACAAACTCTGGAACAGTTTAGCTCAGAGACACAATTTCTGCTGTAGCTATTTCTTACAAATTGCTACATACCCCCACCCCATTTCACTTGCTGAAATGGCAATTTCACTAAAAAGACAGAATGGAGGTTATACCTGTTTCCTTCCCTGACTACTTGCAGGCTTAGAAAGGTGAAAATCTACATCCTATAATGAGGCCAAAAGTGAAGGTTTTTATAAGGAAACAGCTGAACCCCACACAGCTCCTAAAAACCACCCTATGGCTGCCTCCTACCATCAGCTATGCACTAGTTTAACAAGGTTTGACCCAAAGTTTACGCAGCTTGAAGAAGGTGAAAAGTGGAGCTCCTGCTCCTTTTTGTTTTCAGGGAGAGATATGGATGTCACAGACAGCCTTGTCCCTACTGAAGAAAGTTTCTTCTCTTCAGCAGTCCAGCCTTTATCTCTGAGTTTCTGCACCCACACTAATTAAATTATTCCATCTTTAGCACTAAAGAATTTGTCTTGTAAAATAGTCTTCAGTTTTGAAGTTCAGTGCAATTAAAATCAAATACTGCTAATTAGGAATGCAGTGAATCACATATTACTCAAATACATTCTGTTAATGATTTAAGGCACCTCTTATGAGCAAGAATTTTCAGGACTTGATAGCTATTAAGGGAGAGCCCGTTTTTACTGCTGACTTTCAATGAGCAGATAGATCACAACAGTATCCTTACAACATAAAGGCAAGCAAATATATAATGTCTTACAGGATCAGAATCGTCCCAAACACATTGCTTGTACTTCACTGATTTCTACTAATGAAGATCAAGCTGTACAGTTTTCTTGTGTGCTTGACTTTTGACAACAATAAAATGTTCCTTATTGCCATATGACACAGGCAGGTCCAGATGTGCTATTTTGGTTTGAGATGGTTAAACTTTTTTTTGTTACTATGGAGATTATCTACTGAATGGTTTACTTACCGCCTCAAAGCTGTCATCGCGTACTGTTTAATTTATAGAGCTGGTCCAAATCTCTGTGGAAAAAAAAGTCACTCACAACTTTCTTTGATTTATTTTTCAGTGTCAACCAAGACATAACATTTATTATGATTCACCTTAGCATGATGACATTTCATTATTCTTGCTGAAGAAGATGTTCCTGAAAAAAAAGAGATCAAAATCTCCTTAGCCTCCTGGATATCACATAATAAATGAGGGGGTCTGTTTTTCTTCAGTGCCTCAATAAGAAAAAGTGTTTATGTTTCAGGACCAAGCCCCCACAGAATATTTACAGAATTTGTTGCGAGGTGTTGAGACATAAATCTGAAGTTCAAAACCTACCTCAAATACAAATGAAGACCTAAAAAATAAAGTGTAAAACAAAAAGTCAGAAGAAAAAAAAGTTAATGTTTTTAAGAATTACTGAAATCCTTAACTGTCTTCTCCATAAATAAGGCATAAAATTCATTTCATCAAATGGATTTTGGTGTTAACATTTTAAATATTAGAAATTAATTAAACTGCAGTGTGCTAAAATAAAAAAGCCAAACATTCTAAAGTTTCTATAGATAGTCAGTCAAAGCCCATTACACTTTTCCATGAGGAAGCAAGAGAGAAAGACTTCTTAAAAAAGCAGCTGCTTTACATAAGAAACTATCAGAAGCTAAAACTAAATTGAAAATTATTTTGAATTTTGTTATGGTAAATGAATATGAATTTATTTTATTAAGGGGAAAAATGTCTTCCAGAAATCTCATGGAAAACCACCCAGAGTATGACATGATTAAAGATAAGAATAGCCAGGTGATCTTGACTATAGTCCCTTAGAAAACAGCATCACTCTCATGATTTCGTAATAATACTTGTTTTATTAACACTCATTCCACAATTTATAAGGCATGCTTGAATTTTATTGCTTCTGGAAAGATTAAGAAGTATCCTGATATACTCATATATAATTGATATTTGTCAAAGCATGCATATTTATTTTTCTGTGTATTTTTGTATATTAGCATTAAGAAATTTATATTTAAATTTATACTGAAACAGAATAAATCTCATATTAAACACAGTATGCAGAAGTCAGCAGAGTCTTGGGGGCATTTCTATTCTGGGTCTATTCAGACCATTTCTCGAGTCATACAAAGGCAGATGTCACAAGGGTCATATAAAGGTCTCTACTCTGACACTAGCTTTGAGGACAGCCTCTCTGGGAACACACATTGAAAGACTGTGTGTTTTAAAAATGTGTAGCCTAGCTTGAATGCTAGGACATGAGCAGTTATACAATATCAAGTTCTTATAAAATAGTTTGTGGTGGCTCAGGAAATATACTCTACAAAACAAACACTTCATTGCTGGTCAAGTTCATGCACCAGTGTGAGGTGTCAGTGCATCACACAGCTCAGAAGCATAAAGCTGTTTCATTTCCACACCTGTATGCTTTCTTAGTTAGCCCTGCATCTGGAAATGTCCTTCCCTTGCTTCTACTCAGAGTCATACTCCTCTGTCATTCTCCCACTCACACATGGACTACCAAATATTCCCTTGGATTTTAGACTAGGGCAGGTATCCTGCTAGCAGTGTCTTCACTGTGGTGGCTATTCAGTGACTTTATGCAACTGAACTACTGTCATAAATGTAGGGTATTTTTTCTCTAGAAAATACTAGGGTATTTTTTCACTATTTTTAGCCATGCTCTTCCCTGTTCCAGCTGCCAGTGCATTACACAAACACACAGGTCAGCAAAGAGCAGAGGAGAGGCGCAAGGGTGGGGGTAAAAGGCTGGAAGAATGGACAGGCAAGAATTTTCATGGCAGCGCAGCAGCTTCCGTTTGCATCCTATTACAGGCTCACTCAGTGTTCCTTAAACAGTCCTTTGCCCAGGTCTGTATACCCCAGATGTGGCTTCTACTGTCTACTGCTATTTCATAATTAGACACTTAATTGTGCCTTTCGTTTCACCAGAAGGAAAGAGTTCTAACATATCTGTTGGTCTTAATGCTTTCTGCAGCTTGCCCACAAGTTCAAAGGTGCATGTGGTGTCTGACTTGATCACTGCTAGGGCAGCAATGGGAAAGCTCTACAGTGAATAGAGAAGTTGTTTTTAATTAAAGAAATAAATATTTAATCATCTCAGACAATCTGAAGGTTCTTTATCATGAGACAACATGTCCTGCTTTTGCTTTGTAAGTCACGGTTGAAGTCACAAAATGGGAACTGTGCATTCTACACACCAGGACTGCACAGGTAGGAACAGCAAGGCCCTGGAAACATCAGGTATCTGGGGTAGATAGTAGATGGTAGATCAGTCTTGTAGAACAGATGGGTTAGGAGGGTTACAATAACCCAGGGAGAGAAGAAAGCAAGAGAGCATCCAAAGGCTACAACTAGAACTTGGAAGCGAAAAACTGAAACTGGTCAAGGAGTTGAAACCATGAAGCACTGATGGCAAAAGGCATGACTGTGTGAAGGCAGGTGATAGAAGCACTGGTGTGGGGGAGACACTGGAGCCCCTCCTCACAAGCTGGATGTCTCCACCAAGCAGTCAAGCTCTGCAGTGCTGGAGCCAAGGGGCTCCCCCTGCACAGTGCCACTGCCCCTGCCACAGGGCTGGCTCGCTTTCTGAGCTCTCTGGCTCTCAGCACATATATCTCTGCACCTGACTCCCTGGTGCAGAACAGATTGGCTCTAAGGCTCTTTTACGTCACTCTTGGAACAAAGTAAAAATAAATCCAGATTAAGGCTTTTTCCTACAGCCAGTGTGGGATAAAGCTTTACTTTCCCCGATATGCACACACTCACGCACCACATATGCACACACCAGCTTGAACTACCCTCTTTTTACAGATTCAAGACCATCTTTAGACAAGTTACCCTCTTGTAAGCATATATGCCTCATCATTCTGTCTCTGATCAACACTGCATGCAAATTTTTCTGTGATTTATGATATAGTTGAATTTGGCCTACAAATGTCATTAGCATCAGGTCCATTTTTCAAAATTCCACATTTGTCCAAAGATCTTTGGTAACAGCATAAATCATTGCCAAAGCTTTATGCTAATCTCTGATTTTGAAAGCACAACAGGCAAAGTCAACCCATGAATACATCTGAGACACAAGCATTCAAGATACAAACATTTGCAGGAAATAACAAACAAAGCCCTGCTATTTCTATAGTCAAATAATAGCACTAGTGTTGAACAGAGAACAATTTTAGAGAACAAAAAGTAGTGAGATTAAAAATATACCTGATTAAATGGGACTTTTTGTTTTGCAAAATGCCTGAGTTTTTGTTAGAAACAGATAATTCCCTTCAATTGTGTGGGTTGAAATTTGTGGGAATGAAACCAGCAGAAAGTGTAGGACATGATTTTTGCAATTGGTGGCCAAGCACGTACATACAGTGCTGCCACAATCAAGACTTGGTTTCTATTTGCTGATGAGTGCATTCCAAACCAAGGGAGGCATGGGAAATTTGCAGTGATCTCACTTGGATGCCCCTCATTCTCCTGCCAAAACTCAGGAATACCTAAAACACAATTTATTTAAAAACAATTTCTTCCCTTCAGCACAGCTCATGATGTTCCAAATGAATGGCTGTGTCCTACTGCTAAGTATGATGTCACATCCCCTAGTCGTCCTTTCCCCATTTAGACACACAGTGAAATTAAAATTACATTTAGACCAATACACACAAACCAGACCTATTTCCAGAATTACACTACAAAAATTAAGAGTTTAATTGCTTGGCAAAACAAGCTTCTCATTTTTTTATTTATTTCTTCTTTTAGTTAATGAAGATAAAATCTCCTGCAAGCATTCAAAAGATATATCCAGTGAAACCAGGATCCAGGAAACAGAACTGAAAAGCTATCCCTGGTGACAATAATAAGCAGGTAAAATGAGTTCAGACATGGCAGCAAAAATTATATTTTCAGCTAACATGGCCATCACAAAGCACTGATACACTTTTTCACTGAGTAAATAATAAAAATCTTGGCTTTCATGGTGTTTCACATAGCCATCCTAATAGGGGATGGAGAAACTGCCTAGCATCCTAGAAAACTCCTCCAGGCTCAGAGCTGTCCTCCACTTGCACCATGCCAGAATCTGTGAGAAATGCCCACTCAATCCCTAGTGTTAACAGGAACACAAACCCCAGCCAAGCCCTCTTCTCACCTCTGTGGTACAGGATGCACTAATTTTTAAGTATCATTGATCCCAGGCTCAAACATTGTGGCAGCAGCTGAACAGCCCAAATCATAAATTATCCCTTTGCAATGGCTGGTGAAATAGGGCTTGCACATCACTTACACAGCAGGCTTGCATCAGTAGGACTGCATGGATTTCTACTGAGGTATATTCAATTCACTCCAGTGTAAGGAATAAGCAGCTTTATTCAGTTACTTTCCAAGTTAAGGGGTTGGTCTGGCAGAGCAATATGAGTAAGGGTGCATCAGCTTCCTGAGAGTGCCTTGCCCATGGCAATGCTAAGTGCTACCCCTTTTATCTGCCTTGCACTCTTCCCAAGTCTTCAAATCACGTTTATAAAAAGATACAAAAAAAAAAAGGTACTATTAAGAATCCATCCCCATTAGCTGGTTAGTTCTAACATACTCCAGTCATGATTACTAACATGTCACATCATTTAGGGTATAAAGACAGCACTGTTGAGATTTACCTAGTTGGTTTAGAGGTAATAAAATTTGATAATACCCCTCTATTTTGGTCCTTCACTCTTCCCTCCTAGCACTAGTAGAGTTACTGATATGATATGTTGGCAGAACTGGCTGTGTAAGCAATATTTGCTGAGAAGCAGTTCAAAGGACATATGTTGTGTGTCTGTGTGTGCATGCACAGATAAACAGATGAGACTGAAAGATGATCCTGCAGGGGTAAGAATATGGACCACATCACTTCTTCTTGAATCTGTACTCTTCTTTCTCCATGTTGAGATTTTCTTTGGTCTCCCAGTGCCTTTTTTCCTTGGCATAGTTGGCCATGGTAGCCTGGGGAACACATAAGTATTCAAGAGACAAGAGGGAATGGTGTAACAAAGAATTATCACTCCCAAAGATCTACTGGAAAATATTACTTGGTAAAAGAAAATACGTCAAGTTCCCCTGCCTTCTCTCTGATCCATATTTTTCAGCATATCCTTTTTTCCTGTAAGACATACTTTTTCTCTCTGTCATTTCTCTTACATTTCTCTATTTTTTTCCCTAAGCTTTACCTCAGATATTTTATCTATTTGTGGCATTACAGCTAGTACTACTGCACTTAAAGCCCAGGTGCAGTGGTGTTCTTTGCACCAGAGTCACAAGCAAACTAAGTAAAACAGGAGACAGGGTTTCCTGCTTACAAAAGAAACACAAAGCAGGACCAGCATTCTGGTTCCAGGTTTGAATTATGTGTTGCTCACCAGGGTTTGGCCACTGACATAATCAGCAGGAATAGCTGTAATAATATCTAAAAGACACTATGCCAATTAATTATTCTCTAAAAGCCACTCCACTTGTCCATGACTACTTTGGAATTTGTGTACTGTATGGTGCTGGTCTTCAGCTAATAGGAGCAAAAAGACCTCTTCTTTCATGATGAGAAAATTCATCTAAGTAGAGGATCCTACAGCCTGGCTTGGTCCCATCTGCAGACAATTGCATGTAGATATTCCCTGTGTTGTTAACTTAAAATTACCCTGATAGAGTAGTGGTTTCTGCTCTTGATATTTTGATATTCAATATCATATT
>JANRMJ010000079.1:15165730-15184381 GCA_025584955.1 Alethe diademata | reverse complement strand
ATAAATAATTAAAGATTACACAGGATAGGTAGCAATCAAAAAAATACTGAATTGCAAGAGGACTGGTACTTTGACCCAAAGGAACTATAGCCTGATGGAACAGTAATTGTGCTGGTTTGAAAGCAAACCAGCAGGAGAAATGAGTCCCACACATTACCTTGAGAAAGATTCCAGGTCAGAGTTACAATTTAATAAAAAAAACTACAATAAATGCAATCCACAGGTGGAGTCTGCTTTTATCCAAACCTTCTCTCTGGTCTCCTGAGCCAGAGATTCCTGAAGGCTGGCCACATCAGTGGAGACTGAAGCAAAATGA
The DNA here is from genome assembly GCA_025584955.1 of Alethe diademata. Taxonomy (NCBI): domain Eukaryota; kingdom Metazoa; phylum Chordata; class Aves; order Passeriformes; family Muscicapidae; genus Alethe; species Alethe diademata. The sequence goes on along the minus strand of JANRMJ010000079.1, from coordinate 15,184,065 downwards.
ATGTTCAGTCTTTTCTGCAATCTCTGCTCTATTCAGTAGCAGGCCAGTGTTTTCCATAGGCCCAATTTCCATTTTCCTCTAGTAATTGGTTATATTTGAAGAAGCCCTTGCCCTCTCCTAAAAGCTACAGAATACAGATCTTTCTCTTTGCAACAGCCTTTGTGTGAGTTTCTTGGTTTTCACTCGTGTATATCTTTGGCAATACAACATGAAAGGAAATACACACACTGGTTAACCAAAATAGTTTTGCTTTTTAGGCTAGGCTTATGTGCCAAAAGCAAGAGAAAGGACCAGAGTGCTAGAGAGACTACATTAAACGTTTGACCAGTAAATTCTATGTTATGAATAACTGTGTCAGCCATATTGCATGTGGGATATTATTTAATTTAATGTCAATTCAAGATGCATCAATGCTTACAGCCATGAATGAGATTTCCAGCTCAGTAGCACTGGAAAGTTCCAGCTCCTGACAGATTTATATGTAGTTTACTAAAGAGATTTCTCTGTGGTCTCTGCCTTATTACCAAAATCAGATTCATGGGGCTCCTGTAATTCCACCTATTCACTAACAATGTTATTTAACCTGAAAATAGCTGAATACATAATGCAGTTCATGATAATTTTCCCAGAGCTGTAATTGTTTTCTGAGGTGATTTTGGTGGCTGTACAAACATAGGAAGTCAAGTGAAATGGTAGCAAGGTGCAGGATTGCTGCTGACATGGGTTTTACCTTCCAAAAGGGAACCAGCTGCCAGTCTTGTACACTTGAGACTGCTAATGTGCAGTTCAAGGCTAAAGCTGCGTGATAGGGTGGAACTTCAATGCCCTTTGAAAAATCAGTTATGAAACCATGGCTTTTGTGAGTTTGGGTGTTGGGGGACTTAAAATGTTGTACTAGAGAGGACTACAGACAATTTTTCATATAGAGATCTTCTGTTAGGTATGCAACTGGAAGTTTAACAGCTACTAAGGTTCAGATTGCATTCAGTTAAGTTCAATTCTGGGTACCTGAATATAACCACTGCCTGTATCATGCCCTATAGTTCTCATGTGCCTAATCACAGCACTCCTTGTTACCTCTTTCTTTCCCATTCTTTCCAGCATGCACCTTCCCCTACATGTCAAGTTCACTCTACAGTCTTGTATTTCAATTATCCCAGTTTAAGGCAATGTCATGTTGTGTTGGAGCCTAAGAATAGAAGGTGCTCATCAGTCAACATTTTTATAGTGTCCTAATCATCACCCCAGTGTCCTGATTTGGTACTCTGGATTTTGACCATTGCCTTGGTCAATCACTGAGCAGTTCTATTCATCATCTACCTATTCTTATGGATTTGTTTCCATCATTGCCACCTAGATTAAAAATAAGGGAAAAAAGGAAAAAAATCATCAAAATTTCTGTCTCAAATGAAAAGTATTCTACGCAGAAAATGACCTATGTAAAAAAAGAACACACATTCTCCCAAAAAGCATCATCAGGATTATTAATAAATATATAGTATGAAGAGAGGATGTAATCTGATTTTACAAAATAGAAGGTTTGTTTCTAAAAAGAAAAAAATCCCTACTTACTAGAAAGAATAGTTTTTGTTCTTCAAAGGCATTAATGGATGGAAAATTTCTATTTTTTATTAATTGACATCCTGTACAGAAATGAACTTTGGATGTAGAACTTTAGTCTTATCCATACTCATTGTTACTGTGATTAAGAACAAGCTATAATCAGAGTCACTCTGCTGAAGTTATTGCTAGTGACAAAGAACACCTACTCATATTATAAAAAAACATTTTATAAATATGTTTGACAAAAGCATTGAGATTCTGATACATTAATGCTCTCACATTCTTTTGTGAACATCTCATCTACTTTTGACAAGAAATAATAAGTATGCTTAATAAATAAGTACATATCAGGCAAGAATATAAAGAGCCATATATATGTATTAAGAAGACCACAGATTCAGAAACTGTATGCCAGTTCCTGAACCATTTCTCCATAGTTACAACCTCCCACTTTTCCCTAGTTAACCTTGGTTTCATAGCTGCCCTAAGGAGATCTGATGTTCATGTCACATGGGAAGACTTTCCCTTCTGTAGTGAATCTCGTTCTGTCTTATCAGACTGTGTCATTATTACCAGGAGCACCTGTAAACAGGGACATTTTTCTCCCTAATGGATTGCTGCCAGTAAATTGGTTCATTCTTACTGGTCTCTACATCCCAGCCATATTTGATGGAAAAAAACTTGATTGGATTCCAACAAGAAATAGAGATTTCAAAGAATTTGTTCATTTCTGAGAAAAATACTTGTCATATTATGCAGATCATTTTTTTGGCATTTTTGGCCATAGCTCCAGTGTATCCTAGTCCTGAGTTAGTTGTCTTAGCAGCCTGAGGGTGAGTCTGCCCAAGCCAAAGTTAGTGTCCATGAAGTCAAGAATACTGTCCTGTAGGACAATATCCTTTTAAGTAAGGCGAATTCCATATTTTAAATGAATAAGGGCAAATCCACAAATGAAGGTATATCTGTTGTGACGGGAGGGGTGGATTTCTGGCCTGTATTTAATTCAAAAGTATGGATAAAGGAAGACAATTACCTCACTGAAGAAAATAAAAGGAAAAAAATCATAACACAACCTGGTCAGGCCTAGTGGTATTATGAAACAAAATATTTTACTCCATTCACCAAATCATAATACAAGTTTAGTTTGAAAGGGATGTCTAGACATGATAGTTCATGTCGTGCCTGAGGGTGGAATAACTTGAAAGTACAATGAGATTCCTCAGGACCTTGTATATCCAAGTACTGAAGCTCTTCATGGGTGGAGATTCCTATGAGAGACTCAGCATTCTAGTTGCATTTTCTTTTTCCTTATAAAAAAATACTCACTGAAATACTCTGGCATTGAGCTTTTCCTGAGCACTTTTTTCCGAAAGCTTTACTTTTAGATTTGTTTCAGAGGCCTCACAAATATAAGCTGTTCATTTTGTGTCTATGAAACTTAGTGGTATAGAAACCTGTGAACTAACCATCCATTCTACCTCATCATCAGTCAGGGTGTGCAAGCCCTGGCCTTGGCTTGGTAGCTTATCCCAGCTTTTAAATAGTTCATTTTCCCAAGGGATGGGGTCAAAAAGAACCATTTTTAATGTCAAGGAACAGTGTTCCAAACAGGAATAACTATATTCCTCTTCGAGGAGGAAAAAATTGTGGTAGCTGTCCTCATTCCACAAATATTACTGTGCTGAAATCTTGACATAAGAATTTCCACTACATTTTGTAAGGCAGCTCTCAATTTTTAAGTAATTTCACATCTCTCTCCATCTCAGTGTGCTAGTACGTTGCTTGAAAAACCCAGGCATTTGTACTGAAGATTGCTAAAACTCTTTTTTCCTTGGTGTCTGAAGCTGGGGAAGATAGGCAGGAAGAGGAACACTGAGAGGCTGTGCTTAAGACAGGCATCATAATTCAAAGCCTAAAGGAAGCCCAGTACAAGAGCAGTGTCACTGAGAAGAAACTGGATGTTCATTCAGGATTTCAGGGCACACTGCAGAGCGGCTGCTACTGCTCTGGGACATTAGAAACCTAAAAATGTTGTAGGGGACCCAGTGACAGTTAAAAACAAGAAGGGGATGGCATCAAACTCTCCTGGTGTTGCCTGCAAGCTGTGGCAGCTGTGCTGTTTCCCAGGATGCCACAGAGCTGTAACAGAAGAATGCAGCATGATGCTGCTCTCTGTTGCTGATTTATATTCCAGAATGAAATATTTTAATTAAATTATTGTGAAATTAAAATATGATAATTTTCAGTAAACAGAATAATTGGACATTAGAGGAGGAAAATGAACTGTGACTGGGGCGGCAGTTCAGTACTGCAGGAAAATTGCAGTGAGCCTAATGAGGTGCTAAAAAGGAAAGTGAAAGCAATCCTAGCTAGATAGTTGATTTAAAAACCCAGTTGCTTTAGGGCTTTCATGTAAAATGTATCAACCTCATTTTTATCTACAGCACTTTATCTATTATTGTCAACCACTGTCATGACAGTGTGAGCTTCACCAAATGAGCACAAAGACAAGGGGAAGTCGAAGTTAATTTAAAATGCAGTATTTTTAAAAATTAAAATCTTATTTAAGCCCTAGTCAAGCATAGACTCTGTATCAGTTCTGAAAGTAACATGAAAAATTGAAATAACCTTTGAAAAGCCTTGCTATTTCATAAACAAAATATGTATATACAGGGTGTCTTCTAACATGGCCGTTTAACCAAGAGATATGCATAATACTAAATATTCACCAAAATAAATGCTTTTGTACACTGCCTGGCATAATATATAGGACATTTATACAGAGCACTGGCTTAAATGCTTTAAGGCATACTAGTTTTCAACATTTAGCTCCACTCTATACATAATTTTTTTCTTTATATCTGCAGTGTTATCTGTTGGCAGATTTTAAAGCAGGCTTTCTCAAGCAATTACATTCATGGGTCCAGTCTAATGGCTGAAATCATGCTACACTCATGAACAAGCAAAGTACATATACATATATATTTAATTGTGCCTATGCAAATAGATTCATTGAGGTGCTGTGTGGCTAGAGCTGGACAGTCAGGAGCATTTGACAGGATCTTTTCATACTCTTGCTAGTCTTGTTTGAGAAGGTGTATGACAGAGAGGGAATGAGGGAGGTTGATGGTCTAGGACTCAAAAAATGAAATTTTGAGGAAGAGGGGATTGTTTGCAAATAGAAAGCAAGGTGAGAAGTGTATTATACTGATTTACTATATTTGGAATAAAAAATAAAATCAAGGCATGTATCTGCACATTTTTCACCCTCTGTGTATGGGACATCCCCTGTAAAAACTTTATTTTTGTAAATTAAAAAGAGGCGCCAGTGAACTGCTGCTGCACTGCAAAGCCAGAGCGAGTCTGACAAAGTATAACACGTGAAGTGACCAAGGGGAAAAGAGTGAATTTGTAAGGACGGTTGTAAAGAGCAGATGAGCCCAGGTGGCGAGCTGGGCCTGGGCGTGTGCTGCTGCTCCTGCAGCACACCGCTGTGCCCTGCTTCCCCTGAATGCCTCTTCCGAAACAGCAGCTCTCCGGCGGGAAAACTAGACAGCCACACTGAGGGATTTGTCTAATTTCAGGCTTTATCACGAGGACCTTCCAAACTAAACGCAACTTACAACTTGAAATTAAAACAACCAGCCCAGCAAGTGAGCAACAGCAAAAATGTTTCTTTCAGTCTGTATAAAAGCTACTGACGCCTATGACTCGGAGGCAGAGGACATAGTGGCCTTGGGGGTCCCTAGGCCTTGGGGTCTGGAGATTAAATCAAATCGGGAACGGCTGAGGGAGCTGGGGGTGTTTGTGCTGGAGAAAAGGAGAGAAGGAAAAAAGGAGACCTTATCACTCTCCACAAATGCCTGGAAGGAGGCTATGGCCAGGTGGGGTTGGTCTCTGCTCCCTCCTCTCTTGAGGACACAAGGTGTGGCCTCAAGCTGTGACAGGAGAGGTTCAGCTTGGTCTTCAGGAAGATTTTTTAATTTTTTTTCTGAAAGTCTTGAAAAGCATTGGAATTGACTGCCAATAAAAGTGGCGACCCAGATGTATCTGAGAAAAGACTAGATGTGGCACTAAGTGGTACATTTTAGCTGAGAAGTTGATGATAATTCAAAGGTGGGACTCATTGATCTTGGAGGTCTTTTTCAGCAATGATTCTAAGACCCTAAGGAGCTGGTTCTGGACGCTCCCTGACCCAAATGCTCTCCACTGGATGGAAGCCTAGAACTACCTAAGCAGAAGCACAATACACTGGATTTAAGACATCAGTGAAGCCACTTGAACTTAGCTGGGTGTTTGGAAAATGCTACTCTGTCATGCCTTCAGTAGAAAGATGCCCAAATGCATTACAAAAATTAGGTCAAAATGTCCAGCTCACTTCTAAAAATAAACTGTAAGATAAAATTTGCAAAGTCAAAGGTAGAACTTAAAGAGCCTCCAGGCACAGCAAAGTACACAGTGGGTTCAAGAGAAGAAAGTCAGACTTGGATCCTAACATCTTTTGAATTTCCTTTAATTGTTTTTATTCATGCTATTAAGGTGCCTGGATACAGTTGAAAGCTTTACCTTCTTGATTACTTAGCTGAGCACCCAACTCCCACCTGGAATTCAATGTGATTTCTAACTGCAAATAGCACCTCTAGGTGCTGACTCATTCCCTTAAATGTGTGTATCTTAGGATGGGCTAAATTATTCTATAGAGATTCTTACCTTCTTACCCTGACAGAAGAAAGTAGCTAATTACTTAAACTCTTAACATGCCACTCACATTAAATGACCTTATATAACTACCCCACACCCCTAAAAATTGCCTCAGGAATCATACTAACCTAAAAATTAATCTGACTACTCATTACCAGAAGAGAAATTCTTGTATTAGACGATTTCCTGGATGTCCTCAGGATATACAGAAATTATGACAGAACCTAGGAAAGAACTTTCCTCAAGGATACTCTTCTGAAAAGGCAGAACAGATTCAAATACAAAATACAAGAAGAGGAAATTGTATAAATTACTTAGATTTTATTGTCACAAAAATTAAAAATCCTATGATCACCACAGAGCTGTCTATGTGCACGGCTCTGCACAGCCTCAGTCTTCAGGCTCATCTCCCATGCTGAGGCAAAGACAGGCAAAGAGCAGGAGTGACAGGCAGGGGCTTTGTTTGGACTGCAGGACAAAGAGGAGTAAAACACTGAAAATTTGTCCCAATTTATGTTAAAATTTTAGCAGAGCAGAATAACAAGTGGATATATACATTGATGCATTGGTTTTAAAAAGGTGTCTGAAGATATTATTCCTCAAACCTAATCCAGACTACAGGACAGCACCTGGTGCCACTAATCAGTTCTGCTATTTTCATAGCTGACACTAGGAATAACCTTGAATAGGTCACAGTTGCTCAGACTGATATGGCAAAGTCCTAATGATTCAGTTTAATAATTGTAAAATAATTTTCCCTTTTCCTCCCATCCTCTGATTCACTTTTTCACTTTCTGGTAACTCTCTTACACTTTTGTCTCGATCAATAATGTTGTGAGTAGTCAGAGCACCTGACAGATGACAACATCTTTGTTATTTAAGGAGGTCTCTTATGACATGGGACCATCTACTGAGGGCATTTTCTGAGGGAAAAAAAGAAAGCTTTTACTTTATAATATACTGCAGATGCAGATGGAAAGTGATGTATTGTGTGAAGTACTAAACAAAGAAATAAATAACCAGCTATAGGGTTATTTTATTCCTTCCTGTCACAAAGCAATCTAAATTTTAGTATTTATTCTAGAAATGTCCTAGCCTCTTAGAGGCAAATTATGCATGAAATAATGCAATTAAAACTGAAATAAAAGATTTAAATGCAGCCTCTAGAGGCATCAAATGGCACCACACTGTCTCACTCTTTACTGCCTCTTAAAATGATTGCTCAATTTATAGGAAAATCTTTCCATCCTTGCTCTTAGAATCCTCTGGTTTTGATGGCACTAATCATAATTCAGTTTCTCTACTCGATGGGAACATGTCAACATTTTCTTCATGCTCCAAAATGAACAAACAACCCCATGACCAAGTACAATGTTATTCTTTCTGCAAGAAGAAGAGTCTTAAGCCCTGACTTCTTAGCTGGATTGTGCCAGCTTTTTCCTCTGAAGACACTCGTATATCCCTTCTGAGACTCTTAGTTAGTACTTTTGTCACTGGCAGCCTTGAGAATGACTTTTAAAATTACTGATGACACCACTATGAAGTGAGGAATATTTGGGAGTGGTGGATGCCATCTTCCAAACTGCTATAAATGTAACTTCTCCAGCACTATAAGTGATAAGGGTGAAAAAGACACACACATTTGCAGTGGTGTGTCATCTTGCAAGGAGCCAAAACTACTCCCTCACACTAAATTGCTAGAGTTTTAATGACAGATGTGTAACACCCACAAACACAAGCAAGATAAATGAACACGCTTTTCTGAATTCACTTGTCAAAAACAATGGTTTTCACAACCAGTTTCATTTGGGTAGGGTAATTCATGGCAAAGGAGAAAGGAATTGGGTCAATTTTCAGTTCACAGAACTTAATAGTTTATATTTATCTACTGGCACATCAGAGCCATAAATAACTTCACTAAAGTCACTCTGATGGTAGTAAACTACATTGCATAATCACAGAAATTGATTTTCTTGACAAGAACAGAGATCAATCTATGGAAATTTCTCTTTGTGGCTGTGAGCAGTGGAGGGATATCATGACATCAGAATAACTTTAGACAATTCATTTGCAGTGTAGAAAACACTCTTTGAGAGGATGACAGATATGTGACTGCTAGCTTGAGTAGCTGAAATATCATAGAACAATGTCAGGATTTGTTATCACACCATAACTGTGGACCTGAGTTTCTAAGAATCAATCTCACAAAATCTCAGTAATAAGTTATGAAAATGAATAAACCAAAAAGACCCCCTTGCCAGAGATTTTTCAGAACCTGTTAAGCAGGAGGTCCAAAATAAATGCCATGAATATCATCAACATTTGAGTGGCCCACAAAGTTAGATTTTGCCAGTTTCCTGCAGAAGTGATTGACATATTATTTCAAAGACTTGACAACATGGGATACACCAAAGAGGGCACACTGTGAACATGATCATACTCAGCAAGTCCTGACTTGCCTCAGCCAGCAAAGATTCTGTTTGTATTACCTGCTTTCACTGATCCAGAAACTTTCTTGGTTAAGTCCCCATGCAACTGGGTGGTAGATGTTTTCTGGTAGCAAGAGGTCACTACAGCTTTGGTCAGGTTCCAGTTCTGTCATGCTTGAACACCATCCCGTTACCACTCAGAGCAGTGCAACCTTCCAAAACGTTCAGGTGTTCAAGAAAATGACAGAAGCAACATCTCACATGGCAGAATAGTGAAATTGACTTCCCCTCCTCCATACCAACAAGCACTCGTGCACTGGTGCTTGGTAAGTGTTAGTTTAGCTGGTACTGACAGAGATAACAGAATTAATTTTTCAAGGGGTCCACTTTTTTAGCAAACTGCTTAAAAGTGTTGAAGTAATTTAACTGTTGCAAATGTTTTGTGCAATTATTCACTATTAGATCTTTAATGATTTATATGGCCCCTTCCAACCCAAACCATTCCAACATTTCGTGATACTTTATGTTGCTATCATAACAAGGATTAAAAAGGATAGAAACTTGTGCAGAATCCTTTAGGCAAGACTACTAATGCCATAGTTAGATATTTTAGGCCTAAAAGTACAGCAAACCATATTAGTTTATTAGCCAGTATGCTAGTTAATATGTTCCAAGTACAGATTTGAAAGTATGATGGAGACAATGCACACAACCTTCAATATCTGAGAAGTGAAGTCTTTGACTCCTGCATCTGGTAAAAACCTTCTTTGCCCATACAACATTTCCCAGACCTGTTAATTGAATATTGCCTTGTAATATTTCTCTTATTGTGAAATAGGCCCCAGAAAGCTGCAGGTGTCCCACAGCGAGAAAATCTAAAATGCAAAATAGACAGCATTAGGTTCCTTTCCAAGCTGCACATAATGTACCCCTCACCCAAAGTTAATGGCAAAATATCAGTAGTGCAAAAACAGCACTAAATCCCATGGAAGACAGGAGACTAAGTAGACTAAATGTGATGATCTGTATTAAAGAAATGATAGTACAAAAAGTATTAGGGAGAGAATAAACTGTATATAAACAGGCATATCAAGCCATCTCAGAATATTGTGTCAAGGTTGGTAGACAATAACAGAGCATGTGTTAGCAAAAAACATTGTGACAAAAGCCTCTATTAAAAAAAAAAAAAAATTAAAAAATCTGTCAGTTACAGACTTCAGAACATCTGTGTACCAAACAACCACTACTGGCTTGTTGCACTCATCCATTACAGGCCTATGGAAAATAAGAATCTGGAGGTCACTACAGACACATCCAGATTTGTCGTGTGAGTGGTTTTGACAGCATGTAAGAATGAGAAACCTGATTTATAGAGCATGGAGTACTCTGCAAAGGTAAGTGAGCAGAGCCTGAGACAAGATGTTTTGTAAGTGCTTTATCAAAGAGTGTATATATAAATACAAAAGCAGATCATATTGTCTTTGATGGTAGAATTTGATGATTTCTGAAGAAATGGGATGTTTTACAATGACCCATAACAATGAATCACAATATTTCAGCAGCTGTTCATGTTGGCAGAATTATGCTTGCTTACCTTAGATGTATGCTAAATATACTGGCAGATAGGAATAACAGAGAAAATGGGTTCCTACAGGGTTAGGTTCTTTAGTTTTATGAAGAAGCTTTTTCTTAGCCTAGGAGACTAAGAATATAATGTATGGGGATTTGGTGGGCCACATGGAAGGAAAAAAAAGCTGTAATATTTGCAACTGAGGTCCACACAGGAAACAGCATTACAGAATACAGTCAACAGTGATTATTATCAGCTTTTCCCTTCTACTGTCAATTTTCTGTAGAAATGTTGCATTGGTCCTTTCCAGAAGTTAGGCAGAAGTTTGTTCTGAGGAGAATTGGGAAGTGATGATAGTATTTGTATTACTATAGGTGTTATTTGATACTAATTGTTAGTATTTGTGTTCCTGGCTTTAAGATCTACTTCTGAAACTAAAGTGCATTACAATTATTTTACTGTTATTGCTGTTATTATTCCTGTTTCATCTCTCAACAACTATCTTATTGTGCTAGATACTGTATGAACAGTTCAAGTCATCACCAAACTCCTTCTACAGAGGCAGGGACTTGGCAGCTACCAGCATACTGCAGTTCTTCCTGCCCTGCTAAACTTCAGGCAGTGCTTGGGGCACTCCAGCTGAGGTTACAGAGATCAAATGCACTCTGCCATCTTAATCATTCATATTTTCCATGTTTTAACAGAGAATGTCTAGTCCTTTTTGTAATGTGTCTCAGGTGTTTGGCAGTAGCTCAGCAACAGCTGCTTAGGAGCATTCACAATATTTTCCATTGTTTTGACTGGACAGAGTTGTGAAATCACCCTGCTGTTTCATATTCTCTCAGTGTATGTATTATGAAAACCCAGGAGCACACTGCTGATTTAGACATTTCATTTTGGTCTGCTGGGATCCAGTTTGTGTATGTTCATGCTGAGATTTAGAATAAGGGGCTTTTTTCAATTTATAATGATGTCTGTTTCATGTTTTCTGTTCTTTTAAAGTTGGGATTTTTCACTCTTCCTCTAATATTGGCTTAAAATCCTGAACCACTTTCCTGATCATTTGGAAACTCTTCCTGCATCTATATTCTTATCTTCAAGTGCAACTGAGACATACTCCATATAATTGATATTAAATTACAGTCTGTATTTCCCTCTCTTATCCTGTGATTTAATGTGAATGTGGGATTAGTGTCTTTAAAGATATGTGAGTTTGCCCTTTCAAAACAATTATTTGATAAGGCATATCAAAGCCTGCTGGATTTTTACACAATGCTGAAAACAAGTACCAGGCTCTGTGTGCCTGAGCAGGACTGGAATATTATCAGATATGCAGCCCCCAGGTTTGTGTACACTTCTATATTTACAGCTTCCTTAAGCATACCATGATGGTACATTTACTTGATCAAGTTATATTTTGTTTTGAAATTGAGGAGAGTACAGAGCAGGGAAGAGAGGGGAAGAGATCTTGTTTTCTATTAGCAACATTAGACCTGGAAGGAGAATTAAAAGGCAGTAAGTGGAAACTGACTGGTTATTTTTTTCAGTAAAAAAATTATTATAAAAACATGAGCAAAGGAATTGTATCCATACTGTTGCCAAGAAGCTTGTTCCTGATGGATGCACACCTGATATATCCACATGATGCTTCAGGAACTCATTTTCTCTGAAATATACTAACTGCTTTCTTTTTATTTTACAATTTAAAACATAATGAAATTTTGAGCTAACATATAAAATAATTGTTTTCAAAGTGTGCACAGGATGTTGCATTTCTAGTAAAGCCTGATCAATTTATTGAGGCAGCAACTACCTGCTTCCTTCATTTACTGGTCAGGTTTTCCTCTCTACATTCCATTCAAGAACTATGTAACAATTAAAATATAGATTTATAAATACATTTACAAGCACAAACATTAAATTATTTATTTTTTATACTCAACAGAAAAACTTAGATATTTAATAGGTGTTGAAAATATTTCTTCCTGCCACGACTCAAATATGACAGAAAAATAATTGTAAAGATTGATATCACCAGAAAGAGTTTCAAAGCAGATGTATAGTTTGGTAAGAAAAGTGTGACCTGACGCAAGTCCATGTTTTTTCTCAGTAGGCTGTCTAGAGCAAATCCTGGTAGCACCTATACAGAAAAGAGATTTGTGATTCTTTCCTGATTTACACCCACTGACTTCTGGCTAGAACCACAATGATCTGATGAACTACAGATTGAAGTAGGATCATATAATTTGATGGATTCATCCTTTTCTAATCCTATTTATTTTTTTAGCCCCTACAATATCCTGTGGCAATGCATTTCATAATGTCATTGTGAGTCATGAGGAAAACACCTCATTTTTTATGTTTGATTTTGTATACTTTATTGTGTGCCTTGTGGTGCTTATTTTATAATAATGATGAATCATTCCTATTCACCTTCTACTGTGGTGCCAATTTCACATAGCTTTTGTCTTTAAGGACACCTTTTTTCACAAGCTGAAGAGTTAAAGCCTGTTTTGAGTGAAGCATCTAGTCACATAACCCTCCTGCAATATCTAATTATAATTGTATATAATTACATATTTGTATTATAAAATATGTAGAACTCAGTATCTGAACTGGATACAGATTACAGGTTTCACTCTGAAATTCCTTCCTAGTATTTCCTAAAATTTAAATTGTCCTCTGGACCCTGAATACAGACCTAATCTTTTCAAAAGACTATCCACAATTACCCTACAGTTTCTTTCTTGTTGAAAATAATTTGCAAATAATGGCTTATTTTCTGACCTTTTTTTTCATCTTTGGGGAAAATCTTGTCTCATTAAGTGCAAATTCTACTGTTAAAAGCAAATTAAGTTACTTTTATAGAATTTGTTACCTAGGGGTAATTAGGAATATGTATGGAAATATTTTCATTAATTTTGTTATTACTGTACCTGTAGTCCCCCTAAAGATACTGCTTTATAGTCAAAGGACTTAGATAAGCCCTAGTGGGCAAGTTCTTGTACATTTGAATAGTTATCAATTATTTCTAGGCAGATGTCTGTGGTAGTAAATTTGTGAGATAGCAATTCTACCACTAGTTTAACCAGATGACAAGAAGAGGGAAAGGCTAATGAACAGTTTTTTATAATTAATACTGTGAAAAATAGACATACCCATCTTATCTCAGTTCCTGCACAGCACAACTCATTATATTTCCCCATGTAAGTCTTTTAAGCCTTATAGATGTCTTTTAGGAAAGCATATATTCTTTGGATTAAAACTACAGATAACTTCACCCCATTCCCATTGGTTACATCTGCTAAAAAATTGAGTGTAATTTTGTATCCTGTTCATCTTCTAGGGGTAAAATTGTCTTGATCTTTCTCTGCCAGACTCCTCAGCTGTTTTTTAGCAGATCTTCTTCCCTGTTTCCACCAAGATATCACAAACACTACACAGAATGGGAAATAATAGCTATTCAGACCATTAGAACCAGACATAATTTGTTTTTCCAGGATTACTTGTCCAGTTACTGCTTTCAAACATGTTGCAGCTGATGTTATGGAACCATGTAGAGTTAGCAACTATATATTACAAAAGCCTTCAAAAATCAGCACAGATTTCAAAATGGAACCCTGCAGGAAACAGTGCTAAGCATGTCTAGAGGAAGAAAAGGAGCCAGGCTTTAAAATCTGTTACAAGAATTACTAGATTTCTTCCTAAAGAAATTTACCAAACTGGTTTGATATCACTGCAATTTATCTCCTAACTGATTTAGTCAACTCTGCAAATAGAATTGGCCTCTCTCTGCAATACATCTGAAAAAAAATTGTCCAAATTGATTTTTTTTTTTTAACAGTTCTCACCTATACCACATACTTTTCATGCTGTCATATGCAGATCAGGTACAGGACAGAAGGTGGAATACAGAAAAACACATGATTAGCTATGAAAGAGGAGGTAACAGAGACTCAGATCCCAAGACACTAAGCTTGGAGACATTTTTTACCCCCTTAAGAGTTTGATGGTGTACATTATATTAACTTACACTACTATTTGGGGCAGAAAAACCAAAGAAAATGTGGATGACCACATGGTGTATTAATTGGTTTATGAAGACTGGTATAATTGATCCTCAGAACACCTGAGCAGTGCAGGAAGGGAAAATAAAACAGTCTGAGTGCAATATTCATCAGGTACAAATTACCAGAATTACCAGAAGTTTACATTACATGAGTATTGGCTGTACAAGTGGCAGTAACAGACCCATTAGAGTGCTTGGATGTCCTTCTCACAAAGCTCTGAGCTGCACTGTGGCAAAGTTTGGTCCAAGCATTTATGGGTACCTACCAAACTCAAGAATAGTTTCTGGCTCAAAGCCCAAGTTTGCAGTCAGCACTAAGCTCTTTGAGGAGAAGTCTTGTTTCCTAGAGTGAAATAAAAGCATTAGAAAACTGCTACCAGAGTTGAAAACCTGGCACAAAAAACTCTAAAATAACACATCAGAGATGAGCATTTCATAGACTCTCAAGGGTAGCTCAAGGTACTGTAGCACAGTTCTAGGACACTGACCATCTCCATCCTGAAATCCTCCTCAGTTCCTCTTCCTAATGCCCTGACAGGGTCCTAGGAATCCTTGAGTATCCTTGGAAGCAGAAATCCTTAACACTGCTGGGGGCTGGCTGACTGCCCAGCAGACAGAACTTTGGGAACATAGCCTCCTCAGCTGTGCATTGGCAGTGCTTCTGCTTGTCTCTATTTAATATTAATCCACAGAAGACAATGTGTAGAAACATAGACTCATAGAATTGCATTGCCATGGGCAGGGACACCTTCCACTAAACCAGGTTGCCCAAAGCCCCACCAACCTGGCCTTGTACACTTCCATGGATGAGGCATCCAGAAAGCATACTTAAGCTTTACTTAATTGCCACTTCCCAATAAAATTGCTTTTTCTTCCAAATATTCCTGTGCAGTCTTGTTTCTGGAGCAATAAGAAATCAGATATCATGATGTACATCAGCACCTAACTAGCTGCAGCTGTCCATGTTCCTGCCCAGAAATGATAAAAGTTTAGAAATCCAGTTCTGCTGGAAATCAACATGCTGAAGTAGTAAAAAGAATACAAAAGTACTGTAAGTAGAAAGGGTTTTTAAATGAAATTTCAGATTCCCACGCATCAAATGCTTATGAAAACTTCAGCCCTGATCTTTGGACAGATTGCAGATATTTTCTTGCTAAAGAAGTAGTTGGAAGCAGTCTAACCCTGGACATGGATATTTCAAGCTTTATCCATGGATATTCATGGATATTCATGGAGCTTGCTGTGCTGCTGACAGGATATATAAACTAAGCTGAAAAGCAAGTCTAAGGAATGCCCTCTTCCTGTGTTTGCACGGCTTCCATTACAGTGTCCTGCTGCTTCTCAGCACAATTTTCAAGATAAAATGTTGCCTCCATTTCATTCTATCTGCATAAGCAGAAAATGTGTTTTGCAAGGACTTCTAACTAGTGTGATACACTGCTATTAATTGCCCCTCACACAGAGCCAACTGCTAGGCAGCTAAACCAGCTCCCAGGGTGGCAGGACCTAGCCACTGTGCATGGCAAACCCTGACATTTTGGCTTTTTCTGAGGAAATAGTTCTTTTCAGCCATTATCAGGAAAAAAGAGGGGAAGGACAAACCTTGCTGGTTTTTTGTTTCTTTCCCTTAATTTTCTGTGAATTCAGTATCTTATTTAGGAATAAAGTAATAAATGAGAACTGATGACCTCAGTGTAATTTCAAAGATTATTTAAATACATGTTTTAGTGACAAATTTTAGTGATAAATTTGCTGTGATGTGCCAGAAAAGTCTGTTCTGCCGCATGAATCTGCATCATATATTTTCATAAATGGTAAGGAGCTCTGGCAGAAATGCCTATGCCCCAGTAGAGAACTCTGAAGTTCCCCTACTGCTTAGTCTGGAGGCAGGAGAACACACTGGAATTTTCCTAGGCTATATAATTATCTTGTTTAATTGTCCTGTGCCTGCATACAGAAATCTCTACTACAAATGAATAATTATTGTGTCAGACATGTAAATGCCCCTAACCACAAACTGGCCACTGCACACTCCTTTTGTGTCCCTTCTACCAGCCTACAGCTACCTCCTTTGCACTAATCACATTTTTACCTTTGCATTAATCACATTTTTTTTTTGCCCAGATGTGCTGTCTTTCTGTGGAACACCATATATGCTGGAATCTTCACACCAGAGGAAATTTTACTCCTCTCTGCCTCAGTTTCCCTTTCTGAAAGACACAATAATAGTTCCCTAGGTAGTATTGTAAGCAAGTTTTAATGCAGTCAATACATTTCGTAGGTATGAGATTTAAGTAAAGAAATATCCGTTCACGAACAAGACATTACAGTCAATTAAAGCATTGCCACAATGAGGGCATCCTAGGAAGCAGCAACCATTTGTAATTAAAACAGATCAGAGACAAATATATGTTAGGGATTTTCCTTGCCTATTTATACAAAGTATTTAACACACCACAGCCATTGTGTTTGGAAATAATTTTTATTACCACCAATCCAACAAGACCACCTGGCTAAATCAGTGTCCTTGGAAATATGTAGAAGGAAGTACATGGTGTCTGCAAAAGCTCCAGGTAAGCAAATGTTTAAAATGAACAGGTATATCCACTCTTATGTCTTGGATAACAGCTCCCAGCAGCTAAAGGTCATTGTTGGGTTTAGTCACTTTTGCTGTCAGTCTAGCTTTCCTATCCTTTTGTAGATGTATAATTTCATCTATGTACGTGTGAAGAGAAAAAGCAATAATTCAAAGGAAACTTAGGGGTAGGACCAACCAGAGAGTGCTTGGGAGTGGCTTTTATTTCACTACTTTTCAGTTACCCCATGAGGTGTTAGTACATTTTGGCAGCCCAGTTTTGCTAAATGTGTATCTCATGTGTACTTCTCATGCTGACATCAGGGCCAATCTTTCCACAGCAAAAACCTTGCTCTTCTTTGCCAGGATTTAATATATAAAAATCTGTAATCATTTGACTGTTGCTGACATGCCAATATACATCTTTATTTTTTAAAGATTGTTCTTTCCAGGTAAAATAAAATTTTAAAACATCTTATGAAATAATCCTTCTTCTAAATTGTAAATAATATAAAATAAATATGTGCAAAATTATAGGCCATGTTGTGAACCTTAACTAGTATAATTTTTCAGTCCTACTCCAGACAACATCTCAAGGAGAAGACAACGCCTATTCTCACATCAAAAAGAAAACCATGTCATATTCCAAGAGAATCAAATCTCCCAAGTCTCATGCTGAAGAAATATGTAGAAAATTACACATTTTTGGACTTCACATTTCACAGACAAAAAAAAAAGTAAGCATTCAGCTATTCACAGAAATAAATTATTTTATCCTACTCCAGTCAAGAAGGAGTATTGATGTATTGGGTGTCCCTGGCTAGGTCTCGGTAGTGAGGGGTTTACAGGGGTGGCTTGTGTGAGAAGCTGCCAGAAGCTTACTCCATGTCCAACACAGCCAATCTCAGACAATTCCAAGACAGACTTCATGCTGGCCAAGGCCAAGCACATCAAGAACTATAGTAATGCCTCTGTGGCAACATATTTATGCATTTAGTATTTGTTTCAGAGAAGCTAAAAAAAAGTTATTGCACAGTTTTAACTGTGGCCAGAGAAGAGAGGGATGAGAACATGTGAGAGGAACAGCTCTGCAGACATCAAGGCCAGTGCAGAAGGAGGGGCAGGAGGAGATGCTCCAGGTGCCAGAGCTGAGATTCCCCTGCAGCCCCTGGTGCAGACCCTGGTGAGGCTGCTGTGCCCCTGCAGCCCGTGGGGGTCCATGGATGAGCAAAGCTCCACCTGCAGCCCCTGGAGGAGACCCAGGCCAGAGCAGGGGGGTGCCTGGGAGGAGGTGTGACCCCATGGGAAAACTGCAGGAGCAGGATCTTTGCAAGGACCTGCAGACCCATGGAGAGAGGAGCCCACGCTGGAGCAGGTTTCCTGGTGGGATTTGTGACCTGTAGGGGACCCCCACTGGAGCAGCCTGTC
>JANRMJ010000079.1:15129904-15141511 GCA_025584955.1 Alethe diademata | reverse complement strand
ACCCAGAATGTTAATTATTTTTTATTTTTAAAAGAAATCATAAAAAATCACAGAAACACCTGATTTTCAAAATTTTTACAAGATGTTACACAATTTAACAAATAAATATGAATTGTAATTTTCAATTTATTTTATTCCTCTCTATACATTCTTCACCCAAAAAACCCAAGTGACCCAACCTTCCAAGTGCCTAACTGTACCTAGCTGATCGAAAATTTTGGTATAATATAAGTAAGTATCATGTTGTTCGGAGTACCATTCAGAACACAGACACACGATCAATTTATTTTGCTTTGGAAGTAAAGGTCTTTGGCTTTGATATTTCCAGAAATGCAGCAGTTGGTGATTACCTCATTACAATGTCTCATTCTGCTGTTATTATCTCTTAAACTTCAAAAGATTTGAGTTCTACTTCATTACTTTTATTTAACTGGCCTTAGGGATAGGTTTGTTATTTTGAATAAACATTTCAATATTATTACAGTTACATAGGACAGAGTTGATACAACTGACTTCCCAACCTATCATAGGCAGGCAATACAAACAGCTTTGAAGTTCTAGAAACAGTGATTACCTTAGGTAAATAGTTTTAAATTTACCTGTGTCATCTCTCTGATGGAAGTGATACTGTCCAATGCTTTCATTACTCGGTCATAGTTCTTCTTCTGATGTAGCATAAAATACACAAATAAGTTCAAAGAGTATTAGTCTTTGGCTCTAAAAAAAACCTGAATTCTTTGAGTGTGTATAAAACCAAAGCTAGGAGAAATGTTGGGCAAATCAATTCTTTCAAACATTTCTAACCATTAGCCTTCTTCCACCTCGTACATGGACTCTCATCATTCAGAAAAATTCCTTTCTTCTTTGAATTTCATGGGGATCTCCAAAACACTCAAAAAAATCAGGTCATTTTTAAACAGATATTTGTAACCAAACACACTTATTTGGACAACATGCTCTTGCAGTAAATAATGCAGTGACCCAAACAGACTTTAAATAAAAGATGTGACTTTAAATAAACAGATGTGTTTCCTTTGCTAGCAGGTCTGTAAAAATTCATAGGTCCTTCAGTAGTCCCTCTGCCTCACCCTCACCTCAGTGATCTCTGCTGACCCCACACTGCTTGGGAGCCACTACCAGGCAGCTCCTCCTGTACTGAGTGAACAGGCTCAGCAGTCCATGCCCCACCACTCCACAGGACATGGCACCCTCACAGCAGCTCCACTGCTCCCCATCTTCGGGGCTTGCCAACACTACAGAACACCTCAGCCTCTCCTGAACAACAACTCCTGCGTGCTGGCCTTCGTTCAGAAAGAGTGAACTGCATCCCAGTGCAGGACATGCCAAATTCTCCTCTATGCCTTTGGGGAGATGGTTCCAGGGACATGGAATATTCATGCCTTGAGGGCTTTCCTGAAAGGCAGCATTTGGAGCCCAAGGAGCAGGTAACACAAGCACAATTCTTTACTTCAAAACTGATGCTTGTACAAAACTCAACTATCAACATCTGATAACATTACAGTCCAGGAAATAACTGCTTGCAGTGAGAAAATGAGGTAACAGCAATGACACATCTACGAATGAAAAGATGGACTGGAAATCCTCTGGCTTACATGACCTGTATCTCTCAAAGGTCATCGTTCTTTTTTTGTCCAATATGCACATTGAGTGAAAAACACACAGAATATAAAATTTTGCATCTAGAATTTGTCCCTTAGAAGAGTTTCTTGGCTTAAACATAACCTACCGTCTTATTGTCATGGTTTAGGAATGGTATTCTCCAATTTAGTGCTCCCACTAAAACCAAGCACTGCTCACTATCCCCTTCCCCCTCCTCCTTCCACTTCCCTCTGCTGTGGGATAGAGAAGAGAACTGGGAGGCACAAATGTAAAGATCAGGGGTCGACTGTAAGAACAATCAGCTGGAAACAGCAACAAACCAGCAACAAACAATATCCAACTGCTCCCTCTGCCAAGTAAAATGGGAACTGTTTTCCCTCCTCTCCCTGGAAGAGAATCCTTTACCCCTGCTCCCAGCAATGATGTGAGGTGGTAAAGAATAACCTCTGGGTCTCAGCCATGCCCCATTCTGGCTACTACAGAAATTAACCATGTCCTGGCCAGAACCAGGACAAGTCTATATTCAAGTACTTTCTCAGAGACAGCAAATAAAAGCTGCGAAGTTTTGAAAACACACTTATGCTATATTCTGGGGCTATATCACATAATAAAGGAGACTCCTCCATAAGAAATCTTTGCTTTGAAATCTCATGCATGAGTAAACCCAAGCAATGACATAATTAAAGGTAACTACTTACCCTGGGGTTAAAGGCTAGCATCTGAGGATCATTAGGATCAACTACAGAAGGATATGGCTCAAAAATGACAACTTTCCTAGGTGATTCTAATGCAGACCGACACATAGATACTAACAGATCAACCACCTGGGGATAAAGAAAGACATATTTATTATATGTTTATTCAAAATATGTACTTTTATACTGTATCTTCCAGTCTGCCTTTTTTTACACATTATAGATACATTATATTTCATTGTCACCTACATTGCCCAAATTGTGTTATCCACAGGAGATAGTTTAGGACTAAATTTCTCCTGCTGACCTCAACAGAGTTTGGGTTCAGCCATGGTATATTATTCCATTGCACATAAGTAGGACCAGTACTTGGTCCTAAAAGTATTATAATATCAAATATATTGCTTGAAGTATTGCTTTCTCTTGTGCACACATGTGAATTCTGTATCAAATTTATTTACGAAGGAAATGAAACTGTGCTGCATCTGTGTATCTCTGTATAGACATGCCAGTAAAAATGCTGCGCAACAACAAGGAATAGTCTGTCAAATTTGTACCACTTTCTGTTCTTCTCCTGAAGACTGTAATCACAGAAACATTTGAAAACATTGCTTCTGCTAAAGCCAGAATACTGCAATGATTTAACAGCCATCTGCAAAGCTCACACCAGGGCATCTTCTTCTTTCCATCCTTTTGTACAAAATAACAACACCTCTTTTAATATCTATGATTTTCACAATTTCTCCACAGGATTGTGCATGCAATATGCACACAGATGTGTGCACATAAGCACACACACACCACTTAGACACAGATTCCCATGTAATTGTTACAAAATACGTAATTCAGAGGTTAAAAATAGAATACAGCAATAAAAACCATGAGAGAATGCAGCTTTCTGGCAGCTGTGAAATATAAGTCCAGCTCATAATGAAATCCAAAAATGCTACATTAAAAAAAAAACTAAGGTACTAAAACTGCAGATTAACTAATTTTCCCGTGTTTTTTTCTGTGCCTTCTGAAAATATTCCTGTGTGAAAACAGACTTTTCCAGGAAAGAAAGGAAAAGCTGAGACAAGCTGGAGTTAGTAGATATCCCTGGTTCCCCCCACAACTCCACACATATCAGATCTCATCTCACAGCTCACGCTCATCTAGAAGATTTTCTACATCTGTCATTGTATCTGATCATTTGGATGAAAAATATTACAATCCTTTACAGAGCCAGAATGAAAATAAGAATAATGATGAAAGGGAAAAAGAACTATGCTGTGGTGACTCATATAGCTGCTATTCTCCTCCTCTACTCCTTCAGCATGAATGGACAATTTTCTCTGTCAGTTTTTATATATTCTCTTAGTTCCAGTTACTAAATATCTCACATATATTGAAAATGAAATTACTTAAATAATGATCCCTTCTCCAATGGTTCTCTGATTACTTTCCAGTTTATACTGTCTGTATGTGTGATGAATGTTTCAAAATAGGGCATATGCACTAGCATTTACAAAGGAGATCAGCAACCAGATCAGGCAGCAGACCTGCCCCTATGCAAATGTATTACTGTGAAATTGGGCATGAGTTCACTGTACTTCTGAGGAGCACTTACAGTCTGCTGTCACAGAACACTACTGGGGAAGAGCAGTTTGAGTCCTCAGGTCTTTTTATGCAGAGACTCAAAGTTGTCTTGCTTTATGATTTGCATGATGGGATACTGTCTTAAAACTGGAACAGCTCTACTCAGACACCACCTATAGCCTTCCTTTTAACAAACTGTTGACTCCTAGACTGTTTCCAACTCTGCTCTTTTTTTTTTGCACCTGGTTTCCCGAGGTCATTGTTTTGAGTTGATTCAACACAAAACAAACTGGGAGGTAATCTAATAAAATCTAATAGAAACCTTGTAATACAGCCTTGCATATGCATTTCTTGGGAATAGGAAGTGGTGTGGATCTAGCAGATGTCCTTAAAACTGGGCATGAACTCCTCCTCATTTGGAGGTACTGAAGTAAGTAAGTAAGTAAGTAAGGATTAAAATAGTTGCATGAAGAACAAGACAATACTTGCTGATGACAATTCCTCCTATGACATCAGTCCCTCAGACAGTGCCTCTCACTTTCAAGAGATTCTTTACAGGGAGTAGGAAGTATCCAAAAATCAGTCATCTAATTTTCAAGCATTTTGCCTACGTGACTAGTACAAGGCAACTTGAGTTCAGGCTGGAAAGTTTTAGAAAGTACAATCACTTACTATTAAAGAAAAGCCATTGGAATATTTGGAGGAACAAAGCAGGGTTGTGCACCTTAGGAAACTGGCTGAAAGCACAGAAGACAAAACAGGATATGATTTCTAATGATAGGAACTGTATTTAGGCCTCTTCACTAGACAAAATGATTTGGAGGAAGATTCAGACTAAATGTGAACACCTACCTTTTACTAGTCATCCTAAGATTGCTAGGCTGTTGGAGAAATAACCACTGTGCTGACAGTCATGATTCATACTGTCCTAAACTAATGACAAAAAGAGCTCAGACTGATTAATTTTTTCTGCAAACAGGAATGGAGGTTTCAGCCAGATCCAATATAGTGAGCTGGCTGCAATGCTTTCACTAAAGTGAAATTTAGCACAATTTAGCCACCTAGGTCCAATGGGACAACAGACAAAAACCCTTATCAAACTCTTTCTTAAGCACTCTTAAGGTTGCAATCACTTCAGAACTCTACAGTAAAGCTCTGTAAAAGCAGAGGTACTCCAGAGATCTCGAGCAAGCTCTGCATATGCCTGCAACAGGAATACTTACATAAAACACTGACTGAGAGCTAACCAGGGCCACCTCTCTACTTAGCTCTACTTTAAAAAGCTTACACCTAATTCTTTACTAATTTTAGGGAAGAAACATTCCAGCTGTTCAAAGAGTTATTCAATAGGACCCCTTGGAAAACTGTTTTCAGTGATGAGGGAGCAGATCTTTAAGAATGCCTTTCATAGAGTGCAAGAGCTCTCAATCCCCATGTGTAGGAAATCAGGAAAGGAAGACAAGATGTCAGCATGGACGACTCCAGATCTGCTGGCAAGACTAAAAAGAAAGAAGGAAATGCACAGGCAGTGGATGCAGCAATAGGTATTCTAGGAAAAATATAGGGACATAGCCTGCTTATGTCAGGATGGGGTGAGGGAGGCCAAGCTGCAACTGGTGATGAACTTGACAAGAGATGCAAAGAATAATGAAGAAGCTTCTGAAGGCATATGAGCCAGAAAAGGAAGGTCAAAGAAAGTGCACTCCTCTCTGAATACAACTGGCAAAAAGGTAACAATGGCAGACAATGAGTAGGCTGAGGAGCTTGACAGCTCTTAGCCTGTTTTCACTTGCAGTCTACCTTTCACACACCTCTCAAGTGGATGAAGCTCAAGACAGAAAGCACAGAAGCAAAGTGCTTCCCACAGTCAGTGAAGGTTAGATTTGAGAGCTCCTGAGGAATGTGAACATGGAAAGGTCTATCTCCATGCTAACTCAAAAGGCATGGCAGTCAGATGAAGTAACAGGTGACTGGAAAAAGGGAAATACTGCACCTATTTTAAAATGGGTAGAAAGAAGGCCCCTGGAAACTACCAACCTGTCAGCCTCGCCTCTCTGCCTGGGAAGATCATGGAACAGCTCCTCCTGGAAGCTGTGCTAAGGCACATGGAGGACAGGGAAGAGATTCAGGACAGCCAGCATAGCTTCACTGGTTGCCTGAGCAACCCAATGGCCTTCTGTAATTGAGTGACCACATCAGTGGACAAGGGAAGTGCTACAGATGCTATTTATATTCTGTAAATTCTCTGAAACAGTAAATAGTTGCCCCTCAACACCCTTCTCTCTAAATTGAAAAGAGATCAATTAGATGGATAGACAGTTCTGTGGATAAGGAATTGGTTGGATGGTGGTATCCAGATGATAGAGATCAATGTCTTATGTCCTGGTGGCCACTGGTCATGAGTGGTGTCCTCAGGGGGCAATACTGGGACGAGTGCTATTTAATGACATAGAAAGTGAGTTCAAGTGCTCTCTCAGCAAATTTGCATGAAGTTAATGAACTTTCATGAAGTTCAACAAAGCCAAGGGCAAGGTGCTGCACCTGGGTCAGATCAATCCCAGGCATCAGCACAGGCTGGGCATGAGCAGAGCCAGCCCAGCCCTGTCCAGAAGGACTGGGGGGTGCTGTGGGTGAGAGGCTGGACATGGCCCAGCCATGGCACTCACAGCCCAGAGAGCCAAACGTGTCCTGGGCTGCATCCAGAGCCCTGTGGGCAGCAGGGCAGGGAGGGGATTCTGCCCCTCTGCCCTCAGGAGTGTCCACCTGAGTACTGTGTCCAGCTCTGGGGCCCCCAACAAAAGAAAGACCTACAACTGATGAAGCAAGTCCAGAGGAGGGCCATAAAAATCATCAGAAGGCTGGAATGCCCTCCTGATAAAGACAGGCTGAAACAGCTGGGGTTGTTCAGCCTGTAGACTAGAAGGCTTTTGGGAGACCTTATTGCAGCCTTTCAGCACTGAAAGGGGGATGATTAGATGGAGAAAATCTTTTTAGCAGAACCTGCTGTGATAGGACCAGGGGTAAAGGTTTTATACTAAAGGAGGAAGATACAGACTAGATATAACGAAGATTTTTACAATGAGGGTGATGAAACACTGACACATGGTAGATGCCCCATCCTTGGAAACATTCAAGGTCAAGTCAGACAGGGCTTTGAACAACTTGATCTAGTTGAAATTTTCCTGGCTCATAGCAGGGTGTAGGATTACATGACCTTCACAGGTCCCTTCCAACTCCAACTATTCTGTGACTCTACAGTTCTAAATGTACTAGATATACTAAATGCATGTTCTATATGTACTAAATATAACATGTGCCTGAATTAAAAAAATTAAATTCTCACAGGACTTCAGGCTGAGGAAGAGGTGGGGCTTTGTCTGCACATCTCCTTCCATTCCTTACAAACCTAAACTGTTATCTCAATATTTGGTATCTAGATGATGCAAATAGAGCTATCCAATGGTCTTCAGGCATCAGATGAAAAGCTGCTGTTCTGATTCCACAGTCATATTCTTAAATAAGGAAGCTAATCTACACTGTTGCAACTTTCTTCCTTTGAGGATATGCTCACGGTTGTATTCAGGCACCTACCTGAATAGTTCATTTCCAGTGACTATACTCACTAGTGCTAGTTAAATATGCTCTTTCAAAAAAACCCATGTTGTTTACTATGTAGAAGCATAGTAACCAGAAAATTGGACACAAGTGCACATTTCATTAAGATGTGCAGACTTTTACTGTAATATCTTAAAGGGGCTTTAAATGTAAGATCTTTTAACTTTTGTTTTTAATGAAACATTAGGTTAGTGATTTGAAAGTGTAATTTCAAATACTTTAAGAAAAAAATGATAGGGTTATAACTACATCAATAACTGAATTTAGAGTCAGGAAGCAGGCTTACATTAAATTTCTTATCCTTGAGAAGAAGAAAGAACTCTATGTAGCAATACCAGTAAGGACTTTTCCACTGCTATGTAATGATCAAAACAACAGATGCTCAGTGGATCCCTGCATCCCAAGACCATGAACAGGAAGTAACTTATTAATTGCATGAGAGTAGTAATGGCTCATTAGGTGGAATTGAATGTGAATTATCTCCAAATTACAATGGCTGCCTTTATTAACAACCCAGGTGACCTAATTGAATACAACAGGGCACAAAACCACAGTTACTCTAATTACATGGAAGCAAAACAATGGAAACACCTCATTAGTACTGTTTGAATACACCACGCATAAACCAGTGCATTTACAGCTATAACAGTGGACAAATAAATAATATTTACCAAACAGTACTCATATGGTCCATACAAGTCAAAACTCATACTGGAAGAGACTAAGTGGACAGAGCAAACTACAGAAAACATTAGATAATCCTACCTGTGCCCCAGTTGCAATTTCATCAGCAGCTTCATTCATCACTCCTAATGTTTGGAAAGCAAATACACAGAGTTCCCGTTCACAGACAGTGGGCTATACAAAAAGAGAAAGTTAATTTTATTTCTGTTCTAATTTGAGTTCTTGCTTTCAGCATGTCATACTACAACAAAACCCAAACACAATTAATACTATTTTTCCATATTTTAACTGCAGCATATATTTTAAATACTTAATACATATCAATTATTGAGGAAGATACATTAGAGAAACATTCTAATAATGTGAAGAGCAAAAGTGAAGAACTCTAAAACTTTTAAGTACTCAGAGAGGCTAAATTTAAAAGAAATCCCAGCACAGTTACAAAACCAAATTTACAGGCATAGTACTCAAATGTTTTTAAGACTATCTATCTGAAAACTTCCTACATACATAATTAAAGTTAATGGAGAACAAATCCTGAAGCTGATGGAAACAGGTTTATTCTTCATAGCTTCTTACACTGCTATTCAGAACACATATACAAATCTGATCTGGAAGACAAATTTCTTGAAGAGACTATTTTTAATTTTTGACAATTTAACAAATTATTGTTAATAAGAAATAAATATTTATATAATTATATATAATTTATAATGACAATAAATTATAATTAATTAGTTAATAAGAAATTGAATTAGTTTGTAAGAAAATCCATTCTATTTTTACAGCATAAACACTGTATTTTGAAGCCTACTTATTTTAAGAAATAAAGGTACTTCAAGTCTTTTTTCAGGTATTAAACAAATAATAAAAACCCCTTGTTGCTGAACCTGCTTTTCCTATTAAATAATTCATGATGTCATCACAATTAAAAATGTTATCTTAAGTGCATATTGAGTGAGAACATGATGCCTTCATAAAACAGACAAATCAGAAACAAAAAGGAACACAGCTTTAGGTAATGAAAATAGGCATGTCTTCATGGGCTTCCTTACTGTTTACAACCCTTACAGCAATTCCATCTTATTTACTGAAAGATAATTAGCAGACCAACTTTTTAAAGGCTTAAGTAATATCACACAATGAATTGTTAGAAGCATTCAGAACTAACAAATAGTTGAAAGAAATACAAACTAAAACCTTCCTTAAAACTACCTAATAAACACAACCTTTTATGACAATGTTGAAAACAATCAAAAATACTTTCTGGATACTATTTATTTGAATGCATAGTATTAAATCCTAGCTCATTGAAACTTAAACTTAGCTTTGTAACTAAAAGTTCTGAGTCTAGTGATCACAACAAGTACAAAAGCATTTGTTGTATGCTTTGAAGTTCAAGCCACTGCTTCTACAAAGTGCTTGCAGAAATGAAAAAATTAATTAAACACACAAAGGAAACCCAAAATTTATCTGAATTCTGTTTCAGGCAACAACTCTGCCAGTAATAAGCATTCTGCTGTACTTGCAGTCACTTGCTTCGCAGCTCTTAAAACATTCATTTGCTAGGTTTCAAAGATTCAAGACCTCAATAAACATCTGAAATCTTCTGGACTGATACAGTCTCACTTCATTTGCTTTACAAGAGCTATCATCTTTCAAGTCTGATAGTGTCACCCATTTGCTTTAGTTTATCTACCATGTTACATTGCATTAGGCAGCAGATGAAGCCAAGCATGATGAAATTCATTGTGCCATGAGAAGCTGGACAAAAAGCATCTATTATTGTCATTATTCTTGGGTTTTCCACACTTAGAAGATGGTTAAACCATTTGTTCAGTTGGGTAGCTATCATAATCAACAGTATACACAGACTTCCTTTATTTCAGAGCAAGGAATAACTCTGGAATAGCAGAGCAATCTAAATTTGGCCATGCTTGTCATGAAGAAAACTTAAAAGAAAATATGTATTTTTGATATTTTGTTTACAGTCTCAGCAAAGTAAGTTATCCTGAGACTTAATTATGGCAAAATGAACAGTTTGTCACCATTTCTCTTTTCCCTGCCTCTTTGTTATGATCCCAGAAGTGTCTGAGCATCTTGAAGTTAGGAAAACAGTTGTTGTACTTATGCTTTTATGCTTGACTTTTGAGTCTTGTTTTTTTGGTGATTTTTTTTTTTCCCCCCTCAGGCTGACACTGGAGAACTCTAGATATAAGGACAAGCAAGGCAGCAGAATTTCAGCCCCAAAGTGTAACAGATACTTCTGTTAGGGTCTATACAATTCTCCTCATTTTTTGTATTTGATAAACCTTTCTGTCCACTACATATTTTGTCAATACAATATAATGGGGAAAATGATCCCAACCGTGCAGCTGAAGGGACATTTCAACAGTCTGTCTTCATATATCTAGCCTAGATGCCTTTAAGCCCACACTACAGTAATTTTAAAAGTACTTTTGAATTCTGTTTCTGGAATTTGTCTCAATTACACAGAGTAAGATGCTTTTAACTTAAACTTCCCACAGGTTTATTCCAAGATATGTTGGTTTCAGTGTCCTCTACTCCAGTCACTAGTTTAGCTCAGCAATTTCGATTGTTTAAATCCCTACAAAATGAAAATACTAACTTGCAATTAGGAAGCAAATGTTTGAGCGGCTCTTGTTTGTCACACTCTATGACATACCTATTCCCTGTTACATTCTCCTTCTTACGTTTTGCCTGCAATAGTGCATGCTAGAACCAATGAAAACATATGAAAACTAAGTTAATAAGTCGATTCTAGAAGGCAGAGTTTAAAGAAAACCACAAGCTTTATGGGGAAACTGGGCTTCGAGGCTCCTCCTACTCTGCTGTTAATGTTTTGCATATTGATAGTGTGTTTCTCTTTATGGTGTCCACTCTTCTCTTGTCATATGATGCCAGCCCTCGGGACAGGAACAGCATTTTTCTCACTTCGGATCATAAATATGAGAAATGTCCCTGGCCACACTAAACAAACAACATTTATAAAAGCTAAGTTGTTCCAACATCATCGTTGGATAATCTTACTTTGGCTCATTTATATGTAATATACAACAAGATATACTTTCTATGAATGTTTGTGTTGGTCCATGAAATATAGATATATTCTTACTGATGTGGAATTCACAGCCAGAAATGTACAGACTAATCTTAATTAACTTTTTCTTGGATTACTACCTTCCATTGTTTCCAAGGGGAAAATACATGACAAGACAGGGCTTAGACACTCAAACATTTATTTCTGAGTATTAAATTCATCCTATGTACACAGAGTTCCACAGATTACAACCACCATCTTGAGGATACGAACTGACTGGCTTGAGGACTTTGTTGTTCACTTCCTGAAGAAGGCAACTGTAATTCCTCTCAGCAACAGCAGCTACTAAGGTCT
>JANRMJ010000079.1:15113922-15124189 GCA_025584955.1 Alethe diademata | reverse complement strand
ACATATGGACATACATATATATATATATGCATGAATGGATGTGTATGCGTGTGTTTAGCTGAAGCACATATATAAACCCCACAAACTGACTACTTCAAGCTGACCCTGGCCAGAGCTCTCAGTAGAGTGAAGCATAAATTCCCTTGACACACTCTAGGGCAAGCTAATGCTCAATTCAAACTGAGATGCTTTCTCATCTTCTACGGAACTGCAAACTCATTAATGGCTCTATATTGCTTATTGAGTCATTTAAGCATACATAAAGCATGCTAGATTTCTTCCTGGTATCTAATTTTTCCTCGGTTATATAATGACATTCTTTCATTTTTGCCAAGCTTGTCAGGTTATGCTACTTCAAAGGCACTGATGAATATATGTTCAGGGGCAAATTTGGTTGCAGCTTCTTCTGTTGTGAAATGCTGACAAATGCTTAAACTGATAACTATAAAATGACCCCTCTTTAAATTGAAGATACAAAAGAGTAATTCTGAGAAATTTTAGATTTTAAGATTTTTTTGAATTTATAGCAGATTACTTTCCATTCTGTTTTTTTTAATAGAATAGATCCTACTGTTTGTTTTGACCTATGTATAATAGATAAATAGATAAACTAAATTATGTTTTTCAAACTTTAATCATTCTTCAAATAATACGTATTTTGTCTTGTCTCTTTTTCTTGTAGGTAATATACACAGAAGTGCATTCAAAGACAAACAGTAAGGAACTGAGCCTTTTTTACAGGCGTCTAATCAGTTTTGGCTACTGATAAATCTGTCAGAAAACCTTGCTTTTAAAAGATAGATATGAACTTGAAGAGGTGAAAATAACACTGATTGGATATCCAAAACTACAGGGGTTTAACCATGACTTAAAGCAGTATTAACTGGTATGTATATGCTTTTTCCAATCCTACCAGCAGCTCATTTGCACACCCTGCAGGCACTCAGAATGCCTGACCCTGGTGCCAGTCAGTGTCATGGGGAATGACACTGAGGTGACTGCTGCTACCAGGCAAAGCAATAATCCTCCTGAATTTAGTTACATGGAATTATCACAGACAAGATCTGCTTCAGCCTATGTGTAGTTGCTAGGCACACTGTGGAGAAATTGTCTAGTGTCCAGCCATTCACTCACTGGAATTAGTTTTCCACAGCTTTAGTCTTTTATGGTTACTCATGTTTCATTACCGGATGAAGGGCAGGTGAAACAGGAGGATTCTAAACCACAAGACCAGTCCTAAAGCTAAGAACTGTATTCTGTTAATATACTCCTTCACAAAGTGCACTGATCCAGCAGCTCCAGGCAGTGTGTCTCTCATGACCAATCTTACTCTTTTCCACTGCACGCATTCACCATCAGCAGGAGGGAGGCTACAACCATCAGCAGGCAAAATTCTGCTCCTGGTCATACAGGAAGGGAAGGAAGAGCTCCCTAACTGGCCAGACTTTGGGGATACTGAGACACAGCAGTGCCCCTAGGCTGGGTTACTGCCAGATCAGGCACTTCACAGAGCATCTCCTTCTACTGCCTTTTTTATCACATTTGAGGATGGCTCACTCCAGCAGCCTGTGGGCAAAACAAGGTCAGAAGCACTTTGCAGAGTGCTGGCATTAACACCAGTGTATATAAATACCAGGGTTGTGGCTTGATAAAAGCTCAGAGATGAGGTGCCCAAAGCTTTCAGAAGAATGCCAGAGGATTGAGAAAGCACTCTAATCACTTCTCTGTTATCTGGCTGTAACTACTGAAGCACAATAGTGTTCAGTGAAATAATGTCCCTTTACATTTCTGTGGTATGATACAAGCCTACCTTCTCTCTCTCTTCGTCATAAGACTTTTTTTTCCCAATTTTACAGCAAAATCTAATTAATATGCTTAATATGTTTGTATCTCAAAAGAGTATTAGGATGAAACCCATCTGAAAAAACAGCATTTTTCCAACAGGTTTGTATGGTCCACAGCTATTCAAGGCACTATATAATGCATTGTTTACCAGCACACCACTTACCCTCAGCATAGGGCCATTCTGGAACACATGAGGTTCATCACAAACTACACAGTATTCATTCAATACTGGTATCCGCTGCTCAGCAAATTCAATAGTCTGAGAACAATGAAAATGAGAATAACAACATCTGCTTAAAAATAATTAACAGTCAGCTTATGTTCCACAGTCTTTCATAAATGAATAGGATATGACATCCTACCTGCACAAGAAAGCCACGGTCTCGCACCGGAATGCATTTTGCACCATAATTTTGCTGCAAGGGAAAAGTTGAGTCAACTTCAGTGTTGGCAGACTAATCTTAGGGAAATGGTAAAGCATTTGTAAGTTTTCGCATGTAAAGATGTAAACAATATGCAGCTAAAGAGATCTCTCACTTGCGTGAACCAGGCATTACAAGTAATCAATCCTGTTTACTGACTATGGGGTAGGTTTTCAGTATTTCTTTCTAGTTCTTAAATCTGATGAAGATTTGTAGCTCACCATCTGAGAAACTTTAATCTCAAATGAAAACACCAGGGCCTTCACTCCATCCTAATAAACTGATGTTTGGTAACTTCCATAACGTTTTCACTGCGCATTGCCTATTCAAATATGGGCTGTATGTTTAGGCTTGAAAGACTACTGTAAATCTCAGTAAGGCTGAAAACTTTTTTTTTAATATGTACTAAGGTCTCACTTCTGCTAACATCACACTAAGA
This sequence comes from Alethe diademata, assembly GCA_025584955.1. Classification (NCBI taxonomy): domain Eukaryota; kingdom Metazoa; phylum Chordata; class Aves; order Passeriformes; family Muscicapidae; genus Alethe; species Alethe diademata. The sequence goes on along the minus strand of JANRMJ010000079.1, from coordinate 15,121,483 downwards.
GATCTCTATGCTCAGATACTACTCAAATTCTTTATCTTTCAGCAGAAAACAACATAAATTAGAAGTAACTTCTGTTACAAGAGTCAGTAAGATTCAGACTTCCCTCTAGATTGACATCTATTTAAATCAAACATTGTTTTGAATAGAATTAATTCAGCTCTATTTACAGTGTTTTGGCTGGTTTTTAAATTAGGGCTATTTCCTTCCATTTCTCTACTGTTTAATTGCTTAACTGCTTTTCCATTTTTCTTCCAGGCAACAATCCTACTTGTATTCAAATATGAGACTCTATTATTTTAGCTGAAAATTGAAGAAAACTCAGTATCTTGATTCATCACTTCTACATTCCACTGATTTCAAATTGCAGTTAGGCACCCAGGCTACCCATGTATCTGGTGCCTGCATATAAAATGTTAAATAGACCCTTGATGCCCTTCCACTAACATCAGTCAAACTATATCTGACTATGCATGTGATGATCTTCCCTCAAAGTAAGTGCATTGAAGCAATAAATTATGGGTAGTTTCTATAAGCTGCCAAACAGGGCTTGCCTCTCTTCCCTATCAACTGATAACATCAGTAAGGAAAGCTAGTCAGCTCTTCATTATCTTATAAAAAACAGAGGGACTATTCCTATTAATGTCAGGAGAGAAAAGTCTTGCTATGTTAATACATCCCCTGCTGAATCACAAAAAAGTGCATTTCTAAACTGCAACAAGTAGAAAGTCTGATGGCTCATCTTAAATTAATTTTGCTGTGCACATCACATAAATTAACCACACAGTATACATACAAATGACCTTACAACAGTGTATCACTGCCTGCAGATCTGAAGAGGATAGCTTAAAGCTTACGAAACTAAATTACCATGAAACATAGCACACACAATGTAATTTCATTTTTTAGAATGCACTATTTTAAACATATGTACAGCATCTGAAGGAAGAATCCACTTCCAAGGTACCACCAGGCAAAGGGAGTGGAGAGAACTATTTTCTAAACACTTCTCCCCAGATCAAACACAAAAAACAGGCTGCTGCCTCGAAAGACTGCAAACAAACCCACTCTTCCTTCTAAAGTAAAAAAGTCATCTTTTAAGAGGCATAGGCAGAAGAATTGATTTTGAGAGCTCTTTCTTAAATGCAAGAGTGTATGCTACCCTGTTTTCCCAACGGATCATGTCTCTGAGGAAAGTAAGAGGGCCAGCGTGGGCTCAGCTCCTTGCATGGCCTCTGATGTCCCTCAGCAAATTTGAAGGTTTCACCCTTCATGAATCACAGATGTGCAAGAGGTGAGTGAAACCATGACTTGAGTTCGTTCCAGTATGTTGGTAATGATGATGATGATGATGATGGCAGATGCAAAGACCAGAAGGAGAGGTGACGTGGCACTCAAACCATCTAATGAACAGTTGCTTCCCCCACGAAGCAAGCAGGGAAATGAGAAAAGTCCTCTGCAACTAACCTAATTTTGCAGCACAGAAGTGCACTCTCCCTTCTTCCTGTAGGATGTATGCAAGGAAGAAGTGGGTGACTGAATTTTTCTCATGGTCAGTAGCTGTGCATTCAACACAACACATAAAATCTCTGTCCTGACCCCAGCAAATTCTGATTTCATAACTTAAGTATGTGTCTATGCACAGCTGTTTGAATCCTCCTTAAAAAGCTGACTTCACTGCTCTTGTCTTCCAGTATATCCAATATAGTCACTAACATATATCCTAAGTATTAATGCCCTTGCACAAAAAGCATAATAGCACATTTGGAAAGTAATAGGAGGAAAATGAGCAGAATACAAAAAAAATATTACGCACAGCAGCTTGTGAAGGTGATGATGAGGATGGTGTTAAGATACCAATAAGCCCTGAGGTAAGAGAGAGCCTCCTGCTCTCTGCCATGGTGGACTCCTTGAAAGGCTCCATTTTGGATGATTTAGGGGCATTGGAGTAAGTCTTGCTGAGCAATTTGTGAGTCTTCAATCCATCCAATTCTTCCATTCTAAGGTTACTGGAGTAGGATCTGCTTAAAAGTTTGTGGGGCTTCAAGGTGCTGTTGTGCTCACATCGAGGATCCCCAGAGCACGACCTATTTAACACCTTATGGGGCTTTAAAGTGATGCACTCCTCCTGCTTGACAGCTGCAGAGCAAGCACGACTCAGCAGTTTGTGCGATCTAAGAGCCATTGTCTGTTCAGCCCTAGGGTCACTCGACAACGAGCGGCCAAAGGTTCTGTGAGATTTTGTGGCACACACATCCTCCGCCTTCACTGTGCTAGAGCAAGTCCTTCTTAGTAGTTTGTGAGTCTTGGAGATGCCATCCTGTTCTGACTTCAGTTTTGATTTATTTTTACCACAGCCAGGTGGAGGATAACTTGGCGACCTTAGAATAAAGAAGATGGCAAAGTTGGAGAATAATCAAAATCCTGGCAAATCAAGCAAGATCACACAGATGTAAACACTTTCAAGTGTCACCTGTCTTTATGTTTTCACTAGTGATAAATGCAACCCAAACTTTTAAAGCATGAACAATTGTATATAAAACATCTTCCAATACCAAAACAAACAACTTACTAATATTTACACACGAGCTCAACAACCAAAAAGACAATTAACTATTTAGGTAGAAGTTAGAGCTGTGACCTCATAGCTTTTTGTGAAGGTCTCTACATCTCAAAACAAACCAATTATTCAGGAAATTATTTCTGAAATGAAATCCACCTCTTATAAAACATTTACCTTACCAAAATTAAACTTTTCTATGTAATGATCACAGCATGATCCCATGTAAGTTTATTCTGGACACAGAATAACAAATTCTATGTTCACATCCAATGGAAGATACAATAAGCAGTGAAACTTGGAGACATTAAATTAAATTTAATTCAAATAAAAAGGACGTTATTTCAAAACATCATAATAATCTGGGCACTTTTTGAAAGACAAATTTATACCCTTCTTTCTGGTTATAGACAAGTTCTAACTCTGTAAAACCAGAAATGAGAATGTGAGAGACCTAAATTACAAATGCAGAAAGTAAACAACAAAAGACTTTTATGAACCAACATTCACACAAACTGTCAGATTTCTGTAAGGTACACATTCACCTGTCCTTGCAAAGAAAATACAACAGGCATGCTGAATCATTTTCCTATGTTTCATAAGCAACACCAATCTTCTTTAGCGTTGGGGGGCGGTTCTGAGTTTTTGTATGGTTTTTTTTTGCTGTTGTTTTTGTTTGATTGTTTTTTTATTTTGTTTTGTTTTGTTTTGCTTTGTTTTGGTCAAATAGAGAAGTAAAAACCCAAGGGAAGAGGCTGGCAGGTTTCCCCACCCTGTTAGCAAGTGTTGCCAGTGGAGGATGGAGGCTGCTGATTCACTGTAAGCAGCTGGCTCACTGTCACCCTTCTGCAGATGGGACGTAGGAATGGTGCCCTGGGGACAGAGAGGGTCCCTGCCTGTGGGCTGAGCCACCTCTGGGCTTCAGCTCCTAAACCAAGAGGAAAAAAGAATGGGCTGGTTTTGTATGCCCTTTCTGAATAAAAATAAACCCCAAGCTACAGCCTGGGCTTGGCAGTGGCGTGTGGTGTGGTAGGGAATGGATATGACTTCTACTTAAAACATCTTTCCTCCTCTACCTTTGAATAGACAATCTTCTATCATCTTTGACATTCCCTCCTTTTTCAATCTGAGTGACTGCTGTATTCTCTCTTTTTCATACCCTGAGTTTAGAATGGCAAAATTCATCAAAAAGACGGAATATTCAAAGAAGTATTCAATTCAAATTCAGTAACTTAATCAAAGGGGTGATCTGCTAACTCTCCATAATCAAGAAAACACACTAAAGAGTAACAACCCTGAAAGAGGTAAAATCAGAGCCTGATTCTACATATACTTACGAGTATGAGCAACTGGCAGAAATCGTATTAAATTCAAATTCATTCAAACTATTCATAAACTCTTTCTTACGCTTTCTAATGCCTTTTCTCTTTGAAATTCTGTGCCTGCATTTCAGAAGTGGAAAACATTAATGTAGTCAAACACTGGAGAGGGGAGGGTGCTCAGCATCTTCAGAAAGCAGTCTTTCATTAATAACCATTCAAGTTTTAAAAAACTAAATATACAAACTACTGTATAAAGAAGAACTGGACAAACACAGGTTTCAAAAATATACATAACATATGCTATACATACGTATTACTTGTCTATGTATTACTTGTAGTTTTATTCTTACTATTCAAATAAAGATAAAATAAAAATACAAACACAAGGTAAAATAAAATTAATTATTTCCAGTTCTAGATTGAACATGGCTATTTCAGAGAACAGGGCACTGAAATGCTCTGGCTTCTAATAATCTTAGAAACTGCAGCAGTACCAAGTTCACTCCTGATGTCATGCAATGCAAGGACTGGAAACCCATGAGGTAAGATATAAATAGAGAACTTCTCCGTGGAGAAAAGTCAAGATTTCACCTTGTGAAGTCTGCTGTGGATTTTGAATAGTTTATGGTGATAACAGCTCTTTTTCCCTGCAATTACCTGCGCAATGTAGAAAAGATGTGCAGAGGGGATTTCACCTTTTTGTCAGACACCTTCTTATTGTGCGTACAGTTAGATTTTTCTTTACTGTTCTTCCACTGTTGTGTAACAAACGTCTGCATGATTCTGAAAATTAAGATAAATAATCTTAATTCTGAAAAGAAAGGTTTTCTTATTTTTGTTTTCTTATTCCAGGACATACTCATTTTAATACTATGGTCTCAGTGGTCACCATGCAAGTGACAACGCAATGTCCTCACTCTACAGCTGAAGTTTTCTGTCGTGTATGTGGATTAACGATTGGGTGCCCCAGCTTCTCAAAAACCCTTTGTTTTCACATAGAACGAATTTAACATGGGACTCAATGAAAATACAGTCTGTGTGAAGAACCACTGCAACTGCAAAACTTATCCAGACTATACCTCTCATGGAGATCTAGAGACAAACTGAGTCAAGGGCATCAAATCCAGCTGCTCTGGTCTGCCTCCCACATGACCACAGGCTACTGCATCTGCATGGCTAAGCAGAACCTTGTTCTCTGACTCTAATCTGGCAGTGGGGGTCTTAACAGTGATAAAAGTCAAAGAGGGATTTGGTGTGAAAAAGAAATATCCCATTGCCACAGCCATGAGGGACCACTGGGTTCATTTATTCCTGCTCAGTTGTGAACTGTACAGCTATGTTCTTGAAAATGTCATGTGGGAACCTTTAGTAATTACCTGGTGCAAAAATCACAGACAGGGTAAATAGCAAAACATTTTTAAAGTATTCATTTCAGGGAAGCAATTCCATTTTTTTTTTCCTTCAAAGTCATGTACCATAAAGATTTTAATAAGTTGCTTTATTTGTAAGACTATGAAAATGTTGCACTGAATTTCTTAAAAGACAAAACAGATTTTTTTTTGCCCTCAGGGGTTTCCTAATGTTGTAATGATGAGATACTAAAGCCTATATACTTAAAAATTTATTACATGTACAAAATCATATGCAAAGAGATGACTCAGTAAAATTGTATTAAAATGAGTTGTACTATGACCACATGAAACTGCCAGTTTTTTTGACTATTCTTCCATCTTGTCCTTAAAACATGGATGGTCTAATTACTGTGGTAATTCCTATCCTAGAGGCAACCATGAAAGCATAGCCTCCTCAGGGTATGCATGAAGCTCAACAAGACTCCTGTTTCAGATGCTTCACCATCTAAGCAGAAACATGAAACTCAACATTCCTAGACATGGTCTTTGTAACTTTTATAGCTTACTTCCTAAAAGGCACCAATGTGACAGAAAAACCTGGCAAATAACACAAACCAGGTTCTCATCAACAGCTGTCAAACTCAACCTTGAAATGGCAAATAATGACTTTTATTTAATGAAAAACAACTTCAAGATACTTTGATCCAACAACCAACTTGACAATACGAATTTTATTCTACTTGACATGATCTGGAAACTAAAGAGTGTAATATTTACCTAAAAAAAGGGGTTTGTACTTTTCTAGACTTACTTTTTGAGCTGATGTCCCAGCCCAAATCTTTCCTTAGTAGAGATCTGAAATACATCCACAGTTGGCACTAGGGAAAAAGGATATTTTGTTAATACATGAACTGACAGCAGTAATGACAAACTCGTGACCGCATAAGTCTTATTTAAGGACCCTCTTGTATGTGGAGCTTGACTATAAATTGAAGCAATGGCAAGAGTGGACATGTCATCTAAGCATATTAAGAAAGGAATGGTCCCTTTCGGAATATCAGCCAATGTAATTTACAATTTTACAAATGGAATTCTCCCAAATTCTCCCACCCATTTTATTTTAAAAATGTGTCCTTTTTTTCATATACATTATGCAAGTAGCAAGCAGCATCAGATTAAATGTATCTGGACTGGCAATTCATCTCACCTAATATTTTAAACATTCTTCCCAAGTAAGTAGTCTATACAGTGTAGAGTTCCTGTGGCTATGAAGAAAGCCCAGACTGAAACTGAATTCATTAGTATCTGGATTTTGTTTCTGAGGGTTTTTTAATACAACATCAAAAACCATCATCTAAGTGCCAGATATGTGAATTCTAGTGGCCAAGGATTACCCTGAAATTTCCTCAAGGCCTGTCCTAAAACTGGTATATCTGTACTCATGCAGAAATTGCAAATGTACCGGGTAAAGGATGGAAAACAGCTAGTGGCATTACTAAAATCCTTCAATAACATTTGCTAGGTAGAAGTGGCAGATGGAATTCAGCACTTGTTGAGAGAGCTGCAGGCCTTCGAGGCGGGACAACAGCCAAAGCATATCACAAGCATGGACAGACTGCATACTTTGTATTGTATCAGGTGATAAAGACTAAAGTAAAATAAAAAAGAAATCGAAAAAAAACCTGGGGTTTGTTAAAATTTTATTAGAAACAGTACATCAGTATTTTGATCTTAGTCTGACTACTCAGAAAGACAGATTTTATTCAGAGTATCAAAGTTCATTTTAATTTTGCTTGAATAGATTAAATTTAATAATACAATATATCTAACTTGGCCATGCAATTTAACTTAGTTCGAAGTTCAGTAGTTACCTCTTCTCTAATGCTATTATTCAAATAACATCAAACATAAACTCATCTTTTAAATGAAAACTGATTTTTTTTTTTCAAAAGGGATGAATGATTTCATTAAGTGTAGCAATTTCCTTGGATTGTCTAATTTCAGACACACTGCAGGGGGCTGGTGGGATGCGGAATACTTTAAATCATCATACTTACAATCAGCAGTCTTAAAATCTGACATCTAGACCAAAATTTTTGTCTAGACTCTACATTCAGAGGAGACATGCCAATACCCCCACTAGCTGATTCATCCTCTCTAAGACAGGTTTCTAAGGCATGAGGGACAAACTGCCCACACAGACACTACTGAAACAAGCTATTAACTAGAAGAACTCTCTAAAATCAGTATATTACACAGCTCCATGGTGGTAGTCATATCATCCACTGTGCTTTGGAATGCACTGTGTTCCTGTTTTTCACTCAACAGAA
>JANRMJ010000079.1:15090251-15102044 GCA_025584955.1 Alethe diademata | reverse complement strand
TAGTTTATACGTAACCTGGTGTGCTAAGAAACTAGAATTCTAATAGGTTAAGAAGAAATAGTTTGAGCTCGTGTTTTTAGCTTGTTGGGTAATTTGTATGTAAGAATTTATGCACTGGGGAGAGGTTAGCTTTTTGCTTTTGCTTTTGTTCCTGCTCTCTTGCTTTTATTCTCTCCTCACTGCCATCACCATTGCCCGAAGAAGACAGGAGCTGCCATAGCAACATCAGCCCGGCCAGGACCTTGACAGGAGCAGCTTCTACTTCTAGTTGGGACTTTACTGCTGTTTGGGACTCTACACCAAAAACCTTTAGCATGGACTTTAACGCTTGTGACTCTCTGCCTTTTGAGACTGATGTGCCTTTACAATAAACAACTTTATAGCAACTAACAGCTGTTCGGCTCTTTAAAGAAAATAACCACAACTTGACACTTCCCTTCAACCTGAACATAATGTATTAACCCCTTTTTTCTTATTTGTGTCCTACACAGACATGTCATAATGGAATAGAAATCAGAAATATGAATCTAAAAAGTAGAAGTTACCCCTAAATTCCACAGCCATAAATGTCAGTATGTGTATATATTTATCACCAATTTCTATGGTCAGACATTATTATCCCATTTTTCTACCTCTGCCTCTAAATTCCTGCTCTATTCACTGTACGTATACATACAGCGTGAAAGTGCATTTATCCAATCTCATGGCAATTTCTGGTAAGGCATAAAAATAATTTCTGCTTCTACTTCAGTGCAAATAAATTACTTCAGTATTCTTTGTTTTATAATAAAATTACTTCAGAAGGCAGTCTGCTTCAAAACAGAAATCAAGTGAACAAAAATTCCACATGGAACTTTCACATTAGAATGGAGACAAACCCATCATATCCTAACCAAACCTTGAACTGTCTAGCCAACAGAAATCAAGTTGTGTTAAGGCACTTTTTTGAAAGCGTTTTTTTTCCCAGTACTTTCACATTTAAGTAACTGATTCAACTAGAAACAAAATACAAGCTCAAACTCAGTCCCACAGAAGCTAACTATACTTCAGGCTTTTAAGGAAATCGGTAAATTCTTCCCACACTTGTTTTTATGTTCACAGAGCACTGAATACAATGATGAGGCAGTAGAAGTAAAGTATTTTCAGTGCAGTTTTTCACATCAAATGATATTTCATTTACTAAAAAAAAATACACACATAGTATCTAGGCATGCTTACCACCCCTTTCCAGGATAAGAAACTCAGCAGTTCCTGACCAAAGGAAGACTTTAGATCAAGTACCTGACCTCCTGACAGTGCTCAATCTCTTGCTCGAGGCAGGAGCCTGTGTGGTACCTTCTTTGAGGCCATGTCAAGCCCCAAGTGTAGATTTCACCTTAGGGCCACTTCTTTCTTAATGTCTCAGTAAGACTGGTCAGAGACCTGTGCCAGAGGCACAGGGCAAATAACTGTGTCTGGAAAACCCTGATACTCAAGACCCTGCTTATAGTGAGGAGAGTCCTGCAGAGGTCTGGAGCGTGCAGTGGGATTGCTCCAGGCTATATGAAGAAGCAGTGAGTAGGAAGGAATTGAGATGAGGCCTCATGCGCCAGAGTAGGTTAAAAGAATCACTATGTCCTTTTCCAGGAGAGCTGAATATTTAGGGTCAACAGAGTCTATAATACTGTTGAAAAAAAAAAATGAAACACCAAAAACATATTTCCTAGGATAGGAGGAGAATCTCTATCCCAACTTAATGAATCACTGGTTAACCTATTTATGAGACTGGGAGAAATATGGTCAATTTTTAAAACACGTAAACGTGCACAGATTGAATATGCACACTTTGATAGGAAGTCTATGGTAAACATTAATAGTCTATTATCTTCTTTTGCTTCCTAAAATAATTTCTGTTAATATGCATAAAAGAAATACATACCTCTCCATTCTCCCTCTGTAATTTTGACTTTATGGATAAGCAATAGTTGACATCACTGGTTTTTCTTAATTCTTAAAAAAAAAAAAGGAAAACAAGGAACATATGTGTGGGAAAAAAAGTGAAATAATTTTGCATATAGGGAACAAAAAGTTACAGATATGAAATGCATCAAAGAGTTTACAATGCAACACTCTAAAATTAGGAAGCCCCTACTTCCCAGAAGACAGTTTTTAAGTGTGAATTGAAATTCAGCTGATCCATCTAGGACGTTTGTTTCTCCCAATTCATGACTTATAATTTAGTGTAATTCATTAATTTAATATAACTTATAAAAGAATGAAAAATCAAACCCCTCAGGAAAATAAAATCTTTTACATAAAAGATAGGTTTTTATTCCATTGTAAATTGCAGGCTTAATTTCTTTTCAAAGTGAAGAAATATTTGCAAGTAAAATTTATCACTAACTTCTGATGATAATAGCAAGGTTTTGTTTGTGCTGCTGCAGTAACTTCAGTACCATTACTCTTGATTTACATCTGTACAAATGAGATAGAGACTGAAGATCATACTGGTTCCCCAGTGGAATTCGAAATAATTCTATGTAATGAAAAAAAATGCCCTAATGAATTATAATAGTAACAATAATAAAAAATTACAAAGTCAAGTGTTCCTATCTGAAGAACTGCCAGAATTAGGAGAGCTCTGTGCAGTTTCTTCTGCAGCCTGAAATAATCAGAGCATTTGTCTACTAGAATCTAAAATGTCTCCATGGAGTGTGCATGAATCTTTATTAAATACAGTATAAATGTGCCTGTATGTCTGACAAGCATACCCTTTCATGTATCAAGTACTTTTTGAAAATAAGGAAATAATTTATGATGAGAGTTCCCCAAAATCATTGGAAAAAAACAAATCATTTTTCTATAGTCGAATATATCGAAACAGCTAAACCGTTTCCTGAAATAATTCACCAGAGGAAGTGGTAGTTATAGACTGTTTAATCCATAATTGTGAAGATTTAGTGAAGTTTTAAGCAAGTGATCATGAAAACTCATAATTGTGAAGTATTAAGCACCTCTAGCTGTATTCAAGGGGAATTGCTCTAGCACAGGCTGCAAGACATTAAAAGCAAAAAATACACTCTGCACACAATTGTGGTGCTCCCCAAAAGAAACATTTTAATTTATTCCATTCTGAAATGTAGGACAATTTCCTAGAACAAGACCTGAGAAAACACCAAACTGTATAGCAGAACAGTTTAACACCATATCTCCAAGTTCAGACAACATCTTATCTTTCCTCCAAAATTATGAACTTGATAAAACTCTCACAACATAGGATTGATTACCTGTAGCAATTTGGTGGAAAATTACTGGAATTGGCTCTGTTGTAACTAACACATCTTCATCGTTATCAGAACTGGAAACGTAAGTGTTATCTACAAAAGAAAAACACTTCGCATGGTGAAGTTCCATTGTGGTCCGTCAGCCCCTTCCAATGTTTCCTATCCCAGACCTGTACCACAAGGAACCACTCCCCAGATGATTAGGGAAGCTGAGCACTATCACCTTCCTGGTGTGTTTGGCTTTTTGCCCTTGAAATTGTTAACAAAAAGAAAAATATTACAACTACAGGAGATTCAGACCCAAACTTTATAAAGAAAAACCATGGAGTTTCATGTCATGGCTTTTGTGAATCTCACCAAGCACCAGTCTGAACCAAGCCACAAGGCTTAGAGAGGCCGACCTTTCTCTAAATTAATACTTGTTCTATGTTTTTTGCTATGTCTGATACCAAAACTCAGTAGATCTGATATATAGAGTGAAAGCTGCACTGAGAGCTGGGTGTTAACAGCCAGTTATGGAAAATAGCCGTGCCTCATTTTGCCTAGTCACATAAAGCTTATTTGAAGTGTCTTCTAACCAGTGGATAACCTTTCTTCTGCCTGATTCAGGGAGAAAATAAATCCCTCCTACTTAACAAAAACATTGGTATGTATGAATATTGCAACTCTGTTTCACCAATTTTTTTTAAAAACATAGAGATTAGAATGAGGAGTGTGACTGTTGGGGTTCTTTTGGTTTGGTTCCTTTTTTTTTTGCTTTCCAACTAAATGCTTACTAACAAAAACCAAGAAGCAGCAGGGTTTTCTGTACTATCTGCAAGAGCTTATTTTGCATGTATTGCTGAACTGCTTATGAATGTAATGATACTTTGGTTTCTAATGATTTGGGCTGAATTGAAACCTATGCTCTAGAGCAGAAAGGCTGACAAGATAATCACAGATGAAGTGACAAATAAGAGAACTGAAAGACGGACTTATGTGTCATGGGTTTGAGCACTTTGGTCCCACATCAGCAGCGCGCATGAATTCACATGCAATTTTAAGCATATTGCTGCAGCCTGAAAGCTTTTGTGTGCTCTCAGTGAAATGTTACAGGTGTTAGCATTAATTGGGAGGGAAGCTCAGTAATACCATCCTTTGTATCACAGCAGCTCTTAGCCACCTTTATCAAGAGGAAGCATGGGGCTGTGGCTGTTCCTTGCACCATGTGCCAGGCTGGGCAGGGCAGCAGCTACACTGCACACACAGATGGGTTTTCCTGGCTGCCACCTCCAAACACCTTTCTGCCACGTTCACAAACATCTGCCAGGTCTGACTCTGTCACACACCCTCGCCTACTCCCCCTCCTGTGCTGTCCTGTGAGGCACTCTGAGGGCTCTGTGGCTGGCTCCACACACACACATGCTGTTTGCAGGCAATGCTGCAGGATGCCACTGATGCCCAAGCCCTGCACTCCTGTGGGCCCAGCAAAACATGAGTCTGTGGCTGTTCAGCTACATACCAGGCCCAGGGACATGTTTTACAGCCATGGCATCATGTGAACTAAGTGGGGTCCCTTCTGCCAGCATTCACTCCTTCTCCCACTTTTGTCTGTGGGCATTAGGGGCTGTGAGCTACAGCCACAGGACAGCTGCATCTTGCCCTCTGCAGGAACCCCTGCCTTGCCTCTCTTTACATTCTCCACCTTGCTGTCACCATCAATTCTGTGTCCACCTTGCACGTACAGACAAGAACATTTATTTCCCAGTTTTGGGAGTGTATGTTACAATTATAGAGTCTAATGAGTTGAGATAATTGAGGCCATCATTTGGCTCTAAATATACCTAATACTACATACATGGAAAGGAGAGAGGAAATCCTTGTACTACAGCTTATTGCTGTACAGAAAACTATGAACAGAGTATGTTCTGTACAGAATAGACATACATATATGGAAAAACGCCTGCTCAGCTACAGGTTTTATAGATTCTAATTATATTTTAATGTCCATTGTCATTCTTTCCTGGCAGCTGGATAATATGACTTTCACTGCCAAGTTGTTTTTCTTCCTTTCTATTTGGCAGCTGTTAGGGTTTTATTCTTCCATTGATACGATGAGACTCGAAATTAAGATAACGGCCTTGATTTGCTTTCTTCAACAACCCGTTTCTAACACTTGACACCTAAGAATACCTATCCTTTTCACTGGAGGACACAGTGCCTAGACCTAGCAGAGGAATGCAGCAGACTACTTGTTGTCAAACTAGCTCTCTCCATCTCTGCTGCAATCTATTGAGGTCTAAGAAAGGTGTGTAAACTACGAATTACTGGGATAAAAGACTACAGCAGTTCTACAAGTTTCTGTCAGCCAACACAAATCATTCTGAACATAAATTGATTAGCTCTTTAGAAGGATTATTTTCCCCAGTTGTGTCAATGTTATGAGAAAATTGTTACAGCAATACTATGCTGAAACTGTTATTATCTGCCTCTAAACTTTTCAGTTATGTTTTCCCAACTCCAGCAATGGGTACGTAACTTTCAGACTTTACTGTCTCAACACTATTCCTGTTAAGTCCTCAGTGTGCCTTTGTGAGTACATTTTTAGGTTTCACTCTTAAATATGAGACTTTCAAACACCTTCCATTATTGAAAGTTGTCACATCACATTACAGTTTCCATAGGTATGATTTAAAACTCAAATGTTTGCATATGATGCTTCAAGAAATAATTCAGCAACTGCTACACACTGTTGTCAGTACCGAAGTGGTGATGCTGCATACATTACAGCAAAGCAGGCTGTGGGCATGTGTACACTACCCAAGGCTCTTCTTTTAATATCCAAAATTTACTTTTGGTGGTATCATTTCAGCTGAATTACACCACTTTTATAGTGGCCTAATCTCTTCTATATTTATTGCACACATTAGCAATTTATCTAATGATCAACTCTGACCTTTTCTTGAATTTACAAAAAAACCCTTGTCTTGAATTTACAAATCTGATCCACTCTGTATTACCCAGTTTTAATCTACACAGGACACAAGTTTGCTCTAGCTATGCACTAATGGACTTAAACCTCAATCTGTTAAGGCTTACCCTGTGAGAAATTTAATTTGAGAACACGTGCTGCTCTGAACTCTATCAACTTGCATCATTACTTGAAGAACACCTTCCAGCTGAGGACATCAGCACAGAGCTCCCCAGACTTGACACTATCATGCCCTGACATGTCCCTGAAATCTTCCTTAACATACGTGTCTGAGAAGGGAGACACAGTCAGCAATAACGTTAGAGGTTAGAAATTTAGGACAAAAGCAGGCAACAAAGAATTGGGCTGTAACCGAGTTAAAATGAGTGTCTTATGATCAAAGTTGCAAAAATGGCAAAAAGTCCTTATTGTTCCCAACACCCTGAACATCTCTTCATCATAAAGCACACATATATCCTGCAAAAGCTTGAGATGTGAATGAAATCAGCTCCTCTAAAGCCTTGAAGGGCTGGATTTTAATCAGTCAACATCTACTGATTTACTCTCTGCGCCAAGCTAAATACAGTGTGAAATGTTCAAATGCTATCAGCTTTTAAAATATAGGGCGTGATGGCACAGAATATTCATCAGGTTTTAGGGAAGCTAAACACTCAGGCTTGTAGGCTGTCAGGACATGCTGCAAATAACACACACAAGGAAATTTTGAGGTCTATCAGACAGAGAGTTTGCCAGGAAATAAGCACTCATGTCCTGTGTGAGTAACTTCTGCTGGTTCAGTGCTTCAGCTTACCATTTACTTAGAGGTTCCCAGAGGTCAAATTTTGTGATATTTAATGGAAGAAACTGTTAATAACACGAGGAAGATTTTTTTCCAACTATTTGTCCCTCTGTTCATTGTCAGCTCAATAATCAGTAAATCCATTTATCACTGGTATGACTGCATTTTACAAATCTCAGTTTCTCCCATTTTTAAATGTTGAATAGACTAGTATCATTCTCCACCACAGTTTTACTGGTTAAACAACTGAATCTAATAAAGGTTGTTAGCATTCTTTCACAGAATCCATTGTTTTTAGCACGACTGTTGATTTTTTTTTCTGCTTCAAACACTTGTGTTTTGATCAGACAGAATCTGCTGCTTATCAGTGAAGAAGATCAAAGTCACACTTCTTCACAGCTTCTAAGAGAAATAATATTTCTTTGAAAAACATTTCAGAAAAGCTATAGATAAAGATCAAAAAAGGACAGAGAGCTTAATATCATTCACAGTACTTACACTGTTAAAAATCACAGGTGGATAAAGAGGTGCAGTCCAACAGTACTACCATAAACCTTTATTTGCACAGCACCTGTCATCTCTGCTTCCCTCATCTGCTTCTGACAGCCTGTGCTGCCTGAAGTATCTGTGCAGCGTCTTTGTGAAGGAAACTGGGGAAACAGACTCCCTGAAATCTTGCTTTTGTTCTTGCCTGCTTCTGTTTCCTATGAATAACCCCCCTTGCCAAGACTGGCCTCGTGGCCACGCGGATGCCTCTGCGGAGCCAGCTCTCAGCAGCACGGGCAATGGGCTGACACGGGCGCAGCTCTGCGAGCCAGCGCTCCCAGGAGCCGCACACGGGCGCTGGGCTCCACTGACCCCAGGCACCAGCGCAGCCTGAGCCCACCTGGACAGCAGGGAGGCCTCAGGACAGCCTCAGCCACGAGAGCTCTGCTGGCCCTGCTCGGCCTCTTCAAAGATCAGGCTTCATCTGCCATGCCAAGGAGAGGCTGGGCACGTCCTCACTCCTATCGCTGCTGGCCCCAGCACCCCAAGCTACAGTCTGTCTCTACACTGGTGAGCCTGTGTTCTCACCCTCATAAATGATGCCTGAGAAGAAGAATGGCTGCGAAAATAATCTTAACTAATGGAAAATGATTAGTACAAGATGCACCTGGAAGACGTCAACACTCTTTCAGATACTCTCATTTGAATACAGCAAATTGTGGTAACATGTATACATGTGTCATGAATAAGAATGTTGCACTGTACCTGGGTAATCCTCAGAGACATGCACTGAATAGGATACACTGCAAGAAAGAAAACAACAACAAAATTAGAAACAACAACATTAACTGCTGGCACAACACTTTTTCCTGCTCCTGTATTATTTTATGCTTATTTATAGCTTCCTGACAGTTTCCAGAACAGAAGGTAACATCTATTTTGATGGCTTTTGAAGTGCTCAGCTGAAAATAATAAACGTCATGCCCATTTTGAAAGCTTACTTTGCTAAACTGGCACATCCTGATTTCAGTGTTCTTAAAAGGAGTATCAAGGCTGCATTATATTCCCCTTAGAGTAACATTTTACAATATGTGTACTTCTGATTAAAAAAAGGTCACTCTTTGAACACCAGAACTAGAGAACTAGTAAAACCCAGTTTTTCCTCTATCTGGTTTTTGCATTTGACTCAAGACTCGGCAGGAGGCCTTTCTCATTGTCGTACATTTCTGTATGCTCCTTCCTTCCATCAAAACTCTGTATTTTATGTAGTATCTGTACCTTTTTGTCAAGCTGTGTTCAAATTAAAATTTGAGAGAGCCACAGTGAAGAGCAGCTTCACTATGTGGATTCCCTGAATCTATTTCATCAAAAAACAGTCACTCAAAAGCACCCTTCTGGTTCTGCAGCTCAGTTCACATCTGCTTTCCCTACTTTCCAGTGAGATCTTCACTAAACTCGCTGCTGAGAGCAAGACAAATGCATGTTATGGTTTTCTCAGTTATCTAACTCCCATCAAGTCCTTCTCGTTTAAAATTTAGGGTCCTTCTTAATTTTGCATTAAAAACATACAACTATGAAGCACACTGAAAGGTTTATCTTGTATAATTCATAGTCTTTCCAATTTTAAATCCTATAGGTTATGTCAATTTACATTTAAATAATATATGGTGTGGGCTCATGTCTGTAGTGAGTTAAGCCAAATAGGATAGCACAGTCCTCCTAAGAAATTTTGGTATGTATTGCACTTGTTGAAAAATTGTTGAAAATTGGATCTTTCTAAATGACATGAATACAGCTTCCACGTAGACAAGAAAGTGAAGCCAGGTATGATTTTTAATGTTTCTCTCTCAAGGGTTTCTCTTAAATGAGTTCCACTTTCACAATCCAGTGACTGTGAGAGGCAATCAATATGAAAAAGTAGGTCCCTCACACTTGCTTCAAGTCCATCTATTAACAGACAGCTCTGCCAGCTGCTTTTGCACACTATCTATTCTAGAATATTTAATGCACTGTTTGTCTAAGACACAAAGATGCCTGTTTCTTCAAAAGCTGCAAATGTTCTCATAAACTGAAGTAGAAGTATTTATTACAGCTGACCATGAATTTTGCCACACAACTGCTGATTAAAATCCAACCACTGTACAAATCCAACATTGTATGACTTTTCTGTTTTAATTATGTTTTAGGCATTTTGAATAGGCAGCATCTGTACCCTCTTATCTCGGAGTATTTTCCCTAAGGACTGGGTTATTTAAATCTAATTAATCTGTCATCATGTAAAATATCACTATTTTAAATAAGGTAATATTCCAAAACAAGGAAATGTTATATCTCAGTGCAGTCATGTATAGAGAATTCTGCTCTATGATGCAGACAAAAAAAAAAAAAAAAGAATACCCAAAAAAATTCCCAAGAACCTAACTGCTTGTTTTCACCAAACCCCATCTTCTAGAAACGTTTGTAACCATTCCTTCTACTACTGAAACAGGTACTTGCCCCCTACTGTTTTAGACTGGCTGCTTCCACACCCCTTTGCTGCCCCCAGAATATCTGGGTTTGGGTTTGTTCTAATATGGAGAGCAAGAACAGGAGCTGAAGGGTTTCACAACTTCCACAAGCGCAGATACTCAAAACTCAGCTGGGTGAGGAACTCAGCAACCCAGCCTAACGTTGAAGCCGGACTTGATTTCAAAGTTAACTTCTGCTTGGTCGAAGTGTACATGTGCAGAAACCCAACGAAACTGAGGTTTTTTTCTCAGTTTTTTTTCTCTTCCTTTTTCTTCATCATGCGGTTATCTCTGCCACAAGCAGCTGTGGTGCTGTCAAATGGAAACTAGTAACCAAACAACATCCTGTTTGTCTTGTGAGGTGGAATAAACTAAGAGGCTAATGAAAATGCAAGTTAGAAATAGTCTCAAACTTGACTGTCCAAACCCAGGCTCTGATCCAGGGCCCAGTGAATCCATAAATAGGGAGAATAAATCCCCCCCATCTCCCTCACAGAGACGTGGTAGTGGTTTGCTTCATCTTGTCATCTTGTGTTAGTTATGTGTGGACCATGGAAGCAGAAAGTGGAAATAAAACCACTGAACAAAACAAAACTTGCATTTTTATCTCAGCTTGCCCACATCACACACAGTCACCCTTCAGCACATTTTTCTGCTCTCAGGATAAACTGCTTCCTACTGCCTGCACACCTGATTTGTCCAAGAACAAGATACACCAGGCAAACAAAGGTCTCTCAAGAGTTCCTGTCCTCCAGCCACCCAAGCATTTTCCCACTGACTTTAAGAAGATTTAGAGCCAAGCCACAAATACAAGACCGTGATGACATACAGCACCTCAAAATAGCACAGACTTCACTGAGGATGCAGATGTTCAGCACCTCTCAGTGTCAAATCCTCCCAAAGCCAAATACAGCCTTTATTGAAGCAGCTTTCTTATTCAAGAACTCAGAAAGGCAATTGGAATTAATTTAGGCTGGGCCCTCACATAGAAGTACAACATGATTATTCCAGTGAGGGAAGTGATTTTTCCTTCTGGAAATGCAGTTCCTCTGTACAATCTTATTGCAGTTACAAACTAAATACAGCTTACAGTTGTATAATTTCTTCCTGTTCCCATAAACACATTCACCATTGCTCGTTCAGTTATATTGCTTTAGCTACAGGAACGGTGAAACTCTTGGGTGTAAACAAAGCCTCCATGATGGTGCTATTTCTGTTTTACTCAGCTCAGACCCTCTGCAGAAGACATCCTGCAGTACATGTTTCTCAACCCTTCAGCTCAGAATAAGCTTCATACTCAAAATGGCCTAGCATAAATTTTGTTATTTAACAAAGAGTAAAGTACATGAGAAATTAGTGGCAACTGCCATGTTTCATGTTTTCAATATAAACTTATTGCTTGAAATAATATTAACATCGACAGCCTTGGCTTAGGAACAATTTAATTCACAGGGGTCTCATTGCAAGAATTTTCCAGTGTGTTTTAACCACATCTATTCCTTCTATAGAAAAAAATTTCTGCAAGAGATCATCTCCATAGGAAAACTAATTCATCAACTAGATGGGTACGCACCATGTAATTGCTATTTTTCAAATTAATCTTTCCCAACTGAATACAAAATAAGCAGATTCATCTGCATTTGACATTACTACAATTCCTCAAAGCTAGTTAAAAAGGAGTGGAAAGTCTAAACTGATTATACTACCAGGCAAAATGTTACCCCAAAACTGCATCTACAGGGCAAAGAAAAATACTCATGAAAACTGAAAGAGACGGCAAAGCAAAAG
>JANRMJ010000079.1:15069887-15082909 GCA_025584955.1 Alethe diademata | reverse complement strand
GAGAGTTTTAGTCTGAGGTACAGGTATACTTCTAACACAATATTCGGTCCTGGTGTCCTTAAAATTAGAAAGATGCCAGTAAATTGAGGAGAATATGGCAATCATCAAGAAACAATTACAAATCTGGAAGAATGGCCAGTGATCAAAAATATTCATGTGGGTCCAGACAGCCAGATATACAGAGTATGGCAAATCAATGAGCAAGCATGGTAGGCAATGTGATGACCACTGTAACATGTTTTGCAGAGTGCCAGCATGAAGATGAGTGTAATTTTTACACAATGATCCAGGGGAAAATGGCATATCTATGTGAAATTAGAGGAAAAGGTATAACTTGACCGAGTATCAAAAATGGAGAACCCCATTAAACTTTGAGTTAGTCTTCCAGGGAATGGGTAGAGGGCTAATCACATAATCATTTATAGCCAGGATGGAGAAGAAGTTTAAATAAAATTAATGGAAAATTTTTGCATCGGAAAGGTTACTAATAACTGTGTTTCCTACTGCTAATTTCCATGAGTAAAATGTTAATGAGCAAAATGTTACCACCCCTCCATCCTTTCTTACTAGTAGCTCAGAGAGCAAAGTTGTAGGTTGAATACAACATGACAATTCTCAATGTGACTCAGGGAAAAAATTCGAAGCACAACCCAGTACTATATTTCAACAGGGTGCAGAATAGCAGCAGCAGGGAATTTCAGTTCAAGAGTTTTTTATACATTTGAAGTGGCAGCATTGGCAAGGATCTGAAACGGTTCTTCCACCTTCTCATGAATTTTAGCTAATCCTGAATATCATACAATCTGTTTCTTCTTCGTGACAGAAAGCAATACGAAGCATACTGAACTTTTTTTTTTTTTTTTGCATTTAGGTATATTTAGTAGCAGCTCATCTAATTAAGAACAATTTTAAATATATGGGCTGTTATTGAGCCAAAGAATGCTTCAAGATGCATGACTTGTATAGAATATTAATTTTATACTATACTTAAACACACCATATTTGAGTATTGCCAGGAAGACAATCCTACAGAAAATCCTAAGCAAACTACAGAACAAAAAACAACAGATAATGTTAGTACCCTACCCCAACATGTAGTTACAATTTTAAGTAACATTTTAATTTGTAAAGATAAAATTTTAAAAAACCTCTACCTGTCTTAATTAGATCCCTGTCCTCTCAAAAAACTAATTACATGTCAGATGAAGCACTGGCTTAGAAAGCCCCTGTATTCTTGCAAAGGCAGAGATAGCTTTATTCCCAGCTGTGTCTTGTTATATGCCTCCCAGCAAGAAAAAATGCACACTTTCTCAAAAAGCAATCCGTAACTAAAAAGCTTTATAGTCGCTGATTTACCTTTCATGTGTGCTGAACCACTATGTCTCCAAGAGAAATCAGCAGGAACCATCAGCAGTTTTGAAACAAGGGCTTAAGAGTCTAGACTTTAAAAATAATTAGGCAACAATAATTGTGTAGAAATGGCAGTTAGAAAACTGAACTCTTTATATTCCCTTGAAAATATCATCAGTATATATCCACCATTTTAGATAATGCAATGTACTCACTAAGGTATAAAAATTTCCATTCTGCTGCAGATTTTGGTAGAAATTTAGGTATCTTAAAAGGGATATGGCTACCTAAGCATCTTTTATGAGGCCAGCATTTAAATACCGTTGATAAAATGGCAAAACAGGACTCATGCTAAGGTAGCCAAAATTAGTACATGCTTTTCAAAACACACAATGAAATCCAGATTCCATGAAACTTCATAGGCAAAACTCCCAGGAAAATAGTGAAGGTTTATCCTTCTGTCATCCTCTTCATGAGAAAATTTGCAACTAGAAATTGTCAAACACGATGTACTCCCTTTATCTCTTCCTTACTCTTTGCTCTGACTGCACTATTTAGCACATTCACCCACCAAAATTATCACAGAAATTTGGAAAGCATCCAGAAGATGAGAAACAACCTGTAAAGCATAAGTTTTGTAATCAGACATTCTATTATTAAGCATTTGTCGTAAGTGTAGAGAATGAAAGCCAGAAAACTTCAGCCTTCCACTAATGTGAGATTAAGACCAGTAGGCCTTTCACTAACAGAGAGCTCTTAATCTGAAGATCTCCTTAGAGCCTTCAATAAAGACAGAGCTATGAAGACTTAATGTACAGACAAATTAGATGGCTTGAAGAGAACAAAACCGATTAACTTACAGAATGAAATAAGAAAGGATCAAACAATGAAGACTAACTCTTCCTGGATGTCTCACTGACACCACATACACTTGCAGCCTCTTGAAGGACTGCTCAGCTAGCAGTGGCCCAGACTCATCTGAAAGCATCAGTGGAAACAGTGGTGCAGCTGCAAGTGCTTGTCACCCTGTTTACTGAGGCCATTGTACAGAGGAACCTACAGACATCTACATCTTAAAATCTGGGTCAGTTTTACCAAGATACAGAGTGTCATCTCAGGCATGTCAGGACACACAAAACATACAAATACCAAACTGCAAACAGTTACAAGTTGAAAGAGACCAAATAATGAAAGTATCAGCACATGTTAATATTGCTTTTCAAATCTGAGGCTTGGGGTCTTGAGGGAAGAGAATCCACACAGAAAAACCTACAGGTAATACTGGCACAAGTGGGTGGGTTTGAGATTTCCATCTCAAAAGAATTCCCCTGGAAAACTTACAAGCAGATATGCATAGGTCAAGCTGCTCACCTGCTCACAGGACTGTTTATTACAGAGGCACCAGTGATGTGAGTCATGCCAGCACCTGATCAATAAACACCCTCTCCCTCTCACAGCCCCCTCGGGTGCTAGAAGGTTACTGCAGAGGCTGCTCCTTCCACAGCCGAGATCCAGGAACTCGGCTGCAGAGTGATTATAGTGTGCTCTGTTTTGAAAGGTCACTCACTTTCCATCATCTGATAGCGTCATTAAGCCCAAAAGAAGTGGTATAACCATTTGAAATCATTGCCTGTGGTGAAATGGAACAGTAAAGCAGTACCACTTATTTGCACCAGCAAAATTAAAAGGAAAAATAGCCTTCTTTCACAACAGGACACAAGTAACAGAGGGCTTGAAAAATATAGCAAGGTTTTACTGTTTAACAAAAATACTTACAGTGATAAATTAAGCCACAGGAACTATAACTGCAGGAGAGGCCATGACGTATTAACCAAAACACATTTGAAAACCTTCATCCTATTTTTAAATTATGCTAGACTGTGTGTGACCTGGCCTCGTGAAGATCCAGCCACCTCCTGGGGCAGTGCAGTTCTCAGCTCCCACTGAGAAGGCTGTGGAAGCATAATGGTATTTAGCACTTTGCAGGATAAGATCCTGAGTACTCAAAGGAAAATTAAAACAAAATTTAGCCTAAATTATTCAATCAGACCACAAAGCATTAATTAACAACATTTAATAACAATGGAGTTAGCAGTAAAAGCAAATAAATTTCAAGCTTTACAAAACCCCAAAACTACAACCACCACCACACAAATCACTATTTCGCCCCGAGTTACTCAGATTCAAAACTCTGAGTCAAAGGGAACAGAAATAAACCTTTCCTTCCCTCCTCCCAGCTTCTGTAGCTGGTGGACCACAGCAGGACACACCTCCTCTTCCTCTCAGGAGCATCCTCTGTGGGCCTCTGCAGCTGTGGAAACACTACCAAAGGTACCGGGACAGTGCCTTGGCTCGGTGCTGGGGCTGCCATCTCTGGGGGGAGTGTAGGGTACACATGGATGTGGCACACGGCAATGTGGTCGGTCTGGTTGTAAGATTTGCAGGGCTGTGTTGTTGGTTGGGCTTGATACTGGAGGTATTTTCCTGGATGGTTCTGTTTTGTGAGTGGGAAACAAATACTCAGCAACGACACTGAACTGTGTAAACTCCACAGATAGTCTGTGATACATAACAAAAGATCTCATCTATCACAGGTACAAGATAGGAACCATCCTTCCTCACAGCACATTCTTCAGTGACAGCAAAACTATTGTTATCCACAGAGTATCAGTCTTTCACATTGATTGCCTCCTGCCAAATTCAGATACTTTCAATCCCAAGAGGTGATTTACTACCTATTTCCCAGTAGGTAGGTTGACTGAGTTTTTGCTACAGTTTTTCAAGTCACCAGATACACAACCAGAGTGTTATATCTGCTATAGGCCTACTTCAGCCTGGTATATCCAACCATGAGTACATTACACAATAAAAATCCATGTAATACAGACAACACAGCTTTGCTCCTCTGCATGCTGCAAAACCCTGCCACTTCCACTTTTCAGGAGAGCAAAAAGGCTCACATGAAAGTGACTCCATATTCAGTAAAATAAAGACTTTGAGTTTTATCTTTGGAACACTCGCTATACATTCTTACCAAACTTCCACTGAACATCAGGTCATGGCAGCTGATCATGCAACTGCCACTGCTTCTCAGCACAAGGGGATTTTACTGTCCTCACATTTGCTAAACTGTCTGCAAAGAGAACCAGATGTGTAGTAACCATTTTTGTTTTGGTTTTTTTTAAAGTTTGAAATTTCACTAATGTAATGTCTGTAAGACAAGGGTAACAAGAATTCCACTGGGAGAAGAGGTATAGCTATTATAATTGGGATAATGCAATCATATAAGACTTAACTGAACATGAGCACACTTCTACAGCCACCACTCCAACACTGCCAAAAGTTCTACAGCAGCAAAGCCAATGCAGACCTCACACATGTAGCAATGCTACAGAAAACTGGTAAGCAAAATTCAAAGAAAAAGATCATACGGAGCTAGCTATGTGACTTTAATCTACAGACAAACAAATCCTTTGCTTTATAGAATTTCTTCTGTTTCTTTTGAAAAAATTCTTTGCAACACAGATCACACTGAAATGTGAGAAATAAAATTGCTTTTGTTTGATATACTTCACTAATGAATCCAGGCTTTAATGAAAAATTACAGTAATTCAAATTCAATCTCTCAAACAATTTGTTATCCCTCCCCTTCTGTGAATTCACCACGTCATTCTAACCTAATGAACATCAGCATAATGCATACTACATCTTTCTAATATCAAAACCACTTGCCTCTGAAAATTATAATTAGAAAGAAATGAAATTACTGGGAAATAACTAAGTTTCATTTGTTTGATTTGTTTTAAAAATAAAAAGCAGATCCTGCAAGACACTACATCCACTACTGAGTAAGTATAAAATGAAGCTAATTCAATTTGATGTACTATTTTTACTATATTAGATCAGAAGAGAAACAAAAATGCAGCATACTGTAAATGCCCCCAATAAAGTAGGCAAACATAGGCAACAACTGCTCTCACAATGTATTTACACTGAGATGTAAATACATCTCATCCAAGTATTTGTGCAAGCAGAAACTACAGTCTAAACTTAAATCTGAATATGAAAAAAAGGGTGCAGCTGAGTCAGGCAACTGGAGGCCTAGGCTTATAAAATATTTAACACAGGACTCCATTCTTCTCTTCAGAGTCATGCAGTCCCTTCAGTGACCTCAGCGGATCTTATGTCCTCAGAAAACCAGAATCCTAAGGCAAAATTTGTTTTTTCTCTCTGTTTGCACCTCTTCTTTCAAATCCACAGACACAAATGGACCTCCTTTGTTAAAGAAAGAACTGAGAACAACATGCTGACCCCTCTTCTCTAGCAGAGGGGCAAGGAGAGGGCATGCTTTAACCCAAAGAACACACGGGACTGAAAAGACACAGACAGCAATATGAACTGGGAATGCCTAGCAATTACATTTCTAAATAGAGCTCTTCCTAAACCCAATGGGAGTCCTGACATCTATTTCCATAGGGAAAACTGCTTCCATGTGGTTACAAAACTTCACAGAGGATCAGGCAAGGGGATGTTTCAGTAAGTGAAAATCCAGCACAATAAATGCTAGTGAGCTGTCTGCTCTATGATCCATTAGGAGATCCAGCCAAAGAAGAAGGAAAAAAAAAAAAAGAAAGAAAAAAAAGATTAAATAATTATAATTTTTCTCAAATCAACTTGCAGTCAAACCACACTTAATTTAAATAAACTGACACAAAGGTTCAAGGAGTTCAGTACTGCCTAGGAAAAAAATGAAAGTAAAAGTTATTAATGGACAGATAAAAACATATGGGAACAGCCTGATGAGTCAGTACAACTTGGCAGCTGAGGGAAAGCTGAGTACAACTCCACAGCTTTCACATACCTATGACAAGATCTAGAGCTGAAGCCACTGGTGGCAGCATGCAGCTCCCTGGGGTGGGGAAGCTCTGAACAGACGTATTGGAAATGGGAACTTGTGGCACTACACTCGGGCTGCTGGCAAGTTGGGTGATCATCCCCATCCACACCAGTCAGTGAAGGCAGACCAGCAGACTGGTCTGACCAAGGGAGTCCCAGGGGAGCCACAGCTGAGCCAGGGACAGGGCTGACACCCAGCACAGGGCGTCAGGGGGAGACGTTTCCTGCACTATCTTCCAAACTGCAAGGCTGCTGCCAGAGCAGGGTACACTTTACAAGTCTCCTGGGAAATGCACTTGGGAACTCCTGAAGTCTTGCAATGGTGAGGGCCAAAGGTGGGCAAAGGTGGTGTGGAAGGCAACAAAACAGAGGGGCAGGATAATAGCAACAAGCGTGGGAAAACAGAGGGGCAAGGGAACAAAAGAGGCTGGTCCTGTGTCATCGAACTGTTGTCTCCTTGCCCTGCACTGGGTAAGCATGAGCAGCAAGCCCCTCATGAGCAGCAAGCTGGCCTAGCTGGTGAGCAGGATGGGGCACAGTCATACAAAGATGTAGATGTGTACTGTGCCTATTGGGAACACATGCTCAACTCACTACCAGCTGGACTCAGTGACTCAGGCTGGGTCAGCCTCACCTTTGGCAAGCTATCACAATTGACAACTACTGGCAGACTAAGTCTGTGCTGGATTTACACAAGTAAGTGTCAGCTCCTTATGTGATATCCAAAAAGGAAGAACTATATTTGCCACCAAAGCATGGTTAAGGATATCCTAACTATAATCCTCACCGCTCACAAACTTCCAAAGATCAGTTATCATGGAGAGTTAGCCCTGGCTGGATGACAGGTGCCCACCAACACCTCTCCGTTGTTCCCCTCCACCTGGGCAGAGGGGAGAGAAAATGTAATGAAAGGTTCATGAGATAAGTGCAGGGAGAGAGATCACTCACCAAATACCATCACGGGCAAAACAGACTTGCATTGGGGAAATTAAGTGATTTCTATTATTAATCAAAATCAGAGCAGGATAATTAAAATAAAATTAAGAACACCTTCCCTCCACCTCTCCCTCCTTCCTGGGATCCATCTCCTCCCCCGAAGTGGTGCAGGGACACAGGAAATGGGGATTATAGTCAGTTCAACACACGTTGCTCCTGCCACTGCTCAGAAGAGGAGTCCTTCCCCTCGTCCAGCATGGGTCCCTCCATGGGAGATAATTGCCCATGACTTCTTTAACATGAGTCCATCCCATGGGCAACAGTTCTCTTCCACAGGGTGCAGTCCTTCAAGGACAGGCTGCTCCAGTGGGGGTCCCCTACAGGTCACAAATCCCACCAGGAAACCTACCCCAGCATGGGCTCCTCTCTCCATGGGTCTGCAGGTCCCTGCAAAGACCCTGCTCCAGCAGTTTTCCCATGGGGTCACACCTCCTCCCAGGCACTCACTTGCTTCACTGCAGGTCTCTTTCACAGGCTGCAGATCTCAGGATCTCTGAATCCCTGCAGTCCTTCATGGGCTGCAGGGGCACAGCAGCCTCACCATGGTCTGCACCAGGGGCTGAAGGGGAATCTCAGCTCTGGCACCTGGAGCACCTCCTCCTGCCCCTCCTTCTCCACTGGCCTTGATGTCTGCAGAGCTGGTCCTCTCTTCTCTGGCTGCAATTACATCCATGAAATAACTTCTTTTTTTTCCCTTCCTAAATATCACAAAGGTGATATTTACACACCTTTTCTGATAGGCCCATCTTTGACCAGCAGCACATTCATCTTGGAGCCACTTGGCAGTGGCTCTGCTGGACATGGATGAAGCTGCTGCCAGCTTCTCACAGAAGTCACCCCTATTAGTCCACCTGCTGCCAGAACCTGGCCGTGCAAACCCTACACAGAACAGCACAGGAAGCTCTCCAAATGTGTGCAAACTTGGTATGTAAGAATAAATACTAACAAAAGTACAAGGCAGTAAAATGGAAAAACATTAATTCAACAGTCACACTGGCTTGCCAGAAAAATATGTTTTGGGTGATAAATACTAGTTTAGGAGTGAGAAGTACTAGTTTGTGGTTGCAGGCTTGTTGCTTTGCATCCCTCTGAGCCATGAGCTCTTTTGAAGAGCTTAGAGGAATAAAAGTGTGGTCTAGTGAGAAACTACCAGGATGAGGTCTGCACTTTGCAGATTGATTTGATTAACTCCCTTACATGGCTTTGAGCCTCAAGTTTCTTCTTCTCCTTCTGCAAAATACTCTGACAATGACAGATAAAATCCCTGTGTTTGTTACACTTTATACTGAAGTCTTACACTCCAAAATAAGATACAATTTAAACGTATATTAGTGCTCAAGTTCTCAGATCGCGAAGAGCAGCATTCGCAGACATCCTAGCTCAAACCAAGAGGCCACCTCATGATTTTGTTGATGCTAACTTCTCGTTTGTGACAGGAGACTTCTAAAAACCTTCTTGAAAGCTGTGATATGTCAGTCTTCGTGTCCAAAAGTAACAGGTGTCCCTGGCCATACCTGACAGAGCTGGGCTGAGCTGGCAAGCAGGCCCTGCCCTGGCAGACCCACCGTGCCACTGCCAATGGGCTGGGCAGTGCTTGCAGAGGGGCTGGCACCATCAGACTCTGCTGAGGATCTACCCCAGAATCAACAAAGCAGACTCATAGCCCAGCAGCTTGGCACAGTCCTCAGGTCACACAGTGCCACAGTGGGAGCCACACCTGATGGTGAATTCTGGGGACTTTGTGCTGGCTGCTTCTTGCTGTGACTTCACAGTGGTTCCAAAGCAAATAAAATCTGTGCAAGCAGGATCAGACCTCTTGCCTAGTAGATCAATTGACACAGTTTGCCTGAAGATCAACATTTCTCTAATGTCTGTTGCAAAGTAAAAATACCCCTTCTTGATGACTCATTTTCCACACTGAGAAACGTCCGTGGGTGGGAGAAAAGAAATGAAGCAATTCTATTTTCCTCCTCCTGTCACTATTGTAGCAGCTCTCAATTCGAGCATGAAATATAATTGAAGCACTTGCAAGATGTTTCCAGCAAGTGAACTGCACTGTTTTGTTACCTCTTTGTCATCATTTTTATCCAGAATCATATTCTTTAAAGACCATTTCAACACTGTTGTGCTCACCCTCAGAAAATGACCTTCCAAGCAAAGAGGCAGAATTGGAGGTTTTTACTGCATAACCTACACAAATGTATGGTATGTTATTTGCAAAAAAATCTTTGCTGTTAGTGTTGTGAGTCCAGTCACGCCTCAGTTTTAGGATGCGAGTCCCTATGAATTTAATGAGAACATATTTATCTCACAGGATTAGACTAAACAGCAGCCTCTCAGAGTAAAGAGTGACTCAGAAAATCTCTCTAAGGTTGCTGGACTCTGAAACTCTACAGAGCTCAGCAAGGGCTTTCTCCTGTCCTAGTCCCCCCATGACACCATGCTTCGGTTCGAGTGGAGATGAAAGATTATCCCTTTTGTTCTAGATGAGGAAAGGCGTGGGATACTGTCACCTCATATCAGGACAAGTAGGTGATCCCTCTTAGGGAAGGAACAATTTTCACACATTGAGAACCAGGCAGAAAACAGCCCACAGCTTCTGAACCAGTGTGCCCAAAAGAGAAACAGCAGGAAGTGTGGGAAGGTTCATCATAAAAGGAGATTTCCTCGCCTCCTCCTCCTTCCCTTGAGCAAGCTGACTCATGGTTTCTCAGCAGCACAGGCACAGAGTCTTTCCCAGCAATGGCAAGGCATTCATCTTGCAGTGACTGCAATGAATTTCTAGTGAGTTGTATGGGGTGACAGAAAAACAGAGGTTTTTTGAAAGGTTGGGGTCTAGACGAACCTCATTTCAAGGCGGATCAGAAAACTCGTCAGATGAGTGCCACCACCTGGGCACTGCTTGCTCTCCAGTACCCCGGCTATTATACACCTCTGGTATGCAGAATCCCTGCAGCAGAACCTGGAGAGCCACCTGCACCCCGCACTCTGAGCATCCATTCTGCCAACACCCCTGGGTGCCTCCTGCTGCCACAGACAGGAGACAATGAGCCCAGACAAGGGGCAAGCCAGTACACTTTGTTCTTTGCCACCACGGAAAAAGCAAGCACCAAAACCAAATACTTCTGGGTGTGGCAAGAGTACTCTTTACAGAGTAGGCTATCCCAATTCAGATTACCCAAGAGGTCCTACACTTTGTAAGTAAACATAAATCAAGATCTGCCTTATTCTTAAAAGGGAAGCCATATGCTCATTTCCAATGAAATACTAATATACATTAATTTAACTGAACTGCCTCTTGTTACTTTGAGACAATTTTCTCTAGTGCTTTGCTGTGTTGCAAAGTCACTACTTTATAAGACTGTTTGTCTCAACTCAGGAATTCCTTCCCATGTTCTCTCTTTATTTACTAGATAAACTTATTTATTTATTCAAGTTTAAACATTACACAGCACCAAGTCCATTCTCTTTCAGTGTTTAGAACCACTGAAAACACAGGCATCCAGATAAACCTGTTCAATAACAAATATTTGCCATGGTTCATAGATCTCTTTCAGAGATAGTACAGTCTTTCAGCCTGTGATTTTACACTTATAAGGGGGAAAGATCAAAGTCTGACCATACAAAGAGAGAGGACAGGTGCTTTCAGTCAGAGACAAAAATATTCAGAAGCAGCCACAGGTACATCCAAAAGAGCAGTACTTTCAGAGAGTACTTGTGTGAGCAGCCCTAAAGACGCAGACAGAATAATTAGTCTCCTGCAGGCATAAACTCCTCAGCCCAGTGACTGCTGATCTGAGGATAGATCTTAAGATGCCTTTTCATACTTTTCGTCTCTCAAGTCACTACCAAATACACATCCATAGATTACATCCAGACTTCCCAACATGAGAATAACCTAGGGACTTCTTACTTTATGTGGTCCTGAAAGTGGGTAACATCAAATAGACTGACTAATGTCTAAGTGTGATATGATGAAGGAACTAAACAACACCAAAAAAAATGAAAATAAAAAATAAAAACAACACATGAGAGGTTCCAAACTGCAAAACTGTGCATCAGAAATACTAAGGTTTTCTGTTCACACCATTTCCAACACATCCATGATGTTTTTGAAACTCCTGACACAGTTGAGGCACTGACAGCTGTCATAAATGGAGGCTTATTACTCCTGGTGAACCTTTTTATTTCTGAAATCTTGACAATTTCAAGAAAATCTAGTACGAGTTACTACTCTATATTGACGTTACAGAAGAAATTACCCTTTGTGTATCTCCCAGGATTAATAAATAAAGCCACAATAAATAAAGCCACCATGTAAATCTGTAGGTATAAACCATACACTATCCATATCTGTTTCAGTTTGTAATAGAGAAATAATAAACACTCACCCCCTCTGCTAAACAAGAGACAACTGTTCTCAGAAGATAGGGAGAACTTGGTGTCACTGGACCACTGTCCAACTATGTCTTCATTCAGAATTCAGATTTTGTATTAGTCATGAGTAGTCATAACTCATCTGAAATACTTACAGCATAACAAATGTCTCCTTAGTTGAGAACTTCCAAAACAATATATCACTGAAGAATACTATTTGTCTGCACAGGGCTTAAAGATTTATCATTCTTTCATGGTATTGTATTACACTTTATTTCTTTTAAGAGCAGGTCAGAACAGAACTCCCCTGCTGAATATGAAAGATCTGCATGTCCTTGTCTTGGAGGGTTTTTTAATCCATTCATGTCCTACGCCCTAACACAAACAAGAATGGAGAAAGGCCTATTTCTCATCCCATCAATTTCAAACTGATCAGGATGACAATCCTGTACTTTCAGTGATTGTTATCTCCTTTTCAGAAAGATAAACTTTTCACCCTTGACACCTCATTCAGATATGGTGAGGTCCAAAGTCTGACAGAAACATCTTTGCTGATGTGTATTTCACAATGATTAATAAGAGAAAAAGCTGGAGGGAAAAGTCATCGGAAAGAAAACCAGAAGAACCCAATGGCAAACATGGTACACAATCCTGTCAGCATGTTGGAGATTATTTTTAGGATTAAAAGAAAAAGTCCTTGTCCCTCTCCCTCAGTTAAAGCAGGGTGTTTAGATGAAGTGCAACACTTGGTTTGATGAGAAGAATTCCAGTTGAGCTCTGCTGGGCAACCTGGGGCCTCTGTCACTCTCAGCCATCAAACAGAAGAACACTTGTTTTTCACATTCCCTACCAATTTAATTCTCAAGACTGAGCAGCCTGAAAAAATACTATTCATATTCCATGCCAATTTGCTTCTCTATCTTGTAAAAAATCCCCACAAAGTGGCATTAAATTCAGGACTACTTTTAACTTAAAAATGTGTAAGTTACAATATTTTCAGCATAGAACTAAAATCTGGCTGCACTACTTTGACAATTTCTAAAGTCTGAATTTCAAATACAAAATAACATTAGGAAATGATTGCTGGCCACACAAATAGAAATCTACAGGTTTTGTAGAAAGATCTCCAAAGCATCTTTTGAACAGTTCATATTTATGATTTTAAAGTACACCTTTACTTATTAAATTATTAAAATTACTTTTGCTAAGAATTCCTGCTCTTAAAATTTCATTGCTTTAATATTACTTTAGTAATTTTTTCCTCTTTGTTATTTTAATCACTTACTAATATATAAACTTAATTTCATTTTACAATAGTGTGCCTGTCATATTCTCCTTTTCCTCACTCCCCTATGAAGTCTGTCTTCCTGATTTGCATATCAGATTCTTTTCTTCTTCCAATT
>JANRMJ010000079.1:15045688-15057317 GCA_025584955.1 Alethe diademata | reverse complement strand
CTCACTAAAAAGTCTTTGACATCTCCATTCCTAACCAGCCACAAGCACCAATGTTGCTGCTCCAAAGCATTCATCCAAGCTGCCAGCATCCAAGCAGCCCTACACAATTAGTCACACTCAAAAATCTTTACACAAGGATTTAGGGATCCTGAGACCAAAGATTTGAAAAGGTAAAAGGGAAAAAATGGAAAGGACCTGACAACACAGAGGTTTTAAGAAATTTTTAGGCTCTATTTCCATGCCAGTGCAGCCTAATTGTGGGGCTGGATTGTGCTGTCTCAGAGTTGAGCACCATGACACCCCTACCCTGGGAACAGATCAGGATCATACACCACTGAATGGAGAGGAACCACTGGAACAAAACATTTAGTCATATTTTGAAACAAAAAGGGCCTGCATAGATATCTTAATGCTACATGACTCTAGACAGGAGCCAAGTATCCAAACTCCCTGGAAGTGCAAGTCCTGACACAAGCCTGGCAGCTTTTCCTACTGGACACCTCAAGATACTCCCTTTGCAAAGCCTCTCCTCAGCACCCTGACAGCCCCACCCACAGCTGGGTCCCCATTCTGTCAGCTCCAGTGCACAGGAAACCAGAGAAAAGCCAGTACACCTTACAGGATAGGTGCTGTAAGACCTGAGTAAGTTCCACTTAAGTTACTTTGCAAATTATTCAAAAGATGAACCAGTGTAAGCTTTCCTGACCCAAATGTTGCACTGCCTTCTTACTGGTACACTGGCACTTGCTTGGCACATTCATCCATCTTCACTGTCAGTGGAAAATAAAGTTCTAGATTTTATTTTAAAAGATGAATGTTTCTACCATGCTATTTTGTGAGACACCTCAGCAGGCGCATTTGCCACTTTACTAAATGTAACTGTGAAGCAGCTGGTTATGAAATAATGTAAACTGAGTTTCTCAAATTATATTAAGGAATCAGAAAGTACCTTGAGCCTCGGTAAATAAATATATATTATGCTTAAACATAAGGAGGGGCAGTTAGCTAGATGGATGGCCAAGCAAATACACTGGGATAGGTTCTTAGATTGCAAATAAAGCCAGTATCATTGCTTCAACTTTACACAAATGATTGCAGCTGCAGAAATAATCAAAGCAATTTTAACTACAAATGGAACTGTTTCAAAATCATATTTCGTCAAAAGTTAAATATTTGCCTCACTTACTCTAATAAACTTTAACTGAAAAAAGGGAATAGTAAAGGTTAAAAATGTCTATATAAAAGAAACTAAACCATGCTTTCTCTTTAGTCAGGCTTATGTCATCTCATCAGTTTACATAGTCCAGCGGTGGACAGGATCAGGCTAAATGAAGAAACCTTTTATATATTCTGTTTCAGACAACATACTGATCAGCAGCAAAATGAAAATGTTTCTGTGATAATCTCCTGAAACTTATCAAGTACAATAATAAAAACCTCAGCAGTTCTGACCAACTGACTTCAAAATTGAAACAATCTAGACAGGAAATTCCCAGCCCACTCAGCCTTCACCTCACCAACCAAGCATTTTTTCAGTACAGTATATTATGCAGTTAATCATAAGCATGTTGCAATCATTAGACATTGAAATTACTCAAGTTTGAGAGCTGTAAAGGATCCTCACTCAGTCAGTAGCAGCTAATGTCCCAATCACTGGCATAATGTGCCACTGCAGAGCCATGGGCTGCACTCAACAAGGAACTTAAGGACATTAGGGGTAGAACAGAGCAACTGTTTTATCTATCTGAGCCTTGAATACTCATCAGCCAGATGCATAAAATACTACTTTTTGAATTTTAGTTTAAAAATTTGAAATAAGTATGGTATTTGTCATACTCAGTCCTTCAAATTAAAATATGACAAAATCTGGCATTGTATCTCTTAAGGAAATAACACTACTATGGCACATAACACATTCAGCTTCAAACTCTTGCCAGAATTATTTGCTGCCATTAAGAATAAATTACAAACAACTCAAAGAAAATAAGAGGTAAACAGATAACGGGAACACAGATATTTTCATTGTTCTTATGTCTTTTTTATTGTCCTTAGGGTTTTTAATATATATAAATTGTAGAGGAAAATACATCTTACTTTGCCCTTGCTGTGTAACATGATCTCTTTATTAAAGATGCCTTGCCCCACACAAGCAGCTTGCACCTTAAACTTATGTAACAGAGCTGAATATTGACCTGTGGTCTTTCTTTGCCCTACTTCCTTCTGATTTCGGTTTTGTAGTCCTTCATGCAACAGCAGCAGCAACAAAAAGGAAACAGTGAACCTCTTCCTGTGACAAGGATCTTCTACCTTCAGTCATACATTAGCAACACCCTAAGCAATGTTGCAGAACCTCTGCCAGCCTCAGGGCCATTGTGACAACCTAACTGGGAAATGAAGGGCAAAACTCATTTGCATGCTTATTTTAAAACACACACAGATTTGAACCAGAAAACAATGAAAGGGGAAAAAAAACTTATTATGAGGAGCTCAGATGTATTCAGATCTATAAATCTTGTGAGAAAGGACAGAATGCTAACGGGAAAGCTGACACCACTTGCAAAAATCAATGTGTGTGCACACACTGGGTATGTTCTGGAGTGCACCATGCATATGCTGCAGGTTGGTTCCTGCTAGATTATTGCACAAAATTAGCAGTCCAAAGAGGTACTTTCTGTGTAGTTCCTCTTCAATCACAAATATTTTTTATGCTTAACTTGAAGGACTCCAAGACCTCTGGGAAGCAGAGGCAATAAAAAAGGTCTGTGATCCTTCTTCACCTCCTTTCTTCCTAGATTTCACTGATATACTGAACTCAGAGAATTCCTTCTATTTGCCTGGCAAGCTTTTTGCTGGCAACAAAAGGTTCCCCCCAGCCTCAATATTATTTATTGGAAGTTAATTTATTTTACTTGACCTGACTTCCACCAAGCAACCCTGCAGGGATTTACTATCTGCCAGCCTGCCCCTAGTCCGCAAGTCCCCCTTGCCCTGAGAGTGGAGGAGAGCATCCTTTTGGAGCACAGCTCCCGTGGCAGACTGTCAGCTCTGTCCCATAGAGCTCACCTGGGGTGGCTCTCTGTCCTGCTCTGCAAGCTCTGAAAAGGACAGTGGGTCCCAGTGCACCAACGGAGGTGACAGAGCAGCCTTTGGGGAGGGTGTATGCAGAGATTCACACTCCCACCATTTCCATGGCTGTGCAGGCACGGCCCATGGCTCACCCCTCCAGCTCCACTTTCTGGTACACCCCCCACAGATTTTCTGGGCACTACAGATCCTGTGTGAGGGGGCACACCTCACTCACCCTCTGCCTTTGGGGCTGGTGACCTGCACAACAGGCAAACCTGGTTTTCAAGCCTGACCCTTAAAAAAATCACAGACATACCCACGGTATCCAGTATGCACCAGTGAAGCTTCACAATCAGGACTACACTTACAGGACAAGTAATTCATCTGGGACATATAATTATACATCAAAACAGAATCCAACCAAGGAAAAGCTCAACTATTACAGAGAGCAAAAAGTCACTATCAAGCAGTCCCATTACTGACCATATATATGACAAGAACATTGTCACGATCGGCAGAGTGAGCACTGAACACCCTCAGTATTCAAAGTGACAATTAAGAGTATCATGTATCTAATGAACTGTGCACTGTTACTAATAAAAATATCAGATTTTCTTTATTTAGGGGAACGAATTAAATACTAGTTACTGGACAGACACTCACAAGGGTCCACAGAGGTTGCTTATTAAAGAGTAAGGAGCCTGTAATATGAAGAACAGAAAACCGTGAAGGCAACATTTGGTTTATTTGCTTTGCCATTCTATTTTACATTTTCTATAATGCCAAGAGCATACAACTCCTACTGGTTCAAGCTAAAATTCACTCTTACAGCTGTGCAGCATCTACAGGTAAAGATCTGAAATACAAACTACTTCTGAACATCTCTGTTTAGACTTACTTAGGTACAACAGAAATCACAAAAATACCCCAGATTAAGAGGACTTTTAAACCTAAACCAGCAAACAACTCAGGCAGCAACTGCAATTATTTCAGCAGTGATTTTTGTGGTTTTTTTTCCCTAGCCACACAGCAATTAACACATGCATCCATTATTCTGGTGAAACTTCCAAAGAACTGAAACAAGCATTTCAGAATCTATATCTAAACTGAAAAGAACTGGGAGATGTGTGGTCTACAGCTGCTCTATGCTTTTAACCTTCAGGGCACACTTCTGTAATGCCAACTGTTTCATGTCCATCTGCTTCAACAATACGAACACAGCAACCAGCAGTTTTTGTGAGAATGAATCAGTACACAGAGCACCTCTGGAAAACAAGATGCTGTAAGAAAGAAGGTGGAAAATGACAAGTCGGGAAGAAATAGGAAGACAATTTCAAGGAGACTATGCTCCCCAGTGGCACAAACTAAATGAAAATAGCCAGAGATGGTGTCAAACTTTCTCTAAGTTCTGCAGACTGCAGTCATCATTATTGCCCTAGGGGAAGAGCAGAGGTGGTATTTTCTGTGGGACAAGGTCTTCCTTGTGCCAGAGGTATCCCATGGGACCACCAACATTACAAACAAACTGGTCAGTGCTTTGCCAAATTCAGCTTACCACTGCAAACAAAAAAAGAGACCACTGTTGTTGGCGTTTGCCTATGAGCTGCACCACATGCAAACCTGACACTCAAATGCCACACTGCTGAGAACACCTATTTGCTGTGTGCATCGAGATCAACTCGAGTCCCGATCATTTCAGGCATCTCTGCACCATTTTGGTCCTCCCCACTACAATATAAGCCATTCCTAAAACCCATACTTTGTATCTCACTTTATCAGCCTTGATGAAACTTGTCCTTACTTGTCACCTAAAATGCAAACATAAATAATACGTAATTTCACTTTGGTACATGACTAATCTTGCATATACTAAACTTTTCTATTAGAAGTCAAAGAAAATAACATTTATATTTAGCTTTGCTCTATTTAAACTTCCTTAACAACATGAATATAATTATAGACAGGTCTGCAATGCTGTAAGTTGGCATGACTTTACCAAATTCCATGGCAATTTGTCAATTTAAATTAGCTGAGAATATTGTAATAATGCTACATCAGAAAAAGTACAGCAGAGAAGTTAACGTGAGACAAAATAAAGACAGGAATATGCTATAAGCAGCCACAAGAAGGACAAAATGCTCATTAATGCCAGCAATTTATGATGATCTGCTCAGTACTCATGTCAAAAGTTCTGCAACTTACATACACTGAGATATGCTGGAAAAGTGCTTTAAAAATTGCCATGCCACATAAAACAGGCCACCTTTCGCAATGGTCTTCCAGTCAAAGACTTGACTCACTGTCCTGCTGGCTGATTACGCCTTTCTAATAGGTGAAATAAGTAAAGACTGTAGCCAGCTTTTCTTGACCTCAAACAGTGATCAATTTATATCCTCCATAAAACCAATAGCTTTTGTAATTTTTATCCTGACTTCTTTAACTACAACTCCTGTTCTCTTCACAGACAGCAAATGCCTAATCCTTAGGAGTCCACTGGGAGGCCAGCATCTTCCACACATCCATGTCTGCCTTGAAGCCAGACAGTGCTAGATATAGAAAGTATTTACTCAACACATCTTTTATGTATCTTTTATCTCTTTGTGTTTGTTGCCCTTGGCAAAGGTCAGTTTTCTGCTGAACTGCAGGATGAATGTATTTCTTCGTTCCTCAAATAAAGGCATACATTTGAGTGAAGTAATATTTTTTAATATCTAATCATTGATGTTTAAACATAGAAAGCATAATAAGCAATTTTTCATCACAAGAGTGACAATCCCTAACAAGTAAATGCTTATGAGTAAGATATAAATTCAGGTACAAAAAGAGTCTGGAGTCTCCCTATACTTGCTTCCTCCCCATCGGTGATTCACAGGCAGAACGTGATTCTTCTAATACACTATATCTAGAACCAAAGAAGTATTAGACTCACTCACAACTCATCATTTAAAAGTAGAATACCAAAATGAACGAATAAAATGCAACAGCTAAAACACGGAATTGTAGATGCCCTTAGATTACACTGCAAAATAGTTTAATGACAACTGAACTGGTAGGTGGCCATGTAATTTTACTTAATGCTTTAATCAAAACTGAAGTTTTCTGTAAAAATTTCATCAACAGCAAAATCTGGCACAGAGAACATGCAGAAAGCAGGAGTGTATACCAAAGGCAAAGGTTATGTTCCTCCTGTTGTCACTTAAACATATCAATTTCACTATTCTTGTAGTAGTGCTTCTCCAGCATGAGCCCACAAAATCCTAGTATTGAAATTTTATGCCAAGTCTAACAATCTTGCTCTACAGAACAGTTAAAAGTCTTCACAGCAATAAAATTATTTAACATTGTACATAAAAGAACAGAACTAGTAGGTTCAATTTTCAGCTGTAGCTCTACTACAGTTACAACCATGTATGAAGGTATTCATGCAATATTCATAGAACCACATTAAAACAGTAAACTACTTTATATAAGTCCCTGTCTGTAATGGAAGGCTATTGATAGTGCCTGTAACTGCTGCACTAAGGCATAAATCAAGTATGTTTTCCAGAAGTTTTTAATACCTGAAGGTCATGGTTTTTTGGTCTGAAATACTGTGCAACTTTTCTTTCTTATGCTTTCACTGTTTTGCAGAAATATATATTGAAATTATCATATTTCACACAGTTTAAATATAAACAAAATCAATATGATCCTTTTAGGTTTTTTCACTGAATAGTCCTTGAGAAGAAATCATCATTTCTCTTTCAACTAATGAGTTATACATACAAAAAGACCTTGAACCATTTTCAGACTCAGCTTAAGAATTGATACTGATTCTGACTGAATGACAGATAAAGAGGCTTTTCATGTGGCCCAGCAGATTATGCCACCATCTTATGTGACAGATAGGAGAAGACAAGGAAGGCTCACACAGATCCTTTGCCTTCAAGGAAGCTACAGAAAGATGCTCACCCTCCAGCACTGGATCAAGGCTGTTTTCTGCCCGCTGCCTTGCAGGAGCACACACAAGACCATGACTTACTTGGATGCCCTACCAGTAGGAGAATACAATTTTTTATGCAAAACTCCCAGAACTCTGATTTGAAAAAGAAACAGTTGCCTCCGTTCTTTACTCAAGGATCTTTCCTGCTCTTCCCCCATAGAAGTTGGATGGATGGATGCTGCAAAGGAGCTCCTTTTCCTCAGATGAGGCACATTCCATGAAATAGGTATAAAAATCTTCACCCTCCTGTAGCAAGGAGGACATAAATTGTCCTCTTCCGCGGGATTTATTTAAGCAGAATTATACATTGGACAGTTTTTTAGATTTATTCACATTTCATCCCTTTCTTAATCCCTTTAATTTTAAGTGAACTCTCCTATCAAGTTTAAATTTACTTTCACTCTAGGCACTGAAACTATTTTGATTTGGGAGTGGTTAGACTGACTTAAATGAGAATTCATATTCTACAAAGTAAGTAAGTAGTGGAAAAAAATATACCAGTAAGTATCTTCAGCTCTTTATTTATGAGCAGTGAAATCTATGGGAAATTAGTAGAGACTAACAGGAAAAGGCAGAAATGGCATTAGTCCCAATATAGAGAAAAATGATCTAAATTAATTTTGGCAGAGTGAACTCTGCTTTCAAATTTATTTGTCTTATCACATTAACACTTTAACAGTGACAGCCTACAGGTTTATTTTTAGGTACTAATATGTTAAAATATGTGACGAAAGTAGAGAAAGAAGTTACTGAAACTGTTTTCTGTAAAGACATTCAAGCACTGTCCCCAAGTCTGTGCTGGGAAACCATTCAAAAAACAGTGCATACATCTGTATGGCAAAAACACCTGCAATAAAAATTGTGATGCTTTTAAAAAGTACTGAACAACCAACCCACATTAATACCAAGACTGCTATGTGGTGTGGCAGCTTGACACTTCTGAAAACTAGACCATTAATTTAAATGCCTAAAACCACATTTTTCTCACTGAAATGAAGAGATTCACAATTTAAAGTAGCTGTTCTTAGTATCGGTACAGTAGGCAGCTGAAAAAGGACAGCAACTCACTTCACCAGGCCAGCACAGATCTCCACAAGACCATACTCTCCCTGAAGTATATGCTTTTTACATGATGTAGTGATGGGGACAAAGTTAATTTCAGACAGACTTTTTATCAGCAAAGCAAGAAGGAGCTGTCAGACACAAACCCAGCAAAATAAGGCAAGCTCAGTAACACTGTGAGTAGAATGGTGGTGGTGATTTTCACAACTCTTTAACATTGCACTTAATAATGTACTTTTACTATTGTGTTCTACCAGATCTCTTTCTAGGATGAGCAATTTGTTAAATCACACCTACTGAATTTCCTGCAGTACTTACCAAAAAACTGTCTATAGAAATGTATGGATAGGTTTCATGTACGTACTGCACGCAGACAATATTAGTAGTAGTATAAAGTTAGAATTAAGGTACATTAGCAGAAGCTCATAGAATGGAAAATCTCACATGAGATGTTAAAACTGAATTATAAGTAACACCTGACCCAAAAGTGCTTTTTTTAAGTACCCAAGGCTGCATTCAACATTATCTTCTCTACCGGATCTTTAGTGAAAAAATGAAAATCACAATTCTTGCCATGTTATAGCTAAACTAGTTTCCCATCTCATACCACAGACTTCTCTCTCATGGAAACAGTGTTGGAAATGGCGTAGTAAAAGCAAAAAGCATTAAGCCATATTTCATAGGAAATTTAAAATGGAAAGATGTAGAAATTCCCAGGTATTTTGAAATAGCAATAAGCAGATGGCTAGGTAAAAGCTGTCTATCTAGTTTTCACCCCTCTCTTGAGTTAATGTTAGGAATGTAATGACCTACTTAATAACCTGAACACAAAGTTACACACAGCCGTCAGCACCAGAAGATGAACTGTCTTGCACCAGCCCTTCCTAGGCTCTGCATAAAACTGATTACATCTAAAGTAAAACCTTTCAGGGCAATGGTTTCCATTAAAATCAGGTTCTCACCTTCGTAAGTCATACTTTCATTTATGTAAGCTACCACTGTTTCCAAAAGGAGCAGTCCAACCTTCCTCTTCCAATCCTTGCACAGCCAGTAAGAACACTGCTATGTAACAAACCTGACAGAGGAGCTAGACACTGGTTTTAAACTACATGGTTTGGGAAATAAAGAAAACCAACCAAACAAATTGCTTCATTTTAGTATTTTCTGATGGACACAATTACATGTTTTAGTTCAAGAACTGTTTTTCAGTATTCTCTTTTTTCCTATATTTTACATAAATTGAACATCAATATTAAGACACGTATCATTTATCCCAAACATGTTTTTCTTCACAACTTTGTGTTCCAATGACTTCAGTGTTATCAGAATTACATCAGAATTTAAAAATTCTTCACCAAATGGAATCTCTCATGTAGGCAGTTTTATAAATCCAGGGAAGCAGTAATAGAGCATACCATAAAAGGGGAGGAAAAGGTTATCTGTAGCTATTTATTGTTATGCAGTTTAAACACCTGGTGGACATAATGTGCCAGAACTTCAGATACTGGTTTCATCTCTAGATATAAAGTTACAAGCAACATAGTCACTCTTTCAGTGGCATAGTTCCTTATCTGTGAAATGCTTCACTACTACACTGAAGTGGAAATTAACTCCTCATTTTACATGAGAGCTTCTGATACTACACTAACATCCTGAATAAAACACAAAAAGCCAAATATTGAAATTAAAAACTATGTAAAATAACAAACCATCACTATTTTAACCAAAAATAAACAAATACTTCGGACCAAAATTTCCTTGCTTTTTCAGAACTGCCACTGTTACAATCATTGTGCTGAAGTACAGAAGGCAGAACATTAGTCCACTGCATGAATAGGAGATGAGAACTTTGCTGGCAAAATTAATCTGTATGTTCAAGTGTTATCTAGTTTGTTTGCAATATGTGCAGTATTAGATCTCATTATTAGTTCTCATGAACAACCTTATCATCATTGTCCTTCACTGCCAATGGGAGTTAAGAACATAGTTGAATGAAGATGTATTTCAGGACTGATACGATGTCCTTGTTTAGCCTCAGGGGAAAAAAAAAACAGGGTGAGAAAAATACTAAAAAGAGAAAATATATTTTTTCAGGACAACCAAGCAATGCTTCTATGTAAAGCATGCCAAATGACATATAAGTGAAAACAACTTCAGGGCAGCATTCATTTTTATCTGAAAGATGACAGATCAGCAGATCTGTTCAGGCTGCATGGTTTCTGGAGGAACAGTGTGTCATACACAAACAGAAAAAGGAAACCAGAGATTCTTTTAAAATGGAGAGCTCCACATGTTCACAATTTAATATCTGTTTCAGATCCTGCAGAAAAAAACATGAAAATAGAGTAATTTTAAATTTTTCTTCTAGATATAGTTAAAGGAGAGTAAATCTTGCACAGTCACAGCAGCTGACTGAACACCTCTTTTTATAAATCAACCTACTTATTGCTTCCTGACAATGAAATTAAAAATATTAAATTGATAAACAATCTGCCCTCTATTTAGTGTCCACATTATGCACAAAGACGTGCTTTTACTAATAAATTGCTAATTACCACCTTCCCAAAAGAGGTCACATCTCTGCAGTGACAAACAGATCTAATAATTTGGAAGCAGGAACATAATGCATTAGGGAATACAGTCTAAAAGGACTGTCTGAACTACTGCTACTTCACTAGGGGATTACAGGTTAACTCCACATAAGCAGTAATAAATGTCTTCTGCATCAAGCTTATCTATTTGGATGGATCTGCAGCATGATTATGTACTACCTTAATATTTCAAAAGTGCAGGAAGTGGCTGTGCAATCTATCCAAGCAGTAAGGGAAAAATCAGATAAAGTCTGAGAAACTGGTCCTAAGAAAAATAATCTCACACAGATAAACTTAACAGTTTGATGAAAAAAAAAAAACGCATAAATAAACCTCAGGTCCTCATAATAACTGAAATAATATTGGTACACTGACTTCCATGGATGTACTGTGAATCAAGATCTAGGTTTATATATTAAGATCACTGACATAATGGGCACTAGAGGCAACTACAGTATGCTGAGGAAACCTCAGAGAAATATTTAACTTGCTAGTATTGTCATTTGCCAAAGAATCCTGCTTCTCAAACAGACTGCCTTCTTTCAAGGGCTTCTGCTCTTCCATGTAACCACTATGGCTAAACCAAGGCTGTTGGTTTACATACTGACCTAAAAACCATATTTAAAGGAAACAAAGAATGAAAAATTCTTAGTTCCAGGCATGGCTAATAATTAATACTAAAGTACTGTAATCTTCCTTACACACCATTTCTATTCTTACCCATTCAAACCTTTCCTTGGTTTGAACACCCAGCCAGTGAACACCCACTCCTTTTCCCACTATTCTAACGCTTGTGCTCCTGTGGAGGGAAAAACAAGTGATTTGTTTTTGAAACAGCTGGGCATTCAGGTAGTGCATTTTACCCTTTTACCGATGTGTCTATCGACCAAGGCCAGTTTTTTCCTTCTTTAAAAGAAATTGAAAAGCA
>JANRMJ010000079.1:14851338-14866548 GCA_025584955.1 Alethe diademata | reverse complement strand
GGCGGCGAGGCTTCCCCGCGCTCTCCCGCGGCTGGGGTGCGCCCGCCCCGCAGCATGGAGGCTGGGAAGCGCAGCTCCTCCGCCGGCAGCCGGGACGATGGCAGCGCTAACTCGTTCCCAGCCAAGCCGGCGGCCTCGGCGGAGAAAGCCCAGAGCAGCCCCGGCAGCGGCGGCGTGAAGGAGCATGGCAACTCGGTGTGCTTCAAAGTGGACGGCGGCGGGGCCGAGGAGCCCGTGGTGGGCTTCGAGGATGCCGAGGGACCCCGTCGGCAGTACGGCTTCATGCAGCGGCAGTTCACCTCCATGCTGCAGCCGGGGGTCAACAAATTCTCCCTCCGCATGTTCGGCAGCCAGAAGGCGGTGGAGAAGGAGCAGGAAAGGGTTAAAACTGCGGGGTTCTGGATCATCCACCCCTACAGCGACTTCAGGTTAGCGCGGGGCTCGCG
Organism: Alethe diademata; assembly: GCA_025584955.1. Classification (NCBI taxonomy): domain Eukaryota; kingdom Metazoa; phylum Chordata; class Aves; order Passeriformes; family Muscicapidae; genus Alethe; species Alethe diademata. The sequence goes on along the minus strand of JANRMJ010000079.1, from coordinate 14,866,102 downwards.
GCGGGCGGGAGAGGGGTGGCCCCGGCTCCTCGCACCTCGCCCGGCGCAAACTTCGGAGCGGGCGGCGGGGCCGGGGCTGGCGCGGGCTCGGCCCGGCGCTCTCCAGCGTGCTGCAGCCGGGACGGCCCCGCAGGCCCCGGGAGGGCCCCGCAGGCCCCGCGCCGGCCCGCAGCCCGAGGCACGATGCTGAGCTCCGTGGCTCTCCATCCCGCCGTCCCGGTCTGTCTGCGCCGCGGGGCCGCGGCTCGTCGGGCACCACTCCGCCCCGGGGGATGGCAGCTCGCCCGGGGGGTTACACAGCTGCATCAGCATCAGTGAAATCCCGGTGTCTGCACACGCCTGCCCTGCCCTGAGCACCCGGTGTAAACACTTGTTCCCGGGGTTGCGAGAAGGAAGTGCGTCTCTGTCAGAGTACAGTAAAATAAGTTTATCCAGGTGATAAAGGTGTGGAAAACTGTGTTTTCATAGGGAGACAGGTAAAAGTGATGGAAAATTAGCATTGCTTTCACAGTAAACTGCATGGATGCTGGATTGGAATATTCATACAGAAAGCAGTGCATATAAATGCCCAAGAAGTTACAGTTTCCTTTAAAATCACATTTAAAGTGTAAGATTATTTCCTTCCAAACTCTGTGCCAGTTGGCTGTATGCCTTTATAAATGTAACACTTTCTATGATATTTTCTGAGAACTATCTATGTCGTTAAGAGTATTTAATCAACAGCTTGAATTGAACAACCTGCATCTATACGATAAGTGAATTGCACTGGAGACTGTGTTTAAAAAAAGAAAATCCAGAATGTTCAATAGTTAAATGGATCTTCTAGGAAAAAACTGGATTAAGTAGAACATTCTTTCAGTGAGAACTGGAGGAAATACTTACAAAGTCCAAGTTTCTTCGGGACTGTTCGAAGTGAGGTGTTTCACAATGAGCTGTGCTAGCACCTTGCAGCTGAGCCTGAGAGTAGTACAGCTTACAGGAGTGTAGGAGCACAGCAGCACTCACTTATGACTTGAAATTGTGCTTCAAATCCCTGCTTTTTTCCCTGGTTCCCTGAACTCAGAAAAATGCACTCATTCTTTTCCTGGAGTACTTTTCCCACCTTGCATGTCAGCTCAGCTGCATTAGCAGGTGCATTAAGGGGGGAGACAGAGCCAAGCACCTACCCACTCCCTTTCTACCAGCTAGAGAGGGATGTAGCAAATCACATCTGGTGCTGTAGTAGCATGCATAGGGGGTTGGGGGGGGTCTGATAGCCTCTTCCTTATCTGTGTGTGTGCATGAGTAACTTTATTCACATGAGGATTCTGTTGAAATGAATGAGGTTGTTCTTGTGAATAATTTTTCTTGTTCTGTTGTAAGCTTGGTTTCTGAGTGAGGTGCACACCCTGTGTTTTGGGCAATAGGAGCTTATTTGTCATATTTTGCAGCATGTAACTTTTTAACCTGTTCTGTGAAATAGGTGATAAGCATGTTCATTCTGTTTCATTACAGAAATATCTTCTAATTGTGTTTTAATTCTTCGAGTGGGAAGGTTTAGAGGTTGTAGCATGTTTCCCTTTTTTTTTTTTCAATAAGAGTGAACAACACTGAATCCTTTTCAAGCCTTTTGTCTGCACATTCTTAAATTAACTGCTAATTTCTTGTGGTTTTTGGAAGTTTTCATTTTATTAAAGTGTTTGGTTTTTAAATAAAATTCATAGTCTTTCATTAGTGTTGGGATGGTGTGGCCTGCTCCAGACCCAGTTTTTTAGCCAGTAGGACTGTTTCAGCGAGAAATATGAGATGTGCATGTTGTTTCTCCCGAAACAATTGCAGCTGTGTAGGGCAACTCTTTTTGGGTGGCAGCACAAAATGTGTGAAGAAGTTGTACTATACAGTATATTCACCTTATTTGGGAATTACAACAGCACTTTCAAGCGCTATATAAGGGTGTCTCTGTATCAGAATGAATTCATGTGTAAGGATGTAAGGAATAAATACGTTGATTTATTTTTGGAGGTTATTTGTAACAATGTAATGTTTATGTGTAGACAAGCCTTATAGCATCCAAGGGGACGCGGATGTTCCCATGCTGCTGTGTCGATATCGATAGCATAAGAGGAAAGAACTAAATTTTCTACCAAAAGAACAAGAAAAAAGTAGAAAGCTGGGTGTTTTATAGTATCCGAATGAGAAGATGTATAATGCATTTTTAAAGGCAGCTCTTATTAGGGTATTTGTGGCACATACGAAAATAGCTTTAAATGTAGACACACTTAAGAAAATATTGGGTTAACCATGTAAAGTGTGGGAAAATTCTGGTATAGGCTCCTGAAGACTATTTTATTACTTTCCTAGTTCTGCATGCTTGTTTGCATTTCCTGAGATGGTTTGATGTGTTTTGTTATATTTCTAGATCTCATTCTCATGGTTTTTTTTGTAAAACAGTATATTCATTTACACTAAACAGTATTTTGTTGTGATATTTGGAGGAGTGGGCAGCATCCTGGTGCCCGCCTGCCCCTTGTTTTGGTATGAACAAGTTGTGGAAGCTGTCTCTAAACTCCATGCTCTGCAGTTACTTTCAGCCTTGTGGGCTTGGTCTTTAGTTTTATGGCTCTCCGTCCTGCATGTGTGTTTCATGGAAGAATTGTCTTTTTGTTGGGCAGATATACCCTTGGAGGATTAAATTCAATAAGTATTACATAATTTTTCCACAAGGGCACTGTTTTGATCCTGGTTGTCTTTTCCCAGTCTTCTGAGGTTAATGTGTAATTTGGAAGCTGTTACATAAACCGAGCACCTAATGCACATCAAAACCAGCACAAGTCCTCTGTTTATCACTTTGCAGCTGTGATTATTGTGTCTCTAAAGCTGGACAACAATTCTGTATAATTCCATGAGTCACAAAACTGAATTTATCAGTGGGGGTTTGCTGAACTCCTGTGTGCGTTCTGTGAGATACCAAGTGCCTCCAGCTGTCCATTCTCATATGTGGAAGAATGAGCCTTCAGGAGAGCATCACTGGTCCAGCCCTGTGGCCTCCCAGCCACTGGATGAGAGCAGGACAAAGCTGACAGGATATGGGAGCAACTGCACATGATTCTGCTGCTGCCACACACATTTCATTTATTTCATAGGAGAATTGTGGTGGACATGGGCTTTGGTTGACTTTTATATGTTACAGCCTTCTGGTATTAATGTAAATGTACGTGACTGATTTTTAGATGATTAATTACTCCCTGTCCTTTGGCATGTAAAGGAGTTTCTTTAAAGTTCAGAGGGCTGGCTTGCACATGCCGGGGCTGCTTATCTAACCCTGTAGCATCTCCCTCCCTTCCCACATACAGAGAAACTCACTCTGTCAAGGAAATTTTGGGTTTATCCACATTGGCTAGGACATCTGTAGTCAGCAATCTATAAAGAAAAGAGTTGCTACTGGAGTGGTGTCTTTTGACTAGAAATAACAGTGTATGAGACAGACTGGAAATAATACGTGTATGTGTAAATGTAGCCTTCACACTCTGATGGTTACAGTCAACTTGATGTTTGGGAACAGCTTTTATCTGGAAGTGGGGACAAAAATTTCAGCTGGCTTCAAGATGAAGTAGGATTGTGATGTAGAGTAGCGGGTAAAGAGATGCAGTGCTGAGGGTCTTTTTCCCCTGTGTAAATAATACAAAGTATAAAGTAATTGGCAACACTAGGAAAAAAAAAAGTTGACATTTTATCTCTCTGGGTAGCTTCTCATTTATCCAAGAAACTCAAAGCCTTATTTTAATAACAGTAAAGCGAAAGCAGAATTATTTCCAAAACTGGAACAGAAAATTTAAGAGTGTAATGAATAGTAAAGATTTGCCAGTTTTTTTTTTAGCCTGTGTACCGTTCCAGTTTCAAAACCTATTTGTATACATATTGAAGGCATCATGTGAATGTTTGAGGTTTATCATAGAAACCTTTATAAATCATTGAAGGCCCTTTTGATAATACCTTGTAAGTAAATTATTGTCAAGTTTCAATGGGTTTTAATCAGGGTGAAAAACACAATATTTGCCTATTTATGTCTGGGTAGTTACAAAAGAATTTGCCTCTGTTGCTGATAAAAACCATTCTGTTATATTGCACAGTTTTATGCAATCCATCCATGTTGTCATATACATGTACAGCTTCAATTTTCAAGTGTGCCAAACTGTAAGTCACAATTGCCATGGTTTAGTATGCCTCATGGCATACTAAAATTATACTTTAAAAAAAATAAACAAAACGTTTGGACTTATATTTGCATTATGAATCGATTTTCTTTTTAATTTTCATCTATCTTTTGGACCTGTCTTTGACCGCCAGCATTTGACCGCCCTAACAGGGCAGACAGTGCATGTTATATATGCAGCTCACAATCACGTTTCTGAAATTCATACATGCATTCGTTTAAAACCTGCTTTTTGGGACCAGTCTTCACTCTATGTGCTATATCTATCTTAAGATAGGTATACCTATCTTGCGTCTTAAGAAGCTTAGGATAAGCACTTTGTGCTTCTCTTTTGTCACATGTTTTTAATGTCTCTCTTGAAACTAATGAGATTTATGTTTTTGTGAACTGTTACATACTTAGGTTTATATAGAGCAGTAGAGTTGGAAGGTAATTGCTACATACAATGAAGACAAAATGTATCAGACTTAAATGTAATTGAAAGGGGTATATGTATTCAAAATGAAATATAACTCATGTTTATATTGGTCTATATTAAATAGCTCAGATACAAATTTGCATGGATTTTAATGGATACATTATATCACTGGTAATGTAGGAGTATTAAATGGCCATAGTTCTATAATCTCAAGGTATTAATTTCTTGTTGCTCAGGATTTGTCATGAGATTCTATTGCAGGATTGACACTTCTGAATTCACTAATAAAATTGTAATAATGGACTTATAATTTTACTATATACTGTACATTCCTTGTGCAAAAAAATATGTTGTTATGAAGGAAGCATAGATTCAGCTGAGAATATCTTTCATATATCATTTTCAAATACTATTGTTGTGACCATATTTTTTAGTTCTACTTAAGAAAAACTGTACTGATAAACTATTCCCGTTGCTAGATGTCCAGTCCTTATATTTGGCTGAACACTGAGAATCATTAGTTTTTAGAAGATTATTAATAGTGTTTGGGTTTTTATTTGCTGCATTCCAACAATTTTTGCTCTTTACTTCTGTAAATGCCCTAAAAAAATAAAATTATAGAATTGTAGCATTAATCTAAATAATGCATTTAAAATGTTTGACAATTCTCTCTGACATCAAGTTATGTATTAAGCTTCACAATAGTTACCCAGGTAAAATGCAACTCTCGTAAAGGCAGGCTGAAGAGAAATGCAGTAATGGTCCTCAAATGCATAAATGGATGCTCCAAAGAGGAAGGAAATTACATTGAAGTAATGGAGTGAAATTGCAGCAACAAATATCTAAATTAGATGTTTAGGAGGCAGGACCAAAAATAAGCAACTAAATATTCTATTGGAAATGTTCTGATGTGAAATATAGTCCAGAAATGCATTAGGTTGTTTTTCATCTCCAGTTCCTATTACTTTTTGTATTGAGTAATGTCTCATCATTGGTTATCACAGATTGGATATGACAGAATTGGTTATCACATTGTTTTCATTTGTTATGAAATTGAGTTGACTAAAGCTAGCTACTTTTTTTTTTTTTTTGTACGAGTTGTAAGCAGGGACATGTAAGAGAAAATAGGGATAGAGAGGTGCATTTCGTGCTTTTGGACTCATGAGGGCCATGTACTCTTGTCTGCTTTGAGATTTTCTTCGAGAGCTACTAAAGCAAAGCAGTGGAGTCCACCCAAGGTTGGTGCAGCAACCACTCGCCTTCCAGACCTCTAGGGCACGTGGGAAGCCATATGCCCTTGTTTGTTCAGGCAAAGTGATTCATTTTATTAAGACATCCTGCTGTCTCTGGGTACGTAGAATACTAATGCATAGTTTGAGCTCACTTATATGTTGAACATTTGCCAGTTTTCATTATCTTCATTCTAGTTCTGGAATAACAGCCTATTCACTGCATTTTCTTTCACATTCTTGTCGTGTCTCTTACTTGAACATTGAATAAAGTTTATAGGAGAGAAAAAGTGGAACAAATGTAACTCGGTTCCTCAGTTCTCTGCGTTACTTTTAATTTAACTTGGGACATCTTGAAGATCACTGGCCGCACCTATGAATAAGTAGAAAAGTACATTTGTTTCTGCAAGATGCTTACTTTTACAATGTTCCCATTCAACACAATCTATGTAAAGGCAAATATGTTCTTCATGATTTTGATATAAGTTTAGAAAAAAAACCACAATAAAATAAAATAAACCTCAAATGTTACAGAATTCCTGTGAATAATTCTGTAACATTTAAGTCAAAGATGATATTTTCTGGATGTTATATGTGAGTCTTTAAAATATAACCTGGGACAGTCAATATCATGAGACTTCCTCTTCAGTTTTCTGGTTTTTTGTTTTGACTGCAATGAGAAAAAAGTGCTTAATAAATATGACCAATATCTATATCTCTGTACACGGATATAAAAATTACGTTTCATAAGATCATCATTGTGCTTGGGCCTGAGGGGAAAATGTACTGATTCTGGTACTCCAATTGTTTTAGCATGTCTACACATTTTAAAATTTGTTAGCACATCAAAATAAGTGATGCTTGTTAATTGAGTCAGCAAAAGTTTTTTCTTCATCTTAGGTTTCTCAGACTTGGATTTATGAAGGGAACTGTGAATTGGAATACTCTGTAAAAGCATCAAGTTATAAAAAAAAGTCTAGATTTATGATTTGATTGGATGTTTGGTAACTACAACAGCTAATTGAAAGATGCATAGGGTTTGATAAGCTGCTTTAGGCTTCCTTGTGTGTATTGGGGGGTGTTTATATAATGAAGTCAAAATTTGAGTTGCTCCGCTTCTGATTATTCAGCCTGGAGTAGCAGAAATAGAGATGTATAAATTCAGAGGGCACCTAAAATGTATGAGTCTTTAGTACTTCATTTCTGCCTACCTATCTGAGATCAGTGCCACTGTAATATTTAATTAAACTTCGTCAGCTTTTTTGAGAGATTCAATTTGAAGTTAAAAGAAGGCCAAAAACTATTTTTAGAGATGAGTGTAGAATATGAAAAAATGAAATTTACTTAATTTGATTATAAATAGGAAGTATCTATTCTCACATTTGCTTTTACTCAACAGCATGCCTGAGAACTGTTTTCTATGTCAATTTACATTTTTTTGAGAGAGGAAACTTTTAACCTACTTTACAATGTTTAATTTTTAACCTGACAGTGGAGTTCTTGTTAATTGCTTGAAAGTCCTTTAGCTGTCTATTTCCTGATTCTTTCCCAGAGGCATGATTTAATTTTAAAAATCATAGTGTATTCAGCTCTAATTATTGGAGAGCTTGTTCTAGACACATAGTAAGGTATGTTAATAACCAAAAACTGTATCAGCTGGAGTCAATGTCAGTACTACTTCAAGGACACTGTCATTTAGCTTCTATAAAATCTCTGCTAATATCTTTTAATCTGATGATAGTCAGATTCAGGCAAGCTGGATGGTATTTTTCAATAATCTTACTGCCTTGTAGCACGATGCAACTAGAATAAGTCTGGAATAAACTTATGTTTAGAAAAATGTTCATTTAATTACAGAAGAGCTGCATACTGTTTCCATTACATATTTGAAAAAACCCAAAACTAACCCCAAAGCCATTCTCATTTTTGCCAGTGAGGTACCCAAAACTTAGGTTACATTATATAGCTAAGAATAGGATTTTGTTTTTATTAAATTATCTTTGATATTGTTTGTGTGTGTATATTATCTAATTAGGCATGTCATTTAATAAATATTTTGATGCACTATTGGAATTTAGTGTGCTACTACTATTAAGTTTCTATCTCTAAAAATGTCATATTTATTAAAAATTCATATTAAGATATTTTGTTTTTAACTGAAAAAGCAGAGTTACTTTATGCTCACAGTCTAAGGTGTGTTGGTTCTGTTTTTTTAAATTTTTTTTTTTTGGGTGAGTTTGTTTTTTTAAAATGACTTGAAAATAATCAATATACATAAAAAATTGTTTTTAATATTGGGGAGGGTTTTAAGTGATACTACTCTTTTTCATCCAATTCTGAATGAAAATCACCAAATTTTACATTTGCTCTGAGGCTCCAGTATATTAAGAGCCCCACAGAAATAAATTGTGTCCTCACAGTATCAAATACATGTTGTACTCTGGTTGCCTCCAGTTTTTTTGTCCTCTCATATCAGCAGACTAAGGTGTAGAAATATTGATGTTTCCTGAGTTGATTTCATTGCATCTTACAGTAATTTATCAGATACTCCAAGAAGCACCTCTCTTCATGGCATGACTGCAGCGATAGACAGTGTGGTGATGAAATGATCTGACTTTAATGAAAATATGTGGATTGCAGTAAATTTAGAGTAATATATAATGAGACCCCAATAATGAATAATTGTTCTATCTTTTTCTAGAGAAAAGCTGTGGAAAATACATAGAACTTTTATGAGATACATAGAGAAAGATCTATCCTGCTCTACCCAGGAGATGGAATAAAAGCATGGCTGCAAAACCATAGAAATGCAATCAAGATTTCACACAGCTAGTGACAGGTTTTCCATCAGACTCTTGAATGGTTTCTGTCTAGTTCGTTCCAGGAGGATTTATTGCTATGAAACCTGTAGCAGGTGCTGGTACTCCGTGAAAATCTTATTACTGCCTGGCAAGGCACTTGCAAGCTTCTGGGTTCCCCAAACACATCTAGGGCTACAGGATCCCTGGGATAGCTGCATATGGGCTTGTTTGCACTTGATTTTTCAGTGAGGGTAAGAGCCAAGCTTGTCTGTTGCTCTGGTTCACCTTGTCTTTAGTGCCAGACAAGCCTGGTGGTAACAAAAAGAATTGCTTTTCCAGCTCATGATTAGTCTGGTAGATTGAAACTTGGAAACAAAACAAAAGAAGCAAAATAAATCAAGCATATACGTCAAACTTCAGTCGTTACTTGGATACTTTTCTCATATGCCCACTTTACCAAGTGTTCTTAAGAGCTGCTTTTCAGAGCTGTGTGTCCAGTGTTCATGAAAACTCTTATCTAGATGACTGCCTAAGTACTGAATCTTGCTTTTTCTTTTATTTATAGCATTTCTTATGGTCAAATTTTCAGTTAGTGAAAACATGCTATAGTCAACTTGCATTCAAAAGTTCCTAGGAGCACATGGATATAATCTCTGAAAGAGTATTTTTTTGGAAACAACTTCCTTTTCCCCCTCATTCTGTCTGCTCTTCGTCCTCCTACATCTCTTTCTGAAGATACAATGCATTCCCTTAAATAAATGGAAATAATGCATTGATTTTTAAAAAATTTGTTCATTTTGCTGTGTATTTTTCCATTTTTACTCAGTCTGTTAGCTAGAAGATACTGTGCTGTTTGCTCGAACTAGCAGGGAGAAGTTAGTTTGGATATTCTCCATAGCCTCTTGCAATTTGTAAAATGCCTTGTAGTAATTAAAAAAGACAACTTCATGTATGTTTTCCATTTCCCTTGCTTGGACAGGTTAGCAGCTTTCTGTTGATAAACTGATCAACTGCGTGATGCAGTTGAACATACTGTTACCATACACTGATACACAGGCACTTCGCTGAAATTGTCCCTTCAGCTTGTATGTTGCCAGCATGGGAATTCAAGTCTTGCATACATCTACCACATTAAAGATATAATTATCAGAAGCACAGTTTTGTAATGCAAAGGGAGTGTGGTACCAAGAGTAAGCATTGCCAGATGGTAGGCAATCTATCAGAGCGTTTAAAAAGGGTCAGAATTGAAAAAGTCTGAAATCCGATGGCTTATTAAGCAGTAGACGTTGAATGTGTGGGAAAAGTGAGAGATGAGTAACCTAAGCATGAGGTGCCCACATGACCAAACAGACTTTTAATTGCATACATTCTGTCAGTACTATATAAAATACTTGTTTTTGCTAAATTAAATGTGGTTTTGAAATTTGGAACAGAATATTAAATCCAGTGATATATTGCTGGGTGTTCAGTAGGATTTGTACATGTTCTTACTGTTTATTTATTGAAGTAACGAATTCATTATGATGGCTCATCTCTCCATAATGGGAAAAGAAGTCTAAGAAAACTTTCCAGGTTTTTATGTTGCAAGTAATTAAATCCAGTGTGTAATAATTTTATTATTTCATATACATATTATTTATCTAGATGCGAACTAAGTACAACATAAATTGTAACTGCATCCAATTAAATGTCTGTGGTTTTACATTGCTATTTAGAGGCACTAACTGTGAGTTTAAAATCTCGTGTTTCAGTTTAAACTGTTCTCTATTCTTGTTTCTGGGAGTTAGATTTTTCTGTAGTCTGTCCGTGTGTTGCACACTGTCATTCACATGCCTGCTAATTTTTTTTGCCATGAGATGATTCTCATTAAGACAGGTCTGAGGAATACTCTGTCAGTATTATACAATCAGTCAGTGTTATTCAGCAATTTCCGCCACCATCCCCCTCATTCCCCAGGACTGTATGAGCACTGCTCGGTGTGACTATGGTTGTTCCTGTAATGTCTAAGCTGCAGCCAACTTTTACATTCTCCACAGGCTAGACCAAATTTATCTTTCTGTGGAAGGGATGGGAGAGCTGCAGTGAACTTCCACTCCCACACTTGTTCCTCATAGCACGACAGAGTTTAGGCTTGCTTCAGGGAAGGGGAGCTAGCTTTGGGAATGCAGGTACCGTGAATCTGCCTAAAATGGTGGCAGATGTTCCTGCTGGGGCTGCTGACTCGTGGTTCCTGAAGTGTCACTGAATAGCAGTTCGTCTGTGTTGAATGTGCACACTGATTTTGTGCCGCTGGCAAAATGGGCAAGTGGAATGTGGTATTTAACTTGGTTTCATATTTCCCGTACAAATTTTGCCATTTCTGGAATGGCTCTGAAAGTGTCAGTTTTACCCAGTGCTCTGCACAGTGTGCAAATCTATAGGATATTAGATGAAGATCTGAGATGGAAGTCAGGAACCCATCTATCTTTGGATTTCAGGACCTAGATCCTTGTAAGCATCTGGACTCCATGCCTGAACCTCTTTCAGAATTCCAGTTATAAGGAGCCCAAAATGGTAAACCTGATTTTTAGAAAATGTCGCCCATCAGTGCTGTGCATTTTGCAGAACTAATTTGTTAGAATAATGCAAATATGTTTCGGCTTCCATTTTTGTTGTATTGTATATTTTGATTTGCAATTTGCTATGAGGAAAATCTCTGTTAATAATTTTTTCTCTCTCAATTTCTTGCTGTTCTTCACCAATAAATTATTAATATCTATTTGGCAGTTTTAATTATCACACATCTTTAGTTTAAACACATTTGATTAGTTCATAACTCACTGTCCTCCAAAAAATGAAGCATAAATATTTGGCTAAATTAGATTTTGTCTTTCTGAGTGATATTGGCTTGTGGCTAAAACCTCTTATGAGATCTCCAAAGTAAAATGTTTTCATTTGCTGAAAGGCAGAAACCTATTTGTTGTATTTAGAGAACTGCATTTTGAGAGAATATGGATGGAAGATAAAGATGGGCATCTGGTGTTTTATTCACCACAGAAAGGGCAGCTCATTTTGTTTTGCTGTGTCAAAACAGGAGTCATCTATCAGCGTGGAAGTAAAGAGCTTCCTTGGTATTTTTGCGGTTGTTTATAGTTCAGGTCATGGGTCCCTGACCAAAGTTTCTTTGAGTGCTTATTTTAGAGCTACTTATCAGTGGCTACAATTATAGGCAACTTTACTTGGGCCCAAACACTTCCCTGTGCAACCCCTAACCTGCAGTGGGTGTCTGATGTCGGGACCAGCCCACTGTTAAGGAATACAGACGGTTTTATTTGAAGACCTGAATATTGGAGAAAGAATTTTTGCATGAAGAGACTTCAAAGTCACCTGCCAAAGTCACTCTACCAAAATATAAAGGGGAGAAGCAGATTATTAAATAATTCCCTTTTATATTTTTTCTGATAAATATTTATAGGTGAGGCATATAACAAAGCCTGTAGTTAAGTTAGAATAAATTTTCAAATCTTAATATCTTCAGCAATCTTTTATTTTTCAGTGTAAAAACTGATGTGTTATTCTGATGCCTAAAGTGACTTGCTCTCTTACAAAAATGAATAAAAGCAGCATGGAGGAAGAAACTTTTATCTAGTGTATATATTTTGTATAACAACTTCACTTTAGATAGATTCTGTCTCAATGAAGATAGAACAGAATTTTAAATTAATCTAGGTCTTGGTAAAACATACCTTCCAGTGGTACAATATCAATTTCATATGACTAAATTAAAACAAAATACTTAACAAATGTTTTTCAAGCAAAAAATCTGCTGTAATTCAATAAATACTTTCTACACATAGTCAGTAAATTTAATACATACTGGTTTTAGAAGCTCAATCATGTGTATCATTATTTTAGATACCTGTGATAAAATGTAATAAACCCTCATGTTTAATTGCAACCAAGCAATGGAAATGACTTCCTGTACTGCTGGCAAAGGTGTGCCAGAAGGAGAAAAAGGCTTCAATTCATGTAAAGTCATCTCCTGGTCCTTGATATTGTGGGCTATCTCCTATTTTGCAAATCAAAAACCAATTCAAATATTAAGTTCACATGTGCTGGTTTGGGTTTTTTGGAATGAATTTGTTTCCTTTTTTAAGAATAACTGAAGTAATGCCATAAAAAATAAAACTCCTCTTTGTTTCCTTATATTGGATTAAACTGCAGAAGGGCCATTCAGCAATTGCATTCCATTACACTGACCAATGCTCGTAAATGTCAGAGATGGATTTTACATCCCCAGAAATTTGGTTTATGTTCTAAACCTCCACCCCTGTCTGGGCTGCTCTCAGCGGCAACACATGAGGCTTTGCTCAGCCACGCTTGCATGGAGCTTTCTGGAGCTTCAGAGGGTGAGCAGCATGAAAAGTCGAGGAGGGGAGCAGAGGCAGAGCTGGCAAGGTCTTGGTTACTTAGGCCAGTAACTAGAACATCTCTGAGCATAATGTATGCTCTTCCTTGTTTACTTTGCTTGCTCTTCTGGGTTTTCCTTTTTGTTTTAAACAAGTGAATACCGGGTCTATCTGATCACTGCTCTGTCTAGCTGCATAATGCGCTGATTTGTTTTGGCAATGCAGGCAGAGCGCTATGCTGTCAAAAGAATGGTAACACTGGGATGTGCAGTATGCAAATTGGGAAGTTTCAAAGAAATGTTAAAATTAATATGTATCTGTTTAAATGCTGTGGAAGGCAAATAGCTAACAGAGAGATATGAATACAAGCTGAGTAATTAGAAAAGTAGGGTGTGTCCTTCTGTAAAAATGTGTTAATAAATATACATGGGGAAAGGTATAATCAAGCTTGTGAAAGATTACTCCTTTCATTTCTTACATGTTGTGCACACTGTATTTTCAATTTATTTATGTTTTGGATAAATTGATATGATTAGTCCAGTTAATAAAATTATTAAAATAACAATTCCATAAATTACAATTTTCAGTGTATTTGAGTGCCTACCTACATATCTCCTTTATCTGTTTAGGAATTAAAATTGTTCAGCTTAGATGTTGAAACTGCAAAATAATTTTTTCCTCTGCTGGAGAGGACTTGAACCTGTGCATGACTCTATACAGCACTTCTAGTATGGACACTTCCAATAACAATATCACCTCTCAGAGCTGTTTTGCTTTGGTGGAACAAAGAACTGAGAACGCCTCTCCTGTCTCGTCGTTGCCTTCCTTGGAACATGAGTTTGTTCGTTCTCTGGTTTATATTTGTTTAGGGAGAGAGAACATGTCAGCAGCATACCTCACTTCAGGAGGCACAGTATGGCTTGGGGAAAGTGAACTTCCTGAGGAGTGGGAGATCCTGGGCTCAGCTGCCTATAGACAGATGAGGAAATCCAATGGATGTTCACAGGTTTTGATGAAAGCTCTAGGTATTCAGTCGTTTTTTGAAAGGGGGATGCATGTGGCATGACCCTAGTTACTTACCATGTTGCTCTGCCATGAACCTGATCTTTCCTTTTGCCTTTGCTTCTCTAAAAATTGTCTGAAATATATTTGGATCTTTTTCATCAACGTATAAATAAAATTTAATAAAATTATAATTTAAATTTGATTTGAACATGGATTAATAATTTTAGATGCTATTTTCAGAACAAAAAAGTTATTAATATCTTTTTAACAGATATAAATTAGATTTATTACCATTTGAAGTAAATTATTTACTGCACTGTGATATTAATGGATTATAATAAAAAAGCCTAACTTATTCTTAAGTGTATTTTCATAGATTTTAAAGGGTTGAAATATCACTACTTATTTTTATGTTCAAGGAAACATAGGCTTTGTAGCCAAAAGTCAGCTATAAATAGTTGTAAAAGGGAATAATAATTAAACTTGATATATATATATGCAATATACTTGATTACCCAGTCTTGCATTAGAATCTTGCACATCTGTGTAGATACACAGGATGACTGTAAATACTCAGTCATGTATATTTGTTTTCATTTATGATGTGGGAGTACATCAGCTTGTTTCATATCTATCTATAGTTCTTTCACGCTTTTTCACATCTCTAATTTTTCCCTTCATGAAATTTGAAGACTGGCTCTTTTTTCACTTCAGTTTGAAAATAGTGCCCA
>JANRMJ010000079.1:14826428-14842579 GCA_025584955.1 Alethe diademata | reverse complement strand
CCAGTGGGAAGAGGTAAGATTTGTATGGTTGCAACATCATTCATAGTCAATCTCTGAGAAGGGCTACACCAGAACAAGAATGTAATTAATGTTTTCCTCACTACCTGGTGTAATTACAAACACATGCTAGTGGCAAGGCCTTTTTGGAAACAACCAGTACAGAGTAACCATCTTGTCTTTGCTAATGGCAGAGACCAAAATATGTTTGGCATTGGTACAATTCACATGAATGGACTCCTAATGAGTAGATTTCCTAGAATGCTCACTGTTTGAAGGCTGTATATAGGCTGAATATCATAAATACTGCCTTTACAAAAAATGAGCAGTTCAAATTTTGAGTCACTGTCTTCTAAACTGTCAACTCCACTGTTTCCAGACATGGTCTTATGCTTCCTGTCAATTTGGCATAGTGACTTTTCCAAGAAATTATGGCATGCCCTACTATGGCATACTCACGGTTAAGAAATGTTCAGTGCATTGGCGCATACCACCATGTTGCTTCTTGCCTGTCCTCATTTCTGTAGTTCTGAATATCATCAGGTGTTTTTAACAGAAATGCTAAAGCTATAGAGAAAATAACTGCTGTTTTCTAAACCTTTCTTGCAGTAAGCATAAAGAGAATGATTTTTTAAGGCATTATCATGGAAGCAGTACTAAAATTGATTTGCATAAATTTATTTTCGTATTTGATAAAGATTTGTTTAATTAAATGAATATTGAAGGACTATTTGGCACCATTTTTGGTGCTTTTTGTGCTGTTTATCTTTGGTGTAATATGCACTTTCTGGTTTAAGAGAAGCAGAGCCATCTCAAATAAAGTCAGATTAAAATTTAAAATAGCATAATGCTGGATGATGCTAAATATTAAAAGTCTGAAAAATTTATAGTAGTTTCTCAAAAAGCCCCTGAAATAGGCCATTATTTTTTATTACTTTATTTGGTAAAGCTACTTCTTTTTTCTCTGTGAAGCACAGCAAAGATGTTTTTGCACAGAAATAGAGCACTGTAGTTTTGTACTCAATTCAACTAAGGCAAATGGTTAAGCATATTTTGCAATTCTACCATAAAGCTGCTTTTGTCTTCTCTGTGCTTCACAGAGACACAACCTTCTGAAATGAATTCAATGATATTATTTTCTGACAGCTTGAGTTAGTTGCATGCCACTATAAAGACCTACTAGGCAGAGAAATTAATTCCTTTTTTTCCCCTCCCTTCTGACGGTTGTCAAACAGAAATCAGGTATTCTAAATAAAAATAGTTGAATTGGTCACTAAGTGAGACTAAAAGTGACCAGAGTATGTGGTCCAAATCAGCAGTAGTTGCTGTTTGGTCCATTTATCTTTAGCTAATCGCTGCTTGATTGCAACTTCACCCTTAATTCTGCTAGTAAGATTTGTGAAATACGTTCATAGGAAGGTAAAAAAGAATCTAAAGGTAGGGATTTTTTCCTTTTTTGGGGGGATTATTTTGAGCCTGTAATAATGCAGCAAAAAGTTCGTTGGCTGATTTTGAAAATAATTGTCGCATGCATGAGCAGAGAGAAATGTATAGTCTGAATCAGGCTCTGATAAATCCCAAAATGAAATTTGTGAAATAAGAAAGGTAGTTCTTGTTTATTTGTTTGTTTTTATTTTTGTGTAGTATTTTGCAGACATCAGAAATGCAGAAGACAATGAATTTTCATATATGGCTTCATGGAAAATGTGTGTTATAATATCTTAGTGTTTTGAAACAGACAAAACAACTGGCTAGGGATGGCATTAGCTGATTACTGGGAAACAATAACTGGATGATCCCATGAGGTAGTCAGCAAGACTGCTGTTGATATTAATGTTCTCTGTATGAGTGTGTTTGCACATTGACAGCAAGGAGCAACTGTTAACTAATTTTTATGGCACGGTACTGGAGCCTGTTTGTGCGTGGTTTAAAGGATTTAATAGTTTTTGCGTATGAGCTGACACGTTGCTTTCACATGTCGTGCAGATTAATCTGAAATATATGTATTTGGTTCCAGAATAATAAGCATGATGTCAAAAATATTGAGAGGACAGCCAGCAAACTCATTCTTTATAATGTGCCAAGAGAATACTTGGATAACTGTTATTCATGGGTAACTGATGTATGAACAAACCAAGTTGTGTGATAATTTCTACATCCTCAAAGAAGAAAGGCAGGCTGACACTGTTAGAACTTTTCTTTTTTAGGTATCACATATCTGGAATTCAGATGGTTGATATCCTGAACTTTAAGATGAGCAAGCAAAAATTTAAAAGATTCTTACATGACACTGGTGAAACATGGTTCATTTTCTTTATTTATTTCCACATCATTTAAGTCAATTAAATTAAGATTAAGCTGCCAGCAGCAACCTAAAGTAATATTGAGGTAAATAATATATGCATTGCAGAAGCTTTCTCCTCATTAAGTGTTATGAAACAGCTATAGCCTGCGGTGGATTATATATGAAAACTGATTGATATATTCATATCAGTCTCATGTTAATTACTTACCCAAATGAATGGCTCAGTGGAAATGAGAAGAAACACATCAAGAACAGGACAGGAGATGTGTGGGCAGGAAATAATTTACTGAATATGCAAATTCACACTTCCCTGAAACTGCTTTTTATCTACAAATTCTAATATTCCAGTCCTTTAGACTCAGATATTGATACCATATATTTACTTAAACTAAATTCTGTGCAAGAAAAATAATTATAATTAAATTGATGACTACAGAAATTATAATTTTGAAGTAATTTCTGGTAGCGACCTTGTTTTGGATTTTATTTCTTTCTTAAATTCATGTTCCTAAAAGTTCTGAACAGGAGGTCCCGGACCTAATTGTTATTTCCTTTAAGTTTTATGAGACTACATAAACTTCTGACTCTTGAATGGTTTTTTTGCATAGGCTTACATGCAGCTAGTAGATTATTCTTAGTTAAATATGCTCATAGATCAGTGAACAATTAAAATAAAAGATACAAACAATTAAAATAAATACATTGTTCCATGCCAAATGATTTGCCACTTCACTTTACATTTGCCTATGAGATACTAGTTTACTAATTCTTTAAAATAACAATATTTTCCAAAAGCTTTGTAAAACCCAGACTTCAATAGCTTTGCTTACAGCTTTTCTAAACACAGACAAAACCTACTAAATCTACATGTAAATAGAAGTGGTTATTCCAAAAATTAGTATTTTTTTTTTCCTGAGATGTCTGGTTATGTAGAGCTAGAACCATTTTAAAAGAGAATAATGCTTATTGCAAGTTATGTAATCAAGGTTATGTTCTGCGAAAGATCACATGGCAAAATGTGCAAAAATTGTGAATTGCAGCCATGTCTTATTTTGGCTTAACTTGTACTGAAATCTGGTTTTCCATTTGCCAAAACTTTTTGTGTTTCATGAACCTACATAAATGCTGATATCCACTCCAGCTGATGATGTTTAACGGAACATCCATATTCCAGTATGGACATAACATATTCCAAATTTGCTGGTTTATTTCTGATAATCACAGTAATGCAGGTTTAGAAAGGTGCATAAATAAAAGCTTGCTAGGTCTTACTAAAGTGATTAAAAATTAAATGTGTGAGAGCTTTGTCGAATCAGGTCCTGCATTAAAGATTTCGTCTGTTGCTCCACTGCTACCAGCCCTGATTATCACAGACCACCACTAGGTGTCCTCTCCTTGTTCTGTTTGTTGGCAACATACAAAAACACGCATTATGTGTCTCTGTGATGTTGAATCATTATTATTTCCTAAATAAAATTATGGTAAAAGAAGACTTATCCAGACAACAGAAGAAAACTCCTACTTCAGTAGCCTTCTGTTTCTATGGTAGGTACACAGATGACTTTTGTCCCCTACAAGAAAACTAATCAACTTTTTCTTTCACCTCATGCCCAGTGAGAATTCAAGGTTTTTATCTCTCCTCTTGATCACTGACTGGGAAGTTCTGTGGGAAGGGAGAGATGATGAGTTAGGTGGGTACTTGGTAGTGTTGGATGAAAACACTTCTCTTTACTGACTAGATTATTAATTTAATTTAATTGTATTTTAACAGGACTCTGTCTACAAGGCATGGGGTTTTCCTATCAATGATGATATTTTACAGTTTAACTTTTTAAATTATTAGCCTTATGGAAATGGGAAGTTACTTATTTTGCTTTCTTTTATTCAGTTTTAACTCCTGACATCCAATGAGGTGTTTTAAAATACATTTTCTAGGCCCTACATAGTTGTTATGTATAATCGTCAATTAGTTACTGCAAATAAGCACACCAGTACTTTCCACAGAGTGGAAATTTTGAAGTAGAGTAGCTGAAAGTAGGACATATTTTTATGGTCTTTTAGAGATACATGAACCAAATTCAAGTTGTCTGTCTCTTAAGGAGTGAGGGGAGGATATTTGTTAAGTAACTCAAGGCAAAAGAAGGTGTAGGAAAGTCCTTCTTCTTTTAGTGGCACAAAGTCTGTGAATTCTGCAACGAAGCCTCTGTATTGATGTATTCTGCCTTCCTGCGATTAAAAAGATGGAAGTAGGAGGTAGGAGAAAATCCCCAGTTCTAGAGTAAGTGAAACAGAAACACAAGCATTGCCTTTTTTTTTTTTTTTTTTTTTTTTTTTTCCTTTTTGGAATGTTATGCCTGGAAAATGCCACATGTATAAAGTAGTGAATCTGTGTTCTCCCGCACGAAGCCCACGGCTGGGGTCTCATCCAGGTCTGCTTGAGGGTTCCTCTTTGTTCTGCAGTCTTCCCTATCAGATCATGATGACTAGTCCTGGTCAATAAGTGCTTGGCATGTGCTGACCAGCACCATCTCTATTTCATCTACAGAGGAAGAAAGCCCAGACACGCTGTTTGGTTGCATTTTTAATTGAAGAGTTCTCCTTGCTCAGCATTGCTGAAGTAGATGAGCTCTCCAGCTTTATCAGAGCAGAGGGCTGCTCAGCCCTGTTCCACTGAGGGGATGTGCTGTGCTAGTTGCCAGTTTGTCCCTGGGTGAGACACCTGCAGTGCTGGTATTCCTCCCTAATTCCGTTGGGATGTTGGCTCATGGATAGTCTGTCTCTATGACAGTGAAGTGTTTTATCTGCACAGAGCCAGAACCTGGACTAGCCCTTTTTTCCCCACTTAAAACTAGAGAGTGTAAAGGCAGTTTCTTTGAGACTGTTGAGGCTGATATTCCTGCCTTGATAGTGTAGTTCTGGTTTGCTAAATAGAATTTGCACATATAGATGGAACTGAAGGTAACTTACATAAATAAGAAGGTAAGATACCTAAATTCTATTATAAAGTGTTGTACAATATAAATGAAAGTGTGAATAAAAATATTTTTCATTAGTCTCATACATATATGATGTAAGCCACACATATGTAAGCCACCACGCTGTTCGTTTTTTATTCTTTGACGTGTAACTTACAAGGCTATTGTCTGTGTTTTGCTGAACAGGGCACCTAATACAATCTTTACAAAAGTGGTAGTGTTCCAAATGGGAAATTATGATGGATCTAATATAATGTAAACATTTTTGTTTACATGAAATTATGCATGTTTTAACATTAGATGGATAAATTGTGTTCAATTGTGCAATATTTTTTAAAGAAAAATTTCAAGTTAAATTATTTGTTTGAGAAATGCATGTATAACTGCAGATAAAGCATATATCCATGAACATCACTGACAGAAACTCAAGTTTTTTATTTTTCCCTCTTTTAAATTCCGTGCAACTGTAGGGAAATACAAATAATGGATAGAGACAATTAAAAGGCATTATTATCCATGGTGTCCTAATAATAGAATACTAGCTGTTGAAAAAGAACAGCACATTTGTAGAGAAGGCAATTACTGAAATGCAAGCAAGACACTGAGTATTCTGGTTTTTAATTTCCTACTTTATGTTCTAGGCATAATCACTTTCATAGAAAGAATAATGCATTCCCCTAGAGAGTAAATAGGAAGTGTAATGAGTGTAAAGTTTCTTGCTTCATCATTCTACCCCCTTTTTAAGACTGTGCAGGCTGAGCTGCCTTTCTTCTGTGCCTATGCCAGGAGAGTAATTGTGTGGTGGTGATGCTTTCCCTGGGAGATAAACCAGGGAAATGTAGAACATAGCCTGAGATAAATTTCCCTGAACTAGATGATAATGTTTTCTTCTTTATGTAAGTGTTTGCCTGGCTTCTATGGTAATGTTCCTGGGGGACTTGGCTGTAGACCCAAGAAGGTGGGTTCACCCTTGCAGTAACATTTATAAATAATGCCAGTCAATCAGTTTTGAAAATTATCACAGCAGTGCCAACATGTCTTTGACGCTTAAGTGTAACACAGGTTTATACCAGATTTTTTTTTTTTTAAGTCTAATTAATTTTTCACTATTATTAAGCATTTCTGGCAATAAAGTTATTCCATCTTAAACTTCTAGCAGAAGCAGAAAGAAAAGCAGAAAGAAGCCGTTACCCTGCGGGATACATCCCATTTCAGGCAAGGGGGAGGTCAGGAATGTTCAGTCCTCTTGCAAGACAGAGCTGCTGGCTGCTCCCCACGGTGTCCTTCTCCCTCCTCGGAGCTGGGGAGCTGTCAGAGGAGGTGATGACAGCCAGAGAGCTGTTTGGGCAGCCCACAGTCTGCACCACAGTTCACCCTTCGGACACTGCGATACTGCAGGGGCTGCAGGCTGCCTTGGCTCCTGCTCTGATGAGACAGGAAGGGAACATGTGAATGGGGCTTTCCAGTTCTCTTCCAATGTATGTTTTACTAGTTAAAAATGGTACAAATTTCACAAGAATCACAATTGTAGTTTTGTTCCTTGCAGGCTAAACACAATTCAGTCAGGTATCTCTGCATTTTCAATTTGTATTAATAGTGACCAGTACAGAATCACTCTTAAATTATTCAGCAACAGTAATTGAACTAAAAGATATTCTCACCTTGTCACTAATGCCTTGTAGAATCCTTTCTTTCTTTTTTAAAAATAGTACCTACAGATCTTTGCGAGTAAAGAGGTCATTTGTGCAGCTGCTAGGGAAGAAATAGTTAGGGATATTTTATGGTAATTTTATGCTCCCTTAAAAATACTTAATTTTAAAATAAACTTTTGAAACACACATTTGAAGCTGGATTGCTAGTCCATGTAGTAAAATATGGCCAGCTAACAGCTGAAATGGGAGACATATAATCCACTGTAATAATTCTTAATACAGGTAATAATTCTTAATACAATGTGTTGACATGTCTATTAAAGAAAGCAACAAGATGTCCTTACAGTGCATCATTACTATTTGAAAGATGCAGAATAAATTATACAGTAAAAAAATTAATTAGAAAAGTGTATGTGTAGAAAGGAGATATGAAAAATTTTAACATTTTCCTAACATTTGCCTACAAAGGGGCATTTTAATTTTTAAATTAAGTAATCATTTATTAAAGAATGAAAAGATAATTCATTAGATTTCAATTTAATATAATTCTATGTTCTACTTTGAGAAGAAAATTGTCAGTTTAAGCGAGCAGCTTTTTTAAAAAGAATTTCCAGGCCCGCCATTATAGTCTCTTGATTCTCTTATGTACAGAACACTGTGCCGGTGAAATTTTGTGGGATTTTGTAGGAGAGGTCTGGTTATCTCGGAAAGGTCTGAGAGGTAGAAAATGGAGATATCTGGAGAACTTGTGCTGGGCTGTGCTGGTTAGACCATCCATGCACTGTTGCTTTAATTTATTTATTCTCCCAGTGAGTCATATCCCTGAGCTCATATGGGCATTCTATTGAATAAATCAGGACTGAAATGATACAGAATTCACTGCATGTCAATAGATAGAGTCATGTTCTGATTTTGATCAAATTTGACAAACTTCTAATACTGTAAAATACCAGTGACACTACTCTTTTAAGTAGGTTTCTATTGTTATGGCTCCCATTGAGGACCATGGAATGCATTTTAAGAGTTAATTAGGAAAAAAGGGTCTGTTTTGAAAGGGTGAAATGGCCTGAATTTACCATTTAGAGAGTAAGATGCAACTGTATAAACCTATTTAGGGAGGGTTGAGGATCTGAGATGGCAGTATAGAAATGGCTCTACCATTTGCACATTATATTTAATGAGTTATTTATAACCTGAATCTCATGGAGTTTATTCCAAATAACAGGAATTATCCCCCATGTGTATGATTGAAACGTAGTTGTGACTGAAAAAAGAGAAAAATCGCCTAATTCAGAGATTGTCAGAGTTCTTTGTTTCCAAGCAGAAAAGAAGGCTGTGGTTGAACTGATAATCTCTCCTTACCACACTGCACTGGAAAGATGCTTTATTTCTCACCATTTTCTCCTTTCTTAACCAAGGCAAGTGTTTTGCTGTGATCTTTCCATGCATTTAAGCTCATAGCATTTTCTTTGTTTCTTTTTTTATCTTGAAACACACCTTTTTCCCCCTTACTCTCTTTCAGAACCAATAGGCTTAACAATACATCTGCTTAACTTAGTACACTGTCTTGTAGTTGCATTTCCTTTCTTTCCAGTAAATGCTCCAGCTTGTTATTGACTTGGCAGAAGCTGCTGCCATGTGGTGTATTTGGTGTCATTTCAGTCTTGGGGTTGTGTATGGTATGGATGGTATGCAATGGTATGCAAAGAGTATGCAATACCATGTGATCCTGCTTTGAATCCAGGTGGATCGTTCCAGGTGAGCAGCTGTGGGAGTGGAGCCCTGTGTATGCATGAGAGAAACCCATTCTGAAAAAATGGAAGTGTCTGAAGGCTAATTATCATATAAGTGCTGTAATCTTTGCCAGAACCATGGACCTTGTTCAATCAGCCCTCCCCCCCACCAAAGAAAAACCCAACCAAAAATCAACCAAACCCCCACACCAAACAAAAACAAAATAGAGAAAACCCCAAGAAACAACACAAACCCAGAACATGAGAGAACAATGGTAGTTCAGACAAATGTACGTGTACATATTTCTGTGTAAATGTCTTCAAAGATGAAGGTTCCTAACTTCACTGCACCTTTCTTTCTAAACACTTCACTCTGTACCTCTAAAAAGAAAATGAACCTATTTACAGATTTTATCTCTCTGGATTAATTCTTTATGCATCACTTACCTTAAGTGACTGCCAGTATTCAAAGATTCATGACAAACAGGAAGTCCCTTATCTCAACTAAAAACTGAAAGTTGAGTTGATGATATGTATGTTCATACTGTAAAGATAGTGGCATACAAAATTTATGGCCAAAACTTGAACCTGGAGAGCAAATATTGCTGTGCATAATTTAAAATTAATCTCTTTTCAGGAGTATCTTCCTGTGGGTTTTCCAAAGCGCATTATTGAAAACCAAATCGATGAGAATGATCGATTTTTCCCTTAACCAAAGACATGAATTATGTCTTCATCTGTCTCAAAAATAGATAGGCATCCCAAATGAGAATTGTTTCCCAGCTGGGCAAAAATAGTGTCGGATATGTTTTAAAAAGGAAATGGAAAAAAAAAAAATGCATCTGAAATGTAGTTTAAACAGGCAAGAAGTAAATTCTAGAACTCTGCCTTGTTTTGATTACAAGAAGTTTTAAAATACTGAACTCAAACAAGTAGCTTTGAATTCTTGCAAGGACTTTCAGATTAATTAAGCAAAACACTGTTTTATCTCCAGAATCAGTCCTATGAACACTTTTTTTCCTATCATTTATTCATTTTGCCCAGACCAAAATCAACCTCTACCATGAAGGTGTTTTTTTTCCTTTTTCCTATGTGTATATTTTGGTAACTTAATATACAGCTTAGCCCACTTTGGTTATCTATTTATGTTTCTGATAACACTTGCAAATCACAAATACTTTATATTTCTTGGTTTTTTAAAAATAATTTTTTACAAATCAGTCTTTTTTTGGACATTCTTGATGGGTATTGTAACTGCAAGGCACAATAAATCAGTGTCAGAACTTTGTACATTTAGAATTAACATCAACACTGTAACCTTTTTCATTGAAGTAAGTCCATGAAGAGATATCTTATTTTAAAAATAATTGCAAAATGAATTCCAGTTCAATTTCAGGTGCATTCTTCCTTTTCATTTTATTTTCCCATTTTTACTCCGATGGAAGGTATCTATGGGTATCTTTACATTTACACTTTGTGGAAAGTGAACATGGCTCTGAAAAACAGCTGAAGACATGAAATCTGCAGCTAAATTGTATTTCTGAAACTACACGTGTCTCTATTAACCTAGTTTGAGCTAAATTTAAAATTGTTGTAAGAGTACATTAGGGCATTATTTTTTGTAAACACAGTATTTTTATTTAAGCTCTCATCTTGATGTAGTGAATCAGTTTCTTTCCCATAGATTTGTACAGACAATGAAAGAAAAATGGTCAGTTCTACATTTGGTTCATGAATTCAGCACTGAAATACAAAAGGAAGCATATAAAGTTTTAATTTCTTTGTGAATTATTTGACTACAGAACTGTTTCTCTCCTGATTTAAAAAGTTCCACATGAGCTACGATCATAGTCCCATGGGTTTCTTTTCTCTTTCTTTAAAAGTAGGAGTTTTTTTGATGTTGTTTTCTTTGTTGTTTTTTTTCCTGATGTGATGAATATCATAATGGTCTCTAAAAGTAGTGATTACATGCTTATTTAGAATTAGAAAATTTAGCCCAGTGGTGGATTTTCATCTGAGTTGTGCAAAATAATTCCCCACCAATTAAAAAAAAGTTATTTTTTTGCTGAGTCATAACAGAGGTATGAGATATTTAAAGTTGGAATTGCAGGGTTATTATACATGAGAAGTCTTCTTTTACTTCATCTTGTTTGATCTTTTGACCTAAGGTTCTTGAAGCAGCAATCACTTCTAGCTTTGTGCTCCAGTGCTAAATATACTTCAAAATTTTAATACTATATTAACCCTTATGAGTCTTACAGCTAGGGAAGATGAGAAGACAGGGAAAAGAGAAAAATCTGGCGAGAGAGAGCAAATAATCTCATGCCCATTTTTCCTTTGTGACTGGTCCTTCTTGTTACCTGCTGCTGTCTAGAAAACCAGTATCAAAAAGCTCATCTGTCATGCCTTCTGTAACTATCATCTTTTATTTTAAACTATGTGTAAATATGTAAGTGATATGACTGGTGGTATATCACAGACCCAATCAAATTTCTTCCACTACTGTGATACCCACTCTGTCACTGGAAACTGAATACTCTATTTGTTTCTCTCCTGACTGTGTTCTTGTCGTTGCAAGTACTCAGCAGAAACAGTGTGGTGAGAAAGAAGGTGGCACCTCACAAGAAAATATCTCTCTGAATTTCTAAGACAGAAACTATGTTCAGTGTAATTTCTACTCAGCCTCTTGAACAGTACTTTTATTAATTTTTTGTGTAAATATTTTTGTTTGACTGTATTTTTATACTTGTTATTAAGGAAACAATGGCAGATTTTTCCAGAAATCTTACCTATGTCTGCACAGTTTGGGCAGTTTAGTACACTAAAGAAATTTTGACTGGAAATCGCAATGTCTGGTGTTTTCTGTCATGACTTCTTGACGGCTTTGTAGTCTTCACCTAGCCTTAGTTTTGTTTTCAAATTTTTTTTTGTTTGTTTTTGTTGTTTGGGTTTTTTTTTGTTCTTTTCTTTCATTTTCTTAAGAGTGATCATCTTTTAATCCGTTATGTTTTGGGATTCCAATTTTGACAGGCATCTCCAGGTTTCTGGTGGTATTATTATCATGTAATAATTGAATAATTGGTAATAATTATTAAAAATTAATATTCTTGCTGCTTATGAATTGTGGTCAATTGCATTCTAGTACTTGAGTGTTCATGAATCTTTAGTCGTCTGGACTCTTAGGGCAGTTTGGGACAGTTACAGAAGCAGGTTTCCAGCTACCTAGAGGACATCAGTAGGGTCAGACACACAAAGACCCCATCAGGCAGGAGGAAGGAGCAGTTGAGGTGGGCTGTTGTGATCACTACACTTGGGACTGAAGTGTTGCAAGTGCAGTATTTGCACCATTCCCCCCTCTCCATTTGCATATATTGGTATTCAGTAGGTTACCAGGGTAGAGAGGTGAAATTTTGGGAACTGACATTTTTCTTTTCACTGAATGACTTACACTTGAAAATATGATTTAGGAATGCTGATATATGAATCTGTTAAATACTTTTCAGAATTTTCACATTTCTGATGTGAAATGGGTAAAGTTTATCCAACTGTATTTTATTTTTAAATTGAGCTACAGATGTAGTTAAGTGACCTCCAGCTGAAAAATATGCCCTGAAACATTTGTCCCACAATATCTTTTCAGTCCCACACCTCTTCCTTTATGTTGTTGTCTTGGAAAGACACGGAGCCTGTGCTCTGTGCTCTCAGGCAGTGCTCTGGAGCATTAGAGCCTACTGCTGGATTAGTATCTCTATGTCCCTCAAGTCTAACTGAAGATGGAAAACATGAGAGGTTTTAGTGACAGTTTTTACTTAGGCTAGTACAGATTAGCATGCCAAGAAGACATGCTCCAGGTTTTTTCTTACACTTGGAAACAAGAGAGAAAATGGGTTTTCCTAACTTGTATTTGCTGAGTTAAATGAGGTCTCTCGCAAGCCATTCAAGATAAAAGCTACAGGATGTAGAATTGTTCCACTCATAAAGTTTATTCGTTGTTACAAATTTTCCCCTATAGTAGCAGTGCTTTAATTTATGAAAGGACACAAACCCAAAGAAGTCTGCTGTATCATCCATTAATGTCTTGAAGAAGATAATCCCTTCCTTCCTTAGTCTGAAGGGCTTCAGGCAGGGTTGGCATGGGATGAAGTTGGCACTGGCACACTACCCTACCTGACCTGATTTGATTCCTTGTGCTAGACTGAGCACCTAATGGAGCAGGTGGGAGCACTCATTCTGATGGGGAGGCAGTGAGGCTGCCTGTGGGTTTTGTGGAATGACTGTTCCATGACATGGAGAAAGGGCAGCCCTGGCATTCCCATTCCCATAGCTGTCAGCAGACACGCATTCCCTGTTACATCTCTTAGCAGCACCATCTGAAATGTCCATCTCTTTCCAAAGATTGGGCAGGGCGTACAAACACCCTTTAATCATTGGAAAGCAAACACTTCAAAATCAGGACTTCCTTAGGCTGGGCTGTTAGAGCTACTCTGAAGCTCCTGGCCAATGACAGCATGGAATTTACTTGTGTACAGGAGAAATAAGGTGCATGACTTGAAGAGAATGGAAAGTTGGAGCTCCTTTGGTTTTACGTTTTATTATTTTGAATTCAGTGATCCCATCTTTTAAGTTCAGCTCAGCTGAATTCAGTGAGGTGTCACCAGTGAAAATTTGTGAATTTTCTATTTTACTGGTGAAATGTCTGGAGTCTTCTTAGCGCTTGGTTTGGTTACCCATTTCATTTGCAAGTGGAAAAATAGATAGGTCTGCTGAAAATCTCTTTTAAATGTGGAACAGAAGAATAAATATGCCCTTTTAAAACTTTTATTTTAAAGCTGCTGTTTAGTTTAAGTGTAGAACATGTTCCATGATTGTGCCAGAGCATTGCAGGAGTACTGCTAGCATTCAGTTACCTTAAATTATATTCTCAGACTATTTCTAGAGTAGCAGGGAAAGACTGATTCTAACTCTTCACGTTTCCCATTGCAGATCAAGTATTTGTACATGAAAAAGATTTTTGTATTCTGTGTTATGCTTTTTGAAAGATTCTTCATGTATTTGTTGAGTATTCAGTGTTCAGAAGTGTTCAGCTCACAAATGTTGATGAAAACCACTATGTAGGTAGAACAAAATAACCATAGTAACTCTTAAATGGATAGAGCTACTTCAGAAGCATCAGATGATTCGGCCCATTGCTAGAATCTCAATCTTCTACTTACTCTGCCTGTTTTAGAAAAAAAATTCAAATGGAAAAAGGGAATTTTAATAAGCCTTTTGTTCTTGACTGCTCATTGTGAAGTTTTATTACAATGCATAAAATTGGCATGTTTCTATAGGAGCTTGGTGACTTAATGTACTTACTGATTGAAAGTGTGATGAGATAAACTACTGGTAGCTGAAAAGTGTTAAAAAGTGGTCTAAAATGGACACAGATCTGCTGCCTTAATGACTAATCAGTATAAGAAAAAACAGTGAGCCAAAATGGCTCAAGAAAATGGAGCATGGCATTAAAAAGACTAGGGTAAGAAAATCTGCATACCTTCAGAGAAATGCTTGACATGGCATATCTTTTATTTTCTACTATTCTTCAGATGTGTTTCTACCCTGAATAACATCTTTGTAATTCATAGTCTTTGCTGGCATGTAAAGACATTGCACTCTAGCTTTTTGTCATGCTAAGTGCACCAGCATAAATAAAGGCTGCTATTCTATCTGTTATAAGTTAATGTTTCTTTCAAAGTTTACAATTTATTCAACTGAAATCCAGTTTCAGTGCAGAAGTGCATTGTGATTGTGCACTTCTCCTGTGACAATGGGGTGTTTTTGCTTCTTCCATGAACTATCAATAACTTTTAAGGATTTTTTCCCCCAAAGTGACATCTATTCAGGGTTCTTGATTTGCCACATTTTTCCCTCATTCCTTGAAGGAGTAGAGTATGAATTATCTATGGAATTCCAAATCTGAGATTCCTAAAATTAGGCAGCTGAAGATTCTCCTTTTGCTTGTTTGCTATGGTGTCCTTGGCATATAAAAATGCATTGTAAGGTACAAGGTTATATTGTCCTGTCTCAGCTAATTTCTAGACAGTCAGCACTTTTCGAATTGGGAACCAGTTGGGGTTTGGCAGGGTAACACAGATTGGTTTATAACCTTGACATAGTTGACAGCAATTCGGAATGATATTAAATATGTAACAGTGCTTACATTTAATTGTTGTCAGTGATTTCCCTGATGCTATAGCACCATTCTTAACGAAGTGTTACAAATTCACTTTGTTCTATGCCTTTTTAGGTGTGCCATTGATAAGAGGTTGTGAGACTCAGCAGTCACCAAAAAGGATCACTAAAATGTTCTTTTTCTTTGTAGTGCAGATTAGCTATCACAGATCCTGATCCGCCAGTATTCACGTCTTTATCCTTTTATCCTGTTTATTTCTGTAAGATCAATGGGGTTACAGCAACCTCTCTACCTACCAGGGTGCAGGTTTTTAAGAACTTGAATAGGCTCTTAAGAGACAAGCCCTTGATGCTCTGTTGGTCTTGCTCCCTTGTGCCCACATCAAGTCCAGTGTTAAACGTGCCTCACATTTATATTGTGTTGAGACTGCTGCAGTTCTTAGGCAAATAGATTTGTCCCCCATTGCCTTTGCTGCTGCTGTTAGGGAGCTGCTGTGTGCCTCGGATCATCTTTCTATTATGTTTCTGTACGAACTGTCTAATGCCAGGCGAGTCAATATTGTTTCATAAGTCTTATTTATGAAGCTCCTTGAAACTGATTTGTTTGATTTTATTTATTTTTCTTTCACAGTAGGATTTAATATGAATTCTTTTATTCATGGATGAGGTTTCTTCATTTGTTAAAGAATTTTTAAAGAAATGCAAGTTTTAATGAAGTTGTGACGTTCTTCAGTTCTGCTGGGGAGCATCATTCCTTTCTACAGTCTTCCTTTTAGGGAATTTTACAGACTTTCAGCTTTCAAAGCTGAAGCATGGCATACTGTGAACATAGTTTGAATACTTGAATCTGAATATATCACATTCTAAATAGAATCAAGTGCTCTTAGCAGTCTGTATTTCTGGAGTGACATATCACCTGCCATGTACTATTTCATAAAGAGCCTTCTCAGAGTTTCAAAAACAAGTTAAGTTTTGTTGGTCTGAGTAATTTTTTTAATAATGTCTTAAATTAATTGACTCTCTGTATTCAAGATACAATTACGAGGGAATCCCATGAATATGTGTGTGGGGAGGGAAGGGACACTGGGAAACTCCCAGAGGGTCTTTATGCTGTAAATTTCCTTGAAGATGCTTCATAATTAGTTTTTCTTTTTGATTCCATGATATATATGAAAATGTCAAAAATAATGGTATCGGCTCTGCTGGGTAGTTACAGGGCCGGCAAGCTTGGAAAAACATACTTAAAATTAGTAGTATTTTTTGTCTGTTGTGAATTTTATGTTTCATGTATGTAATTTGCTTAGGCTTGGATGTTTTT
>JANRMJ010000079.1:14762082-14775456 GCA_025584955.1 Alethe diademata | reverse complement strand
AAATAGATAAAAAGTAGACAAAAATCAAAGAACCCAGATATGACTGTGAAAAAAAAGTTTTTCTTCTTACTATATTTCCTCTTTTCTAATATTACCTGTATTTTTTATTTATTTATTATTTTTTCCTCAATCTCTCACCTTTTAAGCTCACAGGCTATCTGTAGAGACTTTTTCAATATTAAGGGCGGTGAGCAAAACATGCTTGTGTGCATGCAAGCATATTTTCAATTTTTCTAATGATTATAGCCATGTATTTATCAGTCGTTGAACACAGAAAGATAGAATAATTCAGCACATGAATAATTCAGCTCAAAGTAGTTTTATGTACCAAACCAAATAAGCATAGTATTTTTGAAGAGAAGCTATCATATGCGAATTTCCAGAGCAATTTCTTTAAAATGTTGTTTGTTTGTTTTTCGTTTTTTTCGGCTGTATGTTGCTTTTTATCAGGCAACTGAATTCTTAAATTCTGCTGATGATTTTTGAGGCAAATTGTTAAGATTATATTTCTGATGTGTTCTTTGTATCTGCCCAGGAACTTTTTTTTTTTTTAAATAAACCTTAACAACTCTAAAATATGTCCTCTCTGTGATTTTGAGTGGCAGTAACATTTTAACTATAGACTTCATTTACACTTCCCACAAAAAATGTTTTCTATAATTTCATTCAATTAGCCATATAATTTTTAGAATAATTTGTGAATATTATGAAGCGTTGACTTAGACCATAACTCACTGATTCCTTCCTGGAAGAATAATTTATTCACATATGTACTTTTAGATGTTATTTCCTGGATTTTTGTGCCTCTGTGCTATTATGATATATAAGCGACTTAAATGTATTTGCTATTACAAGAACTTCGTAGAAACAAATGGATTTCATTTAGAGCCAAAAGCATTCAACTGATGAACAGTTACAAATTTCATGCAATATCATGCAATAATCAGTGATCTTGAATTGTGGTGATAGTGTTGGAGTTTTTTGTAAATATTGGCCTATGATCTCTTCAATTAAACGACTATCAAAAGCAAAATTCAGATTCCAATATGGTATGGAATTTTATTTATTTTAGTCACAGCTTAAATCTATTCTTAACAACCCAAATCTATAAGCATTGAAACAATTGTGCCTCATAAAGCAGTATTTCTTGGACTTTTTAAGAGGATGGTATTGCATGCTATCAAAAGAAAGCATTTAGAACCAGTTTCATCTCAGAAGTTTTATTCCACAGGAAATTTAATGTAATTACTTTAATTTTCAATTCCTTACCATTATTTCCATGTTTGGAAGATTAACCTCCTCAGCTTCAGAAAGACATCAGCTTTAATTCCCCAGAAGAAATATTCTTCATTATTTCTGCTGATTTCAATGAGATCATTACACTGCCATATTGTAATTAGGACAGTTGATTTGAAGCTCTGCTATGTGGCAATGTGAGCTGGGGAGAAAACATCATGTAAAAAGAACTGTGGTTAATGAAGCATCCACTTAAATCTCAAAGTGATACTTTTAGGAGGAGTAAGGATCATGCAAGAGAAAACTTTTTTTGGCTTTTCTGCACGCACTTTCCTTTGCTTCCAAAAACCACATTTGCTGAGACGTGACATACAGATCTAGTGAAAAACAACAATAGTTTCAGATACAATTTTTGTAAATATGAAAAATTTCAAGTTTCTGTGTACATCCAATCTTTTAGTTGGTCTTCATCTCCTATGAAAAAATATCTGATTTCATTTGGTATTCACAGAGGTGGGAAGATAAAAATATTACTGCCTTAAAAAAAATTTAAAAAAGAAGGTCAGGAAAATACTGAGATTGAAAGAAGTTGGTTACATGTGTCCCATTTGTACAATGATGATTGTACAAGTATTTATAAATGCATAGAAAGGATTTTAGCTGCTTTGTGTTTATTCATTTTGATTTAATTGCACTGTTTGATCCAGGGGCCTGGGGACTGGATAATTTCCCACCCATTTCAATGTAAGTTACAGTCAGGGCACTGCTCTGTTCTCTCTCCTAAATACCTGTCTCTGTGGAAAAGACCTAGTGTGCTGAGGGTAGAGTGTAATTTCCATCAAAGTTATGCGTTAAAAATGAAACTAAAAATGGGTTCAGGGTTTGAGAGACTTGAATGATCAAAAATGTTGTGGAATAATTTTGTCATGCATGCATTTTTTTTTTTTTTTGTGAAGACTTTGGTATTTCCTAAGGTTCTCCCTGCATTGTCTTGGCATTTAGATATATTTTATTCTAAATTTCTTGGTAAATGTAAGTCTGGTATTTATTTCTTGTTTTAGATTCACTAAGGATGAAAACTGCTTGTTTAAATGTGTTAAAATTGTGGAACATAGACTTCAGAATCTGATATTAATTTCTAAAAATGCAGATGTCTGTTATTTGAAAAGCTGTAGGCAGTGATAATTTTTAGGATTCTCATTGCTTGTTCAACTGCCTTTTTAGCATAGTGGGAATCCCTGCCTTGGTAAAGACTGATGGGGAATCAATTATTTCTCTTCTCTTGTTGCTGTCAAAGTATATCTTCCCTTTAATAAAAAAACAGTTTGTCTTGCTCAGCTAGTTAGAAAAATCTTGCATGATATTTTGAGCCATTTTGAGACTGACTGTATCTCCTAGCTACCTTCTTTTTAAGATATAAACAATTATGAAGGATAATAAATGTCCCTTCTAGCTCAGCTCCACACTCAGAGGTCTCCAGCTTGAGTTCACTGATGCTGTCAGTGGAAATATTTGACCCATCAAGAAGCTTGAGCTGATGTTCAGGTGATGCTGATGATATAATGCTGAAGTGGGAACAGGCCTACTCTTCAAGCTGCCAAAACTCAGTCTCTATGTTAATGTACAGATCCAGTGTTATTTGCCATCTGGTCACACTCAGTTTGGTACTATGACTTAAGGAAAAGAGTTACAGCTGAACTTTGTCACAGAGGCAGGCTGTTCATATTCCATGTTTATGTCTTTCAGACAGCTGTGAAATGCTTTTAGTTTGTTTTTACTTTGCTTCACTTAAGATAAATGCTTAGTCTAATAAGGTACTTCGTGTCATTAGTTTAAGTCAAGAATGAGACCTCCACCTCTGAGAATTAGCACTGTAATTTTATTTCCGAATCCTGAATCCTTTTTCACTAGCTTGCTTTTTTCATTGTAGAGATTAAGTGACTGCTCCTCTCTATTTAGATGTCAAGACAGGTCCCACACATTTATCACGAGGATAACAAAACCACACATTCTGAGAGTGAAGTCATGCCCTCTGTGTGAGAGTTGATATTTAGTATGGCATTGGTCGATTTACAGAATTTATATATGGTATTTGCAGAATTTATTGCATACTTTATATATGGTAAATAAATATTGCAGAATTTATATATATGGTAAATAAATATTACTTCCTGGTTATATGTGACCTTTTCAAGTCTTGCCTAAATGTTCCTTCAGTAAAGCAGTTATATTAATCCTTTCAGGTTTAACCTGTCACATTTTGATTTTGTTGTGCTATTCTTTCTGATCAGCAGAAGCTGGCTTCTATTTGTACATTTCCTTGAATTGGAATAAATGGGACCTCTATTATAAAACCTAATGTCAGACTGACTCCATCTAGAAAGTAACAGATTTTAAAGGTCACATAAAATAGGCCATTCTCAGCTCTTTTTCTCTGAGTACGTTTGATTAAAAATAGTTTGCTCTGTTTATTAAATCACTGGTGTTTTCCCTTCAGGGCCAACTAAAGCAGAAGCAGACCTTTGCATTTGTTGCCCGCTTAAGATCACAAACACAATTGGATTAGATAATGCTATATACCTTTTCCCACTACTAAATTATCAATGATGAATAATTTATCATAAAATTAAGCACACATATCAGGAGTCAGTTGAGTGTAAAATGTTACCCTGAGGGCATAGCCAGGCATTTCAATCAATGTGTGTTTACATCTGCTTGTGCAGATGTATTTCCAGTGTAGAGTGTGCTAACCTGCAACTTTTAAAGAAACTGACTTTGGTAGGAGTTGCATCAGACCCGTAGTGTCCCAAGTGATATTTATGAAGAATTTCTTTTGAAGTCGACTTGTCAAATATGAAATAGATAAAGACAAAAGCCTATGGTTACCTTTCATTGTTTAAAGAAGATCAAGAGATGGATGCTCAAAAAGAGGCACTGTACTCTCCCTTTTATATTATTTTAATTCCAGGGTAGCTTTGCTGCAACTACTATCTTAAAAGTAAACATTCAGCTCAGATAGGAAAATTCAGGTCCTATGGTTTATAATCTCTGTTTGGTTGGTGCTCTGAGGGATAAACCTTATAATTTTGGGTTGACCCAGAGACTCAATCGAAAAAACCCTAGTCACTTTTATAACTGTTATTTTGCCCTGCAGTCTAGCTTGGAGTTCCACTGCTGTAAGAACAGCTTCCAGCTTGCCTTCCGGAGCTGCGCACGTGCAGTTCTCGTTTTTTCCTCACTGTGGCTGTTTAACATTCCAGACTCCACACAGCTCACTTGGTGCAAGTGCCATTTCATGTTGTCCGAGGCCTGTTACAGATATCCATTTGAAGACTAAACCCAATATAGTCTTGTGATGCTAAGCACCTGTAGTGCTTCTGTGAAGTGGAAGAAGTGTCTGCATGAACTGAATGATGTGACATTTGGATAAATTTTTCTAGAAGATTCTGAAGTTTTTTCCTCCATTTAGTCAGAATTAAATTCTAATGATTTATATAAATTAATTTTTATGTAAACTGAACCTAAACATCAAAGGCAGTGGAATAACCATCCCTGGAAGTGTTCAAAAAGCAATGGATGTGGCACTTACTGCCATGAACTAGATGGCAAAGTAGTGTTCAGTCAAAAGTTAGACTTGCTTATCTTGGAGGTCTTTTCCAACTTTTTCATGGTTCTATGATCGCATGATTCTGAACTAAACTAAAAATCACAGCTGAACAAATATCCCATACCAATTACCAGGAGGCAGGAGAGGTAACCTGTGCATTCCATGACAGCAGTTCAACAGCTTTTGTGTTCATTTGGTTAAACTATACATGTGCTATTAACTTAATATGACAGCCCTCAAATGCTATTAATGCACGTGGGCTGGTAAGAAAGGAAGAGTTTTTCCATCTCAGGCTCAGAAATCAAAGTTAGAAGGACCAATTTGATGTATATACTCCATTATAAATGTGAGGAAGGAATGGTCTGCTTTCTGCTTCTTATGTGGGAATAAAAAGAGTCATTAATAAAGTGTGAGTGAAAACTGAGTTAAAACATGTGAAGTCTGACTTCTTCTGCAATTTCTTGTTCTCTGTGAGCAATGTGCCAAAATACTGGAAACTGTTAATCTGTGGTTTCATATTAGACTGTATAGGCAACAGATAAGTGAAAAAAGAATAGTATGCATAAATGCAGATAAAATGTTACCATGTTGTGCAGTGTAGATAATATCCTGGATATGTTCAAGCATTTTTAACACTGAACACTATGCTTCATAGAGGCTACTTCTGGAGCAAACAGTTTCAGAAATTATGGAAGTTTGCAGTGGTGTACACAGACTTTTGGCAGTCATTTCCTTTGATGGATTTGGTTTTGTACAAAATTTCCAACCTTTTAACATTCTTGCAGTATGTGACGATTTTGGCAGAGGCACACTGATAGCGCAAAGGCTTTGAAGAAAACAGTGACAAGATAAAATAGTCCTTGAAAAGCCTAAACCCAACACTACAGTGTCTAAGCCCACAGTTGCAGTGGCAGGATGAGGATTTGGGAACCTTGGGTATATGAGACTGCTGGGCTTTGGACTCTGGAGAGTTTTGCCAGTCAGGTCTTTCCCTGGGTCTCTTACAGTAAAGCCTACTGGGAAACCTGAGGGAAAACTTCCCACACTTTTCATGTGATCAGAAATTATCTGTTCTTTGCAGTTGCAGTATAGGAACCATGTAGACAAAGTACAACCTCAGTGACAGCTAGTGTTCAAAACCAGTAGTAATCCTTGCTATTTTTGCCAGTTTTTCAAAGTAAAATAATTTCAGTGCACACATCCACTATTTTGGTTCGTAACAGCTACTGAAACTGAAGCTATTGAAATAGCTGTAATATAAATATATTGCTTAGCAAGACAAATGTGTAATAGTGACACTTTATTTCCATTTACAGTATCTCCTAAATATTATCAGTGTTATCTTCTCAATTTTGACAGCAGCTAGATGGTATTTGGATAGGCTTTATGTTACCACCCTGTATTTCCAATGACTGCTGAACTGGAATTTGGAATACACTCTCTTTAATTCCTCAAGACTTAAAATCATGTTTTGTACATAGTTTTAGTGTCTGCGATATGTTTCTAATATGCAGGTTTTGAGTTTTGTGATTCAGAATAAAGACTGCCATTTTCAAACAACAACCAACTCCCATGAACAGAAAGTTAAAAGCACACCATAATGTGCTCTCTGTATTTCTAGTTGCTCTCATTTGCAATGTGGGTACTTCATCTCTGCTTTCAGTTTAGATATGTAAAAGTTAGGGCACAAACATTTCATCTTTTATGTGTGAATTTTTTTATTTAAAAACGCAAAATGTCAATACCAATATGCCCATATATCTAGCAATCTGACATTTTCAGCCCTAAATCCTCTGGTTTCTATGTCTAGCCACACTATTAAATAGTATTTCATACTTAAAATTCCTTGGAGCACCAACTGGACATTCTTCAGCTTCTAAATATAACTCCTGCATAATGATAATTATGCATATTACATTGTTATATATTTAGATGATTGAAGTATGGAGTATGTCTGTATTTATAGATTCGAAGTACATTAAAACCAATATAGCAGAGAAGTGCTAAATGCATTTTTTTTTTGTAGCACATTGGCAGCTGACTGCTGTTCCTCATGCAAGCACTGTCCAGCAAATTTGCCGATGACAAACCTGAATATGTCTCTGTTGTTTCTGAGAATTTTATGTGTGATTTATGCAGATGCAAATGATTTGTGTCTTAAGAATGGAGGAATACATTGAATTCTAACTGACTGTATTAATTTGATATGAATTTAGCTACTACAGTAACCTATATAGTAGCCATGGACTTATCAGTATTTTAGGAAAATGCTAATGGTTAAGAGCTATAAACTACCTTTTTGTCATTTTTGATTGGTGAACTCGTATATGCAAATTGGATTAAAAGTATAGAAGTAGAAAACAAAAAGTGTAACACTTGTTCCTTCACTCAGATTTTTCTGCTTTTGAGAAAGTAATAAATGCAAAGGGTTCTAAAGGGGTCATTAAATCTCCCACAACTTTTGAGTATTTAAATACCAAACTCACAGGCAAGTAATAGTATCACTAGCTTTACTAGGTATTTTTAAATTTATGAACCTTGCTTCAATTGCAAGGAGTTGGAGGCTTTAAGAAAACACTGTAGTGGGTGATTTCTATCCAATATATGCCTTTTCCAGCAGCTTACATAACACTGGCATGCAGCCAAGAGTCAGGTGTGTCAGTGTGGTTCTCTGTTGAAATTAATGTGCTCAAATAATTGATCTTGCCTTAGAAACCTCGGCTTTTTTAGAAGTTCAAGATGACATGTTTTTTCCTCTAGCCTACCTGATGAGAATTAAATGAGTTTCATTTCTGATTTGCAACATGTACATCACCTGTAATTTTTGTCTGCAGATTTTCCATATGACGTATGATCTGGCCAGTGCAGTGGTGAGAATCTTTAATCTGATTGGAATGATGCTCCTGCTGTGCCACTGGGATGGTTGTCTACAGTTTTTAGTACCATTACTCCAGGATTTCCCACCAGATTGCTGGGTGTCCCTAAACGGTATGGTTGTAAGTATTGTTCATTTTTCATTGTGCTTTCTAAACATTACTTTCCTAAACAGTTAGCTTCAGAATTTAGTGTAAAAACACATGACTAGTAATATACTGCCCTGCAATTTATTCAAGATTACTTTCATATTTTGTTGGCTCACTTGCTAATGAACTAAAGCTTGTTTTGTCGTCCTCATGGTCAATAAAATGATATTGACTTGTTGTCAGTAAATGAGCCAGAAAATACTCTTAGATTTAAAGTCATTCCAGTTTATTAACCCTTATTCCCTTAAAAAAAAGCCACCAAAAGAAATAGGGAAACACTCAGTTCACCACTGCATTCAGTTTAGGCCATAGTTTCTGAATGCCAGGTAGATAATTAGGGTTAGTTTCATGCAATGTTATCCTCAGTTTGTAAACTTCTGAGTCATGTAATGACCCATTGTTCCAAACACACAGATCAAGATTTTTATAAGTAAAATAAGATAAATAGACTCAGTTGTATGATGGTTTTCTGTGTGGGAATAGAATGTTCAAGGACAGAATGTGATTGTGTGTTATTTATAAAGATGGGTAATGATTTTCTATTTAAAGGACAATGGCTGTGACAAATAGATATATATATACATTTTATCAAGTCAGATAATGTGACAGTATATAGAATATTTTTATAGGACGTACAGTGAAATTGTTGGAATGGGCCTATAGCCAAAAGAAAAGGCCCCAAGCAGCTCTCTCATTGGTAATCTGAAAATACGTGTCTCTCCAGTTTTTGTAATCTTAGGATCCATAAACCATTACCTTTACTGTAGATGGGCATCTTGCTCAGTGTCACATGTTCCTACTGTAGAACCATAGCAGTATTTATTCCTTTAGGAACATGATACTGCACATTAATGTGGGAACTCCTTGACTAAGACTGTCAGTCATACAGACAAGTATTTGCAGTCATCAGACAACATCTTTAATGATAACCAGCATGTTTGCTGACACCTCACTGTGCCTGCTTTTCTAAAAAAAATCCTGACATATCTTCAAAAATGGGATTGCTACAATAAAAGTAGGTCATTGCAGTGCTGACTGGCACATCTTTCCATTCTCTTGTATTCTGTATTCTGCTTTCTAACATCTTCCATTCACATTTACAAAGCATAAATTTTCTACCAGCTTTTTAAAGATCTGGATGAAAATCATGCTAGCGAATGAAAGGAAGCCTTGGATTACACTCAATTGAAGTATTCAACTTTTAGAAAACACTAAACCGTTAAATTCTCTCTGCTCCTTAAGAGCTACATTCAATCTTAAGAAAGCTGTACACACTGTGAACATGCTTAGCCCCTTCTTTCTGCCTACCCACATTCAGGGTTATTTTTTATGGAAACAATATTCTCTCTCTGTACTGTCCACATAATATTGGAAAGATCCTTTCTGAAAGTTGCAGCATTAATCTTTTTTTTTTTTTTATCAGCAACTGAATTGTATATGTTGAATGAACATTGAGGAGAAATTTGCATATAAAGTTCACAGCGTAGGCAGTGTTTCAGGCCATTGGCAAGAGAAAGAATGGTGGGCTGTCAGCCTGGAATCAGGAGCATATAAAACCAGTATTAGGAAAACAGTGACTTCTAGACATGTCATGGTGTTACAAGACATTTTCTAGTTGTTTTCCAGTCTCCGGGAATTAATTCTTTAACACTAAAAAAAGACAGTGAAGCTGTCATGGAATATCAGTCCTCTAAAATGATAGCAGAAACAGAAGGAGGTTGATAATGGTGATCATGATGGTGGTTAACTGCTTTTGTGGTGTATTCAGAGTCTAACTGATACTATTTTATTTTTGGAGTGATGTGGGAGTTTGAAAGGGTTTCATGTTCCTATACTGCAATAGCTTTCTCAAGAGGGAAAACTCACTCTTCTGTATACTGTAGCATACAACAGTTTAATCCACTCTGAATTTTAACTTTTGTTACTGAGATGACAGCATCTGGTACTGGGGTTTGGATACAAAGTAAAATTTTATACTTATTAATTGTGATCACTGGCTTGAAGACATATTCAAGCCAATGTGTGCTTAGCCAGAAAAGTCAGTTTTTCCAAAATGTGAGTCGGTGAGTCAAAGCTTTTGCAGATGATCTGTTAAAAAAGGAAGTGAGGAAGTCAGAAGGGTGACATGGCATCTCCTCAGCTGACACAGCCAAGCCTACTCTTCCAGTCCATAGTTCCATTCTGTCTTGTACATTAGTTGTTTTAGGCTGCAGAGTCCAAGAACTTTTAAAAGCCTTCTCTTGAAAGCTGTTTTGTCTGTCTGAACTGATACACGTAAGTATCCAAATGCCTTAGGATGCTCGTGGTTTTAATTTATAAATACTGTAAAGGAAAATATTCTTGATTAAATTTAATGTCACAGAGGAAGAGGAAAATGAATCCAGGTTGCAAGTTGCTTACTACCTTTTTGAACAATGTGACTGAGTGCAATTAAAACAAAATAAATTAGTTGGATTTTTGTCTTTGAAAGGTTGATAGAAACCTTGTAATGCAACATGAAGGAGATTATAAAATGGAAAGCCCTCTCTGTAAAAAGGGGATAAGATCACCACTGGTTAACACTGTACCAACTTACAGCCTAAGTAGTTCAACAGAATTGTTCAGATCCCGCTAATATACTCTTTGCCATGAAAATAATTCTGGGCCCATATTGTATCTGTACTCTCAGCTTGAACCTCTTGGTAGCTCCTAAAATAGGCCCTCACCATGCAATGAAATGACTGCCAGAGCTGACATCTTCAAGAATATTGGTGTACTGGTCATTAAAAATAAGAACCCTGGTAAATGTAATCTGAAAGTAAGTAGCAGCTGTTCCCCCCTGCCTGCCCCTTTTATGTCACATTCCAGCCCATCTATTACAGACAAAATAACAGTAAGTTACTTACAGGAGGGAATGCAGCTCTTCAATGCCATTTTAGTTTTTTCAACACTAGGATTTTTTGATTCCTAAAGAAGGTCTTTTCTGAAGAAGTTCACAGACTTTCTTAGTAATGCTGTCTAATTTGTCCTTGGCTCAGAGAGCCTATTATCTGCAGCTCCCTCTGTAATTTATCCTCAGCTTTCTGATCTGCATTGCTTTAGACTAGTGTACTTCCATAATGACTGCTATACTAAACATTTTTGTCATGCCTCAGAGTTTGAGTCAGAAGTTCCTTATAAAATTAAAAGTAAAAAAAAAGTAGATAAAAATAGGTACACACAAAAGCAGAAAAGCACAGGGGTCCTCTGCTACAGTCAATCTACAGAAAACAAGCTTCTGTATTCACTTTCAGGCGCAGTAATTGCAAAACCAGTGTGTGGGTCCCAGCTGATGAACTCACCTAGTCATGTCTTATATGGGAAGGGTTAGTAGGCAAGTACAGATGAGAGATGTCACTTTTGCCACTGATGCCATTGGCCATCTAAACATCACAGCCTATAATAAAGCATACCTTGCAGCAGATAATTACTAACAGCATCTGAAGATTCCCAACCTATATTTTTCTGTTTGTATTTGCAATAATTAGTTGTATGGTTAGGAAAACAAATGGTCTCTTAAGGAAGGTACTTACTTGGGCTTTACAGATCTTTTATTTATAATGTCCCCTTTTTGAGATAAAATAATAGCAGAGTGGTATAGAATTTAACTCAAATGGTGAGTTTTTTACAAGCCAAAAGAGATTGTAAAGCTTTTGGAAAGGCCTTACTTTTCTGGCATTTCCCCTGGCAGTCAGCCGATGTTTGCTCAGCAAGAGCCCTTCAGGTACTCTGATTTATTTTGTTTTGTCTTTTCCTTTCTGTCCTTGGAGTTGGAGTGTTTGCAGCTCTTGGAGTGTTCTGGGATGTATTTAGTAACCTGAGATTTTGCATTGTATTGACGCCCATTTGTGTCTCATGATTTCCTCAGGGGCAAAGTAAATCAGACATCAAATCCCTCATGGTATCAGCATTGCTAGTAAAAGAATTTGGAAATTTCTGCTGAAGAATCTGGAAGTCTCTCTCATTATAAAATGAATTACTTAAATGAATATTTGATAGAGAAATTCAAAGAGGTAGGAGATGGTTACGATTTATAATGCCCTAAGAACTATGCTAACATATATGTAATATATAAAAAAGCTATTTAGTATACCATCCAACACTATAATTTTAATTCTCAACATTCCTTACACCACTTCCAATTACATAATCACTTTTTTTTTCCAGTAAGATCTCTGCTTTACTTAGTGGAGCTCAAGTATTTCATTACAGTCCTTTTAATCTGTTATTCTGCATTGGATTTTGTCTTTTTGATAATGCATAAGCTTAGCACCTTCTTCCCTTTATGGAAGCTAATTTTCTTATGAGATTTTTCTGCATTTGATCATTATGTGATAGTCATCATTTAGAGCTTCACAAATGTTTCTGAGTACATTTTTATTATTATGAAATATTCTAGAGCCATATTTAAAGCATTAGATTCCTCTGATTTAATTTGCAATCCTGAGCAATAAATACTTATATAAATCAAATCTTATACTGTGTGCTTAAAAAGTATGGACTGTGTGGGAATCATCTGATTCCTAGAGGCACTGAGGATCTTATGAGGTATACTTCTATTCTAATGTATTTTTTACTCATATAGTTATATTAATGTGTGCCTATTTAGTTAGTGCAGTGCTTCTTGGAACTGATAAAAACATGAAATTACAAATCAGAGATGGACTGGGATCAAAATTAGCGGATTTGCTCAAGTCAGATACTCTGTTTTCAACACAATTTGGAAATATGGTGGTATTGGTAATTACAATATATAACTGACATTCTTGGGCCTAAGACACACATATTTTTATATCTACAGTGAGTAATTCTATTGCTTCTGTTATGTGCAGCTGTTCAGAATTCAGTTGTTAGTCTCTCCTGCCCTCAGCACTGACCTAGTCACTGAGGTCTGTCTGCTTCTTCCTGCATTAAGATGATGAAGTAATGACCTGTTTCCCTGGTCTGGCATGAAGCGATAGACCTAAAAATATATTAGCTTAGGAAAACATATTAATTTGTGTGATTTGACACAAGTAAAAGAAACTGCAGAG
Source organism: Alethe diademata (assembly GCA_025584955.1). NCBI lineage: Eukaryota > Metazoa > Chordata > Aves > Passeriformes > Muscicapidae > Alethe > Alethe diademata. The sequence continues at coordinate 14,762,539 of JANRMJ010000079.1, read as the reverse complement.
GAAAATTTTGTGGATGTGCAGTGCTAAATGACAAGGTAGGTTTAATCCAGACTGAGGACGTGCATTAACTGCAATACCAAAAATTTATGCCAAGCTAGTGGGGACTAGAGAAACAGGGTATCCGAGGACACTGTTGATTTAATTCAGTGTGTCATGACCAATGAAGAGGAAAACAAATCAGGTTCTCATTTTTACCACAATTGCTGAGGATCTAGGAAGCCCACATAGGTTTTGACTTAAGATTTGTTCTGACAGGCTAGCAGGTAGTCTGCTATTGCAGGACTAGAATGGAAAGTAGTAATAATTTTAATAATTTTTCTTTCCAAACTTCTTGTTTCTTTCCAGCCTCTTTGGTGTAATATTCTATATATTTTTTGATGTCTCATATACTTTGGGCTGTATTTTTGACAGTAGATTGATTGATGTGCTTTGATAAAAGCAGTTATTAGATTTCCCC
>JANRMJ010000079.1:14747736-14761989 GCA_025584955.1 Alethe diademata | reverse complement strand
CTAATTCAAATGTAGAACCTTAAGAACTGAAAAATAAAGGTGCTAAATTGACTACAGTGAGGTTTAAAAATTTTTAAAAGTTTAACAATAGGTAAAGTTATGCTTCAATATCTGGATTATAACTGCCTCAAAAGGGAAAACAGTCATTCAAATAAAGTATTCCCAGCTTCACCAACTCTGAAAATCGTTTAGCATTGCAAACTCAACTATTGTCATAAGCCCTGCCACTTTACCTTGCTCTCACTAAAATGCTTTAGTACGGATGTAATTATTTAATGCTGCTGGTGGTAGTTGTTTCAGCAGATACTGGTGCTTAATGCAACCAAGAGGAAGGATCCAAATTAGGACATGTTTGTAAGTGTTGATTGTAGCACTATGTTGCTGATGTGATAATAGGTGCTAAAGAGTAAATTCTGTAATGAATTAGTTGGCTGCCTTGCAGCTTCTGTTTCTTTCAGATCGAAAGCTTCCCTATACGGGATGAGAATAATGAAACAATTACTTAGATGGAGCATACCAAAGCAAGTTGATACACTTGAAAGATACTAATTTACTTCCACATTTTTTCTGTGTTTTTGAAAGAGCTAGTAGAAATATGTCAAGGAGCAGATGCAAGGAGGAACTTGCTTATTTGTCATCAACATTTAGTTTTCATGCTTCTCCCTCAAGAATCATCACAACTTATAAATGCTTATGCTGCAGTATATTGTGGAGGAATTTCTACTAACTGTAAACTACAAAATATTTTATGTAAGCCTTACACTGGAAAGAATAGAAGAAATTGCACATTGTATTGTGAAGCCTAGTGATGTGTTTGCTAGATATTCAAGGGAAAAATAACAGACTTCATAAAGTGTGCCCTATGCCCTTTCTTTAGTAAAAAAATGTGAGCTAAAGTAAAAACATAAATTGGATCTATCATGTTTCAGGGCCTTGTATCCCACATTTGCCCTGGAGTAAATATTCAGGAGGTGTTATAAGAAACACATGGCCAAAAGCAGATTCTTTGTTGTAGAAAGGAGTGTTCCCTTTGTTCTGGGGGGAGCTGGATCAGTCTGCTTTGCTCTGTAAATTTAAAATATTTATCTGCATGTAGTGCTACTCTGGACTGAACTGGAATATAAATGTGAAAAAAATTACTTTGAAGTAGCTCTCCATAGGTGGCCTTTTCTCTTGTGATTGGAGTATCCAAAAACTGAACTCTTGGAATATTTATGCCAGACCAGGTTTCCCAGAATAAACCCAGTGCAGATATATCCAGATGAGTACCATTCATATACAGCTGTTCTTCAGCAAATCTTCCCTTTTTTCACTGCAAACCTTAATTAAAATGCACAGCCTTATTCTTGATCCATATGATTTAAGACTGCACAAAAATGTGGTTTGCACAAGGTGCATATTTTTGTCAAGGGGTCATTATCACAATCAGATTTTCTCAAGATCACTGATGTTACTGCTTTTACCTGATGGGTTTTGCCATGTCAAATCTGAATTTTCTTCACACAGCTATTCAACATCTGACTCATTCTAATCTTTAAAGTGCATCTGGAGAGAAGTCTCTACTGGGATGCAATTAGACATGAAAAAATGGCCATCTGAAATTGCACATTTAGAATGCTTACATTTATCAAAGCGAGATACCTTGTTCTGGTTCACATAGTTCTAAAAAAAGTCACTCTGATACATGAGAAACTTGAGATACAGGTCTGTGTTTACCAGACGTGTGTCAGTAGTCTGTAGGATCTGTAATCTGGATTCCCAAAATCCCAGATGAAGGAAATAGGGTTTTGTGATATTTCTTTTTAAAATCTGGTTATTTATGAACTTCTCTCTCTGTGGAAATTTCAATATTTCATGCTTTCAATTTAATTTGAATATGAATGAAGCTAAAAGCTTCCCTCTACAACTGGAAGACTCAATTTGCCTTCACTTCTGGTTACCAAAACATGAGAAAAGCAGGAAATATATGGCATTATATTTTCTTCCATTTGTTTTAATGTACAAATTCACCTTCATGTCTGAAATGGGTTTGCCCATACTATTTATACATATAAGCCAGCAATATACACAATTCATTTGGGTGATGTATTTTGCCTCTTTTAAAAATATAGAATAATTTTCTTTAAGATTGCTCTCTTCTATGTGCTTTCCTGCTCTTCTTGCTTTCTCTCACACATACTCATTTGAGCAGACTCAACTTGAACTAATTCATATAGAGGTCTAAATCTTTCAGAAAATTGAATCTAACAGAAATTATGGAAATTTTTTTAATAGGAAAATCTTTATATTCTCTGAAATACGCAGCATCTTATTTAATGTTCTTGTTAATGAGTAAATTTTTAATATCTTCTAGATATGTGTACCGATGTTTACATGTTAATTGTAACAGCAAGCAGTGAATACTTTTAGTACCAATAGCTTAAACTACTGAATGCCCTTTAAATATTTTGCTTTCTTTCTGCTATCTAGATTTTTATATATGTTCATTTATGCTTTAGGAGATATTATTGACGATCTAAGGAAAAGAACCAAGCCCTATGGTGAAACTTTCTCTGGCCGTATGCATATTTAATAATTTGCACTGGGTTTCTTTTCCTCATGTGAGAGGAAGCAGTATTATCATTAAAAAGCTATTAGTATTTCTCAAAAAAACTTGATATAAATATTGTACTAATCTATCTAATTTAGCTGCAAAAGTAAAGCCATTTCCCCCCAAATTAAAAAAAAAATATTATTAATATTACCTTATTTTTTTTCTCTTTGTTTTGAATTGCTGGTGTTTATTACAAAATATTCATTACAGTCTCCTGCAAAGTGGATTGGAGCAGAGAGAGATATAAAATATGGGGCCTTGTTTAATAACACAATATTCTCTGTATTTTGGGGTACTGCTTACATGAGGGAGTTGCTTTGAAACAATCTCTCTGAAAGCCAGCAGTTGGCATTAGAATGAGATAAAAAATAATGCCCATATTCTTCACAAATGACTCATGTTCCCTTTCCAATCCATCACATTCATCATTTTAGTCACTGTGTTTGATCTTTTATATTTGGAAGACGATGAAGTTAGCTTGCACTTTGACAATAGTACATATAATCAAAACAGGATTATCTACATTGGTACAGATAGGGAGGGAATTAACATGGCTGGTTTTGAACAGCTGGCTACTTAGTAGTGATGTTTTCAAGTGGAGTGCACTCAGACTGCTAGTTCAGTTTTACAAAGAGTAATTTGGTACTGGTCAGGAATAAAGGCAGTGTACCACTCATTTGTCACTCTTTTCATTAGTATGAAATATCCCTCTGCTTATCTCTAATAGTAAAGGACTTTAAATTTTTCTCTAAGATACAACTAGAAAAGTTATGGCAAACCTAAACTCAGCTAAATGTTGCTAGAACAATGTTGACAGAAGAATATTTGTGGGAGTTTCCTGTCTATTTTAATAGCTTTTCCCAAGTGTTCAGAAAATAAGTTCATTATCCTTGATAAAAATGTTTGCTTAAGATTTATGTGAGAGAGCTCGCCCTGGAAATGTACACTCAAGAGCAATGAGTAGACATGCTACATTTCCAGAAGGTAAGGACAGATTTGAGCCTGGAGTTTTTTGGACCTGTGTGGATGTCTCTACATGACCTCTCATAACTATACTATTCACCTAAATGCTGCCTGTCCTCTACCACCATCGCTGTATATGAAACACAGATGAAATACAGAATATTTAAATGTGCTTTTACCTTCTTGTTACTCTCTAACTCTAATAGTCATGGCTTTACTCTTGCAGGAAAACCATCCTGCTGCTACCTACACTTTTGTGCATATAAAACTTGAGATAAATGAATTAATTTCTGAGTTGTATGAATCGGCAAAGTGAGGTTCCCATACGTGTTTGCAGTCTTGACAAAGAAGATGTTTATGGAAACACATAAATGCTGAGAGGAAGTGCCTTTACACTCAACAGTGTATTGCTCCTAAGTAAACATATTTTGCAGATCAATAAAATACCCTAAACCTAAGCCGCTCTTGTTGAATTTTCGTGAAGGAAACCCTCCCACCCACACAGAGTGACATGGGGAGGAGAAAGAAGGAATGTGACAGTTTAAATAGAAATAGAACATCTGAGGTTGGGTTTTTTTCTATGCATGAGCCACTGCACTCAACCATTGCAACATAATTTGAGGAAACATAAAGTTGGCATGTGTACAGATAAATAAAAGATGAAGGGTTTCTAGGTTTTAACAAAGCTTGTTTTTTTTACTCTTTTGCTTTAAAAATCTTTCGGACTTGGTATAAGAATGTTCTCACTGCTTACTCATACAGTAAATACGTAGACATCTGCCCAGAGGCTATCTAGAAAATGCTCTTAAAAATTTTTCATTAATAATGTTAAAGACAAAAAAATGTCACTTACAATGGTGACACTGAATGCAAAATCTGAATTAGAAACTAAATATGCATGGTATCAATTAAAAACTTACACAAATGCAATGTGTGTGTTTCTAATCAATAATGACTCTCAATATTTTAAGAAGTAATTTAAAAAGCATGGTATTTTACTGTTTGGAAGAATGAAATCTGCCTTGATGTATATTCTCTGATGGCGTTCCCTCCACTGAGTGACCTTGTTCCTTTTAACAGTTTTGACTGTAAAGGTTGGATTTGAAAAATACTGTCTCATATTTTTTTTAAGAAATTTTGGGATTTTTATGTAAACTTCAGAAGGCAGAAATAGCCATGTGATCTGAATTTAGATTCAGAGATTATATTCAGAACCATTTGTTAAATGAAACGAAAACTTCCCTCTGTAATGTTTATGAGGCAGTTATTAAACTTGTCTTATCTGTAAATCAGCTTAAACTTGTCAGACCTATGTGCTTGGAGGATGCAAATCATGGTTGTGATAAAAAATAAATGATTGTTGTTCATCACTGTTCAGAATGAGTGCCATATATGTGCAGAGTGCCACAGTTTGCTAGATTTATTAAAAGATTCAAACATTGCCATGGTAGTGGTTTCAAGACAAGCTTGACTGAGCCTGTCTGAAATGAGTGGTTCTATTATTTTGTTTTGACAAACTAAATTTAAAAAAAAACTAAAAAAGGGCTGTTCTTTTGATTCTACTTAACATTAAATAGATATTCTGTGAATTATCAGATTTTTAAAATCAAGCTTGAAATGTAGCAGGTGCTCAGTTAACATGAAGGTTCTAGCTAAGAAAGGCTTCCAACTATTTGCATGTTAGATAATGCAATTTTTGAGTAAATATATGCTATTTTCCTTAGAATCTGAGTCCTTATACACATTTCCAGTTTATCATCCTTCCCAACCTTTTACAAGCAATGTAAATGTCATACTTTCAATAAATGGATATACAAATATGTGCCCTGAATCCAAAAACTCTTTCTCTCACTGCGTGTTCTCTGCTATATAACTTTATCCATACAAGTAAATAATTATGATCTTTGCATTTTAAGTGTTCCTCTGTTCTCATTTGGAATCTTTTTTTATCTCTCACCTGCTCCTGTCTGTGGTTTATGATACCATCTCACTGTGGTATGCTTACATTAAATCCAGCGTGCTGGAACAGAATTCACTGAGTCAAATCTGCAGCACCTCTTACAGAGCCCCTCTGACTTTTCTCAGACTTGCAAGGGCAAACTTATGTCCTGATCTGACTGCAAAGTTCAATTGCAAGAGAAAAAACATAAATCATAAAATAAAAACAGAGATTGAGAGAAGAGGCTGCTGTAGGGAATTTTATTTTCTCCACTAGATTGGAGCTAGGAAGAAATAGGGTGTCAAGTCTATCCATGAAAACAGAGGTATGCCCAGTAGGGAAGCTCAGGAAGATAATGGATGCAGCTTTAGTTGAATAGGAACCTGGGCAGCTTATGGAAAGAGAAATTCTCCCCTGGAGGTGATAAAGAACACCTGCATTAACATTCTACTCTGAATCACCATCTGCAGAAGTCTGATTTTTACTGACTGTGTAGGGAGCCTAGGGAGACCTGCCAACTCACTTAACTATCAAAGTGAAGTACCTGAAGTCAGCTGAAGTGAAATTTTAGGATGCCTTTCCCTCTTAATGCTGTGTCTCACAAAAAAAACTCAGGACAAATGGAGCCACTGGTCACTGCAGGCATCCACAGGCAAACAATGAAAAACTGCAACGCACTTTTATTCCTCCTGTTCATTGTCCATCACTGAGGACTGTGGTGTTCCTGCTGTGCCACTGCCCCTCAAGCATCAGTGCTAGACATCCCTGGCCTCTTCTCAGGGTCTGTCCTCTGGCCTGGGCCATCTGCCTCAGCTGTACCCGTTTCTGTCAGAGTGTTTTATCCTCAGTATCTACACTGAAGAACCTGGGTTCCTGTGAGCTACTCTCCAGGTGGATGTTTTAGTTGCTCTGCAGGATGATTTTGCAGGTCTTCCTGTAATCAAACATGTAGTTAATTTTTAATTGAAGTAGGAGAATTTTTTACTTTTAATGTTGTATCTATGAAAGTATCCCATGAGCTTTCTAAATAGTTATATGGCATTACCATTGTTCTGTGGATGAATCCTTGCTATGGAACTGTGAGAGGGCAAGTTGGCTAAAGAGAGGTTAAACCTTCCATTAAACTAGACTTCTTAAAGCCCCATTCAACCTGGCCTTTATCACTTCAAGGGGTGGGTGGACATCCACAACTTCTCTGGGCAATCTTTTCCAGTGTCTCACTATCCTCACAGTAAAGAATTTCTTTATATACCTAATACCTAATCTAAAACTACTGTCTCAGTTTAAACCCACTTCTCTTTGTCTCATCACTACATGCCCCTGTAAAAAGTTGCTCTTCCTCATTTTCATAGGCCTTCTCTTAGTATTGGTAGGCTACTAAAAGGTTTCCCAGAGCTGCTGCAGGCTGAAGAATCCCAACTCTCTCAGCCTGTTTTTATAGGAAAGGTGCTTCATCACTTTGATCATCTTTTTGGGCCTCCTCTGGACTTGCTTAGCCAGCTAGAAAGTTGGACAGATAAACAAGAGTAATAAAAAGACAAACTGAATGTGTCCCTGTTAATGGTTGAGCTATTGGGAGTTCATTCAGTGTCTGCTTGCAGTTTCCCTCTTCCCTTTCCAAGGATGGCAAGGGAAGATGCTCAGGAAAGATCAAACCCCACAGCAAGTGGTGTTTCCTTCAGTCAAGAGTGATGTTTCCTTCAGTTTTCAGAAATTCCCTACTGAAGGACTGAGCTGGTATCCAAGTGTTTAACAACAATCACTCTGTGTTCCTTCTATTAGTCTGCCCAGTCATTTTTGGACTGCATATTCACATTTGCCCAGAAGCACAGGTGTCACAGGATCATGACTGTCACATACTGCCCGTGCCAAGCTGACCTTGAGGGCTGTCCTCGACACTGCACTCGCACTGGGGTGGTGGTACCTGAGAAAGCCCAGAGTGACCAGGTGGGCATGGACTGATGGCTGCACAAGGGAATCCCTGTCTTTACAGCTGGAACAGGGACCTGTGTGCTCCACACCTCTTGTGTGAATGCTACAGGATCACTCACGCTCTCTGTTAACTTGCTCAGGATGATAAAAGAGGAACATGTTCCCCTTCCTTCCCCTCAAAGTTCATGCCCTCAAGGTCACGATATTCTTCTATGATTTAGATTAACCTCCCTCTGCTAGAGGAGAGAAATGAAATTTTTGTGAGTCACTAAGTCTGTATTTTTTTTTTTTTTTAATGCCTAGACGTCATTTTGTGGGTGGTGTTTAGGCTGCTAAATAATTTTTCTTTATATTATATTACCTTGAAAGTCTTGTAGACTCCAGTAAGCACCTGCAGTTTTAAGGCATCTGAGTTTAAGAAAAGGTCATCAGGAAACTCAGATATATTTTCAGAAAAAAAAAAAAAAAGCCTCTGACCTAGATTCAGCCTACTTGCTTTGACACTGAGGTTTGTTCTTTTCATACAGCCAAAATAGGTTTTCAGCTGCAGAACTATTTTGCTTCCTGCTGTCACTGCCTAATAAAATAATGCACAGCTTTTTGTAGGGCGTAGTATTTGATGAAGGATTATGATTTACCAAAAATGCAGATCAGCGTCTTGAGGGCTCAGATATTTAGTAAGGTAACTTTCTGAAGAACTGCAAACTAACCAGATGCAACCTAGAGTCTCAAAGGCATCAGGTTAGGAAATTTTTCAAAAAACTCACAAGAAAATATCAGCTAAGTGAAAAAAATACTTAAAACCAGCACTGATGCTCTGCCTTAAAAAATACATTACTTAAATAAAACATGGTAAGTATTATACCCTTAGTCTAAGCGGAACAATACTTGAATTAGCCTATATGGTACCAAGCACCATTTTACTAGAGAAAAAACCTGGTTTTTAAAGCACTGAATTCAGTAAATCACAAATCCCAATCCCACTCTTATGCTGATTTTCTATGTCAAAGTAGCATTGGTTCACCTTGACTCATTTTTAAGCAGATTAAAACATATTCAGACTCTTTGTGAGTAGATCATATTCGACCATTTTAATCTACTGTAATCCACTATTTTTATTTTTTTTTAGGACACATTCTTAAAAATATTTAGAGAAGGGAATGTATTTAACTAGAGTATGACTATAAATAGAACAAGGAGGAAAGTGTGTCTTGGAAAATGTTTGAATGTTTTGAAATATTCTTAGTGAGAAACCATTGGAATGCTATTCTTTTGTGCATATCTGTCTGTGTACTTTCCAAATTATGTATCAAGTTTGTCTAGATACTTCCTAATCATAGCTTTTTCTGCCATTTGTGAGGTTTGTTGTTTCCTACCTTTTAAAATGTAGCTTTGAAATTCCTTTGATTCATAGAGTATGGTGACAGCACTCAGAAAGCTCAGTGTCCACTTCCAAAACCATGTAATTTTCATTTGTCATTTTATTTGGGATTGGATGCTTCTCATAATTTGCTGTCTAGTCGTTTTGCTGTGAGTCGTTCACATAGTAGAGAGGATGAGTTCCTTCTACCAAGTTTCCTTTCCTGAATTGGTTGCAAATATTGTCCATGATGGTGTAGATTCTTCCTAACAGTTTTCAGTCAAGCTATGGAGTCACGAGTCAGGTTTATGTCACTTCACTCCTTCAACTGTTTCCCAGAACTGCTCTATATTAAGACCACATTATCATCAGCCTATTCTTGACTATCTAGATAGCTACTGTTAAAAATGCAAAGCTTTTCTTGGTGATTGCCTTGTAAAAGCATTTCATAAATGGTTTGATTCAATACTTGAGGCTTGTTAAGTAAACTGTTTTATATTATATCCAGCTCCTTTCACCAAATGAAAGGAGCAGAACAAAGACATACTTTGTCTTTAATGCACACTGAATTTTTACTTCTACTCAGCCGAGCTATTTTATGAACAAAGTTCCTCATCAAAAATGCTTCCTTGCAGGATTTATGTATTCTCTTATTAGATATGCCATTGTATTGGGTTTTTCTTTCTTCTTTTCCTGTAAGAAAGTGTTTCTTTTTAGAATGTATTTTTGCCCAGAAGAAACCTGTAGATACACTTGTAATCACTTATTGTGACCACACAATACTGTGATTAGAACATATTTTCCCGTTGCCAGGCAGTGTATATCTGTTCCAGTCAGTCCCTTGTAAACAATTTCACTTAAGTTTATTTCAGGATAAAAAATCAGAGCTGTTTGAATATAATCAAAATTTGACTGCATTATGACAAAGGAAAACAAAATCCAACTGCCTCTATCATATTTTTAATTTATTTGATAAATTTCAGTAAGGAGTTTTGTTCACTGGAGAAGTGTATTAGCAGATAAATGTTCGATATTTTCTGCTTTAGGAAAAATAATCAAAATAAAAGGAAAGATCTGTCATGCTACATGTTTTTGTTTGATGGCTAGTTCCAAAGCCAGAGCACCAAAAAATGAACAAGCTGTAATGACAGCAAAGTCATGTAGCTACTCTGAACTGAGTAAATATATGCTATTTAATCATTGCTCCTCCAGTCAAACTTCTTTTCCTGTGGAATGCAATGCCAAACAATTTCTATTTTTTTTCCTGCTAGTACTGCTCTTGAAAGTATATGCTGAGTCACTTACACCATCTGTTATCTGTGCACGTATCAGCTGAGAGAAATGTTCAGAAGTTTCCGAAGACATCTGCTTATTTCACTGAGCTTACCAATTCAGGGTTTCTCTGTTTTAAATCATACATACTTGCACACTTCCTAAAATAGACTCTTCTTCCTTGCACTTCTTAAGAATTTTAGAACACTGGAATTTTTAGTCTTCCAAGTCTGATCCCACCTTGCCTTTGTTTACTAGTTTTAGAAAACAAGATATTCATAGTAGCAATAGCTGTGATAAGAACTAGAGGTTTTACATGGTAGTGCATTCACCATTGCATGAGCTTTGAAACAGTAAATATTGGACACTTTTCCCATTGCCAGACTTTGTTATTCATTGTGAATTCAAACTTCTTTAAAAGCTGAAATGCTGAGATGATATTTTGCTCCAATTTCCTGTCTGAGATTTTAACTAATGTGTAATTCTAAGGTACTGTATGGTACCGGAGGCGGGAAATTATGCAGCTTCCTGATGGAAGGGCATACAAACTATAAGTCTAAATATATATATTTATTTATATGTATATATATATATGGATTACTGACAAAATGATAGATTCAATACAGAGGCTCAGTTCTATAGTTCTATTGTCATATTATGCACATAACTGGTTGACACAGGGAAATAATCACATGGCCTTTTTTTCTAGCTATGTCAGACATATGTGGTAAAAATTTTGCTAACATGCATCTATAGCCTTTTCTTAGCATGCCTTTTTGATTAGTTAAATTATAAGTAACTCTTTAATTTAAGAAGTCATCTAGAAACAATTGAAAATAATGACTTGCAAATAAGTATATGGCTATAACTTACATAACCATATATGGCTATATAAGACGTAAATAAATGCAGTTAAATTGAATTCCTGATAGAAAAGACTTATTTTTACAGAGAGTTTGACCAGCAGTAGTTCACATCCCCCAGACTTTAGGCAGATGTTTTCTCAGGGCCTCTGTTGTGTCATAGTCTCTGCCACCATGCAGGCAAGGATGCTTTGTGCTTTCTTCAACCTCTTAAACCCTAACTTTACATTCATTTTGTGCAATGACTTCCTGTGACAGTGCTAAAACAAGAGAGCTTATTTATGGACTGTCTAGCTGCCTCCATGGTCATAAACAAGATTAAAGTGCCCAATTTTGATGGGCCTTGGGGTAGGACTGGTTTAGGAGCTACCTACTATGTCCATAGAATAAATATTTTATGGGTTTCAGCATAGGAGAAGCTCATGACAGCAGCCCAGAAGGAGGGGTTCCTCACCTACACGAGCTCCAAAGTACAGCTGCTGTTCCTTGGGAGAGTGCTGTGGGGCCAGTGTTAGACCAGGGGCATTTCTAAAAGTGAAACTGTGTGAAGCAACTTCTAGAACTTGGAAATGCTTTCTGATACTTTTAAATCTAATAGGATAGAGACTAACTGTCCATGTCCTGTTAAGATCCTCCTTCAGATACTATTTACTTTCAGAAGAACCTGAAGACATTTGTGAGCATAAAAGATTGGGGTGTGAGTGATAAGTTCTTTCAGAGGGGGAGAGCAACTTCCCCACTTCTGCTACAATTTTAAAGGAAGAGTAAGGATGAGTTCAATATCCTTGTAGAAACAATTTCTCTTAATTATTAAGCCAGTCTTTGCTGCATGATTGCAAAGCATGCCCTTGCAAACCAACAGACCCATTTCTGTGGCACCTGCAGTAATTGTGACGTGAAACAAAAAAGGGACTGAGGCAAAAATGAGGAAACCATTAGTGTTTGTGCAATAGTCTCCTTGGTATTAGATTTCTAAATCAATTTATATCTCAGTGCGAGGATAAGGCTGAGGGAAGATAAGCTGTTCCTGAGGGAATGACTACAATATGGGAGTGGAATTGATTTGTCATATGACAACAAAATTTCCTGATGAAAACCCCCATAGATTATATAGTAAAATAGAAACTCTTTTTTAATCCCCTTAGAAAAATAATTTTACTTTTATTGTTGTCCTTAGAAGGTGCCATGTGGCCTATCTGTGATTTATTTCTTTTGAGATGAAAAGTTAATATTACAAAAAGATAATTTGTAGCAGTCTTATCTGAAATTATGGGACAAACCATAATATCCTTTGGTGAAGGAAAAGGCTTGGACACAGATTTTTAAGGATCAGAAGTGCCCTGGAATTAATGTATTCTTCAGTATAACTGTGAAGTTCATGCATATAGTTACAAAACTAATGGAAAATGATCAGTGACCATTCCTGTCACAAATGTGATGATTTCTTAATGTCATCCAGCTAGATTATGTAATCAATCCTTGGATAAACAGCTTTGGTATTTTTCACAATTAAAGTCTTCAGTAGTTTTTCCAAATTAATGTCATTTAATTTAAAACTTTTTAAACCGATTACTGCTAATCTGGAAACAGTGATCAAGCCATTGTCAACTAAGAAATTAAATGCCCTTTTTATTAATTGGTAGGCAATTTTTTCAGCTTGTTTTTTGTTTTTGCTGTTTTTGTTGGGGTTTTCTAATCTATCTATTAAAAACAGTATATGGCCATTTAGGAAACATTTAATGTGTAATCATATAACTAATATTATTTAAGATTGTATTAAAGAAAAGACACCTGTATAAAACCAGTAAAACCAGGATTTTCTGTTTCATAGAACAGTCTTTCATTAACTCAGGGATACTATCTGTGAATATGTTATGCAAAGATTTCAAGATGCAGGTGCAAAATTACTTCTTATTAAAAGAGAATACTACTGTAGGCTAGCAGAGAAATGGTCACACCTCGCTTTTTAGCAGGAAAGAGTTGGAACAAGGTCGTGGAAAATTCAAACCCCTCACAATGAAACAAGGTTAGTGTTATTCCTGACAAACCCTTAGGTTATACAACAATAAGAGGAAAATAATTAAATAATTAATATTTCATTTAATAACATTAGCCGTAGCATATATGATGTATAGAATTTGACATTAGAATCAATGTTCTTTTTAAGTGGTTTATATATGGAATAAATCATTGAACAGCACAAGTAACTATATTGAAATCTGCACCCTTCAAAATGGTATTTGCTGACCAGTATTTTTTAAAAAAATATCCCCATGCAAACTAAAAAGACCAATTTTTGCCCCTGATTTTACAAGTGCTCATCATTACTAAAGAAAAGAAACAAAAAATACACATTGGCAAGCTATTTCTGGCAACCAAATCCTCAGACAAATTCAAGCTGAATTCAGATGCTTTGTCAGTCCTTTTTTTCCTCCTGTTAAAACATTTCTACCTGTCTGAGGATCTGCTGCTCAATTCACAAATGCCTGAAATCTGCCTAGCCTCTAACATGGTCTATAATAAGCTACATAGTAAAAGCTGATGCTCTTGGTATAAAAAAAATTGCCATTTGAGATGGCCATGACCTCCACTCTGGATTCAGGTGGAGTCGTGACTGAGCTGTTGATCACACTTTGGTGCATATCTATCTATATCCATCTATATCTATCTATATATATCTAAAAGGTAGATATGTAGTTAAATGTATGTTTGTTTATTCTGTTGTAAATTTTTAGTTATTTATTTCATTACAACTCTCTTATTGCCACTTATTCCCTTATGCAAGTACCTCTTCACTAGTATTTAATTTATTTTTCACTCATCCTGTTACCCTGTTAGTAAGAAATATTCTTTGTATTTTGTTTTTTATTGCTCCTCTTCCATTTTGTTATTCTTTCTTAAAACAATGGTATTTTTCTTAAAACTGTGATTCACAGACCTGGAAAATATCTCAGTCAAGAATTAAAATCCATTAGTGTTCAGATTACCTCAGAGACTTTGGTGTAAGAGTATAGTTTTATAGAAAGTATTTTAATTGAGATTCATCACAACAAGGATGTGATAGAAAATATTCCTAGGCAGGATCATTATTAGTTTTTGTTTTTGTTTAGTAATTCTGATAGTTATGCTAATAAATTAAGGAGCAAGATCCACTTTGTGGAGCCCTACAAGAACTGAAGGTTAGATCCTACAGCCTTGTGAATACTGTGGCTTTAATAACACTACATGTAGCCTTTAAAGACTCTAGGTATATTTCATCTAGCATGCATTTTATTGTTTTTCCCAATATAATCTATATAAAGCACAACTGCTAAAAAATTTTATATGGGTC
>JANRMJ010000079.1:14710800-14741622 GCA_025584955.1 Alethe diademata | reverse complement strand
TAACATGAATTGCTAGGCAACATAGAATGGTAGTGGAGTTAAGAAAGAGGTTGTTATTTGATTCTTCTCTAGCATCCTAAATGTATCTGTGGAATGCAACTAATTAACAGAAAGTTCTGGTCCTTCTCACACTAAAAACAGCGAGAAATAAATTACTTGCTGAAATCTCCTTAATTCGAATCCTTCCAAAGCTCAAGGTATCCAAAACTAGAACAAACATAGTTCAAAATGGAAGAACTACACACAGGAAGAGAAGGACAATATTTCATCAAGCTAAACGTCAAACATCACTAAGAATTTGACCTGTGCCAAGCATTGCATGCTCAGAGAAACCAAAATATGGTAAGGAAGCAAATATTGCTCCACAGGTTTACTCTTATGGGCCAAAACCAAAATGTATCAGAGAAAATTAAGAGTGATCATAAACCATCAAATAAAAAATCAGTGTATAGTGTAAACTTGTACACTGAGTAATGATACAAAAAAGAATGCATTGATTCATTCTGGTTACTCTGATGAAGTTCAGGCTTTTTTTCTGCAGAAGGAGTGGAACTGTTCTTACAGAAAAGATACCTCGCAGATTTAATACATACATCAGCTTCTGGTGCCAATTAGTGAAGGGCTTACACCTGACAAAGGAGAGGGATGTCCAAGTCAGGTATACTCAATCCACATTGTCTTTACAGTAATAAAGTTTGATGGATCATTCTACCTTAGAAAAGGACTGAATAAATCAACAAATCAATGTCATCTTAGCACTCTCTTTCCTGACTTTGGTGTAAGTCAGACACAAATGCAGTAATGACTAAAAGCAATATTCTAAGTGACAACACTTTTGACATTTTCAAATGTCTAGGAAGTCAGAGCATCTCAAAGATTTTTGCCTTTGCAAATACAGTATTTATTGGAAAGAGCCAGAAATGCATATGCTGAACTTGTTAACAATCTAGTGTGAAACAAAGAAGGCAAAATGAACAATCACTTGACAAGGAGGAGAAGATCATTAGTTAAATATTTCTTCCTTTAGATGTTGGCAGTTCCTAGTAGGAAGATGTTTGCCTAATGCTGTGAATGTCATAGAATTTTCATGGTTGAAGATGTGTTAATATTTTCTCTGTTACATTCTGTCATAGGTAAAAAATATCCAGGAACAACAAGCTAATAGTGGCAAGATTTGTAGTAGCATACAGATTGTCTCATAGCATAAAGATTATTAAATTGGTTTGATAAAATACCAGATATTAGCTGAGGATGTTATTATTTAATTTTATTTTAGTGATCCATTTTCCTTATGCTATCATTTTGTATATTTTGTTTATTCTCTAGTAGAACTCAAACCACACAAGTTGTCAGAAAAAAGAAGAAATAATCAGACCAGTTTTTCCAATTGCAAGTAATATGAGAGACATAAAAATTTTTAATTCAATTTCATTCATATAGGAAATGGAAAAAATTACAACTGTCTCCAATGTCCCAAAGAACATCTTCTAACCCCATATTTCGCTTCATTTTATCTCTTAATTTATGGTCTTTTAGCATGTCTTCAGTTAAATCAGTCTAGTTCAAAAGAAGAAAAGAACTTAAATGTACTTTTTAATAGAGGAAAAGCAGTAACTGTATATAAAGTTAATTTAAAAGCAACCAGTAAGTCATAACTAGTAAGCAACTATTACACAATTATATGATATTGTGCATTTTTATAAAGATAGCATTGGGATTTGAAGCTCAGATTGCCCAATTTTCATTTCTAAAGCATCAGAAGAAACATTTAAGAAAGAGTAACAGAATTAGGACAGCAGGCCAGCTTTAGATTTTGCAGCATGAGGCCTTGCCCCAGCTTTTCAAGACTGTCCCTCTCAGCTCCAGTTTGGATACCCAAATTGCCCACGCAGTCCTGGGGCGATGCTTGATGTGCATGGCAAGCAGTAGCAGTGCTTTGGGGTGCTTTGGGGGAGCTGTGGGTGCAGCATGCTCCCACTTCCCTGCCCCTCCAGGAGGCTGGGGTGTGTGCTCCACACTGCTGGGGTCCTCCCTTCCAAATCTGAGGGCCACCTCTTCAGGCCTCCTTCTCTGAGCAGTTTTAGGGTGCAGTGGAGGAGCTCTGCCATAGAGTAACTCAAGACTTGGAAGGCACTGAATGGCACACACCACTTCCACACACCACTTTTCTTGAGTTTCAAGCAATTGGAGGTTAAACTGAAAGTGGAACAAGGCAGATAATAAGTTCTTAGTGTGTTCCTTAGAACTACTTCGGTTCTTGGGAAGTATTTCTGGAAGTTTTTAGGTATTTGTAACTATGTCATCTGTAAGTATCAGGGATTTGTGTATATCCATGTGAGTCTGGGAAAAGGCTGTTCGGGTCATGATGGAAATTCATGGGAAAGGAAGACCTATGGCAAGCCCAAGACCACATCACTATTTAACTCAGCTTACACCAGCTTGTGGTATGTATATACGTTACACTAAATCCATATATTAAACCCATATATTAAACTGAATACAAGTGTCTATTCTGGACTCGAGACAGATGAAATACAGTGAAACCGATAAAGAAGATACACAGCTGAACTTTCAATAGTGCAATTATAGAATGTTATTCCTGTATCTGGTCTGATCTAAGCAGCAAAGTACTCATTAAGTACTGGTTTCTAAGTTCATTGGCTTTTCATGGTTTACACATGGTTTTTAAAAATGGAAGTCATGCATTTCTGGTGCTGATAGTAGTTTTTAGAAAGTCTGACAATACGTTCACAACTAACACAAAAATGTTCTGTGATTCTTTCCTTAAAAATAGCCTGTTTTCATTTATAAAGCATAATTTTAGCAATAAGTCAGGTAATGTCACTGCTGAAGAAGATGAGCCACTTGGAAGATTAATCTTGTATTTTCTATGCAGCACTGCTACAGCATACTTGCCACCCCAAAGGAATTACTTATTTTGGAAAATGAGGGGTAGTTTAATTTATCGTGGAGTTATGCCTACTTGGAAAAAACAAACAAAAACCCAAACCCAAAATCAAAACAAAACCAAACAAACCAACGAAACCCCCCCACAAAAAACCCCCTCAAAAACACAAAACAGGAAAATAAAACCTTTTCACAGCCTCTAGTTTTGCAAGTTTTCAGAGAATTCTCAACAGATTACACAGATGTATATCCTATTTAGTTTGCCATAGTGCAGTTCTTTAAATAGTAAAGAATTTTTAAAGTGTTTTATGAACGATCAAGGACAAGAGTTGCTAACAGTTTTTTACAATGTCAAGACCTCAGGACTAAGTGCTGATTGTATCAAAAGCCATATAGTCATCACAGTATTGTGAATGAGAAAATTCATTATTCCCTAAATATTTAGGCATTACTGAGAGTCACTGCAGTGACAGTGTTTGTGGATTGTTTCTGGTAGCTATAATGCCCAAATTTGTGATTTTATTTGAAAGTCTAGGGTGGCTTATAGTTAGAAAAGGGTTTGTAAGTGTTGTCTTTAGGATTATTTCTGAATCATCTTATGCTGTTTTTCCATACATCAGGTCACATGCTAAATGGATAAATTCCTGGCTTCTGTGAGTCTTATTGGTCCTTGCAGAAGGCAACGAGATTTATTAGAACAAAGCAAGCTATTAAAAGCATGGTATTGCTCAATAGCAAAACATTCTGAAAGGGAAAAAACAGCTGCACCTCAGAAAAATCTTTTCAGATACTTCATTTCACAGGATGCATCCTGTTATTTGATAGAACATGCACATAATATAACTTGTAGGTACATTAATTCTTTTATTTATATACATCTTTTATCTTGATGCATAATTAAGGCCATCATGAAATCAGCCCACTAACATATAAATGAATATATAAATTCTGAGCCATGAGAACCAGTGTGCACTGTGCAGGCAGAAGCTTATTCACTGAGCTTGAAAATATTTGTTGTGTCATGATAAGGCCTTCACTGCCATCATTTGCTTTCTCTTTATCAGTTTTTATTTATAATGATTACCTGGATTTTTGCTACACATACTTGTGATGTTGACATTGATCTTCACAATTTTTGAAATGGGAAAGAATTATAGATACCATTGCAAAAAGTATAGAAATAAAATCTTTCCTCTCCCAGTCAAAAATCAGAAATTACTCACCTTTAGTGATGAAACATTAAACTTTAAAAGAATAAACATTTTTTTTCTCTACAAGTTGAACTGAATATTATGTTTAGTTTGAGGGCAAGACTTTGGAGAGAAATGTAAATTGGTCAGAGCATTCTCACTAGACTGCTCTCCACTTTTGTCCTGATACTTCATTATTGTGTTTCAGCTTCTCATTATGGCCAGTCTTGCTGGGCTAATCGGGCTGGTGATTTTTGCCTTTCATCTCTGAAAAGGTGATTGGTCCCTTCGGGCAGCAGGGACTGTGCAAGCCAAGTGCTGTCCACCCGGCTACATCATACCTGTGCCAAACTGTAATAGACTCCCACTGCTTCTAAAATGACAGATGGGACTGTCTTTGATTTATTGCTGTGTTGTGGGTAATTTACCTATAAAGTGTTCTGCTGTCTTGCATTATGGATTAGGTTTCTAGCAGTTTTCCATATGAAACTGCAGAGCAAGCTCATTACAATCGCAAACATGTTCATGATGACTGTATAAAATTAGCTGTGAAGGCATGAAGTTAGTCCAGAGTCAGACCACACAAAAAACAAAACAAAACAAAAAAAAAACCCAAAAAAACCAACAAAACAAACAAAAAAAAAACCAAAAAAGAAAGAAAGAAAGAGGGAGAGAAACAAAAAACAAGGAACTAAGTTTTGAGCTTCAAACTTTCTGTTCAAATACAGCAGAAGTTACAAATTTATCAAGAGGAAACTGATTCACGCCAGATAGATATAGCAGGTAGCAATAATCCAAGCTGCACTAGAATTACTGTGCTTATGTCCTGTAGATGGGTAGAAGGAAATAGCAGTCAATATTATCTAATATAATATTAAGAGTGAGAAAATAAACCTTTCTGTGAAAGATTAGGGTTTTTTTCCTTTAGCTGGTTAGGGAAGAAGGGAAAAAAGAAGGATTGACTATTTTTTATATTGATGTTTAAATCGTAATTCTTTCCCAACCTCACCCTGTTTCTCAATATTCAAATAATAAGCTTGAATGTTATATTATGTATATGTTAACACTATGCATGTATACTATGAGAACATAATAATTTGTATAAATAAGACATGCAATATTTATAAATGCTTCAGAGTGCAGAGGATAGGAGGATGAACAAAACATTTTGTCTGCAAAAGAATGTTTTAAAAACCCTTTTATATTGTTTTCTGTGCTAAATTAACAGTTTAATCGAAGTGGTTACTAACCTTGAAAAAATATTGTAGCACTTATCCAAGAAACCTTTATTAGAAAGGAGACGCAGTAATAAATATAGAAGTAGAATGCTTTTATATCCATTTATTTTCATAAAATACACTAGACCTACCTTTCACATTTTCTGCTCCCAAAGGGGAACAAAAAAAAAAAAAGAAAAAAACCTTCAGAAAACATTTTTCTAAATGCTAGTTATTTAAGCATAATAAAAGGACTTTTTTTAAAAAAATTCACACTGTTACGTTTTCACACGTGTAATTTTCAGATAAGTAACTATACAATCTCCTTCTAGACAAAATATTTATTAGTCAGATGCCATTTAATATGGGCAGCACTGGATGCCTGCTTCAGGCAAAACTTCCCTTCAGATTTTGATGTATATGTGAAAGTAATTTTATAAAGGTTTTAGGAAAACACTATTTTTTTAAATGAGGTCTTTGGGTGTTTCTTATTAAGCATATGAAGGAGTTGTAACTAGAATTTATGGAGCTAATTCCCCTATGTAGGTACCTCCCAATCCTTTCTAATTTTTTAACATTGTTTTAGGCATAGGCCTTTGTTTCCCCTGATTTTGTAGGGAATGTAAGTAAGAGAGAGGAGTGGGTGATCATCTGGCTGAAGAGCCCATTTGTCTTTGTTGCTGCTTCATTCCTGCACAGCAGTAGATGTTGTTCAGCCCATGTTTGGGCATCATCAGGCAGCATCAGAAGATGAACATGGCCCCTCCTCAGCCAGGAGTACCCTGACACCAGAGGTAACCCAAAAAGCTAACTCAGAGGAAAATGGAGGCAGAGAGCCCCAGAAGATGAGTGGTCAGTGTAATCCTGACCTTTCCTGTAGTGGAAAGGCATCTCTGGCTTTTTCCTATGGTATGCCTGCAAGGAAAAACCAGTCTGAAATGGCAGGAGCCAAAAAACATGTGAGGAAGTGAGGATGAAGGAAGCAACGGGGTAGAGGATGTTGACTTGTTTTAGGGAAGAACTGTGATCGACAGAGGAGCTTGTATTGAGGATTTGTTGATGGCTAAGCAAGAACCTCTCACTGGGCAGTACATGATATTATCTGAAAGAAATTAGGAATTTGACACACACTGAATTTTTGGCAAAGAGATAGAGACCAGCCTTCTATTTCTACCTATATCTCATCACTTTGAAGAGCAGCTTCTATGTGTGGACAGTGCAAATAAAATAATAGAAGAGAACTGAAGTGAGGATGATAAATGGAATGATTACCTGGATTACTATATCACATTACCCAGTTCAGCCAGATGAGAAGTTTTGGGTTGCATGGGCAGAGACAAGATAGCATCTGATAATCCCTGCTCCATCAGGTGCAGCTGTAAGGCAGGCAACAGTATTTACTCTTTAAGCAGTTGCTTGAAAAAAAAAATCTGAAAGGAAGTAAATGGACTGGTATAAAAAGGGAAGAAAAGATATTTTAAACTGTAATGAACTATATTGGTCCATTGATTTCAAAACAAAGCTATAACAGTCAGAGAGTAACTCTAAAGGAAAGCCAATAGCACAATAAAGCCAACAGTATATGTAGCTTATTAAATGAAAAGGTTTTTTTGTTGCTGAAAGATTGTGGTTTAGATTTGTTTGCAAAATATGTAAGAAACAGGGTCTTGCTCTGCAAAAGTTTTTGATTTATGTAAGATAGTGGAGAACTGTATAACCTTGTAAAATAGTGCCAAAAGCAGAAATTATTTGGGACAGACATAAACCTTAACTCAGCCTTGTTTTTACCTCAGTTTTATTTCTTTCATATTTTCTCAGTCTACCAGAACTCCCCCCAGTCCCCATGTTTCTTTCTAAGGCAGTCTCTGCATCTGGCAGAGACCATTTGTCCTCTTCTCCCTCAAAACTCACCACAAAAACAGTCTATATTTTTGTGGTTCAGAGAGCTCATCTAAACCTTGCACTGTGCTTGCCATGGCAGGAAAAGAAAGCTTTCATTTTCCAAATGATCCAGTATCACTAAACATCAAGAAAGTTGGAGCTTCCTGAGGAGGGCGCAGTGATGTAATCACATAGAATAATGTGAGAAAGGAGAAAAAAGGTGGGGGTAGAAAAGTGAATAATGAAAGCACTGTGCTGTGGCATATCCATTAATATTAGGTGTAAGCCCCGCTGCACGTGGCTTTTAAATTTGCAGTGCAGTTCTGAGCAGAGGAGGGATCAATCAGGCAGGCTGAGAAAATGAGCTGTCTCTGTCTGCAGAGGCTGAAGGCAATTCCTCAGCGTGTTAGCCTGGATTTCTGCAACACACAGGGCCAAAGGCAGGAAATTGCTCAAAACAAAGTTCAGCATTATAACTTACATTATATCCTATTTCTAACATACTCTTCCGGGGTGGCTGAGAGAGCCTCTGTTTTAGCCATCAATTTGTGCTGTGAAAAACAGAAGGAAGTGCCAGCTTATATTTGAAGTGGTTTCTGCTTTAGCCTTTAAAATAATTTGGTTACCACCTAATTGCTATGTTATTATAAATAGTTATTATTTATAGTGAGGTTATTACATAACACTGAAGTTTTAGTGGAAGCAATATTCTGTTTCTGTACGTCTCAGGAATTAACACTGCCCTTGTGCTATATTTGATTATGAATACTCAAAATTTCACTGTCTGTACAGCTTCAAAATATATTGATTTATTGGGAAGACATTCTGAATCCTTCCAGGTCTTTTTCAGATTACAATTAAAAATGAAATACAAATGAAAAGGCTTTTCTTGCCTCAGCACCTTGTTAGCTGTGTTTTTCACATAGCCTAGGTGTAGCTTTCTCTATTGGGGATGCACTGCTGTTCTCTTTGCAAGGTTTCCCTTGTGGTTGAGACCAAATATCTCTGAAAGAATGAAAAGGGGCCTGGCGATCTTTTATTTATCTATTGCGTGCTTTAAAAATTGAAGGAAAAAAATTTTAAAAAAAATAAAAGCACCCTTTCAAAACCATTTTTTTAAACAAAACCAAGCATTTTGCATTGCCTGGCAGGAAGATCCCTCCCTGGCAGGGCTGTGCAGGTGCCTTCTCAGCTTCAGCAGGGGCCCTGCACTGCAGCATCTCCACGAGACACCGCTGTCAGTGCTGGTAATGCTGCTTGGGGGAGTAGTTCAGAATGGAAGTGAATTATCAACTGGCCCTGAAAAACAGTATTAATGGCAGACTATCATACTCACAGACAGTGGTTCTAGAGTGCAAATTGCTTTTCTTGCCCTGGAAATAAAGGCTCCTTTATTCGACTCCAAGGTAAATTTTGCTAAAATTTCAGATGCTGAGTAAAATGGTCCTAAAATACTTAAGATGGGAAGAAATAAATATGCACTTTATAAACCATGTTCCCTTAAGTGAAAGAGACTATGAGGAATCCTTAGGTATTTAGATTTGTTTGTGGAATTGTTTAAGAGCCCTTTTTTCCGCCTTTTACTCCTTTCATGGTTTTTCCATAGCATCTTAGAGCTGTTTTGCCTCAAAGTTCTCTCTATTTCTCCTTTTTGTTCTGAAAGAAGGGGAAAAAGAAAATAAAGGTATTATTTCACAGAATCCCCATTATTTTTCTTTAACAGTTACAGCTCTGTGACTTCACTTTTGAATGAATCCAGTTGTACTGAATAAAAGACTTTCCATAATGCTTCTGTGGAAAGGATCAGCACAGAAACACAGTATCAACATTGATTGGAGAGTTAAATCTCCACAGAAATTTGGGAAGCAATCCACTGTTACTAAGAACTTTTTGCATTGTTTTGGAGAATAAAAAATAAGATCTACTCTTTATGTAAGGTTTGATGTATTTGGATGGTCAAATGGTTGATGCATTGAATATGTCTTCATAACCAGAACTAGGAATCATTAGTCTATTTCTTTGAAGGAAGCTATAAATTGCCTTAAAATTTGTTCTTTGCAGAATGTTTCATTGGCTTTTCCATCCCTGATAGAACCTGTAGTTCTTATATATACCTCATTTTTGTTCTAATTAAAAAATTATCTTTAAGTCATTAAAAATTGAAGGATTTTTTCCTTTACCTGGTGAATGAGTTCCATAATTTTGGAATATAAAAGAATACATCCTGTTGCTCAGTCATTCCTCTGGAATTGTCAGGTCTATAATGATGCTCTTCAGGAGAGTACAAAAGTTTGCTTGGAGTATTGCTTTGCTGCCATGGCTGCCATTTAGCAGAGAAGCCTTCAGATGCCATAAATTTATTTCCCTAAGGATGTCTCTGAATTGTGTATACTTCGAGACTATAAAAAAGTAGTGTAAGGAGAAGAAGATTACGGATAGTTTAGAAGAAGGAATGAGACAAAACAGTTGTGAACATGAAGCTGAAGAGCAGTTTGTCAAGACTGTTGCAGTTATTGGTGAAGAATGCATGAATATTGTATGATACTGTGTGTTAAACTCAGTTTTTAGATGAAGCTGGAGACCTGAACAGTTTGACAGTCTTAGATTATCTAAAAAATAAATTATAGTCTTCAAGTCTCATTTATAAGTGGCAGGGCTCTGTGTCATGCTAGTATCTAGCTGTATGCTCAAATAAAATATATAAGGTTTCACACTGCAGATATTAAACAATAGTTTGGAGCAGAGGTTGTCTGGTCACCTTTAACTCCTATGAGTCTCAAAAAATCATAGACTGCATTTTTCTGACATTGACTCGGGTGTTTACGTGTGAAATGCCTACAGGGAGAGGATGAATTGCAGCCAATGGCTCTGTGTAGGCTTTTCTTCCCCAGAAGAAGCATCTGCATAGGATGACTCTGTGTTTCCCACCACCTTAATTCTGTGTAAGTGATTATGCATTCTTGGAAAAGCCAGATGAAATGTGATCATATACATCACTATTTTTATCCTTATAAGGAACAAGACAATTTTCTATCTTTATTTTGATACATGTGTAATAGACAAGTAGAAAAGACACTGGGAGATGCCCTGCCCAGCCTAGAGGACCCATTTCCTTATCATTAAGACACTGCTGGGAAATGAGAGAAGGCCTCCATTTTGGGTCTCTGATCAGAGGTCAAGAAAAGCAATACATCCTTTAACTGAGCAACTTTGCTTACTGAAGAATCTCTTTGTTTCTCCCATTAGCTTTGAACAGACCTTCCAATGCGTGATAAGCTTACTGCTGTGCAAGTATCTTGACATAGAAGAAAAATGTGAAAATGGGTGCATTAAAAAAGCAAATTCTTTTTGATGAATTGGCATTTTTCAGTAATTATTGCAAAACGAACTGGGAAGCCATAATTAAGTTTTATCAGAGATAAAATTACCAGGATCAGCAGCTGTATTGTGCCAGTGTTCCTGTCTTGTGTGTGCTGGTGCTGCTAGTAGCATAGCTGTTGGTGCAACACCAAGCAGATGTAACAATTACACTGTTAATAAAACTTTCTTTCTTCTTTTTTTCATTGCAACTATTAAACAAAAGATGCAAAGTTACATAATTTCAACCTAATTGCACATTTTTCTATATTACTTTTCTAAATTGCTACTTCAATTTGTGTCTTGAAATAACTGGATTTCCTGTGGGTGTGGATGCTCACAACTAAGCATGCCAATTTAGCTGAAGGCATTGTGGGACACACAGAATTTAGCATCATGCAGTGTTTCTGTGTGGTAGGGTCAATGGGGTGAAGTGAAGCCCATGCCAGAAGAAACCAGTGCTTCTGATAAGCAGACTGAACTCAAAAAAACTCCACTGGAATGGAGTTGAACTCCAACTCCATCTCAAAAAAATTTACACTGGAATGGAAATAGGTGACTGACAAGTGCCCAAGTATTCAGTGCCCAGGTCCAGAGGCTCCTGTCATGGATCCTGGAGCTGCACAAACTGCTGCTCGTGCCCAGAACTGAACTGAAGAAGTGACCCTGCAGAGATGAGCTGATCCCATTTGCTTCCCTAGACTGCTTGTCTGGGGAATAACTCCTTTTGCCTCCTGATCCTCCCCTCTAGGCACTTATTTTAATGAATATTCTTTCGTTCTGGTACAGTAAATTGAAAAAAGGGGAAGAAAAGAAAAAAAGAAAGAAAGCAATTCAAGTTGTTTAAAAGATAAGGAAAATTGTACAAGATGGCAGGATAGGTATTGAATTTCACTTCAAAACTGGCAACTCTAAGGAGGCTATTACAGCATATCTGATATTTTTAAATAAGTTGTCATCTTTACAGCATCTTTCTCATTAAGAAAGAAAATCATCTTGCCTTAGACTTGATACAGTTTCACCAAGAGTAGCGTGGAGGAGAGGGTGTTTTTCTTCTTATGTTTTGGGGCCCTGATTGTTGTTTCATTAAATCAGAGTCCTGTCATTGCCTCTGTGCAGTGGAATTGATCCTGGTTTTCATGCTGCTTCACTCCCCTTTTTAAAGCACTGTAAAGCAAATTTCTGAAAGATAAAGAACTGTCTGAGAAAACAAATCCTATTCAGAAATCTCCCTATAACTTAATTAATTTCTCAATTACACTAATTGAAAGGAACAGTAACAAGAGATTGTGTATTTTGTGGCAATTGAAAAGAAATGTTTAATTACTGCTTGTAAGTAAAATGACAGTTTAAAGCATTCTTGTAAGCAACAGTACTCTTTGGGGGGTAATTAGTGAAAAATAGATAGTAAACAGATGATAGCTTTTAGGCTAAACAAATCACTTCAGTTCCATCTCATGATAAAGAACCATAAAAATTAACTTACTGTTAACATACCATTCAGTGGGTATACTTAAATTTTATTTTGATCTGTGTTTGATTATAAACTGTTTTATTCTTTATGTGCAAATATCTGTAAAATTTAAAAAGTAGCAGTAAAGAAAGCAAATTGTAGAAATATCTCTTGAGCCCTAACAAATTCAGCTTTCAGTGACTGTGGGATGGACAGCTGAGGTTATTACTTTGCCACTACCGAAATAAGATAACCAAATCTTTGACTGGCATGTGCACTGCTTGGTGTCTTCTCTGAATGCAGCCAGATCTCTGGTCATTTCAGAGCCATCTGGGCTTACTTATTTTGGAGTTTTCATTGCAGGTAATCATCCTATGAGTTAAAGTTAGTGCTAACTTCAGGTTTGACTGAGTATTTGGTGGTCCTTTGGTGGTCAGGTAAAAAATTCAGCTGGCTTGTGAAATAGCCATTGTATGCCAGAGGACCACACATAAACAATGGGATGAAAATGGAAATATCTTGTTTTTCCAGTGTGGCTGGGAAACATGCAAGAGAAGGACAGGAATTGGAGTCTTGTCCCCATTTGAAGCAGGGAGATATTTCAACATTCAAAACCTTCCTTTCTTTTCCTAATAATACCAGTCAAAGAAAGGATGAAAAGGAATATAGAAGGATGAACTATACAAACACCAGACTTAGAGTAACCCTTGCAAGGGGAACAGCAGTGTTTCCTGATTCCTAGTTGAATTTCCATTAGAGAGCAAGAGACCCTATGGCCAAGTGCCTGAAAACTTCTAGCACATATGAAGCCTAAAGAGATTATTTTTAATATTAGAACAGAATGAACAAGTCCACTTCTGCAGAGGTGAAAAAGCTGTTCTGTATAAGAGAATGAGCGCTCCAAAAAGGAAATGCCTATTAGCAGCTCTTGAAGATCATACTTTTAAATGGCAGTGAAATTGAACAGACATTGAGCTTAAACACTTTAGGGACATTTATCCAGAATTCTTTCTAGCTTGGGAAGGTGTTCTTGGCCCTTCTTTCCTTTCTGTCCCCTAGTAATCTAAAAACCCTTCAGATTCTAAGACAAGGGCAGTAGGTCCTCGTGTTTACATAGCATGAGGTCCTTGCAGTAATAAGGTATCCTCATTAGTGAGGCAGGATTCCCTTATGGTAGAGGAGAGATGATCCATGATTATGTTCTCCACTTTATTCTGGCTGCTGGTGTCTGAGCTCCAGGCTAGTCATCAGCACAGCAAATAGAGAGCAGCAGACCCAGTCGATTGCTGTGTGCTTCTGTAACTGCAAGTCAAGGCACACACACAGCTGGTTTGGACTGTGAGGCTGACAGTGACTGCAGAGAAGAGATAATAACTTTGGAGACCTTATATCATCCAGATGACAGGTTCATTAAATAGCATGGTTTGCAGTATCAGACAGAGAAGGAGGCGTCTAACAATACCCTGCAGTAACTACAGGCCCTCCCCAGATTCCCACAATCAAACAGTGGCAGGGTTGGAAATACGGGTTGCCCATCTTTTTTGAGCAGGAATACTGGTTTTACCTCATTTACAGCACTGTGTGTCAGGATTAATGCTCGTAGTTGATGACATGTTGAGGAGTTAAAGAGAAAAATACCAGGTTCTCAGAATGTGACAAGAAAAATTGAAAATTTGTTAAATAGCCATTAATAAATATAATCTATACAATTCTCATTCCATTCCCATTAATCTGCAACTTAATGTCTTTTATTATTATTTTAACGTAGAACCCACTCACGATGTTAGTTTGGAAGTTCCTGCAAACGGAGAAAAGTATAGCCTGGTGTCTATGATTGTCTAATATTATTCAAATTCTTCCTGGGAGAAGCCTTGGGGTTTTTTTTTCCTAGATATTATTTTTACTTATACAGATTAGATTATTCATTTAGCAAACTGAAGCAATATCATGTG
Source organism: Alethe diademata (assembly GCA_025584955.1). Classification (NCBI taxonomy): domain Eukaryota; kingdom Metazoa; phylum Chordata; class Aves; order Passeriformes; family Muscicapidae; genus Alethe; species Alethe diademata. Next base: position 14,727,665 of record JANRMJ010000079.1, on the reverse strand, counting down.
ATATTCAGACACCCAACTGTGGACTCAGCTAGGGAGTTGGCACTATTGAATACTGGGTTGAGGATAGTTTTAAAAGATTATAAACAATCTAGTATCTTAAATTTTTCAAATGGTTGAGTGAAAAAGCAAATTAATTCACTATTTTATATGAGAGAGAGAAAGATACTATACAAAGGGGGATATGTGCCATATGAAATGACACATTCTTTTGGGGGGAAAATAATGTAATTTATATGTACCATTTTAACAGCATTGCATAATAGAATGGATTTTAATTGAAGTAGCTTATAAAGTGTTTTAGAAAAGTACTTCTCTGGAAATACACAATGTTTAATTTCAAAATAGTATCTTTAAATGGAAATTATTTCATTCTGGGATCTTTGTACAGTATTTTGCAAATCTTATTCATTTATTCTTAAAAAGTACATTTTGCTGAAAGATTGTTTTCAAAAAGTGATATTACTTCTTCATATGGAGAAAAACTGTTCTCCTTTATAATTTTTCAGTAGTCATTCATTGCACTTGCAGTTATCCTTCTGTGCAGAAAGAAATTTCAAGAAATGAAATATAGATATGATGCTTAAAAATTAATTGCCTGTGAATTTTCGGTCAGATGAAACTTCAGTTTGCTTTTTTTAAAATATCTTCCTCAATGTAATTTGAGTGAAAAGACAACACTCAGCTGAATGCCAAATGTAAGTGTAGTAGACATTCCTGTCAACTGGAAACCAGAATATTTTTTAATATGTTTAACTAGAAATTAAAATTTCCCGAATATTTATTAGTTTGTGCAATTCCCTGATTGTTAGCTTTTCAAGCCTACCATGCATTTGAATAATTCTGAGAAAGAAGCAGAAAACCTCTCATGCCTTTAAATATGGCAAAGCTTCTCCCCTTCTGCAATTTGCAAATGTGTGATCATCGTTCAGTTCTGTCCCTGTCCATACAGCTCGTGCTATCTCTGGAGCTGAGCATTAGTGCTGCTTGAGAGGGAGGCAGATATTTGTAATAACAAGCACGCTTTCCACAAAGCAAAATTTTCCATGAGAGCCATTAACTTTTATACACTCCAAGGAAATTATTTCTCCATTAAAAACAAACAAATAAACAAACAAACAAACAAACACCCCAAAGTAATGTTATTTTACCTTATAAAATTTTGCTTTTTGTTTTGGGTAGCTTCAATGTTACACAGTATTTGGCTATACATTTGTTGCAAACGCCATCCCTCCTGTTCTGTATCATGGGATCCCTGTTGAACCTTCCCTCTTTTCCTCAAAATTCGACTGTCCTCCTTGAACAAGCCCACCTCCTGCAGAGAAATGAGGGGCCTAAAACTCCATGAATATGCAAATTGTTAAACTGAGTGTTTATATGCTTTGAAACAATTCCCTGGGCCTCTTCCCCCATCCTTCCCCCAGTCCTTCTGAACTACTTCAGAAAGATTTTCTCCCTTTCTTTCACTGGAAAATAAATAAAAATCTGTAATCAGAAAATAAAACCTTGAGCTCAGCAAAGTGAAGGACAAGAGACAAGTCAAATCTCATCAGTTCCTTCAGTTTGTTTCAAGGCCTTATAGCACAATAGCACAGAGAAAAAGGACTTTGATATCAATAATTTCTGAGGTGTAAAGCCAGTGAGCTGCCATAGGGATTAAAAATACTGGAAAATTGGTTTTTTAAATATTTTAAACTGTGTTTATAGAAACAATCTACCACTGAAAAGCTATTAGACTACTGTAAAAATATTTGGGCTGTCCATTTTATTCAATGTTTGTTTGAAAAATCTGTTAAGATCAGTTGTTTTTTAAAATGCTTGGTAACTGTCAGTCACCTGAATCCTGGGTTCAATCAGTACTAAAAACTTCTAAAGGCAGAAATTTTCTATTTTTTTTTTTTTTTTTTTTTTTTTAAATTAGAATGAAGGCCTTTATACATCAGACCGTTCTATAGTTTGGTGCATTTTGTCAGTTTTATTCACTGATGTGTTGGCATATCAATTACCTTTCCCATACTTCAACCCAGGGCCAGCCTCATTTATTGCCCTTCAATACAGAGCACCCACGTGCTTTTTTTCTATTAGAAATCTCAAATATATGGCAGAAGGGGCTGGAATTAGACAATCTTTAAAATCCCTTCCAACCTAAACCATTCTGCGAGTCTATAAAAATCCTCACCTGGCATTTTGTAAAGATTCAGCAGTGCCTCCCTGTAACATTCACTTTCTTCCTTTAAGGCTAAAATTGTAGAAGCACAGTTGTAAGGGTGAATAATGGAACCTGAAAGTTCAGTTGAATCTGTTGGACCATTTACATGTATCGCTATAGAAAAATTCATTTAAATAAATGAATTTTTGAATGGGGTTAATAACCCCTTGGTATATTAGAGACAGTAAGGATAACTGGTTTGAAATAGGGTATTAGAGAAAGCTAAACAAAGGTATCCAATTTTTGTGGTCAGTCACAGTTTTCAAGACTGTTTAGCAGAGAAAGAGAACAGTCTTAATTTTATAATTCTGAAAGATTCTGTTCAAAGTCCAGTTTTGGTGATAGTCAAGTTTGCTGCCTTTAGATTCGCTTGGTTTTTTGAACATAGTAGTTGATGAAAATATACAAATATGAAAATCATTTATGTATTAGGATGTACAGGAGATTTCTGGGATCTCTTCTGTGTAGATGTTTGCCATGTAGATCATAGTATGTCACCTACAGGAAACTGATTTGCTTTAGGTTATGTAGACCTCATTCTTCTCTCACAAGCAAATCTGGTGAAGGACAGCAATTTTCTTTGCTTTACATGTGCTACTGCCAGTCTGCACCCCAGTTTGGTTATTTTGGCTCAATTGCAAGTTTATGGAGTGAGAGGACATAGTCTCAACCTTTGCCACAGGAGTTTCAGGTTGGACTTTGGGAGAAATTTCTTCATAGAAAAGGTGATTAAACATCGGAATGGACTGGTGCCCAAGGAGGTGGTGGAGTCCCTGTCCCTGGAGGAGTTTAAGGATGTGGCACTCAGTGCCATGGTCTAGTTGACATTGTGGTGTTCAGTCATAGGTTGGACTTGATGATCCCAGAGGTCTTTTCCAATCTAATTGATTTGTGATTGTGTGGTAGAGAAATACCTAAAGGCATCATGTTGCCATTAGGCTTGTGCTAAACAATGGTTTGGTAGGTATAAAGGTTGATTAGGATGGTAAAACGCTTCAGATGCTACTATTACAGAAAGATCAAAATAGAATTAAGAGATGAAGTAAATGAAGTAATAGTAAATGAAGTAATAGTAAGTAGGATGAAATTTTGAAACTCAAAATCCAAGGACTCAGGTACTAGTACAAGCTGCTGTTACAGATTGGGAGCTGAAGAGCACAGCACGTGTAAGTGGCAAGGAGAAAATGAGAAATCTGAGTGCTGAAGCTGCTGATAAAATGGCTGCAAACAACATTTTCAATTTGTCTTAGTTTTCAAATAGATGGGAAAAAAAATCAGTATGAAGTACAAACTGGTGATACTTCCTCTAAAATACTATGTACTATTCTAGTAATTGCAGTTGGATAAATATGAACTCAGACTAGAGCAGATGAAAGAGAAGAGGGCCAGCCGAGCTCTGAACAAAATTGCTGTGGTGTGAACAAAAAGGCAGAATCGACTACCTGCATGAGGCTGGGAAGAGACACAATTCACTATAAACACTCCAGAGAGATATACTAAGAGACAGAATCTTTTGAAACTGTCAGATAATTTTTTACTAACATTAGTTGTTTTAAACTGTATCTGAATATACTTAGACCAAAATTTAAAATAAGGTTCAGAACTATACGTACTACTGCCAAACTTGAGACAGTATGTTTGTTATTTAGAAAGACTTCTTCTTTATCAAATTCCCCTTCTTCTTTTTCTACTCCTTCTCAGTGAGTTAAATCTTCTGCATATTTTAATGCTGAGTAGATTCTTCTTTTGTACATGTACATGGAAAGTATTTTCAAACCATTTGAAGAGTACTGATAAATCTGTTGCATCTAAATTGTGGGACAGAACTTCTTTGATTCAGTAGGAGGATTTCACAAATGATCTTTGCCTTCTTTTACATTTGCAATCAGTATATAGGACTTTTTTTTCTCACATTTAATTGAACTTTTTATTTGTAAGGATATGGCTTTGACTGGCTATATATATATCAATAAAATGCTGTTTATAGTTGCTTAGTTTTTTGGGGAAACTTTCTTAGAAGTGAGGCTCTATTGCTGAGGAAAAAATTATTGTATGAAGTGCAAAAGGCCTATTGTCCAAGCTGGACTTTCAACTGATGGTGCAGAGACCTAGGCTTTTTGAAAAACTAGCCAGTTAAGGAAGTTGTTGAGTTGATATTTTGGAAAAATCTGACTGGCACTTGTGCTTGAAAAGCACAAGGAACCAGTTCCAGGTACATGAAGGTAATTTGTTTCATGTTTTTTAACTGATACTATTCATGTCTTTCAAATATTTATATCATTTATTGTATCACAGACAGAATGCTGAGCTGTAAAGATTATTAGTACTCCAAGAAATTTTTCAGCTAAAAAGGTCATCTAGTTAGTTGCGAAACTTTATGAAGAAAGGATCTGGTGGCCTCAACATATATACTAAAATATCTTGTGAAAGATAAACATTCAAGTTTCTGTGGTTTCATTGGGATCTTTTCTGAATTGTAACTTAACTTTATATTAATGTCAAAATATTTTCCCTGCTTCAGTTGCAAATTGTTATGTACAAGACGTCCTTCCTCTCCTTTGCCTTTATCCATACCTATTTTTTTTAAGGGTAACTGTACTTCCTAACCAATTCCATTATGGACCCCATATAACTGATATCATACTCTTCACCTTTTGCTGGAGGAGCCCATTAGCAGAATTTTGCTACATGCAAAGAGCCCGTGAATAAGATTATGTCTGAAACAATAAGATTCAATTATTAATGGGTAGCGTTTTGCATTAAAATATGTGGAATGTTACCTGGAAACTTTGAAATCCACTTTGCTTTTACCTATTTCAGTAATTTTGTAGCATGTGTGGGCATTTTCATTTCACTAATAAATATAAAACAGATACAAATTACTGAAATTATGGCAGTGTGATATATAAATCACACTGATATATGTATTTATTTTAGGACAAACAATTCAATAGTAATTAAAAAAAACATAGTTGTTGAGTTGTCAGCAACACATTATTTGCTCCACTCAATGGTGTGGAAAATACCAGGATAAATATTTGTAACAGCTATGGCACATCCCTTTAGATGTGCACATGTGGAGTCCCTCACTAAAACAGTCCTTCCTGGAAAATCAAGTGCTACCTGCAGGAGCAAGGATGAAAAGTCAATTAGAAATTACAAAGCAGGGGGCTAGCAGAGTCTTTTGTGTTTGAATGTAGCCTGATGCTTCTCATATGAGATACAAAAATCCAGAAATAAAAGAAAAAAAAATGAAAGTCAATCTTGAGGGGACTTACTGAAACTTGAGGGGACTTTATTCTGAAAGTTTTCTTGCATAAATGTAATAAATACCAGAGGCGTTTTTATGAATGTGGGATTAAGACACCTACTTTCTGAATAAACCAAAACAAACAAGGAAGAAAACAAAAAAAAGTAGCAAAAATACCACCCCAAAACAAGCATCAAGCAAAACAAAATTTTAAGTCTGGAGGGGAAAAGATAGAGGATGCAATGTAATGAGAAGAGTTATTAGAAAGCAATTATTTTTCTCACATATTAAAGTGCAGGTTCAAATATGTGTAGCTCAGGATTGGTTACAGCCATTTAAAATATGATTAAAGATCATTTTTTACCAAAATTTAAATAAACTGACAATTTTATCCTCTTGAGATCCACAATTATACTTAGAAAAATCAAGAAGCTACTGAATTATCATATTTTTTAAGAGATTGGAAACATTAATGAAAAATTTTAAATCTTTTTTACCTTTTATCTTTTCCAGAAAATACTTAAGTTCTCTTAGGCTATTTGCATTTTTGTAATGCATAAAAAAGCCCCAGGACTAAAACCTGGTATAATTACATAAAGTGAAAAATACCTTTATTTCTAACCATTATTGGTATCTGTAGTGTCCACAAAGAAAATACTCTACAAAATTAATTTAGACAAATTCCTGGTTTATTGCATAAAATTAACAAGACCATGTTAATCCTGCACTCTTTGTATCTTCATTTCAGCACAGGTTTTTTGCAACTGGCATGTGGCACACCATAATGGCAACTAATGTAGAATGCCCACATTATTCTGAGGAATTGAAAAAGTAATTATTTCTTGTGCTGAGTTAATGAAAGAGATCAGTTACTGAACAAGAGGGCAACTTAAAAGTTTTGAGGTAACACTATGTGTGAACAGAACGTCAAGAAGGGAGTAGCAGAACAGTGAATGATGCAGAAAATGAGCCAAAATCACACACTGAGAAATATTAGGAAAATATTGATTAAAGAGCTAGTAATAGTATACTACCCACTCACAGGCTCAGATATTTAGATATGGAAAAACCTTGATATTATATTAGATGGTTAAAAACTGCTGGGAATTGTGGACTACTTTTAATTTCTTCATAGATTTTTAAAGAAAAGGATGCTAATATTCAGCTGTGCCTATTATTCAATATATTAGTAATTTGATAACACTTTGAGACACACCAGTGATAAGCAGTACATTCCTGCTAGTTTTATTTTTTTCTTTTTCCCTAAAATTCTCATGTGTAAGCATAAATCTTGTTAAAGAAAAGAGCTTGCTGGTGCAAGAGAAAGCCCCCATTCAAGTAACAGCACTAATGAAAGGCAGTGCTGTGGAAAAGCAGTGGAAATTGCTGCCCAAGCAATTTCCTTGTAGCTCGAATTTTCTCTATTTCAAGGTCATTCTGGTATAAAAGTCCTTTGCAGCTTGCTTGCAATATGCATCAGAATGAATGTATTTCTTTTATTAGCAAGGATTATTCATTATTAGTGTTGCTTAAGCACATTTGTGTTTGAATAAGATTGTGTAGAGGGAGCAGCCTCTGTCCTATGGGCCATGGTGATGTCTGGTTCTAACCCACAAGGTATGGAAAAATTTCTTCATATCAGAACAGAAACCACTGACAAGCATGCAAATTTAAATCACACATCAAAGGATGTGGGGGAAGAATTGTTACTGCAGAGGGGCAAAATGACTGTGCAGGGGTTAAATCACTCCAATATAGTCATAGTACATTGTTAAATAGTCCCATGCAAAATTACTTTCCTCGTATTTTTGGAATGTATGTTGTACACATGGCTTCATCTAATCTTTTGCCACTTTGCAAAGCTAAAGTTAATTTCAATTCCAGAAGATAGAACAGTCTTCAGCTATAAAAGTTAAAGGATATGTGCTGCAGTTCACAAAGAGTGCATGTACATTGTACATTTGATTAATCATTCTACAGAGGTGCCAATCCTAATTAGGACTTCATTGGCGTTTCCATTGAAAGCAGTTTAAATTTCCTAATTAAACATGAAATAACTAACAAAAAATAAATTAAGACTGTTTACATACGTGAATCAAGTTTCTGCCAAGTTTTAACTCACCTTTTAGCCTGAGATTGGATTTATCCTTCTCTGCCTCAGTGCCTTATCCTTTTCAGCTGAGACAAGGATGGGGGCTGTGAGGGGCAAAAATCTTATTCTGGTGGATTTGTCCATTTGCACTTTAGAAAACTTGTCCATTTTGTGGGTCTCAGATTATCATGTAGTTTAGTACAGTACAACTATGACTATCTTGATTTGGGACTTTAATTATTTTCTGAAAATTATACTATCCAAAAAAACAGTTCTGGAAAACGCAAACAGCAGCAAAAACAAAACAAAAAAAACCCCAGCAAAACAAACAACAAACTCCAAGAATATAGGACAGAGACTAGTAAAAACAAAGAAAATGTACAGGGTAAATGAAGTGAGCTCTTCTTAGTCTTCTGGATCCTGATATCTTTTTCTTCCCTCATTTTATATTTCCTGATCCCATACCTATTTTTCTAGTTAACTTTCTCTTCTCTTCATCTCTATTGAGGAGTGTTTTCTACTTCATTATCTCCACAGGTTTTAACTCCATAAGCATACTCAACATTAATATGTTGCTTAGTAATACAACATAGCCAGTTTCTAAAATTTCACACCTTCAGCTCTCCCCAAATGCAGTGCTACAGACTAAACACTGTGTACAGCTTTCCTGTCTACTGTATGAGCTAAAAATTGTGTTGGTGTATTTTTGCAGCTCCTGTACAGCCGGGAATTTAGAAATGTATGAGAAGTATGAGGGTTTGGCTTCTAAATCTTATATATTCATGTGGATATTAGCATTTCTGCTAAAGGTAATTTCTGTAATTTATAGAGATGCTGTCATGTGAGTAATATTGCATTAATTAATATTTGTGTGAGGGTTTTCTGACATGTGAAAAAATGTTAACTTTATAAAATATGTAAAACTTAAGTGGACACATGAATGAATTTGTATTTCGTAGGTGCTTTTAAATAGCAAAAATTTGAGGCTTTTTTCCTCATTTTTTTTATCCTGACAGTACAAACAAGTGGAACAGTATATGTCATTCCACAAGTTACCTGCTGAAATGCGCCAGAAGATCCATGATTACTATGAGCATCGCTACCAAGGCAAGATCTTTGATGAAGAAAATATTTTGAATGAGCTCAATGATCCTCTCAGGGAGGTAAGATTAAAATATTTGAATAGCTCTTCAAGCTGTGAAAAAATTTCTTGTCTTTGCTGTTCCTGTGCTGAAATGTTCTTTCCATTCTATAACATTTCATGTTCTTTACCATAGTCAATGAATGACCAGGATAATTAAATTTTTACTAGGTTGGCACAAAGAAATAAGCAGATCTACTATCTATTCAGGACCAGTCTGTCAATCACTGCCACATAAGGATGTCAGAGGGTAAAATCCTGTCAAAGAGTAAAACCACACCCTTACTGTTATCTGAAAATCCTGTTTTTCTGCCATTTTTTAAAACAGAGAGTGGCTGGAGTAAAATGATCCTGAATTAAATTCTTTTTCTACTCTCCCTACTTGCTAGCCACATATCTATCCAGATAAAACCACCAAAAGTCACCACAAAGGGAGAGCTGCTTCTTTCCATTTTGTAAAGTAGCATTGTTGGTAAAGATGGTCTTCACTTGAGATGAGGAAGCTAGAATATTCTATATACAAGCCATTAAAAAAAATCTCTTTTGTTGAAACTGTAGTCTGTATTCCAGTTTTAGGGGTTATGCTGTGCTATGCTATGTGATGTGTGGAAGCAGTTGGAATTGTCTTTGCTAGTGTGGGATGAGGACGATGTTCATCTTGTGGTGGCAGAAGTAGCTGCGTAATGGGAATATAAACCAAATGTCTTCTGTTGCGTTGTGCTCATGCCTGACCCACTCAAGGATGTTGGCTCATATCCTCGAGTGAAAGGAGAGGGAAAAAACCCAGAGAAGAACCAAGTTGAAAAAGTCAGAGAGGAGAGAGCATAAACAGGGAAAAGAGAAAAGAAACAAGAAAAGTAAGGGTGGAGCAGTGATGAAATCTGTGTAATTTTCGATGCTACCAAGTAATGTCTTTTAATACCCTCTGCTTTTGGAGGAGTGGTGCTGATTATGTGTCTATATGTGTATATATAGATATGGCTATGTATAACATATACATAACATCCAGCAGCATGACATCTGTACTTTTAGAAAGATAGGTGATGGCTGGTCAGGTTTTTTTTCAAGTTTTGAGGCATAAAGAGAGAATAGGTCTGTGGTGAATTGTCTGTGCTTTGCTGGGAAGGGAAAACATGTCATACACTCTATTGCCAAAATCAATCAAGTTCCATATTTAAAATAGTCATAAAGAAACAAAGCCTTGCCAAGTCACAGTTAATCCACATCTCTGTAGTGAGTCCCATATTAGCATCCCTCCTACAAACTCCCAAGTGGCAATGGTGAGTGCTGCCCAAAATTTCCTTGAAGTCAAAATCAGGCCAAACCATGATTGTTCTAACAATTTAATAGCCCATGACTGAGTTCCAGATCCTGGACCTACTTAATTCACTCACAAAGGCGTAGTCTGAGGCCTTTCTTTATATTTTGAGTTTGTGCTTTGGCATGCAGGTAGAGGGCCCTGGCTTCTTCATTGCCACTGCCTGTTTACACTGTGGCTCCCCTCCGTAAGTTTTGAAATGTCAAGAGGAGAATGTATTACAAAAATCTGCCTTGTGGGACAGGAAAAGTATGGGAATTATCCCTAGACTACAGTGGCAGTCAAAACGTGACTCTTGGCCAGTGTGGAGCTTGTGTTTTCTTAAAGAGAACAGAAGCATGTACAGACACATCAGTCACTGAGATCAGACACAGTTTCATCTGTTTCCAGTTCTAAAGAAAGCATTTCTCCAAAAGTAAACCCTAATACCCTTCCATTGCAGAACACTATTTTGCTAACAATTTGCAATTGCAGCACCCTAATTACTTGTGTTTTCTACTTTCACTGCCTCCCTTTTTGTTTCATCCTTCCACCCTCCCTCCCCTAGCCCTGTCCCCTTTCCCTCCCTTTTTTTCATACAGCTTAGAAGTAGAAAGGCAAATTTGGTCAACCATAAAAAACAAAAAGCACTTCTGGTGAGACATTAAGCATGGAAAATTTCAAAAATTAATGAGTGCCTAAAAACATGAAGGAAGAATAAAATTTCGTTGAAGGAGTGGCTTCTGATTTTGCTATGGTTATGCTGTACTTAGCAGGTCTTCTTTGTTCTCTTTATTATATAACAAAAAATTAGCTACAATCTGGTTGCATACTGCCCTCTTGAAAACACAAAAGTGTTCCAGAGAAAGGTCAAAAAAAAAGAGAGAGAAAAATTAAGAACTGGTCACTAGCAGTGCCAGAGCATGTTTCTCAATGAATCAGTCCAAATTTTCACAGCAGATTATGCACTGTGGCCTGAAAACATCACTTAGGTATTTTGCTTAGTTAATAGTTTCAAATTCTGTTTTAGCTGCCACTTTACTAGTGCAGGTAATGTGTCTTTTTGATGTAAATAATGGATAATAAATTGGAGTCTTTTAAAGGTGGAACACAGTTGTTCATATATTGGATGGACTTTACAATCTTATATGCCAATAACTGCACAAGGCTATAATAGGTAATAACACAGATACCCTGGCTGCATCACTGAAGAAAAAATATTTGCTGCATTTCTTAAGTTTTTAACTAATCCTACATTTGATTATACTTGGAATTTAGCATAAAGTAAATATTCAGAGTCTCTACAGGACATACTTAGCTTGATGAAACTAGCTTCTGACAAAGATACTAATCTGAAACCATTATTTCCTCACTTGGAGTAAGCAGAACAAAAGAAACCATACTAACTGCTGCGTAATTATAGCATCATGAAATGTTATGAAAAAAATTGTAGGATTTTCACTACTTGTTCTCAGCCATTCAAATTTACTGTATGGGCTGAAATTTTCTACAGCTATGCTTTCTTTAAGAGTGATGACCTTTTTTGTCCATGTTTTAAAATGTTGGGGTTTTTTTTAAGGAAAATAATTATGCATGAAATAAATATGATCATTCAACCATTTAAAATAGCTAAAGTGCATAGAATTAGCAGCAAAAATCTAGTATAAAAATAATTCTTACATGATACATTCTAGTAATAAAGCTGTATATGCTTATAGAATCATAGAATCATGAATTTGCTGAGTTGGAAGGGACTCATTAGGGTCATTGAGACCAACCCCTGGCCCTGCCCAGCACCATCCCCAGAGTCACATCATGTACATGAGAGCATTGTCCAAATGCTCTTTAACTGTGTCAGGCTGGTGCTGTGACCACTGCCCTGGGGAGCCTGTTCCAATGCTCAACCACCCTCTGGGTCAAAACCTTTTTTCTAATAGTCAGCCTTTTTCTAACCCTCCCCTGACACAGCTCCAGGCCATTCCCTTGGATCCTGTCACTAGTCACACAGAGATCAGTGCCTGCCCCTCCTCTTCCCCTCACAAGGAAATTGTAACTGCAGTGAGGTCCCCCCTCAACCTCCCCCAGGCTGAACAGACCAAGTGCCCTCAGCCACTCCTGATTTGGCTTCCTCTTAAGGCCCTTCATCATCCTTGTGACCCTCACTTTAACAGTTTAATGTCTTTTATACTGTGGCACCCAAAACTGCACACAGGACTCAAGCTGAGGTTACACAAGTGCAGAACAGGACAATCATCTGCTTTGATAGCAGAGGTTAAGACTTTCTTTGTAAAAGAAGATGAGTGTTCATTTTTATGAGCTTCTGAACATTATTTATGGAACATTCATTGACTGGATAATTAAAGTAATGAAAATCTGAGAAAAGATTTGATGCATGTGTATGAATCCCTAGCTTGGTTGGATAAGAAAGATAGAGTCATGTTTATTGTGGGGAATTAACTAAGACTTCATTTAAAAAAAAAAAAACAAAAAAAAGAGATAAAGGAATCCTGAACTTTTTAAAACTGTACAAGGCTCTGTCTAAGTGCTTCAAAGCTGAGTAAAGCAAGTAGTGGCTGACCTGTATCCTTGAAGGATAATCTGGCATTAACAGAGATTGCATTTGGTGACTAGGCACTAAAGCAACATTTATGAGACTGAAAAGCTTTATATTCTCCCAGTTAATTGCATAATTTGGGTGTATTAGTCCAGTAATGCAATAATTGGATACTCTTAGCTCTACACACTCAAAATGAATTAACCATAAATTGCAATATGTTATGTGCATACCTGCTTGTAAGGACGCATGCTCTCTGACAACAGTAAAGGATAAGGGTTTTTCTTTTTCATTGAATTCAGAAATTTCACTTGAATGGAAAGCATATCCCCTTTTTCACAGTTAGACTTATCTGATAATAAGTGTCTGGTCTTCTCAAGAACAGGATAATCAAGAGACTCCTGGCAGTTACAATACTGGTAGAGAAGAAAGATTTGAAATTGTTTCTTAGAGGCCATGCAGGGTTGGATTCATCAAACCTATCTGTAGCTCCATACAAGTTCTGCAACAAGTCTAAGATAATCATCAGGCTCTCTCTGCACACACCACCCCCACATACATGCTCTCACAGTAAAGAAAACCTAGCTGACTAGCTTAGAAAAAAGCTGCATCTAATAACAGCAGTTGATATGTGAAATAAATTCTGTCTTTAATTGCATTTCCAATTAACTCTCTCCCTCATTTCTTGAGGTAGTGATTAGAAAGAATTAGCATGTTTCTAATATAAATATAAGTAAATATATAAATATCATCTCTAGTTCTTCAGCAGACAGAGATATTAAACTTCACATTTTTTAACTTGTAATTCTTACCACCTACAAAGCTTGAACATCCTTTGGCCTCAGAAGGCCTTAATCCCAAAAGTGGTCTTTGTAACTCTCATGACATGAAATGGAGACAATACAGGTAAGAAGTTAAGAAAAAAACAAACACGACAAAACTCACATGCACCTAAGAGAAATATATTCCAAAAGAACACCTGAATTTTAAAAGTTGCTCGTTCCATCTTGTAACTGAGTATAAGTCAAAGTGACTCAGGTCTGACTTTTGTTTAAGCCATCAGTCTTGCCTGCAGTGGCTGTGAGTGGATGCCCATGGAAGAACAAGAACAGGGAAAGAATGATGTGGCCCTTAATGACTCTCCTAGACTCACAATATTTTCAGGTCAAGGGATGTTCTGAGACTGATGTGATTTGACTACTGGATAATCCTTAATACACATTTCTTCCAATGACCTTCTTGCATTCTTTATTCAAGGTGCTCTCTGCAACCACACCATCCTTTGTCAAAGAGCACAGACCTAACCCCTCCTGCATGAGAAACCACCACCTTCTTTTGGGACTGAACACAGCGCCAAATGTTTTCTCGGTTTTGATGGCCACTAATTCTTGTAGCAAAAATGATATAGTACAGTCAATTTTTACTGACTCCTTGCATGCCAGTTACGATTTTAGAGTTACATGATAACATCCTTAAACTGTGTTTTTTTTATGATAAATAGACATATTCTAGTTAATTATTTTTTGCATGGAAGCTAGATCATTCTTCTTGCCATTTTCTTTCTTTTTCCCTGGATCTATTACAGCCTTTTAGAGGTGAAAGCACTAGGTCTGCAGCAAGAATATTGGTGCTATAATATTGCAAATAATTCCTAATGTTAATTTGCTTGTTAATCACTGCCAACCATTGAGTTTACTTTTTGTTGTAAGTTGTAATGGTAAAAACTAACTCTAAGTGGAAATGAATACATTATTTCATGTATTTATTTAGGTATATCACTTATTATTGCTCCCCACCAGTAACTTTCAATCAGACCATAAGAAGCTTCTTTTAGTTTCTTTTTAACAAGCTTTTCCACCTTTACATGGTACTGTTTCTGGAACTGAGCAGATCTGTGTGAAGTCCTTGACCTTTGTTGTTCCCATAGGGATAGCGAATGTAGGTACATTGTGGTACCTTTTACAGCTTAATGAGTCAGGTGTAAGGTTCTGAGAAGCATCATGTGCAGTACTTAATGTTGCATCAGGAGTGGCATTTTGTGACAGTTCTTGTAAGAAAGTACTCTCACAATAAAGTGCAGGAAAGCCTCCATTACTGGATTTATAATTTATATTGTATATGAATGAAAATTGGACCCAAACCAGATGGTTTGGTATTTTTAGACAAATTAGGTATTTTTGTATAGCAATTATTTTGTGTTTTTTAAAGTCAGTTTTAAAATTATCAATTTGGCAACCTTGGTGTTCTTTCCTAATTGTTGACCTTCTCCTTTTTCCTATTAAAATTTATCAGCTTTTTTAATATCTTTCTTTTTGTTTAGTATTTATCTTTAGAAATCACAAAGCAATTTATTCTTATTTAAACAATACTATAGTCCTATGCACAAAAGACGAAGCATCTTCAGAGTAAAAATATAAGGCCAAAATGAGGTGTGATTAGATTACAGAATGCTTTGATCCTTTTTAACAGTGTAGTCATCATGATTTGGGGCCATGGACTTTCAAACAGTAAAATAATAGTGGAAAATAATTTTTTTTAAAATTAAAACACAATGAAGTATCATATAAATATTTGGAGATTCTGATTTCATAACAACTTATGTCCATAAATTTATCTCATAAGAGACAGGTAACTAGTTCATTGCAATCCACTGTACTTTTCGACATTTTAATATGCAGTGATCCTTAGTGTGAAGCTCAAAGAGAGGAACTAAGAAAAATATATCCTTATTATAGATGTAGTCACATTGGAAGTCACTTAAATATCTCCTTGTCTTTAACTAGGAATTAAAGGGGTTCTTTTGTTTGTTTGTTTTTCTCAGAGGCACAGATAAAGTATAACTGTTATATTCTGGAGTACTGAATTATGAATGAATTATTCAGCATGTCAGTCTTGTAGAATAAATGCTGATACCCTACAGCATGATTTATTTGACTAATGCTGAAAAAGAAAATGAGTGGTTTTCAAATATCTGTGTAAATTATGTTTAAATTGCAGTCCAAGTATACAAGGCTGAAGGAAAAGTTACTTCTTAGAAGTAGCTATAATGAAGTTTTTAAAATTGAAAATAGTAGCAAATGGCCATTTTAACGTGGGAATGGGCAGACAATCACCAGGTGAATTGATTATTGTGTTTTTAAATGACTTTCCACCTCAGATGTGACATGATAACAAACAGTGTGCACACTCAAGGCTGTTTCCCAGGGACCTAAGACAATGTGGTTTGATTTGCTGAGCTCTGGGGAGTGTGTTTGCCCTTTGATGTATGCACATTCACAGGGTACATGCTGCGGCAGAATTGTCAACCACTTCCATTGCTGTTCCACATGTTCAAGAAACTTTGATCACAGTCCTTTCTGTGTTTGACATGCTTTATTAGCAAATCCACCCTGAGCTGAGATATGCTTTGACAAGTCCCAGATCTAACTGCTTCCAACAATACAGATAATTATACAGCAGTACTTCTCAGCAGTTATGATTTTGAATAGTCATGTTACTGCACCTACAAGATTCCTTTGTTGTAATTGTTAAATAAATATTTCAGACATGACAGTTCTTTCATGAGCTCTTCAAATATACTAATCCAAATAAATGCCCAATTCTTTGTGCAGTAGTTGTCTTTCATATAAAGAAAAGCAAGTTTGATAAAAATACTAAACTATTTAGATGCAAACTGGATGTCGTGAGAGAGGTAAAATCATGTTACAGAAAAGAAAGGTCTTTGACACTGTCTCCCAGAGCACACTCCTGGAAAAACTGGCAGCCTGTGGCTTGGACAGGAGCACTCTTGGCTGAGTTAAGAACTGGCTGGATGGCCGGGCCCAGAGAGTGGTGAATGGTGCTGCATCCACCTGGGACAGTCACCAGTGGTGTCCCTCAGGGGTCTGTGCTGAGGCCAGTCCTGTTCAATATTTTTATTGGTGACATGGATAAGAGCGCTGTGTCCTTCATTAGTAAATTAGCAGATGACACTAAGCTAGGAGCATGTTGTTGGAAGAGAGAAGGGCTCTGCAGAGACCTGGCCCGATTGGATGGATGAACAGAGTCCAATAGGATGAAGTTTAATAAGTCCAAGTGCCTGCATTTTGGCCACAATAACCCCTGCAGTGTTACAGGCTGGGGATGGTGTGGCTGGACAGTGCCCAGGCAGAAATGGACCTGGGGGTGCTGGTCAGCAGCTGGCTGAACATGAGCCAGCAGTGTGCCCTGGTGGCCAAGAAAGCCAGTGGCATCCTGGCCTGTATGAGGAATAGTGTGGCTAGCAGGAGCAGGTGAGGCCACACCTTGAGTGCTGTGTCCAGTTCTGGCCCCTCAGTTTAGGAAGG
>JANRMJ010000079.1:14691695-14702543 GCA_025584955.1 Alethe diademata | reverse complement strand
GAAGGGAAGGCAGGAAAGGGGGTCCTTCTGGCGCTCTGCCAATGAGATAGGGACATGGGATGTGTTTATACATTCCTTCAGCCTCTGGTATTGGATTACAACAGTCAGATGTCCCAAACTTTAAGTACTTATCTGAATTATCAGGACTTCTCAGGGTTTTGAAATTAGACTGGCTATCTCTCTTTTACAGCCTGCCCTAAGACATTGGCTGTATTGCTGCTCTCATTTTAAAGCCTGTCATCCTTTTTCCCTCTGGAAAACAAGCTTAAGTAGCATTTAACATTTCAGGACATTGAAGGAGATGAAAGCTAAATTCCTTTTAAAAATAGTTAGAAAATATATAAGAGTTGGATGAATGGAAGAGTGGAGAGTGTATTTTTTCTTTCCTTTTCTCTTTTTTTATCATCCAAATATAATGGACAATCCAAAGAGGAGCCTGAGATGCACAGAACTGCTTTCTCTTAAGCTCCATTAAATCAATTAACAAGCTGTGAAAAAGATGGATATCTTTCATCAGAATGCCTTTATTGGAGGTTTGGTTGAACCATATTGCCTTAAAAGGATTATTCTGTCTGCATTTGAATTTAATGTAATAATAATACTGAAGCATGAAAAATGCATATAAGGAGTTGAATAGAAAATTCTAATCAGGAAAGGAATGACAGAAAAGCGTGCAGAAGGCCAACATTTAATCTACTATGCCAAGAAAATGTAATTGGTCAAATCTTCATCCCTCCTGATTGCAAATGCACGAAAAAAATTGCTTTCTCTTAGAAGGCAGCAATACCAACTAACATATGCTCTGTTTAGGGTTGACTTGTCTTAATCTGAGTTGAGCAGAGCTAGACAGAAAAAAAACCCGGTTCAACTCAGTCCTGTCAGTCCTGGTGGACTTGGAATTTCATTCATTGTTTTGCTGCAAAGCCTATGTATTGCTTCCCTCATTTTGCCTAAGTTTATCTCACAGCTGGATGGCAAATTTTCTGCATGTGGATACGCTTTATCCAAGTATACTGGGATCTTGGGAACTGGAGGGCTTTGAAAAGGTAAATAGACAGGCTGGTCACTGGTTTTCAAGGCAGTTGAGATTCTATGGACTCTCTTTGCCTTAGAGATCAGAGGTTTTATTCAGGTTTTGGCTTTGTCTGTAGGTCAGATATGTTGGTTACCTCAGACCAGAGCATTCTTGGCCTTTAAAATGTGTAACCAAAGGGGCTACACAGGAGCTCTTCTAAAACAGACATAAGGAATATCCAGTTATATTGCCAAAATGACAAAACACCAAATCCTGAAGGAAAAAGAATAGTGATTCTTGACACATTTCTAGACATACTATGGAAGAGTTACCATGTTCTAAGCAAAATTTAAGCAGAGCTCTCTATGTTGAAACTGATCAATGTAATTGAAAAATGGAAAATTGTGGCAATCCCATTCAAGGAGAAAAATATACATAGTTGTTGTTACTTAAATGAAGGGCGTCTGAGCAAAATTTATTTTTTAAGTCATACACTGAGTAGAGATGATTAAACAGAATGTGTCAAAGCAATTTGAACACTTTCAGGTGCACCAGAAATGAAGAATATTGCATCCATTGCCACATGTAGATTTTCTGGCATTTAACAAGTTGTTAGATAATGATGTAGTCATTCCCTCAGTGGGGTACTAATCCTAGTCCTCCTGACTGCCTGCTGTCATAAAACCTGTGAGAACTTAGTATCAGTGAGATGCCTCTTTTCTGCCAAACTTGACTATAATTGACCAATGGGTTAAAAAATTACAGGAAATCATGAACACATACAGAATAGATCTCCTTAAAACCAGGTATAAATATATCTATCCTAGTCAAACAACCCCAATTCCCTAAATTTAATGCCTTTTCCTGTAGTTCTGTCTTAATGGTGGGTCAGTAACTTTTCATTTGTGCAGTATTTCTAAGAGAAAAAACAGTTTTCTCAGTAAAGTGATTTCTTCCTTCCAATGATAAGAAATTAAGACTGATTTAGTTTTGCATCCTTTGAAAGCAAAACGTAAAGGAATACTGAAAAGAAAATGCACTGTTACAGTTATACACTAGACTTTTGCAATAGTATGTAGAAGTCTCCTAAAAAAGATGAGCTATTTTTCTAAATGGCCTACACATAAGAAGAACATAGTTTGTAGATGGAAGTAGTACCTTTTATTAGTTCAACTGGGTTGCTGAGAAAAAGTAAGAACTTTTCAGGCAAATAGATCATTCAATAACATTTCCTTTTTTGTGGTAACAGGATTTTCCAGTCAGTCTAACTAAAAGCACTACAATCCATCTAAAAATCTTCTGGAAATGAGGTCCTAAAAACTTTCAGAGATGCCATCAGAGAATTCCAGTCACAGCTGGGACAGTCTTCTGACTGCTTCTGTAACATCTTGAGATGCTTCAGAGAAGCCATCAAGAAATACTGAACCCACACAAAATTATAATATCTGATGCTTTAACATCAATTTGAAAAAAAATTCAGGAAGTTCAAGATGAGTAATAAATCCAATATACTACAAAGGAGCAGAAGCCAGTGTAATTACCTAACCAATCTCTTATATATAGCAGACCTTGTATCTCTGACTCAATTCTTGTGTAAGAGGCCAGCAATTGGAATATATCAACACTTGCTCAATCTAGGTCTGTTTCATTCTTGCTCTTTAACCATTTAAGCTATATAATGCACTCCTAATCCCTTCTTCAAGCTTCATTTGTTATTTTCTTCTCTGATCCTTTCCTCAGGCTTCATTTGGTATTTTCTTGAAGTAGAGGTGAGGCAAAATCTCATTTAATGAAGATATCACATTGGGGAGCATAGTCTGTTTCCAGTCTAGCTCCAAAGAATTAAAAGAAAAATATGAGTGAAAGATTTTTCTCTGTACAAAATGCCAACCCTTAATTTGTCAGTGTGTTCTTTTGTTACCTCTCTTTTAAAACACAGAACTTTTTCTCCTAGTACTTTCTGAGTTATATAAAACACTTTCATAATCTTTACTGTTTCTTTCTCCCCAGGATGATATTTAAAGTAATACACAAGAACCTGAAATTGCAGAACTGCCTGTGATTAAGACTCAGGGAAATGTATTTTACTTGCTCTGAATGATCTCATATTTAAATAAAAGAACACTTTAAAGAAAAACAAAGCACTTAAAAATGACACATTTCTTTCTCCCTTGGTAATTTTCCACCTTCTAACATCTTAAGTAAGGGAAGTTTGTACTTTAGCACAAACTTTCTCAGAAAACTAATCAACAAAATGAATGCATTACTAGGAAAAACAGCTGAAATTACCTCAGCAGGGTGGTTTTGTAGCTATGTTGGTACCTTCATTAGGTGGCTCAGGCTGAGCAGGATAATATGTGTGTATACATGGGTATATCCAGATACAGATTACATAATGTGAGAGAAAAGTGGGCAGAAGATTGAGCCATAAGAGGACACGAGATTCCAAGGGTGAAATCCTCTTTCAAGGGTATGTTTTGTTGGGATTCCCAAGATGAGACTAATTTATTTCTGGGTGGGTAGGACTGGGTCTGCACAAAGGAGTCATGCAGGTCTCAATTCTCCCCTCTCTATATATCATAATCTCTCCTATCATACTGTTAAAGATATGTTGCAGATAACTTCTCTTTTTTTTCCAATTTCCCTTTTGTTTACTTCATACGTCCTACTTCGGAGCTTTCACTCCAGACACCTATTCTCCAGGTTTTGTGTTCCTGTGTTCTCACTTCTCAGCAATTTCCATTTCTCAACCTGTTTTTAAAGTCAAGCTTCCTGCCTTTTTTTTTCTGTTTATTTTTTTCTAGGTCTTTGTGTTCCTTCTTTTTGTTTTCCTCCCATTCTCTTTTGTAGTACTACACCACCTAAGTTTATTTTACTCTTTTTTCCTAACCTTGACTGATGCTGAACTTTCTACTCTCCCAGCCTTTTCTGTGCTTCCCCACCAGCTTCTATATAATTTCCAGTCAATTTTTGCTTTCTTTAGTAATTTCCTTTCTCTGCCTCCTGGGCATGCGAGACAAGCTATTCACTCTCAGAAGCAGAAAACAAGCAGCAAGCCTACTGAAAAGTCCCTAAGCAAGACAAGACAAGTTATAGCTGTTGCCAGCATCAGTGGAGATGGCAGCAAGGCAGTCTCACAGGGAGCAGAGGATGTAGTCTGGGCTCCTCATGGGATCCCACCATACTGCTAGCAGTGGGAGAAGCAAATAATTTTCCTTTGGGAGGAAGGTGATGGCTGGAGCTTTACTAAGAAATGTAGAGTTTAAACAAGAAAGAAAACAAGCTTATCTTCATGCTTTAGAAAGACAGTTGGAATCTCATTATGATACTTCCTGCCGCATAAAAATATACTTAGAGGGTATCTTGGCATTACCCCTCTACTGACTCAGCAGTATTCATAAATTTGAATGTCACCTATCTGGCAGTTCGCATACTTGAGATAATGGATTCAGGCAAACACAAGATATCTTGCATCAAATTCACCATGTTTTTTGCATAGTTCATAGGGTGCCTGGTGAGACATTTTGTTCCAATTTACTTTTCTAAGTCCCACTAGATTTATTTGAAAAGGTTGTGATTGCTCAGGGAAAGGTGGTTGTTTCTTCACTCTCCTCACTCTTAATGCACTTGGCTGTTAATTGCTTCAGTAGCAAATGTCTTCCCTTCAGAGGGGGATTCCTATATCTTTCCCAGATGCAAGGGAACTGATTTGAAGAACCCACTATGATTCTGTTGGTTATGGTGTGAAGTGACCTGTACTTCCCCTACATGTCTACAAGCAGGATATTACATTGTGGAACTAGGAGAGGAAAATAATTTGTCTAATCAGTGGATAATCTGAGCTTCTGGATATCTGAGCTTCATGCTCAGATTTGTCTGCGTGGCATATATGAGATATATGAGACAGCAGATGCATAGGAAATTGAAAGATCTGCTTTCAGAAGGAATGCAGTCGTGGGAAGGAGAGCACTGGTAGGTGGAATGTCTCCTTTATATCAATCTTGAAACCTTAGATTAGTGTAACAAATGCTAGGGGTACTCCGCTGACAATAAAGGCAAAGTAGTTAAGTTACTGCTGGCTGTATTTTTCTTTTATTTGCTCTGTTTGCATTTATACACAAATGATTATATTTGCTCTTCCTGTCATGTTGGGTTTGCTACTTCAGTAGATATTGCCTGCCTGAGCCCCTCTCCATGTGTAATACTGATTAGTCTCAGTTTTTCAATACAATGTTAAATCTGTAATGGCAACTGACCATGTTAATTTCTCAAGACAATGTAAGGTCTGCAAGAATGAGCTTGAATATATTTCATAAGTTGTTCACAGGGTTTTGTTTTGGTTTTATTTATTTAAAGCAAGTAGGACATTTACAGATTTTTTTTGGTGCTAATCTTTTCATGTAGCTGTGTTCATAGTGTGCTCTGTAAATATGAATGCAGGTAGGAGAAATCCCTAAGGCCCTAGGAAAATAGTACTGCTTTCTGCATATAGGCATCTACGTTTTATACATCTCTTTAAAGGGCAGTAATGTGTGTCTCTGTGTTAATAAAATTAATTAGAAACTGTGCTGGGAATTTTTCTGTTGATTTCAACTAGCTAACTGTAATATATATTTATATTACCACTGGTTGTGTTCAAAACAGAAAGATGTTACTGGTGCAATACTTGGAAACACAGAACTTGCATAATTTCATCACTTAATATAGTTGTTGCAACAGCCAATCTGATTGTCAAGTGGTGTAATTCCTATTTAATTTTTACCTTTCTGCCACATGGTTGCCTTGAACTCCAATGGGAATAATAAATGTGAAAAGCCGCCAGAAAAAGACAACCTTTAACCTTAGAAATACAAGCCAGACTGCACTTTTGTTTCAATCACTTCACTAGAAACAGATGAAAATATGTTATAAAGCAAGCACAGAGACACAGAGAATTCCAGTATGAGCATAAAGAAATTCTTTGTTAAGAAAGTAGAACATCTTTTTTTCAATGCTCATCATATGGAACATATTTATTGATCATCATTATTATTACTATGTTTCCTTCCCATTTAGGAGATTGTCAACTTCAACTGTCGGAAGCTGGTGGCTACAATGCCTCTTTTTGCTAATGCAGACCCAAATTTTGTGACTGCCATGCTAAGCAAACTGAGATTTGAGGTGTTCCAACCTGGAGATTATATTATCCGAGAAGGGGCTGTGGGTAAGAAGATGTATTTCATTCAACATGGTGTTGCTGGTGTTATCACCAAATCCAACAAGGAGCTGAAGCTGACAGATGGCTCTTACTTTGGAGGTGAGTAGGAAAAAATGAATGATAACACTGGAGTGAATACAGTGCAACAAAACACATACAGATAACAGACAAAAAGAGACTTCTGAATAAGTTACCTAAGAGTCACTTGTCTAGACAATTCAAATGCAGTGAAAAGTGTGCAAAATATTTCTGAAAAAAAAAATATAATAAATTCACAGTCTGCTTACTGTTGTGATTACAGCTATTACAAATGCAGTATGACCCTCCAGAATTTTGAAGTTATTTTAAATTAAGAATGCTGTTATTTGGCAGAAAATATTTAAATATAAATATAATAATTTGCATAGTAATTTTATAGCTTTTTAAAGGTAAAAGTAATAATTAAAAAAGAATACAATTTTTTGAGTCAAAAATCTAAAGGTAAAAATCACAGTAAGAATTGCAAAATTAGCTATGAATAGGAAAGCATTATTTTACTTGGGGTATTTTGTAATTTATGAATATTTCAAGGTGTTATTAGTGGTTTTTCACTGAATGTTAGCACACATCAATGTTTATCCTTTCAATATATACTATGAGAAATGGGACTTCCTATCTGACTAGGTAGCTCTCTAACAGATGTATATTAATGAAAATCAGGCATTAATTTTAATCCTAATTAAATTAATCTGGTAATCCTAATGAAAAACAGTTATTTGCTTAGATGAAGGCATCTGAATATGTATATTTTGATGAAAGCAATTGCTTTTCTTACAATAATAATCAATAATTGCTGATATACAATAGTTGTTCCCTGTGACTGTAAATCATCTCTGTGCAACATAATAGGAGTCTGCTTCCACAAGCAGCAGAAAGGCTGGTTTTCAGAAGCTGCTTGAATATTTGTGTGTGTACCTCTGCTGCCCATGAGAGTTTTGGTTAGCTGGACATTGTATTAATTTGCTGTTGAATTCCATTAATGATCCCATAATTGACCTGAAGAGCTTTCAGAAAATGCTCCATTGAAAGCCTAATCAGTGCCATTTAGTGGGTACACAGAAGGGAGAAGCTAAGAAAAGTGAATTGGGCTCAGCATTTCAATTGGGCTATAGAATTACTTAACTAATCCCATTTTAGAATAATACGCTAAAGCAACTCTACTGATCTGGCCAGAAGACCTTGTCACTCTGAAGTAGCCTCTGCAAGGTGATTTGTATCACCAGTATTTGTAGAAGCACTTTGGTAAAGAGGTCTTGTGCTTATCCCACAGGATTAAACTGTAGATGCTGAAGACAGGAGATTAAGCAGAAAGAAAAGGTAAATGCTGAGGATGAAGAAACAGAGCAACAACCTTGGTCATGGTCTTCTCTATGCTTAGCAGTGCCCTAGTTTATGAAAATGAGTTTGCAAGAGCCTGCGTGCTGAATCTGGCCATAATACTTTTCTGAACCAGCAGAGGATCAGAGGAGATTGCACATGAAAGTATTTTACATAACTGTCAGCCTGTTGTTGCAGTGCGAACAACTATTTCGCTCATCCTGTTCAACTGCTACCCTTCTTAGCAGGAATGCAGACAAAAAAAAATAAGCTACTTGCAATATCCAGACACTACAGGAATTTACTTCACTGCAAACCAAAGCATTTTTGCTCATTCAAACTGCAGCTGGGATGAGACAGGTGTTGCAAAAATGGGTGGCAATGCCTGCTGGGGAAAACAGAAGGTAATAGCTTCTACTGTAGCATGGAGGGGTGAGGAGAGGTGAAAAAAGACAAGTGCACAGGGAGAGAGGACCTGAGAGAGGAAATGCCTCAAGATCCAAAGTGGTGTGGCTCAGACCTCTTGTAGAAAAACGCCATATATTGTGAATTTCCTGAAGTGTGTTTCCAGCTGGGGAGAACAAAGACCTGTCTGGATCAGAGGATGCCCTATCCACAGACATGCTCAAGGCCAGTCTGGGCTGAGCCCAGGGCTACCTGATCTAGTGAATGAAATCCCAGCCTGTGGCAAGGGACTTGGAACTAGGTGATCCTTAAGGTCCCTTATAACTCAAACCATTCTGTGACTTTATAATTCTATGACTGCAGCTGAAAAGAGAGAAAACAAGCTGCAAATCAGATATCTGTGAATTGAAAAGGTTTGGATTATCAAAGCAGAAAATAAAACACAGTTCTAAAATTCTCATCTCTCTGGAGTGCACCTGCTTTCTCTGAAGCACATTATCAGAATCTGAGTAAAGCTTCCTGACCAAAGCATACACAAGGAATATTTCATAGTGATGAAATAATAAACTGGAAGATCAAGGCTGCATACAAATCAAAAGACCAATAACCCCTTTTTGCTTAAGGGACACATGTGAAATCTGAAGCTGACACTATGTTTAAGATGCTACGTTGTAACAAGAGATCTGTATAGCTCCCAGGTCTGACAGAATACATCAATATCAACACACTGGTGCTCCCAGAAAAAGTAAAGGGCACACAGGTGACTGGGTGCCATGCCTAGACAGATCCTTTTTCAGTTTTTAAATGTCTTATGTTTTGAAAGTTCCTCGTCCCAGCTCAGAGATGCTAACTTCTGTCAGGTATGTTCCAGAGCTGAGTTACCTGGGGACTTTGGCTCTGGAGAGATTTGTAGGCTTACCTCCAGAGGAGTGGAGGTTTCACCAGCATCCTGCCTTGGATTTGGAAAAATACTCCTAATATGTAAAATGTATCTGTCCTAGCATTTTATCAGGAAAAAAAATAGGTAAAAAGCCTTACCAGTATAAAAAAAACCCTTAAGTTGTGGGAGAACTGGAGATTAGTGTGAAAGCTAAGATTTAAGAGGAAGCAAAGCAGTATCACGAGTATTTGGGAGTGATTTGAATGGAGATTGCTAGGAGAACAAAAACCTGAAAAAACAAAAGTTGCAGTAAAAAACCAGGAAATATCTAGAGGTTTGAGAACTGATGTTGGACATTTAAATTCTCTTGATAATCTTTATTTTTAATTAAAAACAGGCTTAGGTCTGGTCTTACAGGAAGCTAGATAAACCTTACAATTAGTTGGTAATTCTTCTCAAAAAGAATATGCCTGGATAACCACCAGTGGAATAGATGAACAGACTACGCCTCTGCTGTACACTTTCTGTTCATTTTTGAAGGACATGAAAAGTGGTGACAACAGAAAGATCAGGACTTGACTACTGTCTGCTCCTTCCTCGTCTGTGCTCACTGGTTTTTCCTTTTGGGAGGGAAGGCGGAAATGCAATACTGTAACCACAGAGATCTTGTGGTTTATTCCTTGGTATTTCTGTGGGAAGAGTATTCTGTCCCTTGACCTTGATGTATGTTTATAAATGTAATCTTCTTGAACTTTGTGTGCAGGAGCATTTTTTAGGCCAGCAATGTGTAGGATGCTCATTTTCATCCCAATAAGTGGTTTTTTTTCAGACTGCTGGTTGAAAGATATTACCACCCTACATATCTTCTCTGAGTGCTGGTAGGAATTTGAAAGCAGTTGCTGGTGCTATCCTTTTCAATAGGCCATATTCCCCCTACCATTTTGCTGGCATTTGTAGAAAACAGTAACTTTTTACTGCCTCACCTTAGAATCCCTGTCCTCATATAGTATGTTCAAATGATTTTTTATAAAAGAGACAGGAATTATACAAGGAAGAATACATAAAACGAATTTCCACTATACTGTGTAGTTATATAGTCATTTCTACATGTGAAATGATGTAAGCCACAATTACCAGTGAAGAATTACGGGATTTTAACTCTCTATAGCAGCTTTTATTAGATTTATTTTTAATTGAACTGTATCTGTCTTATTTCTTTGAAACATCAGTAGATGTTTTTATATCCTCCCTCATTTTTTACTCTGTTTACTAATAGCTCCCCATTATTAGAAATTTTGCTCCTAGTTCCGCATGATTAGAAATGGAATTGCTGCCACTACCAGCATAGGCGTAGATGCATCTTTTACAAGTACAAAAGAAACTTCTTACTCTGACTCTGACACAGTTTTCATATGGGAGGAAATAAGGTTGCCCTCAATAGAAATTACCATAGAATTGTAGAAACATAAAATGGCTTGGGTTGAAAGGGATGTTTAAAAACATCTAGTTCTGCTCCCCCCACCATGGTCAGGGACACCTTTCACTAGACCAGGTTGCTAAGAGCCTCATCCAAGTCTTCATCCTTGAGCAGTTCCAGGAATAGGGCATCCAAAACCTCTTTGGGCAGCCTGTGCCATTGCCTGACCAATCTGAGAGTAAGGAATTTTTTCCTAGTGTTTAATGTAAATCTATTCTGTTTCAGATTGAAACCATTTCCCCTTGTCCTTTCACCACATGCTCTTGTAAAGTCTCTCTTTCTTGGAGACTCCCTTCAAGTACCAGAGGATCTCAATTAGGTCACCTCTAAGCCTTCTCTTTTCCAGGCTGAAAAAAACAATTCTCTCAGGCTTGCCTTATAGGAGAGGCGCTCCAGCCTTCTGATCATCTTGGCTTGTTCCAATAGGTCCAAGCCCTTCCTATCTTGGAACTCCAGCTCTGGCTGCAGTGCTCCAGGTGGGTCTCAGCAGAGCAGAGCAGAGGGGCAGAATCCCCTCC
>JANRMJ010000079.1:14634148-14651116 GCA_025584955.1 Alethe diademata | reverse complement strand
GAAAGGAATTTTCTTTGTCTCTAAGGTATAACGTTCCAGGGGCCCATCTCAGGGGAATTTGTATCATCCACATGCAACCACATTGCAAACCTTCCAGGGCTTTAGACTGAATTAGACACACAGCCCAGCTGTTTAGTCACACTTCATATTTGATATGGGTTTTTCCATCAGCAGGAATTCCTTCCTTCATAAGGTAGGTAAGGAGCAGAGTATACTAGGTACCTGCATAATAGCTGATGGGTTCATGGTTTAATAGCAGGGCTGCTGGAAACACCATCCAATTCTGCAATTCTGTGTAGGACCTGCAAACCTCCTGTAATCTCCTGGGGCACCTTACTGCATCTTCTTCAGTCACAGCTCAGAAGTCAAAATTAATTTTAATACAGTATTTTCTTTCTGATTAAATCATTGCCAGTTGATTTCATTTTTTCCCTGTGCTTTTTTTGTATGATCTCCAATCAACCATTGCCATCTATGTGTGCTGCAGTGTCTCTTAGTGGATGCCAGATTCTTCAGTACTGAGATGGTTTTTTACTTTTAAATTTTGCGTATCCCATTTTTTGTGTCAGGAACACATTTTGTTATAATGATGCTGGCAATCCTAGATTCAAAATGACAGTTGTCAAAAAAACAGGCATTTTTTTCTGATTCAGAAGCCTCAATTAAACATATTAATGGAAATTAATTATTTCATCAGGCATTCAAAGATTTTACCTTCCTTGGCTATGTGAGACAATACTCTCTGATCAAGGCCTGAAGTCTGTGTTTTATTATCACATACCTGAGTGGTATGTGACACTTCTGGTCACTTTTTATTCAGGACAATTTGCAGACTTCAGTGGTGAATAAGGGATATCTTCACTGTTTGTTTGTTTTGTTGTCTTGTTAATTTTTTTTCTTCTATTTTTCATTTTTATATGACTAATCCTTAGTAATTTCTTGATAATTTTATTTGCGGGACTTCTACATCGCCCCTTTATGTGTTTTGGTCAGGTGCTGTGTGTGCTGCATAAACAGGCTTTCCATAGAAGGTTTTAAGGACTCTAAATATGCAGTGTTAAAGTTTGATTTCTGTGTGTTATCACCTTGTTTACATTTGAGACCCCCTGAAACTATAAAACCCAACATTTTCTGTAAGATTTATTTCCAATTCAGGTTTCCAAAACAGAATTTGTTTCTCTTCAGTTGCTATTTTGCTAAGTGCCTCTAGGTGAAAGCATTTCTTTCAATAGCCCTCATTTAGCTAGTTGTGAAAATAAAGAAATTTGCAGGGGAGAAAAAAGAAGACACGTTTCATTTCTGTCCTTGACTGATTTGGTTGTTACTTTTCACTGTGTGATTAGCAAGTGTATCTCATGAGTTTGTAGTGCTTAGTTCATCAGTCTCCACTGCCCAAAGTTTTTGGGAAACCTGGGCTGGTTTGTTGGTAATAAAGCTCTAAATTCTTTAGGAACAAGTTCTTTTGAAAATGAAGAAGTGATTTGACAGGCTCAGTGTTTCTTGTTTCCTTATGCATGTGAGCAGTAGCTATTTATCTTCCAGGACCAATTTCTAAGTCGGGAGGAAAAATTAGCACTTATATGATGCTTTATGGTGTTGATTCTTAAATAACATGTTTTTATTCCCATCTACTTTCTGCAGCCTCAATTTTTGTCTTATCATTCCTGCATAAACATATATCAGCTTTCCTCTCTTATATATTTGAAGCTATTTTTCTTCAAGATTTTTCCACCATCGTGATAGAGCAATTTGTTCAGTAAAGAACATGATGTGATATATAAACACAATGTTCCTACTGATAGTATTTATGACTCATTTTATTCTTTTCTTCCTTCTTCTTTATAAAAACATCTATTCTACAAATATTTGAATTCTATAGAAATTTCTGTTCATTATGCACCCGCGGAAAATTGGCATTTGCACTTTTTAATATGTACGTATTAGACTGTGCAAGTTTTTCTTGAAGTCTCTGTTTCCTCATCATACTTATATAATCTTCCATCATCATACCAGAGAAAAAAAAAAGCATAACAAAGTTACATGACAAGCATTTACTAGAAAATGGAAATAGTTAACAAAGTGACATTTTTTCTTAATGATGAAGTTACTTTTGAATTTTCTTTAATTTTCCTTGTGTCTCTTTCCAGAATTTTTACTGATTTACTACCAGTAGAAGTGATGTGATCAAGGCCACCTAACATAGCTTTAATTTTCTGACAGTTGGTGCCTGTTTTCCATCCACATGAAATTAAAAGGACCACTGCAGGCCTTAACACAGTTTTAAAGTTGACTGAGGAAGTAATGTCCACTCAAGAAGTCAAAGAGCTACACTTACATATTTTTTTTTCCTCGTATGCAATCTTAGGAATATAACTTTTCTGTTTACATGATTTTGAATTGAATGAGAATACCTTAAGCAGGACGGCATCCAAACAGTGCTAATTGAGACATTTGTCCTGGGAATATTGAAAAAGGTCATCATCCATATTTTCTTATATTTTCTTATATTATTTTCTTATTTTCTAATATGTCATGTCATAATAGTGTTTACAGTTGATGACAAGAAGATTAATTGGAATGGTGAAAGGAGAACTTGCAAATGTTACTCCTACCTTGGGAAGGGAAAGAAGGAGGATCCTGGGAAGTTCAGGTGCCCCAGTCTCACCTGGATACCTAGGGATGGTGATGGAGCAGCTAGTCCTGCAAACGGCTGCCAGGCACAGGTAGGACAATAAAGTTTTCAGGAATAATTAACAAAGAATCACAGATGGGACATCATGCTTGACCAACTCAATGACCTACAAGAAATGAGTGGCTTGGGGAGAGCAATGGCTACTGCCTGCCTGGATGCCCAGAGTACCAACATAGGGTGAACACATACATTTTCACAATGGTTTACAACAATAAACTCTTAACAGTGGCTTCAACATTTATAAAACAAAGTTACAGTTCTTTAGAGTCAGATTAAAAGTAAGAATGTAATTTGGATGGTTTTTTCCAGAGGAAAAAGACATCTAACTTTTTAATTCCATCTCTGAACATGTGATGGTTCACATACAGTCCTAAAGAAACCCATAGGATTAGTAGTTTTCAGGAAAACTCCAAGTCAAGAAAATACCACTAACATTACTTCAAACTATTCACCAGAATTTTAATTATTAATTGAATATGTTATCTCAGTAAAAATTGGATTTCTGTCTCACCCAGCAAGAGGCTCAAGATAAAACTGAACCTGAAGCAGGGTCTAGGTGAAGTTAAAACATAATTTCAGCATCAGAAGTAAAATGCCTGAAAACTATCTGATAAGCTTTTTCCTTACCTGAATTAATGAATAATTATGGTATAGATATTTTGCAGTACTGTTTATAGTTAACTTACTCTTCTTCTAAGGGAAGTGAAAAAAAAAACAGGAGATGGGGAAACAGTGCTTCCACAATCTTTCTTGGCGTCTTTGCCATTAATAGTGTTTTTCTTCTCAGGAATGTCTTTTACTGAACATAAACTATTGTTTTGCAAGCTCTGCACTTTTCTTGTGTGTATTCTTTACATACAACATATATAGGACAATGCAATCTATCACTCTGACAGAAATTAGAGAAGATACATTTTCTTCAATGTGTGAGATATTTTTTCTTTGTTCACATCCTTGTCTGTCAGCTCAACTACAATAAAATCTTGTACAAAGCAGTCATGAAAATAGAAGGGTTGCATTCATTGTTAGGATTGTCCTGCCTATTGAAATTTTCTATTGTCTACTCCTTTTTAGGAATATATATAAGAAACCAAAAGCTCCTGTCCTAGTACAATCAAAAATATAATTTGCTTTTAATGATTTGATGTTTTTAGTGGCACAAAGAATATTTTGTATATGCCTGTTTACCTAGTGTTAAATGCAGTTAAAAGATTCCAAAACTTATAAGCATTGAAAAAATATGGATTTATGCTTTAATTATATAATATTTTATTTCTATCACATTTCATGTGTGTTTCTTTATTTCTAAGTCTTTACAGGTTCTCTATTTCCAAAGATTTATCTTTTGGTCATTTTTTTGGTAGTGTTTGTTTGTTTGTTTGTGTGTTTGTTTAGTTGGTTGTGTTTGGGTTTTTCAGTGTGGGGATTTTTTTAGGGTTTTTTTTGGGGGGAGGGTGCTGCAAATTCTTTTCACTTCCTTGAGTGTAATTTACCTTTGTACCTATTCAGGTAAGATAATTATTAGTGTTTGTGCATATCCCTTCCTTGAAGAGCACAGAACCAGGCAAACTTCTTGTTGCAGTAGAACCTGTGATTCCTTTGTTTTTTGGTGCACACAGGCACCCTGTAATGCTGGGCAAGGCAGCCAGAAACTGCAGAGTCCTGCACTGCAGGGTGGGTGCTGCGAGCCAGCCCAGGGCCCTGCTGTCTCCAGGAGCACCCACAAGTCTCAAATGCATCCCAGCAGAACCTCCAGCTCTTGGGCTCATCCATGCAGGAGGGGTTTCACATGAAGGTGGGATGAATGTGTGCCCACAAACATTGCTTGCTAGCTAAATCAACATAGAGGCAGGCTAATGGCGTCATGGCTTTTCCCCTGCTTGTGCTCTTTTTACTACATTTGTGTTTGTTCCCCCTGTTTGCTCTCTGTGTCCCACTGGGGAGCTAAACTGTGGGCAGAGGAGAGCAGCCTGGTGAACCCCTCCTTGGGAACATGTTTACAGCTCTGGTGGAGGTCATTTGGTGTCAGTGTTATTATAAGTACTAATGCCTTCTCCCCCCTGTTGTTTTTATTACATCTCTCCCTGCCAACAGCTTCAAGAAGTTTTAGGAATTTATCGTGTAAGAGAATTAGGATGAATTGGGGCCAAGCATGTGTCAGGGGGCAGTGGAAAGGAGGGAAAAGGAAAGTTAATACAAAGGTCAATATAACCAGTAAAGATTTCTTCAATTTGTTCTCATTGTTACAGAGATGAGATTTTTTTAATGACCAGGAACTTTGTAGAAGAACGATGTCTAAATACCTACAACAAAAACCTATTCTGTGTCTTTATGTTTTGGTATTGACAAATACATTTCTAAAAGTTGTACAAACTGTTTGTGGTGAAGACATGAACAGCTCAGCTGATCTTCAGCTTCTGTGAAGATGTTCCTATAATTTTGATTTAGGCACACTTTGGATTTTTTACTTAAAGTAGAACAAAAATTAATAATTTAGTAACTTGTGGTTCTTATCCGGAAGTGCTCAGAAACAGGAACAATTTTAGTGCGAGTTCTTGAAGAGATTCAGGCTAAACCCACATTTTTTTTACATATCAGATGATCTGGCTCAAGAAAGATGAGCTAAAATAGTAACAGTATTGAGGACTAGGTCTGGCTTGGTAATTACTTCTATTTTCCTGTAAGAATTTACAAGTTCATGTATCCTCCCCATCCCCTGCAGTGATGAGCATTAATAAAAAAGCTGCAGAGACATGTGGCAGCTTTCACAATACAATCCAGCCCTCAAATCTGCCACCCAAATAGTCTTTTCCTGAGCATCTGGTTCATCCGTAAGATTAACAAAATAGTAGAATTTGTTTGAACAAGTGACTCCCTCGAAATTTTATTGAAACAACTCCAGTGTTGATCCTTTGCACTTTTCATCCCTGCAACCTATGAAGTATTGGAATTGTTAGTATGTTTACAAAAAATATATATATATATTAAAAAGCTATGGGGTAGTTAACAACTTTTTATCCAAATCCTGCATGCACCTGCCTTTGATATTGTACTAAGAGTCAGCAGAACAAAACCTGCAACACTGCAAATATATTTTAGCCTGTAGAACGACTCATCTGGGACAGCACACACCACTGTAAAGTATCAAATGCTGTGAGACTCCTAAAAAGCAGTACTTGCAAAACTAGAAATAGAAATAGGCTAAGATCATTAAGCAGAAAAATTCTCCTAAAATAGTTATGCAGGTAAGGAAATACTACTTTTTTTGCTCAGTGGGCACTTATTGCTTAGTTTATTGTATTTTTTCAAGTATATTCATTAAGCTTTTAGTAACATTTCTGGGAATTAGTTGATTTTTAGTTTGTCTCTGAATTGATAATTGCTCCTGTTAGGGGGGAAATACCAAAATACAGTGCTGCTGCTCCTTTTTTTTCCTCATTTCTAAAATTAAATAATTCTTAATTGTTCTTAAATCTTACTGTGTGCTTTGACCTTGCAAGTATGACCCTTTCGTGGTGACACATACAACCCACAGGGAATATTCAGTTATTAGGTGGTGAAATGTGGCATTGAAAATCATCAACCTTCTTACTAGAGGTTGTACTATGTATTTAATCCATGCATAATCCAGACAGGATTAGCACTTTTTCTAATTAATTGAAATTAAATGCACAGATGTAAGGAAAGATTCATGCTGCTTAAACACACGGTAACACAGATATATTCATAGACTGAGAAAAGCATACAGATTACTGATTACCTTCAATTTTAGAAGGTCATGATGCACTGTTCTCTCCTGCTCTATGGTTGTCCAAACTAAGTGGGAGTGAAAACTGGTGTGTTTTAACCTTCCCAAAGTGTCATGCGGGGCACACCGGTCTCCTGGCAGGTGCAGCATTCTGGAGAAAATCTACATGCCTGACCCTGTCCCCATTTCCAGAAATATTTTCAGTAAGCCACTAACAGCATATCTTATACAAACAAATCTTACAAATAAAAATTCCTGTCTTAAAATAAGACCCTATATTACCATGAGGTTTACAAAAATAAATAATTCCTCTATCCATAATCTGTGATCAGTTCTGCACATTCTCATGGAGGATTAGTCAGTCGTATTTTGGAGTGCTTGAGGTATTCAGTGCGTGGTGGGTGTATCAACACTGGCCTGCTCCACCTGGTCTGAGACTTGCTAGCCTGCCTGCTTGTGCAATATACTTGAGCTGTAGATGGGTTACTGCATTCACCTGGTTCACTGCCACACTGAAAATTTTACAAAAGCAGAGTAAATCCGTTACAGTGGAGCTCAGCTTGTCCTTGTCCTTGTGAAGAGGCAAAGGGACTCAGGTGGACATCCTGAATTGAACCATGTCAGTCCCATTGACTTGGATTTCCATAACATATACTGGCTCATCCCAGGTTATGTCAAGGCCAAAAATAGTTTATCCATTTATGTCCAGACCAAAAACAGTTTATCTCAGGCATTTCACAAAGACATTTTTAGAAGGATTTTACAGTGAGTGTATTTAACACAACTAATTAGCCTTTGTGAAAGACTACTCTGAGAGAGATTACTCTCTCAGTTCAAAAGTCTCTGCTTTGTCTGTAGTGCCTAGTTCCTAATTTCATTCTCTGCTATTTGGCAAGGACTTCACTGGTACAGTTTCACTGTGATTTTGCATTTGAAGCACACCTACAAGCAAGTTTATAAAGCAATAATGGATCTGCAACCAAGCAGTAATGGAAGAACTAAACTGATTGCTAAAGCAATGGAGGAAACTCTCTTATATTTCATTTGTCTTTACTGACAAATTCTGTGTTGTGTCACTTATACTTTTGAACCCTTCAAAATCTGCTCCATTTAGAACAGAGCTTCAGGTGTCTTGATCTGGTCTCTTGCTCCAAGACAAGATCAGCTATTCTTAAAGCAGTCCTCACAGAGTTTGATTTTAACTGGGTCTTTAAAAAACCATCTGGACACAGGGTTTCCCTGGCCTCTGTCTGCCAAGAGGTCATTTTCCAGTGCTACCTAACTCACCCTGCTCTTTTGTAATTTTCAACCTAAACTTCCATTGATTAATTGTCCTATTGGCAACTAAACTACTGTCCTATTCACAGAAAATGCCCATGTGTCCCTTAGTTTCATTTTTACCTTTGTTTAATAATCTCTTTTCCTCCCAAATTACTCCAGCATCTTCCATCTTGTTTTATAGGTAACCTGTAAAACCTTTTAGTCTTCTTTTGTAGAATTGTGGTCCCTGTGCAGGCAGTGTATAGCCAGCGTAAACAGACCATTTTGTGTTCATATGTCCACATCAATGTTTTCTCCTAGTAAATCTGAAGGACCAACTATTGTTGTTCTCTGCAATCCTTGCTTCCTCTTTTCACCCTTGAGCCAACATTTTCCCTTAGTCAACAGTTTCTAAAGGATGTGGTCCACGGTGAATTTGGTATCATTCACAGCAGATACAAAATATATGATACAAGAGATACATTCATGATTCTAAGACTTTCTTGTCTCCAGTGCAAGTCAATGCACGGGTCAGACAGTTTTCTGCTCATACTGGGAGAGCTGGAGGAACTGAAAAATATCAGTAATGTATTGATTTTACAGTGTAGTTATTCCATAGCCAAGCTATTACTAAGTTCAGAGAAATTTAGATATCTTCTAATCTCTTGCATGTTTTTTAAATTTTTATACAAGTTTCAGATTTTTTCATCATCTGACTCTCAGTGTAGGAGTCTCATGTGATTGTCAGTGGGTTGACCTTGATAAAATAAAAATGTGGACAAAAACCACCAAGCAAAAAGAATATTTTTCCCAAAATCCTTAA
This sequence comes from Alethe diademata, assembly GCA_025584955.1. Taxonomy (NCBI): domain Eukaryota; kingdom Metazoa; phylum Chordata; class Aves; order Passeriformes; family Muscicapidae; genus Alethe; species Alethe diademata. Next base: position 14,642,593 of record JANRMJ010000079.1, on the reverse strand, counting down.
TGCAATCAAGATTATTATATATTGCACTATGTTATCTATTCTGTGTCTATAGATGAAAATACTGAGTAAACAGTGGTGAGAGTTTTTAATCAGCTGTTCCACTTTGCTGGGCTGTGTTCTGTGTTTTGTCTTTGTCTCCTCCCACTCAATAAATAAGGACTAGGGTTCCTGGCATCTGGTAAGGCTACATGTGCATGTGTACTTACCAGGTGCTGCATGGATTTAATGCTGTACCTTTGCCAGTAATTTTTAATTCTGTATTGCTGTTCCATTCAGCAATTAATCCATCATCCTTTCAAGCAAACGGATGTACTTCCTTGAGTCCTGGCCTTGACCATGAATGAACTGCAATTATACATCTTCTTGTGATTCTCTCAAGCCAGCCGGGATGATATTCAGGCAGTTTCAAAACTATATACATGTATTCCTTTAGAGCATTAAAAGTAATCTCTGATTAAATGGTTTTGTTATCTATCATAATAAATTGGTGCGTATGAGACTGCTTTGGAAGCCTGTAGCCTTTCTATCACTGGAGAATTTTAAGGACAAGTTAGACAAACATCTGTCAGGACTGGTTAGGTATAGTTGATGCAACCTGAAGGTAAAATAGGTGACCTTCTCAGTCCATTTTTTCATCTTTTTTTCTGTGATTTTATAATTGGTCACTGAAAATGCAGTTGTAAAGTCAGTGAATTTATTCTTCAGTGTGAATTCTTCTTCCTAAACTAAACTAAAATGCCATTGTTCATTTGTTTGGATTTTTCTATATAGGTAATTTGGAGTGTCAGGATATTTTTTTTCAGCAATTTTCTACTGAAAGCTTCACCTGTGATTCTTTTGGCACAGGCAACCTTTTCCAAGGTGTCTTCCAGCCCTCATGAAATATGGTCACAGACAGTTTCTGCCTATTATTTCTTTGTAAAACATTGCAAGAAAAGGAGAGTGCTTCTACCTTACTCTGGTGAATCACTTCCATATTAAAAATTAAAATTAAATTAGCAGAAAGATAGCAATTAAAGCAAACTGATGTCTAGCTCAGAACAGGCGTAATATTAAAGAAGAAACCCAATAACCTGAAGTAAAAAATATTTCTGTATTTGATACACCAAAGAGAGTTCATTTTTATGTATGCAAACTTGAGTTGCTTTGTGCATACCACCTTAAGGGTTATCTGAGATCAAAGCAATGTGTAATTTAAGGAGACTTCATTGTCTTTTCCTCAAACTTAGGTCTTTATTAAAAAACACAGAACAAGGAAGAAGACTATCCCTTGATAAGGATTTCAGAACTGCAAAAACGTGCATTAAGTATTTGACTGGGATGCTATGTAGAACCTTTTAAATTAAGAGAAGCCTATTGCTTGGTATAAACCAATAATATATATAAACCAATGTTATACTATGACAATATTCAGGAACATTCAGTAAGTTTCTTCCCGGAGAAGACACAAATGCTCTGATCCATCCAAGTGATATGTTGAAAATACCTTGAGCAAACATTTATAAAGCAGTTGTTCATACAAGGACGAGGCTTCTGGTTGCTACAAACAAATGAAGTTCATGTGACTGTAGCTGAGGATTTTAAAGAATGTTCTCCTCTTTTTGGTAAGTTCTTAACTTTCTGTACTCTATTTTTCCCTTTAATGCAATTCTTTGAAACCAGCAATTGTTTTTGGTTTCTTGAAGTACGAATTTTCTAGTGTATTTATATTAGAAAAGAATGTAATTTTTTGAAATGGAGAGAACTATGTCTTCCTGCTAAAAAGACTTACAACAAAAATTTCAAAACAAATCTCTGCTCTCTGTTCCTTTTTCCTTATGTTAGCCCAGTGCCATTCCATGGTTTTTTAGACTGCCTGAAATTGCACATTTCTCTTTGGGTCACTAGGGACAGATGGGATATGGAGTGTTTCTGTTTTGTTTTGCATTGTAGGGTTTTTTCTTCTTCTCTTATAAGCTTGGAGGTTCATGAACTCCTCCTGCAGCTCAGGCTGACTCAGAGTGGACTCAGTTCTTCCCAGCACCAACCCACTTCCCCTGGGTTCTGCTCTTCTCCCAACATGCATCCCTCAGGAGAAGCTGAATAGACAGCTTTTATTTTTTTGCTTTTTTTTACCAGGCATTTTCACTTGTATTCCCACTTATCTATGTCCTCACATTTCAGAACAGAAGGTGAGAAAGATGCTGCTCCTTAAAGAACAATACAGATTCTCCTTTAAAATGAATCAGGAAGTATTTGCAGTGTGTGCTCATCAATTCAACAAAACACTTCTAGTTTGAAGAAGAATATAAATTCATTTTGCAGAAGTATTTTTAAAGGATAATTTGTTTTCATAGGGATAATAATTTCCTGTGATACAATTATGACAAAGTGTTGGAAAGGTTGCAGATTTCATACTAAAAACTGCATCAAATATCAAACATGGAGTTAAAAATCAGAATTTCAAGAATTGTTCTCAGTGTTGAGAACAATCTCAAAAGTGGAAATACTTGTGTGTCCTATTCTTACCAGATCAAGTGGTCTTTCATTGTTATCCAAACAAATACCTTTAATAATCTGGTCGAATTTCATACAATTTTATCTTACTTTATGTAACCTAATTAATGCCGATTAAAAATTTAACTCTGGATAGCCTTGCTAGACTTTTATCTGATAGAACTAAGAAATCTCTCTTAAGTAAGAAAAACAAGCATATCTGGAGCCTTGCTAAGATGCCTAAAATAGATAGGATGACTCACTGTTTGGACATGAATGTCTTCTTTTTTTTTTTTCTGTTGATGAGGCAGGAAGCTTAAAGCAATTGCATGGATCTAGACATCTTTAGACGTTTTATATTAGTTGAGAACAATAGCATTCTGGATGTTCCCTCCAAGCCAAGATTCAGGTTTGACTTTTCTGAGTGGAATGCTGCTGTTCTTCAGTACTGGTGGCTGAAGTGGAGGACTGACACACCAGAGCAAAGCTGCTGTTTGCAGTGAAACGCAAAGGAGAAAACTAGCTCAAAACAAAATTATTGGTTTTTTTGTTTACAGAACCATATTTTTCAGATAGGAAGAAAGTGTGAAAGTGTACTATGTGAAACAAAGGATGGAAAACGTAGGTAGAGGATCTAGATTCATGCCTTTCCTCTATAGTTGCCTTGATTAATTTCATGTGTGATTGAAGTAGACGTCAAAAAAAGTCAGAAAAACAAATAAAACAACCTTTGAACAAAATATGAGCTAATTCCATAGCATATAATATGATGCCACAGGATACAGTAGGAGATATGAATCTTGTGGGTTCAAGTTTTGGGCAGGATAAACTAGCAATTAGGAAAAATATTCTGGGATCCTGGGACCACATCTTAATAACCTGTCAGTTTTGGTTGTTGGAATTCTTTATCATTCATAGGTCGAGCACTTAGAGTTCAGCTCAGTGTGCTTGGTATTGATCTTGGAAAAATCTGGCCAATTAGCAAGAATCTTTGTGGAAGCATATTTTAATACATTTTCAACATTAGTGTCATTGCCCCTGGGCAGGGAAGCAGATATGAGAACCACCAGAGCCAAGGGTAGATCAAGGTCAGCATTTATAACTTCTTTAATGAATTCTGGACCATGTACCCAGAAATCTTTAACCAAGAGGCAATCATAAATTAAGGGAGTTAAAATTGACCATAACTTTTGTCCAACAAAAAGGCTCTTTAGAACTTGATTCATCTAAGGAAAGACAGAAATTGTTACATAACAGCGGACTAAGATGTTAAAAGGAAATTTTCATGAACCAATTTTCCTATAGTCTAGCAATCTGATAACTTTGATTCCAGTCATCAGTCTAAAACTCCCCTTATAAATGGGCATAATTTATAGGTCATTGAGCTGTTACGTGAATAGAGAACTTTGGCAAAACTGTATGAGTCAAGTGTTGTTATTATTTTTTACTTCAGGAAAAAGAATAAAAAGAAATTCAAACAAACTTTCTAGATGTATTCTTATTGATATTGACAGAGTACCAAAAGAATATTTGAGGAGAGTTTCTGACTAAGGGAATACATTATTACAGGATTTGAAACAGAACATTCAGAAAGATCCAGAATTTGCCTTTGACAAAGTAATTAAATCTGGCAAGCCAGGGAATTTGCTTCATCCGGTCTGATGTTTATAAGGACACATAGTGGCTCTGCAGTTTGGACATGTGAGAGAATGCAAAATGAGAAGGAAAAGAGACCTGGGGGAGAAAGCTGTGCACTGTTCAAACTCAGAATCAACTAAATGAGTACCAGAAGTTGCTCATGCTGTAGCATAAAATGCAAGATAAAATGATGCCCAGAAGCACCACAATATACAATGATCTGTCTACCACTGTACTTGCTAAAACCATTTATTCAAATGGGAAATGAAACTTTAGTCCTTAGGCACTGACATAAATAAATTTCATGCCTTTGAAGGAGGTCAATATTAGCTAAGTAAGCAATATTAGCTAAGTAAGAAGCATTTATCCTTGTAGCTAAGAGAGGTTTAACCAAGAACAAAAACCTGCCAAGGAATGTAATTCTTGCTTGTTTTCAAATGCAATTACATGATTTACAGATTGGATACAAACGTGCGTAAGATTCGTTTTATTTTTTAATACATTTTCTGGGCCCTCTGGCAAATACAAAGTGATACAAAGCCAAAGGATTATTTGTGGTGGGGAAAAGATCACTTTTCCTCTCAGTGTTTTCTCTGGCTGCTGGGTAGGGCAGGCAGAGAGCAAGAGAGCCCCTGAGCCACTGCTCAGACATTTGGGCACAGGCCAGGAAGAGTTCCCAGCAAGATGTGGAGCAGTTGCATTGTCAAGTGCCAGCCAAGATGAAAAGGAGAGATCTCAAGGGGGCCATAGGGAACTGCACAGATTTCTCTGAACTACCAGTGGCTCTGAAGGAAGGGAATTTTCTCTGCAACAAATCCTGTCATTTTCATCTATTTAACTGTGGTTGATTTGGTTTTTTTCTGTTTAAGGAATTAGTTATTCTAGAGTGACTTGTGAAAAATCTCTAGATTTGCTCATTCAAACATCTTGTGAGGTTTGGGGTTTATTCTCTTAGAGGAAATTATGCAGACAGCTCTATCTGCACAGAGTCCCAGCACAGCATGCCAATCATTTGGGAAAAAAACCAAACCAAACCTGCCTTTCCAATCGTATGGGCAAAGCTGATTGTGATTGCCCAAACTGCTACTGAGAATGAGTATGTGACCCTGTGTCTCAACTTGTCCTTTCTCTCTTTTCTGTCAAAAATTTGTAATAAGACTTGCCAGCACCACTGCCACCTAATAAGAGTTCCACTTAGTACTTGCTGACATAAAAGAAATCTGAGAAACATTCTTATTTATTACCTAAATATGACACAGCTTTCTAAAGAGATTGTGATGGGCAAAAATGTCACAGGCCCTGGTGATAATGAAAGCAAAAATCTTTCTTTCCACATAGAGGAGAGAGACAAATAGGAACAGAGACAACATTTTTGTGCAACAGTCTTTGTGCAATAATCACAGAAGAACACAGAAAGGCCGTTTGACTGGTAAAAGCCAGAAGCAGTTCCAGCACCTTGAAATAGCTGACCATCAGGAAATGCCATGAGAGTTGGTGGCCCCCACGTTCCTGAGTAGCTGATGCACTGCCTGCCTTGCAGTGCCTTGCTGTGCAAGAGCAGGGGCACTTACTAAGTACTCCACTTCTCATACTCAATAAGTTATTAATGGGTACCCAATTTTAAATGTTGTGCTTCACTAGTTATGTCTTCTGTAAACTGGGAAAACCCTACTAAGGAAATAGTATATTTGGGAAAATTTGGTATGAGCTATTTGGCACTGAGTTCATGAGCAGCACAGAATATCCCTTGTTTTTAAGAAAATTTAAAAAACATTCTGGTATTTTTATATACCAGTAGCATCTTATATGTTTCATATCATCATTCTAAGTGAATTATGAAAAAGTAAATGCCACTCAGAACTGTTGATGTAAATTTCCCAAGTGTGTGCTGAAACAACTTGTGTCAGCACAGATGAACTTGTGAGATAATTAGATAGGATGCTGTAGTTTGCAGACTGAACAGAGCCTGGTCAAGGGTTCAAGCTCTGGCCTCGTTATCAGTTTTTTTCCATAGTCTGGATGAGGGAACAGGTCAGAGACTGTTCTCATCTCTGCAGGTGTGAGTGGTCTGTATAGCAGAAGGTGTACTAGGACACATAATCAGGCTGGTCACATTACCTGATGAGCTTGTCTGTTTTGTATCTACTATCCCCATGACTGCACAACCATGAGATTACTTGTAAAATATTGATTTACCATTCTGAAAAGCTCTGTAGCTCTCCAAATGGACCTTGGTGCCAGATGCTGCCTCTTGAAACACTTGCCATCCAAGATTCTCTATCTTTGCACAGACCTGTAGCAACTAATTAATTTGGACTCATCCCATGCTCTTTTATCCACACATTGACCCCATAAATCTCCCTGTCTCATCTGATTTATCCTATCATATTTGTTATTGTAATGAGTCAATTATGACCACTTTTAGATTGCACATGTTAACTGCCAGATAAAATACTTAAGCAATTTTACTAATAAACTTCTTGTTTTGAGGCCAGGATAACTATGGAAGTGCAAGCTTCGTCAAAACACTCTAAAGATACAATATTACACAATGGTAATAAAGTATTTATGGAATTATTTTAAATTATTATGATGATCATCTACTTTGTTCAACACATTTATTAGAATTGCTGTTCAACCATTAACTAGCTGGATCTCTTGAACAGAAAGATAAAGATTCGTTTAAACATTAAAATGTTGGAATGAGGCCATAATGACTGAGGAGGAAGCAAAATACTATAGCTTCTCAAACCATGATAATGAGAAATACCTGAACCTACATGGTTATTAAGACATAGAATAGGTGATTGTTTTTCAGCTGTGTTTTTATTTCTTGTGCATCAATGAAGATACTTAATTTTTATCTTTATTCATGATGTTCAGGGCAATCATCTGGAAATAATCATTTTTTCGTTGGATTGCTCAGTAAATTTTAAGTCATTAGAATGTAATATAGATTTATATTTTCCCTCCAATTTCCTGCTCAGTACCATCTACTAGGTAGCAGAGGATAAAATTATTACTAGAGAGTGCTTGAATGACTTCTGGTAATTGGAATTTCAGTAAACCTTGAAAGGTCATCTAGCAATATTAAGGAGATATCTGAGTCATTGGTCTCTTGATAATCAGCTGACTTTTTCAGATGCTGAAGTCTCTAGATGAGTTTGTGTGATTTTTTTCATGCAGTGGCAAGAATATCTTATTTGAAATGCTTAAGGTGCTTGCTATTTCATGCTCCTATGACTGTTAATGCATACAGAAAGCTCATAAGCCCTGTGGGATGCTTCAAAATATTTGGCTATTTCCACCTCATGTATCTTTTCTGAAGAATTTTCTGACTTACATTTTCTATGCAAGTGTAAGTTACAGTGTAAAAGAAGCTTTTATACAAACAGAGTTACCAAGACAAACATTTTTTCAAGGCTGCTATTTAAACAAGCACAACTCCATCCATAGGTGACATAAGGGATCTAAGTGGGGGTGTTATGTGGGTCCCTGTTAGCATTGCCTGATCTCAGCTCTGTTACACTTTTGTGGCTTGTGCCTTGCCATGGGTGGGGGTAGTTCAGGCTCCCTTCCCTGGCTCACTTCCATGGTGCTGACATCTCCCTCCAGCCATTCTTCCACTTGACTGTTCACTGAGATACCCAGGCCCATGGGGAAACTAGAACAATGCTGTAGTTTTCTTATAGCAGGATCATTATTTCATCTCTCAAGGTTAAAATTAGAACTACTATTTTTGCACGGTCTAAATGCCATAGTCTCCTCTTCATTTTGTGACCGACAGAAAAGGAAACAAAAGTTCTTTGTGCCATTCACTCATAGCTAAAATTAATTCAAATTAGTATTTCCAGTAGTTCTATTTCCCTTTTAACTTTATTAAAAGTGCAGTGGCAATTAGAAAAAGAAAAGATATTAGAAAAGGGAAAGCTTTCAACATTTTAGTTTTCACATTGTACTGCTACAGAAGTGCACTCTCTAGTGCACTTCTATACGTTTTGTTTTCAGTCACTTAAGCATTCTGCGGATGTGGGCTAAGAAAATCCACACTGGTTAAGTGTTTCAGCCATACAGAAGTCACACAAACCTGTCCTACTAGTGAAACCTCAAGTTTAATATAGTATTCATTTTCTGATCATACTGTTTATATGCTGAGTTCTTGTAGTATCCCATTTATGCACTATGTCAAAATGTGTCAAAGCTAATAAGAAGTAAATTCTAACACAAATATATGGCATTTCTCTGTATTATAGAAATATGGGAGATAAATTATACAGATTACAGAGAGAGAGAGAGAGAGATTAGAGATATAGATAGATATAGATATAGGTA
>JANRMJ010000079.1:14568341-14578536 GCA_025584955.1 Alethe diademata | reverse complement strand
TCCCCAAAGGAAATTGAATGTATTAAAATTGGCAAACCCCAGTCACACCATGACAATGGCTTAGGGGGTTTAGAGTGTAGATCCTTTTTTTAAGAGTATTCATCCTAAACCTTCAGCTTAAACCCAAAGAATAGGACAGCTCCAATCTCCAACCAGTGAGATATGTACTTACAATGGCAGCCCACCTCATTTCTTCAGTGAGATCAACTCCTTCCATTCTTTTTTCCTGACTACCTGCTGGCTTTTGCAATAAAGCAGCATTTTTAGCTGCAGAGACACATTGCCATCAATGGCAAATATGAAACAGTAGAGTCTTGGCAGCAGTGGACAAAATTTGGCAAATATATTTGTCTAAAAAATGGAAAGGTAAATGTCTTACTCCATACCTTATGATATTCAAAAATACTGGTGCTTCTTGAAGTACAGAGGATAGAAATGAATTTACAAAACTGGATTAACTATTGCTGTCAAGATGGCCAGTCTAGCACAATCTAAAAAGGGCCTCCACCTTCCAAAAACTTCGTAAAGCCCAAGGTGGTCTCATAGTAATTTAGCAGAGAAAAATGCTGAAATTAACACCAATGTTTTTTTTTTTTCTGTTGGACAAAATCACATGCATTATGTAGTTTGTACTCTTTTTTAACTTTTTCTAATAACATTGACCTCAGACATGTGCAGACATTCTGACTTGGCAGGGAGTTCTTCCAGCTATGCAGAGTCAGGCTGAGTGCCTGACATTAAAATGTCTAGAACATTCTCCAGACTTCATCAGCATTTAATTGGCACTCGCTGAACTTTATGAAATAATTTCAGGTTTACATCTCATAGTAGGTGACTTCATACAATCCTTTAATGGGTACAAAAACCAGTAAGCAAAATCACATGGCAGAGAAAACAGATGCCAGGCAAATATTGACTGGGTCTACGTGGCTGGTATCATGTAAGTTTGAGTTGTTCTTTTAATCTTTCCTCTGCATTTAGTTCTGTGCAATGTAGGAGAACAGTAAGTATTGCATAAATATTGTAGAAATTACTCAGATATTTTACATTCCTACAACCCAGGAACATCCCAGTAGGTGCCTTATCTCACTCCCTGCTGATATTGCCATAATAGATATCCAAATAGTGCTAGTAAGAGAATTAAGAAGCAGAAGAATAAATTTGTTGAGAGGAGAAGGGTCCGAACATCCTCACTGAGGCAGCAGGAAAATAACTAGTAATTGCTAACTCAGCTGTATAACTAGGAAGGGCTGGGGAGTCTGGTTTGTAGCACTGTGTAGATAACATGGGCAGTTTTGCTGTATGAAGGTCAGCTGTCACAGCAATGATATCCCAAAATATATTTGGACAGATGGTTCTTTATAACTGAGCAAAACATCTGTCTAGATGCTCATACACAGAATGTCTAGTCAGTGGAAATGTCACACCTGTGTAAGATGTTTGTTTCCAGATGTAGTAACTCTATGGCTTTAACAGTGTTTAATGGTGCTGCTGGCTAACAGAAGCTGCTGGGCAATCTTTCAGCAGTCTAGACTGAACTAATTTCAGCGATGATAGAGACCCAGACTCTTTTGAGTGATGCCCAGGTACTGGTCAACAAGGAATGGGCATGAACAGAATTACCTGGAACCTTTGTTGTTTGTTTTTTTTTTTTCTTTTTTAATGGTAAGAGGAGTAAAACAGAGTAAATGGTTGCCCAGAAAAGTTATGAAGAGAAAGAAATCCAACAGGAGAGACCCCTGATCAAACTGCTCTAGGTGACCCTTCTTGAAGCAGCAAATTGGATCAATTATGTCCAGAGCTGCCTTCCAGCCCCAGCCATCCTGTAATTCTGAGGTGTCCATGATTTGGTTTTGTGCTTTTGCAAAGTTTTCAACTCTTCATTCTCTGGGGATAACAATTTATACAGAAAATGGCTTTAAACAGATTAGCTTGTCTTGTGAAATACTGTTTATATTTCAGAAACTGAAATATTATCCAGCGAATCTTCAACAGCCAATGAGTTCTGTGAGAACATTATGCAAAGCATAATTGGTGTTAAAGAACAAACATGCAGGGTTATATTACATTGCTGTAGCATCAGCTACTCAGCTAGGAACACATGATATGATTTGTTTTTGTTTTAATAGGATTTGGGATACACACAACAGAGCAAACTTTTAAAAGGAGATGACAATTAGTTCTGAAGATATCATGAAAAGTGGAAATTATGAGAGCAAGTTGTCTCATTTTAGAACTCTATTCAAGGGTGTTTCGAAACATGACTTTGAAAGAAAGGTGCACAGAATCTTAGGGGAAAAAATTATTTTTTCTTATTCCAGTCATCATCAGATAGCGTCCTCTCCCTGTCCTAGCAGACATTGCTCTCCTTATTAGTATTTCTAATTATTAGTACTTACAATTAATCCACAGAGTGATTCTTAACTAGTGTTAAAATAGTTTCTGCACAGTGAAAGATACTGTGATACCATATATTGTTTCTACTAACGAAATATAATATACATTTGGCTGCAGACAGTGCTAGATTTAGAGTTCATCAACTAATTTGTAGAGGGCTAGTTTAGCTGTTAAAAAACTTTATGTGGCCTTCTAATTATTCCCATGCACAAATATTTTGTACGTTTGCTACAATGCAGGTCTTGAAAGTGTCCAAAACATATTTAATACTGTAGGAAATTACACAAGTGTGAATGTAAGTGCTGGCACATAAATAAGTAAAAAAGTAAAATACAGTAAATAAATGGTTAGCAGCAATGAGAAGATAAGCAAAGTTAAGTAACAGTGTAGGGTCTTCTTCATTCTTGAGAAGTGATAAAAACTGAACTAAGTTTATAGTCAGTATGTGGTGTAATAATATATAATAGCCAGTATATGGTGCTGAAAATTAGGAACCTAAAGTGTAAAAGTATCTCCTGTAGATCAATAATAAAAATGACAGCAAATTGATAAAATGCACCAACATGGCCCAGAGACAGCCTGCAGAGCAATTTCTGTCATCTTTTTCAAATTTTAGCTGTTGTTGATGAACATTCAGTTCAGATCTGGATGATCAGGGGTTTTGAACTGTCCATATCAGGATTTATATGTCAATACTAAAATCTCAGATTAAATGAAATAGTGACTTCTGATACAAATAGACTTTAAAGCTGTTTCTGATGTTAGTAAAATTACATACTTAATATTATACCTTCTATAATTCTTCTCTTTTTGAGGATTATTACTATTTTCCCAAATCCAGAGATACACATACCTTGCACATTATTGCCATATCCAGTTGCCTTCTGATTCTATGTCACATATTCCACAATATATTTATGCCAATTGTATTCTAGATCCCATTCCATCCCATATTTACAGACACTGCTTTTCAATTCTGCTAGGCTCTTTCAATCTGCTCTGCTTAGCAAGGAATGTGTACTCTACCTTTGTGGATTGTGTTTTCCAGTGCATATATAATTAAATATGAGTACCTACCAGGCGCCTGAATCACTTCTGAAATATACCATCACACTAACCCACACTCAGTAGCAACATTTTTTTAATGTCACGTTATTGTGCACAGCCCGATTCTTGAATTTACCTTCTTCACTTGAACAATGCACTGGGAAACACTTTTAGCAAGTTTGAACAGTGCTAGGAAATATCTTGTATTATGTTCTAAATTATACTAAAAGTGTACATGCTACATATTTGGCCTTACAATCTTTGTTAGTTTGGTTAATGAAAATCGCAAGGAAAATAAAGATTAATATGGGCCTGTTGAACAGAATTCATAATGGTCACTGAATTTTGCTCATGTGACAGAATTTTCCTTTTTTTTAGTTCAACACTAAATAGATAGCACAAAAAATGTAGTCTAGAATACAGAAGCATCTCTAGATTCTTGACTCTCTTCATGGATGGTAGATGTTTCCTCTATTGTCATGTTTAAGAATATTTTGATGCCTTAGGAAAAAATAAAATTCATACTACTCTATGCATACATGGGATGAGAACAGTAAAAATAGTGGTATATTAAGAGCAGAATTCTTTTTTTTTTTTTTAAGAGATTGTTCTAACTGGCCTCTGGAATCAGTTTATATATTAAAAATCTGAAGAAAATATTATTCCTATTATTATTTCTATGTTACTGTTAATAGCAAGTCCTCTTATTAATCTATTTTCCTCTAGACTCAGCTGTCTTACCTAATCAATATGGGTTGTTACTAGAAGATAATGAGGTAACTGACATATAGTCTCAGTGTTATTGTAAGATAAATAATAGTACTTTTAATAGTTTCTTACTTCAAAGAATATGTAGATATCCACATACTTCAGAGACTAGGTTTTTTCATCAAGAGGAAAAATTAAGATTTGAGATGTAATTTTAATATTTTTTTTCTGTTTTAATTGGAAAACAGTTAAATTTTCAATAACAGCAACCAAAAATCATGCCCATCAACAGTTTGGGTTATGAAAAGCTTTTCCACTAGTTCTGAAATTTTACACATTGTTTATAATAATTTATGTTATAAAATAACAGCATTGTTTCAAACTAGTTTTGTCTTAAAGGCTTTACAAAAACCAATTTTTAATTTTCATTTTTTCCCCATAAAACTACATTTTGGAAAGGTGAAACAAACTGAAATCTCTGAATTCTTATAGGAAGATTAGATTTCGGTGAATCTGCATATTCCAAATAAAAAATTAAAAAAAACAAAACAAAAGCAGTGCCTAACTAGGTCAAAAATAGAAATCCAAAAACTTCCCACTAAACCTGTTAGAGGTCTGCCGTTCACATTTTATGTCAACATTCACAGTGACTAGTGCTGTAGAGAAGTTCCTTGCCATAATTTTTTATATTTGTCCTTAACAAAGAATGAAGGTTTTGTTTTTCTTGGTCTTCAAAGCCTAGGTAAATCCTAGAATTTGTTCTGAATTAGAAAGTTTCAGTGTTATCTGAAAATCTCAATAGTTAAATTATCAATAAAGTAGTCAGAGGTCCAAAAATAATCTTTCATTTGCTAGGAAGCTGAGCTGTAAAGCCTCATTAGGTCCTCCCTACAGTTTTCATTTAAAAATAATAATCTCAGAAGTGAGAGCAGTAGTCTGTGAGGATGTAACAGAACAGATTTCCACATCAAAGTGTCACCAGTTAAGATACTTTATCTGAAGTATTTATAGTGCAAGATATGCAATCTCTTTCAAGTCACATGGTGCTACTCTTGCTAATAGCTAAAGCCTTATTGCAGAAATAGTCTTTGTGAGATTAATTTATCAATATAGGTTTATATCGATATGTCAAATCAATATTTTATATTGAATTTATCAATATATGTACCTGGTGACACTTTCGCAGATTAAGGCTACCGTGGCCCCTTGGCTCTGATGGGTTGCTCAAACTAATTGGTTTACAGATATGTGCTTGTAAACTGACTGGAAAAAGATGAAGTTAAATAAAATGCAGAGAAAATAAGTAAATCTTTCAAGTTAACAGACTGACTCAAGAGGGGTAGGTTTATATCGATCATGGTAAAACTGAAGATAAATGTTAGATGCCAATAGGTTCGAAATGAGTGGCAAATGAATGAATTTTTGAATGGCAGGAGATATTTTTTAAAATACTGAGTATGGCAGAGATGATAGATATAAAGAGGCCAAAGTTTCACCAAATTTAAAGACAACAATGAAGAAATTAATGGCAAAATTGTACATACTTCTGTCTAGCCTACTAAAACTTCTTGTCTAACTAAATATATATTTAACTGTTCTCCACACGCCATGTGTCACTGTCCAGTACTGGGACTCAACTGAAGTTACTTACAGGAAGGGGGTTTGGGTATGATGTGTGCATTTATCAGAACATTTTAGACAATGAGTCTTTGGGAGCTTTGAGAAGCAGCATCATCAGCAAAATCCTTTACTGCATTGCTGCTGGGAAGGGAACATTAATGACACTGATAATGTTGAGGAACTGACAGTGTAAAGATTACTTTAGAGCAAAAAGTACTTGGAATAAAGTAGGTCACATAGAACTTGCTCACATCCAAATCATATGGCTACTCTCATCCTTAATTTTAAATTATATTGTCTGTTATGGGGCAATTTGGTTTAGCATTTTTTCTTTTGATAACCTGAGGGAAATGCTTGATTTTTTTCAACACAGGAATGAATTCTGCTACAGCAAATATACTGTAGTTGATAAAAGCAAACTATTTGACAAACTGTCAGAGATGCATATATAAAATGACAGCTACCCCCTTTAGTGTTGTTGGAATAACAGACTCAAAAATTAAAACCAACTATAATTAACTTTTGCAAATGATGGGATGCAGAGTAGAGTCCCCAGGCAATCATTCTTCGGACATTCAAGGCTCAGATTTGACTCTCCATTCTCTCTAATTTGAAGAAAAACCTCCTACTTAGCAGTGTACTGGCAATAATGCACAAAGGATGTAATGGGGCTATAAGAGGAATAAGGAGGGTGACCTGACAAGTCCAGCCCCAGATGATGCAATTCCCCAGGAGAATGTCAGTGAAAAGTTGTGTCATATGGAACTTTCATTCTTTGCTAGCTTCCTTCTTCTTTGAAGTGCAGACAATGAAAAAACACAGTTAAAGGAAGAAACATTCACTTTATGTGCCCTCATCTCCTGCATCAGTGAATGTGGGAAGGTCTGTTTCTGACCTCATGAACCAAGGTACTAAGGAAAGAAGTGAAGCATAGCCCTCTTCTCACTGTAGAAAACCCCATGCAATGGTTTCTCTGAATATCACTCCAGGAATTCTAAAACTTAACTGAAAGCTGGCAGACTTTTTACAGGCTCTTAAACCTTCTATTACACTCTCTACTTTATTCTGGAATAGCCTACTTGGGAAAGTAATGGAAGATGAAAGTGCTGGAAATCACTAGGAATTCTCTTCCAGTGGATGAATAGGCTCAAATCTACTTCTTAAATGTTACCTCAAAAGACCTCACAAAATCAGAACAAAGAAACATTGCATCTTCTTCCTGTACCGATCCTAGATCAGGCTCTTTTGATTTCATTGACATAATTCTACTGCTGAAGACCTCTCTCAGGACACAGACGAAGCATTTGGGCTTGTCCCTTAATATTGTGTTTGGGAATGTGACTCTTAGGAAGGAACAACTGCATAAGAGGCATGTATCATAGGTTTTCATGATTTATTTTAACCTGCTTTCTTTGATATAAGTGTAGAGGCTTATGAGCCACAGAATGTTATTCTGTACTCAAAAAACCTGACCTATACAAAGATAAATCCAAAGCTCCTCTATCAAGATAATAACTCTCACAGTGCCTGAGAGATATTTTTTTCCCCTGGCGTATCAATGGTACAGGATCTCCAAATTTATTATAATTTGGTTGTAAAAGGGAAAAATTCTGAAAGCATTTGAACCTCACAAATCATAACATTTCACTGGTGTTACTTACTGGTGTTTTTACTAATCCAGAGCAGAACCTGGCCAAGCCTATTAAATGACTTGATAGTGGATGATACAATGTGATATGCCCCAACACACTGAGAAAAAGTCACCATAACAGATGCAGAAAATCAATTCCATTGTACTAGAAAAAGAAAAGGCAGCTTCCTTAGTTTCAGAGGGAATTTTCTGTCATTGTGGAAAGTAGATTCAAATACAGAAGGTGTTGATCCTACATGTTCAGATAGAAATTTTCTGTCCTTTTCTCAGCAGAAATAATTTTTTCATGCTTTGTTCAACCATTTAAAGGTGATGTTCTACAGAGATGGGGATGGGTATTCTTGCTTTAATCTACCACATCAGTACAGTAAATAAAAAGTAGGTCAAACCTCAGCAATACAAGCAAATGGAAGAAATAACATGGAGTAATAAAAGTAGAAGAAGAAATACAGAATAATAAAGAAGAAACATAGGGAGTGACATTTAATTAATCAGCAGCATTAATCAATTAAAACTGTCCTTCAAGATCACCTCAAATAAGGGCATTTCTATAGATATGTATAATCTATCTGTGTACATCCTATCGTAATAATTTATTTTGCCTCCTTGAGATGGAAACAGTAATTGCAGGATTGTTGCAATTGTTTAATCTACAGGAAGAAGATAAAAATGGTGTAAATTAGCTGAGACTCACAGGTGGCAGCAGATTTGTGCAAGAATAAGAACAGAAACAGAAGAAACCATAAACAAGAAACTAATTCATGTGTTCAACTTCAAGTGTTTTAGAAATTCTTGCCTACCTGATCCCACACAAGAGGAACTCTTCTCATTTCCACGGCCCATCTGTCCAGAGTCATTGCAAACAAAATCTTGTAGTGATTCACCTAGATCCAAGTCCTGAAAGGATGCTTCCCATTGCTAACAAACCACAACACTAGCAAACAGTCTTTCTGTGGCAGTTCTTAAGTGAATTTGTCTATAATTTGCTGAGAATATGTCCCAGATAGTCCTATTCCCAAAGAGAAGGGTTGGTCTTGCTTTGGAGGTATCTAATGTGTAGATCACAGATGTACAAATACAAAAGAAATATTTTCCTTATACCGGTATAGAAAGACAAATTTACTTCAATTAGATAATTTGTGGTAACTTGTTTTATGCTTCACTAATAGCTTTCCTAATTGCAGACAAGCAACAGGCCTGTAATTCAGCACACTTCCTGAAGTTTCACTGAGAACTGAAAACACATTTGAAAGATTTGCGTTGGGGATGAAATGATCAGAAGCCGACGGTTTTTTGGTCTGTGATTGAAACCAGTAAAGCTTTGAATCCAAATCCTAAGGAGAAAGTCAAGTAATTCAAACTAGTAAATAACACACACAGAGAAGTATGGTTTGTTTCTAGCTCAGCAAAATTAGAGTACTTATGTCTGGCAAAAGTCCTGTACAGACTTCTATCTTTATAATTGCTAGGGGAGAAGCACAATGCAAATGATTTAGGGGCTCCATCTGAACAAGTGCAAGAACTTTTACTGAGCTTACTGATGGTGGGAATTGCAGGGAAGAAAATTAATGGGAAAATAGACAGGTACTCTTTACACAGAATCAGTGTCTCTTGGATTCTGTTGAGCAGCTACCTGTACATGTCGCAAGAAAAGGAAGTTTGCTTCCCTCTAATAGACCTTGCTTTGGCAAATACTGCAGCAGTGTCATGAGCTGTGATTTCTTCTGATATGTTTTCAGATTTCTTGATGTTTCATATTGAATAAAAAAGTGTGGTAATCTAGCTTTTCTGCAAGTTATTGTGGAAATAAACTGGACTCAGACTGCATATCTACACATGGTTAAATATACCATGTGGCTCACTACCAGGAGTAGTGAGAGAAGGAGAGAAGCATTACTCCCATCCCACCCCATCCCATCTCCTTCTTCACTCCCTCATAACCACTCCAGGTGATACTGTCTCTTGAGCCAGCTAAGGGTCTGACTGAACCCTTCTGCAGTAGAAGCAGCAGAAAACTACACTGTATTTTTCTAGTTAATTTTTCTGCCAAATTTGTCAGAAGCTATGAAGGGAATGAGTGTGCACTAGAGCAGACATTAGTGGCCATAGCACACGACAGAGGTGGGCAGAAAATGTATGGGGAGAAGGATAGAGAGACAAGAAAACCATGGCCATGATGGGATGCATCCACAAGTGCTGAGAGGGCTGGTAGACATCATCATGGGGCTGCTTGTGATTATCTTTGAAGGGTTGTGGAGATCAGGAGCCATGCCTGAGAACTGGAAGAAAGAAAATGTTACCTTGGTCTCAAAAAGTGTAAGGAGGACCCAGGGAACTACAGTCTCAATTTCCCTGGAGAGGAAATGGAGTGCCTCATTATGGAGGACACCTGTGTCTATTATGGAGGATGCACTAGACAAGAAGATGATCACAAGTAGTCAACATTAAAGGTAAATCATGTCTGACCAACTTGGTTACCTTGTATGATGAAACAACTACCTGGATAAATGAGGGGAGAGCTGTAGATATTGTCTACCTCGACTTCAGCAAGGCTTTTGACACTGCCTCCCCCACAGCATCTTCACAGGAAAACAGAAGTGTGGACTGGATGAAGGAACAACGTGTGGACTGAGAACTGGCTGTACAGCTGCTCTTAGAGGGTTGAAACCGGTGGCACAGGATGTAGTAGGAGGCCTGTCACTAGTGGTGCCCCCCAGGGGCCAATACTGGGCCCAGTATTGTTTAACTTATTCATCAATGGCTTGGAGGAAG
>JANRMJ010000079.1:14535846-14548246 GCA_025584955.1 Alethe diademata | reverse complement strand
GATGGTGGTGGTGGCTGGGCTATTTTATGATTGCATTTGAAAATACTTAAAAACTTGCTGTGCAGCAAAAGCAAGAAATAATTACCAGCAGTCAGAACAAAACTTACCTAGAGAAGTAAGAAAGAGGAGGAGGAGAAGGAATATACAATGGTAGGGAAAAGAAAGGAAAATAGGACAAAAGTGCAAAACAGAATAACGTGATGGAGAGGGAGCCTCAGGGCTTGCAGAGCTCTGGACAAGGCTGTGCTGCCAGGCAGGAAGAGGATGCTGCTGGGAAGCAGCAGGGTCTGTGCCCAAGTGTCAGGCTAGGTTAGGGTATTGATCCCACACACTGCCACAGCGATGACAGACAGTGCCATAAGCTGCACCTCTGTTTAAAGAGCTCAGCAACAAAAAACTGATTTAGCTTACAAAATCTGTAACTCAAAAGTTATCTGAATAGGATGATGAGGTCAGCACTTTCTGGTATGAAAATATTCTGCTTTCCACCAGCCTTGCCTCTTGCCCCATTTTATCTTCACTTCCTTATCTATGCATTCATTACCTCTTGTCCACTTTCATTTTTGGCGTTTGAACAAGATGAAGGTTACCATACTTCTGTTGAAGATGCACACTCATGGAGATTCATGCATGATGGATGTTAATTTTTCAACATATGTAGTACATTTTACTTGACCATTTCAAGCTGTCATCAGCCTGAAATTTACGGAGATATTGGATAACTAGAAAAAAAAACTGTCTACCTCAATTTCCAAAAGACAACACTTCTGAGCAAGCCTATGTATATGACTACATTACTTAAGGACAGGGAAAGAAGGAGAGAGAAGAGGAAGAGAGGGGAGGGGACATTTCGTTTTCCAAATGCAAGACAAAAAAAGTTACTGAAAAGTCCAATATGCCAGCCTGATTTTTTTATGGACCAATTCTGCTTCTTATGACTTTAGACATCTAGTAATTCAACATCTAGAGCTGAACTGATCACACAGAGCTGTTTTTGTCATGCACAGGAATTTTTAGGGCATGAGTTATCTGATTTAGACATCTGCTTTACGATTGTGCTCTGACTATACCTACTTCTCCCTAATATCTTTAATAGAGTTTAGGATTATTGGCTCCATACAACAAGGTGAGGATCCATATGATGGGCAGAGCCACTGAACCATGCTTCCCAAGCACCCAGCTGATAGATAAAAAATTTCACTTGGGTTTTGACTGACACACTGTCTAACTTCAGACAAAGAGTTTCTGTGTCAGTTCTCCTGTAACACTTTGCCTTTTTTCTGTCGGTCTCTTTCTTAATACTCAGGGGAGAAACAGACATGTACCTGGCTATCATGGAAGCATTTACCTGGTTATCACTAACCTGCTCTGAAAAATAGGAATTAGTTTACCATTGTAATCATCTGCATATATCTTCAAAGTTTTATTCAATCTGTAAGTAAAATAAAATGGGGCTGTTTTCCCCTACACCTAAGAAAGTCAAGCTGGGCTTTGCCCTTGTTAAGCATTGCGGTCTGCACAAGATATCTGCCAAACAAACAGTCCCTCGAGGGCAGTAATGCAGCTCCAATGCCTACCTTGTGATGGACATGACCTCAATAAGGAGTTCTGCTAATGGCACTCAGGAGGCATAGAGGCCACAGCTTTTTCCTACAGTTCTGTCAGCTCAACAAAGTTAAGAGAATTAAATTGGAATGGGAGCACTGCGTGAGATGTTGTTGAAGCTAGATCTGGGTGAGCAAACAAGAAACTGCAGCAGCTACATAATTTCTCCCATTTGGACTGAATTAATTCATTTTTCCAGTATCTCCATCTCCCTAAAAAGTGGTAGCCCACCTTTCTCTACAGGAAGATTTAGAAACAGGTTTGGGAAATTTTTAGGTCATATGCCTCACACATCATTCTTGAGATGTAGATAGATTATTTCTAGGTGCAGAAATGTTGCTGCCTCAGAGCAGAGACAATGTTAGTGCTGCAGGCAGGGAGGAAGGCATGGCTTTGTGCCCTAGAGAGCTGTCTTGTTGCTCTGAGAGCAGTGGAGACTGCTAGGGCTCTGCTTTGGCAAGGCCTGTAGAGCAGACCTGGGTGATTTAGGCACACTGCAACACTCATTTGTGTGAGCATCTATAGCATTTCTTTAAAGTTCTTTAAATAATAAAAACAACCCCCGTGTAACATTGACCCAAATGCGTTTGAACTGCAGCAGGGTAGGTGAGATGACTCTCTATAACACTGTTAGCTGCCTTTTGTGTTAGGAAGGCAGATTCCCAAGGTGCAGGTGTCTGCCTCAGCAGGTAGGACTGGGGGCAATGGCACTTTTATGAGGCATTTAAAATCTGACATTTTATATTGCCCAAGGGAAATGGCAGATAATATTCACCTCAGACATATAGCTGGCTGGTTTTCAAAAATCACATATACTTCACTTCCCCCTCTTACGTGTTAATCTATTCCTAGAGTTTCCTTCATATGGTGTTTCATATTTTTGAAATTTCCTTTAAAATTCTTTAAACATCTTAGGAATTTACACCATCGTTCTTTTAATCCACACAGCAATAACACCCTTTCTTCTCCATTCGGCCAAGCTGTTCAAAGTTCTGTTTCAAAGCCAAGCAAGGGTTATGTGTCATATTGGAGCACTACAAAGACTTTAGAAATAACTACATACATTTGTATTCAGTACTTTCTACACTCAGAGTACTGAGAACTAAGAGAATTTCAGGGAAAACTGCATTATGGTAGCTATAATGGGATTTAATTTATTTATCTCAATGGTAAATAGTGCTTTAAAAAAAACCAAAACAGTCTTGCCTTTAGAGTATTTTAATAATTTCCTTTGTCTCCTTGACTTAATTTTGTCAATGTCTGTATTCAGTCTGACACAAAAAAATTCTGATGTACATGATATAAGTCATGTTCACTGTGCAAGACTGCAATCAAGCACATATTTTTCATCTCATAATTTCTGGAAATACAAGTGTACTAACAGAAAATACCTATATGCTAGAGACTATATTTTGAAATTGAACAGTGAAGTGAAAAAAAGTTATTTAAAATGTTATTAATTTTCAATACCAGCAGTGAAGTCAAACTGTGATTAGTGACATATATTCAATTACAGCATTGATGAACTACTTGTTCTGCAGAAAGCATCATTTTGTAGGGAAGTCAATATTACTGAGCATATTAATTTTGAAGAGAAGAAAATCATTCAAAGAATGAAAGAAGTCAAAAGCTTGCAAACATGTGAAAATGTTTTATTTTAACAATTCAGGACAAGGTTCACAGGAAATAGTTAACAATCTTCATATAATGACACAATTTCAACAACAGAATGAAGTAGAAATGCAAAGGAAAAAATTATGCAAACTTCATTGATACATGAGTAAAGCTGGAGAAGAGGAAGTGGTATCTATTTTGTCCATATCACAAATTTGCTTGTAAGAGGAAGATTATGACTTTGGCCATGGTTCTGATTTTTCATATTAGGTTATGCCAGTACTCCAAGACCTCCTTGTTGGCAAACATCATGTTTAATTTAAATTTTGCGCTTGACTTTTTCAGATATATAGTAACCTATAGTTAGAGTTAGTGTGTGTCATTTATCCTGACATCTCACTACCCTTCAAAGTTACCCCTTGAGGCTGAGCAAAAGAGATTTGCCCAAAGTCATCAGTATGGTTGGGTGACATCAATCTCTACTTAATAATTGCTTTTTCTAGCTTTAATACATTTTTTAAAAAATATAATTGCTTCAATATTGCTTCATATTGCATTTGCAAAATTGTTGCAAAATCTGTTTCAAATCATTCTGATTAAAATATTTTTGTCTAATCTTTATCACAATGTATATGTTTATAAATCATAAAATACAAATTTACAAATTATGTATCTGGTTTGCCATCCTTAATTCTGCAGAACAACGCTGTATAAAGGTTCAATTACACCTGTAACAATACTTTAGACATAAACCATTGACAAAGTCCATTTGGTTTTGGTTTGTTTGGGTTTTTTTGCAAAAGCCCTAATAAATATCCAGGTGCCTTACGCACGATTTCCTGGAGACCTTACTAACTGTATGACAGAAAGTGGGATAGCAGAAAATGTTAATGTTCGTGGAAGAACATATGGGACTGTCTCCTGAGCCCTTATCAGCTATGCCCTTGGGCCTCTTGCTGAGCAATACCAGCACACTCAAACCGACAACATGCAGAAGAGAAGTATTATAGGTGTCTTCAGGGTGGGGAAAGAAGTCTTTCTGTACTTTCTGTACTCCTGTGGGTGAAACAGGACTCATTGAAGACCAGTTCCTTTACATCAAGCATCCTTGTTTGCTGTCTGTGCCCATGGTTCTGCCTCTAGTGACATCAGAGGCTCCCTAAGGACATTCCACCTTGGCTGCAGGCCTCCAGCTTGACCCTGCTCCTTCTCATGGCTGATGTCTGCAGTCTACTACAATCCATATGACCAAGACTAACTTAAAAGACTGTCTTCTGAGACTAAGGGCAGCCTGAATCAACACACAGCAGCTTTGGTAAAGTATCATACATGCAGAACACAAACGTGACAGGGAAAAACACTCAGAAAACAATCCTGACTGTCATCCAAATTCCAGGCAGTCATCCAAATTCCACAAAAAGGCACTAGGGCTGAAGTACCTCCGACCATTTCTGCAGAGTGTCTGTGTTGGACAGTCCTGTTCCACTCCTGAAATTGTTTAGCAACTCCACTGCTTCAGCTAGTGTTGTCTGATCTGACTGAGGGCTACCAAGAGGAATAAAACCAGCAACAGAAGATGCCTCACTTCCTGTGGAGGTGCAACTTAAAACCACTCACCTACTTTGCCTCAGCACTGGGGATTTCCATCAAATTAGTGCTCTGTGAGGTGAGCTTGTGATCTGAAACACTGAGGAACCCACATTTGTAGCACCATCACAAGAGTCTTTGAATAGTCCACACAGCCTTAGTGTCTCCACAAGGTTTCACTCAAAACAACTGCTGTCAGTTGATGAGAAGCCTGTCTCTAGTCTTTGTTTAGAAACAGCAGCAAGGAGATTATGGGACCAAGCTATTCTTCTAACCGAGGCTGCAACTTTAAGAAGCTTGTCAGTGACAGATGGTAGCGGAATATAGAACCATCACACTCACTATATCCTCAATCTGATCTGAAATTTAAATAACTTGACTCATTAAAGTATAATGCATATGCACTTATACAACGTAAAAAAAAGCCCAGGACAACCTAAATCAACAAGCCTGATTTCAATGCTTAATGTTAGTCTGTGATAGGTCATTAAAGGGTATCAGCTTTGGCAGAGGGTAAAATTTCTCAGATAAAAATGACAGCAACAGGAGGTTGTCACAGGCACAAGCAATCTCTTCTAAAACACTGAGACTCTATAGCTGCAGCCAGAAATCCTGTCCCATAAATCATGTAAGAAGGATCCAGATGAGAGTTAGTTTAAAAAAAAGCAGGAGTACAAACCTCCAAATTCTATTCTCAACTAATACATTCAATTAGCTTGGTATACATGCATTGCAAGACCTGAATCTGAAACTGTGATTTAAAATCTTTCTAGTGCCACACAATTTAACTCCCACTTTTTTTTTCTCCTCTTCTCTTCCTACACAGCATTAGTAAATTTTTTTAATTTAATGAGGGCTCAAGGGTGTTGTTATTTACATACACTTTATTGTACCATGGGAGTCAGTAACATTTGCAATAGATTGAATCTGGATAGCTGACAAAATCTAAGCATTAAAACACCTCTTGAGTCAGTGTGCAATAATATAATGCCAAACACCCCGTTAAGAACAGTAATTGCAGTGTAGGGGAGTCATCTCTCAGAACTGGAGCTCCACGTGCTGATATTATTTTGCTTGTAAGAGCACAACAACTGCTTTGTGGCAAAACTGACCTGGCTGACACTATCCTCTGCAAGGGAAGGGACCACGTGGAGAAGAAAGGACAGAGTATTAATGTGCTGCAGAAATGTACGAATGCGGGGAGTTAGTCAGATAAATAAAATTGCAGGTTAAGTGGAGGTGGCCAGGACCTTTACAAGTCTAAGAACCAGGAGAGGTGAAAGGAGACAAAAAGCAATTCCATGCTGTTGTCATATTTACTGTGATATATGTATCTGAAAGAGGTAATCGAGGCAGAGATATTTTCTTAAAGATATAATTTCAAAACTGCTTAATAAAATTCTAAGCATGTCAAAATAGCAAGAAGCAACAATTAGTATTGTGGTTATTTTAAATCATACTTCTCAACAGAAAGGGGGTTAACAGATACACCAATAATAGGAAAAAGAGCAGTGGGGATTTTTTAGTTATTTAAAGACTTTTAAATTCTTTTTGTCAGCTACTTGACTGTTTGTGACACTTTTCCTTGGATATTGTACCTGACGTTAAATTCCGTTTTCAACAGCAGCCTCTAAGTCATGTTTCCTCCTATAGTAAGCACCCTGGTATTTTTTTCTTCCTTCCTTAGACTTTATTACCTCTAACTCCAGAGTCTAATCCAATTCAGTGCTTAGTTCTTTACCACTTTTAGTCTGAGGCATAATGTTTCACATCTTCATAGGAAAGTGGCTATTACAGAAAAGTCTTTTATGGTGTAGGAAAAAGGAGCTTGTTCCAGCTGTGGAAAGAAACAAAGCAGGAAAGAGTCTGGAAAATATACCAGGAGTTCAGTAAGAATGCATTGGGAATAAGAGGAGTAGCTATTTATCAGCTGAACTTCCTAAAATAAAGGCCACTTCAATTTTGTCTGGATTCAGAGTCACCTGAAAAGTAATCATAAATTACTGCTGATAGAAAGCAGAAAAAGCATTTTACTTGGCATTGTTTGAGGCAAGCTGCTGTACTGAAGAGAGGAGAGGAGGCAGGATGGGTCCTGGTGTGGTGCTGCAGACTGCCAGGATGCACCTGACACCACGTGGCTGTCTGCTGAGACCCTCTAAGAAACAACTTCCAAACACAACAGAAAAGCTTCATTCTGCTTAGATAGTTACATAATTGGTTTTTATTTTAATTAAGAAGAAAGCCTAAATCCAAGATGCACTTCTACATGTTACCAGATTTAGCACTGCTCCTACCCACTTCTGGCAAGCTCGCCTTAGAAGAGGTTATCGCACTGGGAGCTATGTGGAGTCTAGACATCAACATTCCTTTCTAAATCCTGGCTTGAATTAGCCACCAGGAAAGGCAACTCAGGTGTTTGATACAGATGGTGGAGAGATAAAGGCACAAGCTGCAAGTGCCAGGTGATCCAGGTTAGCCTTGGGTTCCCCAGCAATTGCTGCAGGCCAGTGCAGTCTCTGCGCTCACATCACAGGCTGGAGAGGAAACCACAGAGGTCTGTGAGTGGATGCACCTGCTCCTCTCAACTGCACCCGGCAGGATGGGACTACCAATTTGAATTTATAAATCAAACCGTAAGCATTCCCTACATCTAAGTGTAGTGTTGAGAACTTAATCCTGAAAAAAAAACAAAAAACCTGCATGAATGCTTTGCTTACTTTGGGAAATACAGTAATACTTACTACTCTTTCACTATTACACAGAATGTCACAGTAATTGCAAGCAAAAGAAATTGTGTTTCAACTGTTCTTCCTTGTGTCCTTTTGAGGTTTGTGGATAGCTTTTTGTTGCTGTTTCCTATCCAAGTCAGCTATGGTAAGGCCTCTGAGCATCCAGCTTTCAGCCTGCTGTGTGCATATGCATGTGAGGAAAAATGAGATCCCAATGTAAAAGGCTTTATAAATGATTAATGGCAAATATATGGCTATTTTGCACCCAGACACACCCATTTTTCTTCTTCTAAGTGTTTAATCAGTTATCCTGCTAAGCTTCTAAACAGGGCTAAAAAAAGAAAATTTAGCTTTTCCTATGCTTGTTTGCAATTCCCCTTCCCTCTTTAGGATCTAAATTCCGAACTGGCAGGAGTGTTATTACATAAAATGCTCCAAGTTTAAGAAGGCTATTTTTTTAACAGCAGTATATATAAATGGACTTTTATCTTTATTAATACTCTACATAAAAGAAAGGAGAAATCTTTTAAAAACATCTTTCCAGGAAAATGTTGAATACTGCTGAATTTTGTAATACAAAATTCCTTCTCTCTTTCATGAAGTTTCTGTCAGGAGCAAGAAGAGTCACCAATAGTAACAGTATGAATCTTCATGATTTCCAGAAGTCCTTATTTTGTTTATTATTCTAAATTATAAATATTCAGGGGAGGCAAGCAAGATAAGAATTGAATACCACTAAGTGGTATGTAGGTGGCCAACTATGGACAAAGACAAAAAAAAAGGGGTTGTTTCTTTGATTTCTTTCAGGTGGAGGCTGGATGCTCTTTTGTTTTCTAAATTATTTTCTCCTGGCAGAGGCCAGGAGAGGCCATGTTTTTTTCATGCAGATTAAGCTATTTGAAAGTGCAAGGTAGCACTAGCAATGGCAAATTACTCCAGCCAGAAGGCAAGATGTAAGACAGCTTATTTGTTTTAAATGAATCTGTGCCAAGCAAACTTGAAGAAAGTTATTTTCAGTAACTAATTCTTCAGCAGAGAAAAAGACATGTACTGCTTCTCTAGAACTAAAATACAATGAAATTTTAAGGATGCTTTATTATCTTATTCATAGATTTTAGGCTCAAATGCTCTTAGGTAAGCATACTACTGAATTGAAAGCCACTTAACTTTGTCTCCTTCTAGACAGACATTAGACAGTGGAAGTAGAACACAGGCAGATAACAGGAAAAAACCCCAAAAATTAAAACCTATGAACACAAAACTTTCCTATCGTTTTCTCTGTTTTCACACAGACTTTCAGAGTCCAAGTTCATCACAAGGTTATTGAAGTGAACCGCTGGAAGGACACCAGGAAACTAGAAGTTGCTTTTAATTTCTGAATGTATATTAGAGGATGAATAAAAACCCTCTGTAGACAAGTGTATTCAGCATGTTTTAACTTGGTTGAATATTTGCATCCAGCAGCAGGACTTTTCAGTTTGAATACATAGGTGCCAGCAGCTCTGTAAGGATGTCCAACAGGAATGATTTTGGGTTCATTCAGATGTTCTGTTTTCAGTCAACTGCTTAACAAAGAGTTCAAGTTCAGCTTGACAATCCACTAGAAGAAATTCCAGACTCTAGCAAAAAAAACCCCTTGAATTTCCAAATTTATTCCTGACCAATTAATGTCTATTTGTTCTTTAAATGAGAAAGAATTTTCTTTAAAAGCCCACTCCTTTCCAATTTCTCAAAACCAATTTTTTAAAATTTTGCCACTGTTAGACTTCGAGTGCTCAAAGGCTTTATTTTGTATAGCTGTAATAAATGCAAAGTTAAAAAAAATTACAAACAGGATGTTGAGATGAGGATTTTTAGGAAGTCATCAAACAGTGGGCAAAAAGTATTAGATATAGTAAAATAAAAGTAATTTAAATTATTATCATATGACAATACTGTCAGCATATTAAGAATGCAATGATTTATGGCTTCAGACATGTAATACTTCCTAGCATAGATATAGTGATCAAAATTAGTTAATGTTTGACATACAAAGAACTAAAGACATGACTTACAAATGTCATCTGCTGAGTGCAAGTAATGTATTTTTATGATATCCTAGGCACATGCACACTAGAAAACTCTATATGTTTGCTGGATTTGCTGGTGTTTTCATGACCCCAGAGAATCTCTAATTAAATTTTCTTTAATGCAATCTTCCTTTTAATTTCCATAATTTAAAAGAACAGTGAATTTACTTAAAGAAAAATTGCTTCTACTACAGCAGGAACTTTTCTGAACATTTTATAGAAAATATATCCCTTTTTTAAAAGCAAATTCTATGAACCACCACTAAGGCCTTTCTTTTAAGTTAAACATACACATCTAGCTTTTTCACAATGTGTAACAGAGAGAGTTGGATTTCATGGATGGACTATTAGATGAATAAGAAAATGGTTGTATGGTCACATCCAGAGGGTACTAGTCAATGCCTCAGACTCCTGATGGACATCAGTGACAAGTGGTGTCCCTCAGGAGTCTGTACTGGGACTAGTGTTATTTGATATCTTCATCAATGACATAGAGATTGAGATTGAGTGCACTCTCAGCAAATTTGAAGATGATGCCAAGCTCAGTGGTGCAGCGGACATGCCTGAAGGATGGAATGCCATCCAGAGGGACCTGGACAGGCTGGAGATGTGGACTCATGGGAATCCCAAGATGTTCAACAAAGCCAAATACAAAGTGCTGCACTTAGGTCACAGTAAAGGGCTCACTATCAGCACAGGCTGGGCATGAGCAGAGCCAGCCCAGCCCTGTCCAGAAGGACTTGGAGGTGCTGTGGGTGAGAGGCTGGACATGCCCCAGCCATGGCACTCACAGCCCAGAGAGCCAAACGTGTCCTGGGCTGCATCCAGAGCCCCTGGGCAGCAGGGCAGGGAGGGGATTCTGCCCCTCTGCTCTGCTCTGCTGAGACCCACCTGGAGCACTGCATCAGAGCTGGGGCCCCTGCACAGGAGGGACAGGGACCTGCTGGAGCCAGTCCAGGGGCTACCAAGATGATCAGAGGGATGGATAACCTCTTCTGTAAGGACAGGCTGAGAGAACTGGGTTTGTTCAGTCATGAGAAGGCTCCAGAGTGACCTGATTGTGTACTTCCAGTACCTGAAGGGAGGCTCTAAGAAAGATGAAGGGAAACTATCTGCTGGGGCCTGTAGTGACAAGACAAGGGGAAATTGTTTCAAACTGAAAGAGGGGAGGTGATACTGGTAGAAATCCTTTACTATGAAGGCAGTCAGGCACTGGAACTGGTGCCCAGAGCTGTTGTGGGTGCTGCATCCCTGGATGGAGGTCTCAGCAACCTGGTCTAGTGACAGGTGTCCCTGCTCATGGCAGGTGGGTTGGTGATTTTAAGGTCCCTTCAAACCCAAACCATTCTATGATTCCATAATATAGAGGGAGTAAGTGAATATGTTCAATGTGCTAACAAAGCAGCCCTTGTCAAAAACTACAAAATCACAAACTACAAAAGCTGTAATGCTGTTACTGTAAAAGTTCTTTGTTTATATGCAGGAAACTAATTGGAGAATGTATATTGTATTCATAAAGAAATTAGAACATCTGTTGCTGTAAATCTGATGTTAAAATACAACTATTATTTTTTTCTAAAATAATTTTTCATTTAATAAATCAATGGAAATACAAACAACATTGCTCAGAGGGAGAAACAAAGGGATGAACTTGTATTCTGGCTCTTCTGGCTCATCTTATCTTTTACAAAATTGTTCAATAAATGTTCATTAGGTCTAGGGTATTGAAAAGGAATGTCATGAAGCTGTATCAGAGAGGCTTAGGCTGGGTATCAGGAAAGATTTTTCATCCAGAGGGTGGCTGGGCACTGGAACAGGGAAGTGATAGAGCCCAGGTGTTTGGACAATGCTCTCAGGAACACACATGGTGGAGTTCTTGGCTTTGTCCTGTGCAGGGCCAGGTGCTGGACTTGATAATCCTTGTGGCTCCCTTCCAACTCAGCATATTCTGTGATTCTGTGAAATATTTGTCAGTTCTGATGTCCAGTAGAAAGGACCTATGTTTTCAACAAAAATGCATGTTTTACAATAACTGATAAAGAACGAACTTTGCAAAGGGAAAATCCACTGGTTGCCTCCTCGAATCTCTTTGCTACCTCTACCACCCTTCCTGCATCTCCTACTGAAGAGCTCCCTTGCACAAGAGGGATTTTCTCTGGTGTCACTGAGGACACGCTACAGAGGTAACAGGATTGCAGGAGTGCAACTGAGGACAGATTTTGGCTCACAAAATCTTTCTTACTGTTCATGTAACGTGTGATAGAAAGATCCCAGTCTGACTATGACAGACTGCATCAGCTTGTCAAAGCTGGCAGCTAGGAAATAAAAAACCTTGTTTATTGTAACCTGGGAGCATTTGGTAAGGATTGATTGAGACACAATATACACAGAGTATAATACTTAGAAGCTCTTTCTGTTCAAATAGAACCATGCTTCAAAGAAGCATTTGGGGTTTAAAACCTCCCCTATCTCCCATTCATCCAGAATAAACATTTTAATTTGCATGCCCAGATTTTAATTGGTACAGCATGTGGAATTAATAGAAACCATTATCAGCTAAATCAGCATGACCCTTCTGTGAATTAAAAGATGTCGTGTATTTAGAACACTAAATGAGGGAACAGAGCTTTCTAACAGCTAAATCCAATGATTTGCTGTAAACTTGGAGCACTCTCAGTACACTGCCACATAGTTTCTGTCTTTGAAGCATGTTCAAAAAACTGAGGAAGGAACAAAGGTGCTTGTGGGTGTATTCCAAATGTTTTCTCAGCCCCTCTTCCCACTGAAAACATTGTT
>JANRMJ010000079.1:14497198-14510640 GCA_025584955.1 Alethe diademata | reverse complement strand
TTGTAAAAGTTAGGTTTAACTCTGCCTCTTTTCAAATCCTCTAGTGTAAATATATGTGTAAAAATGTTAGCAAATTTTGTTACTGTTGTTTATACACCGCAGGAAGCCTGAATATTTCATTCTACTGCTAAATTAATATCATATCACAATTACAGATTTCTCCCCAAATGCACTCTATTCTGGATTTCAATTTCCTTTCACACTGTAGAAAATACATGTTTTTCTGCAAGGAGCTGCTGTTTCAGAACTCAGTGTTCTTTACCTAAAAAGTCTGAAAGAGATTTTCATTTAAACAGTACACAAAAAAGATAATTTCTCTACTTGTACTTCAAGCATTAGTTGTCAGATGTACACTTACTAGAAAACATAGATACGGCAATCAAACAAAAATGCCAGAAAATAATTACCTCAATGTCAGTGAAAAAAGATTTAGTATAAATTATAGCTTTTATAAATTTTTAGATCTGAAAGGACATAGAAAAATATGCTGTTTGGAGGATTAGCTTGACATTAACCATTTTCTGGTTAAAAGGTATCTTACATCAAGTCTGTTTTTCTTTTAACACATTGAGGTATTGAAGATTTAAGAAGCTAGTATTTGTTGAACTACTGACAGTACCACACACAAAAGAGTCTAGATCAATTGCAGATTTGCAATTTGACTACTCATATGCAATATAACTGAGGCCGTTCACTAATAGACATAATTTTTATGATGAAATCACTGGAACTAAATGAGTGACAGTAAATGACAATTAAATCAATAGCCTCAGTATGATGAAAAGCAGATACACACTTTTTCACATTTATAGTTCTTTTGCTTTTTAGGTTTGTGTTGACCGGTGAATTTTTTGTAATTTTTCTTTTCTAATCCATGTTAGATCCTCATTCAGTCAAGCTTTTCATTATTTCTGCAGAGATCGTTTATTCAGAAGTCTCAAAGCTCTTACTAAATAGTGTACCATATGTTGGTATTAATGATTATGAAATAACCATAATTTTTAGGCATATTTATCTTTCAATAGCTTTCTTTCCTGTGTAAACAAGATCTAATGCTATATATTTTCCTTTCCATGATTCCAGCTCCCTCCCACACATTATGTGCAACCTTTCGTCAGTTCCACCTGAACATGATAGAGGCAATGAGGTCTCAAGATTAGTTAAACCCTTGTAATCTATGCAAAAAGCAGATGTGGATTGTTTTTTAAATATTTTTTTAGGTCTATTGCTACAGTCAAAACCAACAACACATATGGCTGATAGGCACTGCCCTTGAAGGGAAAGCTATAGGTAAATACAAGTACAACACAGAATCATACTATAACTCAGTTAAGCATTCAATGAATGCAGGGACACCACATTAAAACTTTCTTTAGTTGTGGTGTTCACAGATCTACTTTTTAAATATCTGTATCAGTAATAAAATCCCATTATCCTAGGCAATGTTTTACACTAGATCCATTCAGACCAGCAACCAGGAATGCATTTAACAGAATGCATGGAGGTCCATATCCTTCCTCTGCAGCACAAAACCAGCCCTGTTCTCAAGTTACTTCCATCAGCTGCCTGAGCATAAATGTACCATCACCCTCTGCTGGAAAGAGTTTAATCTACAGTTAGAGACAGCTGCAAATGCAGAACAAAACTTAGCACACAAATCAACGATTGCAAAACATCATTTTATAGATAATTATCACCTACAATGGTGAAGATAATTGCACTGGATATTTGCAGCCTTAGAGTACATCCTTTAGGTATCACCAAATTATTGGTTAAAGTGAAAACTGTATAAATGAAATATTAATTATAAGTAATTTTTACCAATATCTTACGTCAAAAAACAATTAAGTAAAATTTTTCAGTACAGTATTTCCACATCCTCAGAATTAAAATATTTGAACTTCTACTCCTTTCTTTGAATACAATAGTGGTTAATTTTAGTATAATTTTAGTGTTTGCTGTGTTTGTGATATTAAAGAGCCATGGTAAGCAGAGAGCTCTTGATGGCCATAACACAGACCTAATAATTTTTAAAAATCATTGAAAATATGAAACAAATAGGAAAAGCCAGCTGCTCACATACCAAGGCTGAAAGAACTAAATGTGTAACAGATGGTTGAGACTACCTTTGGCCATCAAAATCATGCTCTAACTATATACTGCCCAGTTGTACAAAAGAGTGGAAAACCACAAAGACTCAAGTGAAGGGAAATATATAATGGCTTGAGGGTTCTAGCAATGAATGTCTTTTCATGAAGCAATGTTAATGGACCACCACCTCTCTTTGTAAATTTCTTTGGATTCAGACCTGCAAGTAATAAAAACTGTCCACACTCTGGAAAAATGTGAGATGAAATGGGATATGAAAACTAGTTGCACTTCTGCTGTTAAAATAATTTTATATATAAGCTGATTTTGTTTCCATGCGGAAAAATTCATGCAGTTCTAGTCTCTCTGTCTTAGAAAAAATCAGCTGTTCCAGACATAGCTGCAGATGAGTGATGAAAACATACCAACAGCTCAAGCATGAGGGCATAATGGAAGGAAGAAGAGCATTTTCTTTATTTTACAGCAACATTTCACTTAATTTTCAACAAATCTTGTCAATGTACTGGTACTGCTTGATCCCATGTATAACAGCCCAGCTTGACAAAAAAAAGTTTAGGTATCTCACCAAATGGCATTTATGGAGAACACGATAGATGACATGCTAGCAGGGTGAACCCTCTCTCAGGCTCTAGTGGGCATCAGCCGGAAATAGCAGAAGACAAGTTCAAAACAAGTGTAGCAAGGTGGGCAACTAATGATAAAAATCCTTTCCACAGCATACTGTGGACATTAAATTTTCAGTGCCTCCAAAGAAAACCCCAACTGGAAAAAAATATTGAGGAATAACACAACAAAGATGATGAATTGCTAAGATAGTCATCTCTGGCTTGTTGAAAAAACTGTGACTTCATATTCTTATGTTCTTCCCCAGCCCTCCTTTACCATGCAGCATCACAGAATTAATTGTTTAGACTTGTTTTCCCTGACCTAGTGCAGTCTGGTACAGACAGGCTCACCCCATGCTCAGATTCTATCTAGTCCTTATGATGCTTAAGACTAACTGTTTCTGTGGAGTACCCTGCATATCTAAATGTCTTCTGAATATACACATGTGGAACTCATCTCTCTCCCTCTCTCTTGAATCACAGAATCATAGACTTATTTAGGTTGGATAAGACCTCCAAGATCATCAAGTCCAACCTTTAACTGAAAAGCATCTTGCCAACTAGACCATGGCACTAGGTGCCATGTCAGGTGTTTCTTGAGCACCTCCAGGGATGGCAACTCCACCACTTCCCTGGGCAGGCTGTTCCATTCCTCAACCATCCTTTCAGTGAAGAAATTCTTTGTGAATCGGCCAGTGCTCTCTCAAAGCTTACCATAGAGACAACAGATACACGCAACTCATGTTGCCTCATCCCTTCTTCATCTCACATGCTCTCTAAAGTAGTCCAGTGGCTTTGTCTCCAAAGAGAGAAAAGACTGGATACGTTCCCTCCTGACCTTCTAAAGGAAAGGTTAAAACATAACCAATAGATGGAGCATGAAGTGCCGCGCTTGCCCAAGTGTCCAAACAGTTCATTATTATCCCAAGCAAAAATGTATTTTGCTACCCATTACATAGTTTAAGAATAAAATACATACAGTCTGCTGATCAAGATGAAGCAAAAAATGGGGGCCTGAATCTCTTAAACCTTTTCAAAACACATGACAGAATATTAATGATTAAAATTGAAGGTGTTACACATATCTCACCATAAGAGTGAAGAAAAGAAATAAAAGAAAACCATTATCCTGATATGATGCTATTATGATCTGACATCCCATTGCTACAGTTTAACGTACAGATTGCTACTAGTTACAGTTAACACACCCAGACAACTCCTTGCCTGGCACTGACCTCTGGAAGATGCTATGGACCAGTCTAGCATCAACAGGAAATGTTCATGTGATTTTTCCTCAACACAGTTCCATCAAAGTAAGTTTGAAATTCACTTTTAAAAATAACCTGGTTCATTTTGACTGGGACTAAATGATTTGTTCGAAAAGACCTCAGACACTGGATGTGGGAAAGACTAATGCTTTCAGCAAAGAGGTAGTTTGGGGACAGATAACAGTAATTTCTTCAAGTCAGCACAAATGTAGCTGAAAAAGGACACATGCCACAGTCTAAATCACCAAAGAAATAACAAAACTACCAGCTAAGAGGAAGAACAGAGCAACACTGATAATCCAAAAAAAAAAAACCTCCAAAGATAGTTCACTTTCAGAATATTTGGTTTGAACTGAGAACAGCACATCCCGGAAGACAGGCTGAAATGTGAAACTAAATTGAGAGAGACAGAATGGGGTGAAGAGGTAAGCTTGGGAGTTGTCTGCAAAGAGAAGCTAGCAAAAGCTTTCACATTGCTTTATATCATTCAAACATTAAGGATAAGGAAGGAAAAGAGAAGGAAGGCAGGACCCATGGATACATGTGAAAGAATTCAAATACAGAAGAAGAGATGATAAAGGAGATTCTTAAGCAGCCGACAGAGGATTAAAGGGAAACTAAGAGAACAGAAAGAATACAGATTTATCAAAAAATAAAAAGTGGAATAGTATAGAAAAATGACAAGATTATCCATGTAAAGAGAAGTTGGTTGAATAAACAGGATAAGAATTAGATAAGAATTAATTCAATTTTTATTTTTATAAATATATTTTTGAAGTGTTTCTGGCAATGGCAATGAACCTGAATATTAGAAAAATAACAATTATACAAAGCCCTGGAAAAGGGCTTGCATTTTCAGGTGAAAGGATTACTAAAATATTTGGATTTATTTTGGTGTCTTTCAGAAATATCTACAGCTCAAGCATGTCCATATATAGTCATCCTTGCTATTTGATTATAAGACCGCAGAGTACTTTATTGCCTCTCAAATAATAGTATTTTGACTATGCCAAGTTTTAGCTATTATTTAATGACACATTTCCAATTTCCAGATTTCTGTTCCATAAAAATTTCCTAAAAAACCATGATTATATAAATAAGGTCATTTCAGGTACAACCTTAACAAATTAGCAGCTGTTATGCCACTATTAGTCAGTGAGAAATCAAGGCTGTTCCCTCATTCAATTATGATGCTGCCAATTCCACTTCCTGGCTTTTGTCTTTCTGGCCAATACATGCAGTTTGGGAAAAATTCACTTCTGCTCTCCCACAGATTTAACAGTACTGTATCACTAGACTTTGACATTAGAAAATGATGAATGGTCACTAATGAAAAACATGGCACACATTTCGGGGTGAAAGACACAGAAGCAAATTATATTAACATTAAATTGAGGAGGAATACTTGTTATAGCTCAGCCATATAATAAAGCAATGTTAATCTGTTAAAAGTCACACTGTTTTAGGCTACAACTTTTACTTGGACATTTAGTATTACGTCCAGTCAGCTCACGTAGGAACTAAACTTCTGTGCTTAAATGACAGAGATAGCTAAAAGCAACAGTATTCTGTAATAACCTAATTCTGAATTCCTGTCTGAAAGCCATCTTTATTACTTGAATTCACTGGCTATGCTGGTAAGAAGTATAAGCCTAATGAAACACAGACAAAACAACAGTATCATCGATATGAAATTTGGAAACCTTTTTGAATTCTTGACTCCTTTGGGGAAAGCACATAATTTTTATCTCCAGTTCCAGAATGCCTTTCCAAGTGTAAAAGCTTTCAAGCTTTTCTGTCATTTTTGCAGTGTAAATATTTGCCTTTGTTTTGACAGTTTTAATAAAATCCTTCAGTTTCTCCTGCACTTGCTCCAGGCTGAGACCTTGCTTTACAAATACAGGTGACTGAGCAGCAGTCTTCCAGAATACTATCAATGGCTTGAGCACTGCAGTTAATAACCTCTAACACTGTCCCTTTAAGTATATATAAAGTTGCTACATGTTTTACACTCACATGCTTTTTTGTTGTTGTTTTCTCCCTACAAAAGCAATAGGAACTGCTGATTTATAGTCAGTATATGATTGACAAATAGATTGGATTGTTTTTATTTTTACTCATGAACCCCCAGTTTAAGGTATCAACTATGAGTGAAATGTTGCAAGCTATATTAATAATATTTACCATATTTCTGGAACTTCACTAAATATTTCCCATGTCAGGTACTGGTTTCTATGATGATTTTTCCCAGTTTTGTCTCAAAAAAATCCTTAGAATTCTTCTGCCCTTACATGCTAATCATTATCAAAACATTAAATGACACTGACCGTAAAAGAAAGAGAAAAAATTGAGTCTTTCAGACCAAACATCCATTTCACACATGGTATCAGCACATGTCCATTGCAGATATATTGTCAACACACAAGGCTCATTTTTACCAATATTAACCGAAGCCTTCTTCCTACAGTTCCTCACTAGCCTCCTCCTTCTCTGGTGGAATTAGTATCATAGCTGTTGCTATGTCAAACACTTCATGAAATGTAGGCAGGCTTCTTGTTTTCAGTGAATCATTTCAAGCTGAAAAGCACTAAGTACAAAGTAGCCTGCCTTTTCATAAATAGAAAATGGAGTCAATTATGATCTCTTTGTAGTCATCCTTATCGCCTGCATTATTTTTAATAAAAATTATTGAAATAATATAACAAGTAAGTAGACACTGAACCACTTCTCTGCCTTTACTTTTATCTGGATGTTAGAGTCCTAAACAAAATAGTGATGTTAAAACAACCCAATATCCCTCACTTTTGTGGGATGGAGCTAATCAGGTTCCTTTCTTCTCCCCAGCAAGTTTTCCCTCTTTCCGTCACTTACAGGTAAAATTCATGCCCTCCCCTGTGTCTTTTATTTGTCCATCTTCACCCTAACATTTGCCTTCTTTTTTGCAGAAAAAGATATTTGATAAAATTTCCTGCCTAGAGTGTATTTAGGCATGGCCCATCCTTGCTTCCCAATACATTCACTTGTTTTTGTTGCTCTCTTTGCATGTTGCTATGATAAAGACAAACAAACAACCAAAAAAACACCAAAAACCAAACCAAACCCACAAGACACAAAAAACCAAAATCCCCAAACAAACATACAAACAAAAAAGATCCCCAAAAAATACCCCAAAAAGTCCTCATACAACAAATAAAAATCCCATGTATAAAATACTTGCTTTGGGTTCATTTTTAGGGCTAAACTTAGCTTCCCTTCACACAAGCCTTGTTTTACTACTGCTCTTTCTGACTTCCAAGGTATACTTTACTTTGCTAATCAGATTCTTTTTCCATTTCTGTATTTGGTTCTTCTTTGGACATAATTCAGTTAAGGAAGTTGGACTAGCCTGGCTTCCTACAGGCAGCACTCAGCATTTTACAAGACCATATCCTGCAATGGAATAAATCTGCATAAACTAACTGTGCATAATTTAAGTCTCAGAATGAAAACAAGGTTCTTGATGTAACAAAGATGTATGTCCTGAAACCATTTCCCAACAGAGAGAGGGCAAAACTCCAGAACACATTTCAGGAGTAAGATTTCTTCACTCTGTGAAAGTAAACCATATTATCAATATCTTGCCTTTATTCAGTTTTTCCTTTTTGAAAACCAAAATATCTGTTCTTAAACAATGGACATCTGTATGCAATCACTTATCAGCACCTCCGATAATAAGAGAATAAGCAGTTAATCAACCCATCAATCCTCAGAGAAAGAACTACAGTGCCAAGGATGCCAAGTTTTATTTGGCTGCAATGGCTACATACTGCAGTTTAGTAATTGCCTACCATCGCACCTTATGAGGCTATTTCAAGCTCTTGAATTTAAATCTCTGTTCATAAAGGATGACAAAAATTATTATTACCTGTTATTCAGGCAAAGCTGAAGAATTCACTGAGAATCTGAACTATCCATGCTTAATTAATTATAGATTAAGCTTTGCACTTGATTGGAGCATCCCAATAAAGAATGAGGGTATTCCTAAGGCTGGTCTTTCCTAAAAATAAGCTAGTTCTGAAAATTTTTATTCCACTCTTACACTTCTAGTGTCTCTGTATTTTGTTGAATTTGCTGTTTTAAAAGAAGTGGAACAAACTCCTCTTCCTTATTCTTTCATATCTGTTTTATCCAAAGACACATTCTGACCACAATCACATAGCCTTGTTTCTAGAAGCTAAAGCAGAGGAAAAACAGCATATTTCAGAAAGACTTCCTTTCCTCCACTACCCAGCAGCTAACTCTTTTAGAGCCAAAAACAGAAAGAAAGATGGGACCTGCTTCAACCTAAGCTTTTTGAAATATTCACTGGTTTTGTGTGTCCTTTTTTTAACTACATGTTTATAAAGCTGTGTTAAGATTTTCCATCAAGTCAGATACGTCTAAAACCTGACATTCTGCATCTTTCCTTTTAATATATTGTTTTTTCTATACAGACAGGAATAGTTTTTGGAATTTTATGACCCAAATTTCAGCATGTCATTTACTTACTGTTTTTACTGATGTCTATAATTTTAAAAATCACCAAAAAAGGCACCAGGGCACAGATCATTTTCAGCAGTATTAGTTCAGGCAAGAAAAACTAATATATTAGTTACAAAATGCTAGTCAGATGCAATTAAAAGCTATTGTAAATTTTGAGGACTTCAGAGAAGTCTTAGCTGTCATGGCTGTCTAAAAACATCTGTCATAGGGAAAATGTTGGGTTATGACTGTTACCAATAAATATTTTAAGGACAGACTCTGATGATTTGCTCAGAAGACACATTTGCACAATGTGGCTCTGGAATTTGTGGATCTGAGATTTCACCTACGTTATCAGAGACGGACCTGGGCTTTGCTTGGTTGAAAAACCTAAGGAATGATCTTACTCGAGGTATTTAATATGTTCTATTACTTTTTAGTATGTTCTATTACCTATTTGGTATGTTCTAGTAAAACCTGTTAACTGTTCACTAGATAAAGCACGATTTTTTTCTTGCTTTTTAAAAAAATAAAAACCTGTTGGTACCACACATATCAAAGCTCTCAGTATATAGTACTAAATTAAGTGTTTTGGTTTCCTAATTTGCTTTATTCCCTCTAGGAGTCAGTGTATTTTCATGAACAACCTCTTTGAGGAACCGTCCCCAAACCTGCATTGAAAAATATTTCAGCTACAGTATGACATCTTGCTTGATTTTCTCTTTATCAAGGACTACATCCAAATCTAAAATGTGCCAGTTCTACGGCTGAAAGCTGCTGCTTCCTCTCAGGCTTTCATTACAGTAGTAGCAACCCATGCAAGTGGCACATAGAAGTCCCCAAATTCCAAAAATCAGACAGTAAAACTGTTGCCCTGTGATGGCATCACAGCCTCATATGAAGCCAGTGATATTCAGAAGTGCTAGCTTAGAACAGCTTTTCTCAAGCAAAATCAAAACCAAGAGCCCTAATGGGAACAGAGACAGCTGTGCCCTGTGCCCAGACATGCTCTGGCATTCTTGAGGGTGCAGGGGGAGCCCTGGCTGAAGACAGCCACACAGGGGGAGTTTACTGCCCAGCTTGAATTCTTTTTATTTCATTCCGACAAGTTCTTCTCTGTGGGGGACCCACTGCTACAGAGTGGCATTTATTTGGCTTTAAAAGGACTCAAGCAGAGACTTGGGAGAGAGGTAAAGAGGAGGTTGCTCCCATCTGTAACACAACTGGAGCCTAGTACTGCTATCTCCTCTTCTTCAGGATATCCACATCACCAAGCACAGCAGTATCAAGGCTCCATCCCTTTTTTCTTCCTTCTCACTCTAATAAACTCTCAGTGATACCCTATCATATTCACAGCCAAAATAATAGCCATTTTCAGACACAAAGATCAAAAATGGAAAACAGAGTCTAACATTCTCTTATGCCTTCTCTATTGCTTTTTCATTCATTAAAAATGAAAAAAAATTCATCT
The DNA here is from genome assembly GCA_025584955.1 of Alethe diademata. Classification (NCBI taxonomy): domain Eukaryota; kingdom Metazoa; phylum Chordata; class Aves; order Passeriformes; family Muscicapidae; genus Alethe; species Alethe diademata. The sequence goes on along the minus strand of JANRMJ010000079.1, from coordinate 14,500,687 downwards.
GAGTCTTCATTTATTAAAAAAATTACTTATGAGTTATAACAAATAAATCTTTACAAGAGCTAGCGCTTTCTTTCAACTGAAATATTGACTTTATTCAGATGCACTTAAAAGACCTATAGTATCACTGGGAATTTATTTAGTAATGGAAACACAGTTTTTTGCATTATTGTACTGTAAATGATCACCACATGCTAATACAAAGCAAATGAAAAAGGAAGAACCTAGTTTTGAAAATGAATTATTTTGCCAGAAATCTTTTGCCTTCCTTAAGCATGGAGGAAAGGTACAAAGGGTGCTTGAGAAATATATTTGTCCCACAGTATTCAAAAAGGCAGATGCAAAATACCAGGCTATGCATCCTAACTCGGAGAGGGAGCTCCAGGGCAAGGCCACAAAAAGCTCCTCTGTCAGCTGGGCTCTGCACTGAGTGCTGCAGGAAGGTCTGGCCCAGGAGAGCCTCCTCCACAAGGCCACCCTCAGCACCTCTGTCCTGTCCATTTGCCACTGTCCACAGCATGCCTCAGTAAACAACTGAGGGAATACAAAATTTTTCTTGCCAAAATATCGGTTCTGGTTAGGTATGTTCAACAAATAATCGGAACGTCTTGTTAACTCATCACTATTAAAATATCTATAACACCAAGCAGGGGAATAGAAAACGACTCATCCAGTCAGAGATGAAAAGCAAGCAGAGCTGTTTCAATTTTCCAGCGGCAATTCTGACAGGCACAAATTCTGTCTCAGACAAAAAAATGACTTGAAGTACTTGAGTAAATTACTCCCTACTACATCTGTCAGCAGTGGCTGTATGATACACCTCTCATTTTCAGCCATTGAAAAAATATCTGTAATATGTTCTTTGAAGACCTCTGGTGGCAAAGACTGAGCACTGACCTTCCCTCTAATTTGGATAAAAACATGAAATCCCCACCAGAGAGGATCATGCAGTGATTTTGAATAGAAATCCTGCGCACCTTCAAACAACTTGAATAGTGGCTGACTGCAGTTTTGCTTAAACACACAATTCCTGGAACTAATATATCACTGTCCTCATAGTACCCAGCATCCTGAACAATTGCATAACCAGAGCTGAGCAAATAATTATTTTAGCTTCTTTTTATGCTGCACGGAATTATCTATAAATTGCAAATACTGTAGACATAATATTAGATGAAATAAAAGAAATAACATTTTTTCAAATGGCTAATAATTATTACAGCTTTTTTCTTTCACCTTCCTTCTTTCTGAACCATAGGATAAAGGCAAGAAGGGATGAATACGTATGACATATTCCCTATTCTCCTTCAAGAAAAAAAAAATCCAATTTCTTTTGGTTTTCTTTTAGGGTTCTCCTTTGTTGTTCAAGAAGTCAAAATGATCCAAGCCACTCTGTACAACTCAAAATCTAGCTATAGATCATTTTGGACACTATATGCTAACTAATAATAAAATTCTGCTTTCCAAGATGTGAAACTGTCTCTCTCAATGGCCCAATTCTATCTAGGCTTTGTTTTATCAATTAGCTTGTTATCAACCTATCCAAACAATTTTACTGCTTACTCCTTTCATCAGAATGATAATATCTACAAAATCACAAGAATATAAATGTTGTGAAAGGTTAAATTGTCGTCCTAGTATTTTTAGGTACTTATAAGAAGATTTAGTATATCTATTTCTCCCAGACCAATAACCACTTATTATCAGGAAAAATGGGTCAGGAGTAAAAGGAAAGATTCTCTCAATTTGAAGCTTGATTTCACAAGAAAGGAGGAAATTAGCATCCTATTTTTCAAAAAAGGCAGAAATGCACTCTTTCATCCACAGATTTCCTATACTAAATGTCCAAAGAGACACTTTCTCTTCTCCAATACCATCAGCAAAAAGCACCTCTCTGAAGAAAGATGTCTTAGTATTTGAAGAACCTAAATCTTTGAGGAATCGAAGTCCCTGCAAGACATACATTCTCCTAAATGCTGAGCACTCCAGCCTCACAGACTAATTTTTTTTTATTTAATGTTGTCATAGAACTTCATCAAGCTCTAAGATTAAACCAAAGTGGTCTGATTCAGTTTAGTTCCCCCAAGGTCTTAGCACATTTCTGAACTTAAATATCAGATCCAAAGGGCTCATTACCATGGAAAAAACTTATCCTTTATATTAGAAATGAAAAACAACTGTGACAAAGCTGATTTGTATAGATATCCTTACATATTTTTAAATAAAACATATTTAAAGGGCATTTCCCTCTAAACTTGTTTTTTTAACTACTGATCACATATAGTTTATACTATACCACCCCAATAGTTCCTTCGTTAAATTACTGTGGGAACAGGAGCTGTAATCAAAAATGTCAACTCCACTTTCTTTGCAACTGAGCTTTCAACAGCTACAAAAAATCCAGATAGGGAATACATCAATGCATCCAAGTCTCACGGCTTCACTCTCTCATAAAATTATCTCTGTTTTAAACCATCCTATAAGCTCTTCATAGTCCAAGTCACAGCTTGATCTCAAAGCCTGATGTGCTTCATGAGCAACTCTAACAAGTATCTTGTAGCTCCTGTGTGAATTAGTTATGTGGAGGGGGAAACTACAGGAAAAAGAGCAAGTCAGAAGGATAATGAACAGTATGCAAGACAGGCAGGGGAGAATAGCACCAAGACCTGAACTTGTTGCAGAATATCACACCACCACCACCATACAATTGTAAATGAAACAAGTATCAAAACTATCCAAGTAGTCATTCATCCCTGATACAGAATTATAGACACTTTGGACACTCCTGGTCTTCCTCACGGGTAGACGAAAGACATCAGGCTGGCACAGGACTATTGCTTAGATTGTAAAAAGGGTGGTTTCAAAGATCTGAGATGTGCATTCCTAAACATCAAGGAAGAAAAGAATACCAACAGGTCATCTTTATTTCAGTATTTTTATAGAAGCTCTCAAGAAAAGCAGTGAAGGCTGGTTACACATCTGGTTCAGTGAAAAGGTTACAGTAACACCAAAAGCATACAAATGTCTAAACAAGGGAGCTAGTAACACTTTCAACAAGAAAACAGAAAGATAAAGAGGAGCAAAATGAACGCCCAACAGCTGAATCTTCCTAAGGTTCAACTATCTGTACAAGCACCGTTTGTTCAGAACATTATTATTAATTTTTCTAGAAGTTGTCTCCTACCATTTTATCCTATAGCTGTGTCACAGAAGAGAAGCTGACAGAGGTAAACTCAACTTTGCTTTGAGCAGACAGGATCATAAATTATTTTTGTTGTTGCCTTAACAGCACACTCTGTCCCTTACTTTTAGTATGCACAATCAAAAAGAACCTGTGCCAAATTCTAATATCAGGTAGTTGAACACAAAAATAAGAAAATTCACTGAATCATGCTTTATTTATAGCTTTTAATGCTCAAATATAATACATGGTATCAACAGACAGAAATTAAAAGACGTCATTTTATACACATTTGAAAATATATTATTACT
>JANRMJ010000079.1:14434701-14451300 GCA_025584955.1 Alethe diademata | reverse complement strand
ATTTTTGGCTCCACTGCTGCAAACATCTCTGTGCAGGTGGACCCACCCCGTTGAAATCACAGGGTCAATATAATGTTATTTTAATCATTCTGCTTTACTTTTCTTCCTTTTTTTATCTTTGTGTGATCATTCTCTTCCTCAGAGAGATGGCTGTCACTGAGGAAAAGAGTGACAGATCAGCAGCCGTGCCTATGCCAGGAGATGAGGAAAAGCTTGCGGGAAAAATTGTCCAGATTACACCAAACTGAGTTTTTCAAAAATGATAATCACCAGCTTCAGTGTACACACCTCACCCCCATGGAAATCTGCTCACTAATGAATGCAGCTGTTCTGAACTGTTCCCTGAACTAGAGGGTACTAAAACCAAGGCCTCTTGCAATGCAGATCACCATCTCTGCAGCAGTCAGGAGAAATGGGTGTCTCCCAATTCCCACTGCCATGATTCACAGGCCCCTGTCAAAGTGAAAAATACACATAAACTGTCAGGCTGGGTGAACACAGCTTGTGTGACTATTCCTCTCCCCCATAGCTACCAAGGTGAGATGACTTTGACCAGAGGAGCATGGAGTTACACCCTTTTGCACCTGGTAGAGTTTGTTAACGGTTGCCTAGCAAATCCAAAGCATTTCTTTTGAAAGCCAGGAAGACAGATTACTGCAGTCATGGATTTTAGTTACAATTAATATCCAAAGACAGCTACTAGCTTGGTAATACTTTCAGACCCCGACTTAAACTACCTTTGAAAATGCAGCAGTAGGTGTCTCAAGCCCATCTGAGACTCTTGTTTTGACAATATATTTACATATATTTTATCCTTAGAAAATATAGCCAAGCACCACATAGATATATATAATTTTAATTTTATTTTTATTTTTCCAAGTATATAATTTGTATTTGTGAACTCTGTGACTAAACAAGAAGTCGGGAAATTCAAAGCATATTGCTGCTCTACTGCTCTTTAAGAAGATTAAGTCATTTCAGCAGTTGCAACTTCTTGGTTTTCTGTTAGAAGGAATCCCCTCCTACCAGAGATAATGCAAATCCAACAGAACCTGGGAAAAAAGTGCACAGACACTGAAATCAGGGTTCATCTCTAGTCCCTGGATGTTTCAGGCAGTCATAAAAGTAATGTCTTTATACAGTGGGATGAGCTGAAGAGCAGCAAGTTGTTATATGGAGTTTAAAGCAGTTTGACACTACATGAATCCAGGTTTTCCACGACTTCTGTCCTTTGGGCGCCTGGTTGGAAAGAGGCACTGTTCCTTTGTAGCAAAGGTGGCCAGTGGTGTACTGGCATACTTTGGGAAAGGTGTTGCTAGCAGACCAAGAGAACTGATCTTTCCCCACTGCTGGCCACTGACGTGGTGACCTCAAGAGTGCTGAGTCCAGCACTGGATTTCCCAGAGAGATGGAGATACATGGAAGGTGAAATCCAGCAAAGAGCCTCAATGATGATTAAGGGACGGAAGAACCTTCCCTAAAAGAAAAGTCTTGAGAGAGCTGTGATTGTTCAGTCTACAGGAGAGGAAGCCCAGAGCAGATTGCATCATGATTTACAAATACCTGAAGGAAGGATGTGGAGATGATGGAGCCAGACTCTTTCCAGAGGCATCCACTGGGCAAGGGCAGAAGGCAGTGGGCAAATACTGAAACAGGAAATTACAAATGAATAAGAGGAAAGATTTGTTAATGGGAGAGTGACTGAACATTGTCGTAGGTTGCTGAGAAGTTGTGGAGTCACCAAGTTTGAAGAACTTAAAAAGATGTTGGGACACAGTCATGGGCAAGTGGTTGGGCAAGGGTAGTCATGGGCAAGTGGCTAGGTAGTCCTGATTCTGCAATGATTTTGGATCATAATATCTCCACAGGTCCCCAACAGCATTAAGTGTTCTGTCATCTCTGGGGGTTTCTCACCACAGACACTTCTTCCTTCCACCAGGCCCTTGTGCTCAGGCAACCAGCCATTGATCCTAGGACCTGACAAGCCTGTGCTTAAACCCCAACCCCAGCACAAGGCACAGCCGTGTGAGGGCAACCAGAGTCCTGCAAAGCAGGAGCTTTCTCCCCTTGGGCTGGTTGTCATCCTCAGTGAGAGGTGGGACAAGGCAGAGCAGAGAAAGAGGAGCCCACTCCAGCAGCCGTGGCAGTGATGGAAGTGGTGTGGCTTGTGGAAGTGGGTATGGGGCCAGCTTTGCATGTGAAACGTTTGCATTCCTTCTTAAACTGCCACAGGTTTTCTCACCTTTAACCCTTCAATCCTCTCCCCCTGCCCTGCCAAGCAGTGAGCGAGCAGCAGTGTGGCAGGAGCTCCTGGATGGGACTTGAAGCATGGCATTGCTCCACCACGGGTGCCCAAGGACTGCAGACCTGGGCAGCCACAGAGCGCACTCAGATAGAAGGGGCACCATGTGCCATAGCTGCCTCCATCCTCACACTGTGCTCAGGGCTCTGTGGGTACACTCACAGTGTGCACACCTGAGCAAGACCCCAGGCTTGGGCTTGAGTCTCGGCTGTGGGGAGATCAGCAGCTCTGGGTGCTGAGCTGAGGCCACCCCTTCCCGTGCTCCCCTCCCCATGCCCTGCTGTAGGGTACTGGGGTCCCACACAGTGACTATTCCAGGGCCACAGGCCCTGCTGAACACTCCTGGGGAGCTCTCTGACTTTGTTCACCACTTCCTCCTTCACGTACACGTTTTGTGATTCTGTGATCCCATACTTGCGAAGGAATAGACATCCTCTCATCTTTTGATGTGTTCTTCAGCATTATGATCAATTTCTAATCAGAAGCTCTTAACAGAGATTTCAACTTCACAGAGATCTACTGCAAATACCATACTTCTGTGAGCAGTCTGGTAAATTCCTGAAGTTTATGTCCCAGGTACTCAGAGACCCAAGTAGGAATGTTGCCTTCCTAAAGTTGATATTTCTGAATAAAAGAAGGACTTATGGGGGCTGCAGTGATAAGTGGCTGTCTTGGCCATAATGGTGACAAAATTGTTGATTTTGAACTTTTCAGTGTATGAGAAAAAGAGGTAATTAGAGTGGTTACCCTGGATTTCAAGAGGACAAGCTTCAAGCTACTCAGGGAGCTACTTAGCAGTGTCCCAATGAAATCTGCCTCTGAGGGCTTATGGTTCCATGAGTGCCAGTCAGTTCTTAAACACATTTTAAAAGGACAGGACTAGGCAACTCCACTGTGTCCAATGTCATGTTGAACATGGAACTCAGGTTGAAACTCAAGAGGGAAAGGAGATTATGTATGTGGAAGTGAGGTTAGGAAGGAAATTTTCGAATTTTTGAAGGAAAGTTAATGAGCTGTAGTTCAAATATTCAGGGAGAAGATATGTAAGGCCAAACCTCAAATAAAAGTTGAGACTGGCCAGTGTTGTGTTAGACAACAAGGTCTTTTTAATGTACATTAATAGTAAAGGAGGTCTAAGGAAAAGATTGGGGGTATATTTGCTGAAGATGGTCACCTGGCAAATCAGGAGGAAGAAAAAATGAAGCCATTCCATGATTTTTTTCCCTCGGATTTTAATAACACATACAGACCTTGGGCTGTCCTTAGAGTTGAAGGGGCAGTCTGTCTCAGCATCATCACTATGGGATCAGGAGAAACTCTGAAGCACCTCCTCTGCTCCTCTTTCACTGATCCTGGTGTCTGCAGGACTCTTTCTCTCACATGCTCTTACTTCTTTCTCATAGCTGCTCATGTGCAGCAGTTTTCAACCTTTCTTGAGTGTGTTATCTCAGAGGTGTGCCAGCATCATTACTTGGTTGTTTGGCCTGCAGCATGTCTGTCTTGGAGTGGGCTCTGTCAGATATGGAGGCAGTTTCCAGCATCTTCTCACAGAATCTACCCCTGCAGCCCCTTTGCTTCCAAAGCCTGGCCTTTCAAGCCCAATGCATTTTATGCTGCAAGAGAGAAGGAATCACTCCTGCTCTTGCAGCATCCATGTCCAGGCATCAGGGCCAAGGGTATCCCAGCCCTTTGAGCAGCGACTGGGCTAGCAGGCCTGACCACCACAGAAAAAAAGCCATTTAGGTACTGCAAAAGCACCAGCATTTATTTGCTTGAGTGCTAGGGAGAGACATAACTCTGTTTATTACACAGATAGTAGATATTACAGACATTTTCCTTCTCACAGACCTTTCCAAGGTCTCTTCCCAGTAATACCCATATGAGTTGGTAGTTTACAACTGTTTGGACCCAAAGATCAGCTGATTACATATGGCTTTTTTAGTGAAGAGATGTGATTACAACACCTAGCTGACCTCGTCTGTTTAGGAGTCCTGTGATAGGTTTTAAAATACACAATTTCAGAGGGGTGAAAGAATTAAAGAACTCAGACAATTGTGTGATCATGATGAATGCCCCAGTGGAATGACTTTGAAAGTGTAAACTCTTGAACTGAGCCTAGAAATTCTTTTAACTGTCATTTATGTAAACATTTCACATCTTACACCATAGCAAACCTGTGCCCCTACTATGCTAAGATTAACTTACAGTGCTTGGAAGTATTCAGAAATTGTTTAATACATAACACTATAGCATGTTTTTTACTCCTTTTTCGCAGAACATTTATATTTTATCTGAAGAAAAAGTAATATCCTGTTGTAGCAACATTAAAGGCTTGTTAGAAACTTCAATAAAGCAAATATAGTCCTGGCAAAAGTTTATATTAAAATATGGCATTTAATTGGCTCAGTCTCTTGATAACAGCAGCAAAGTTATTATTATGTTCTTGACCACTATTTATATGTGCTGCTATATCAATCACTGCCCTCCAGCTTGCTTTTCTTCCACTGAAGCAAGTAAATTATATGCTAAAAGAGGGAGAGGAGCTAGAAGACAGGAGTGGTAGGGACTGAACTGAATGGTTTTCTGGTTCACACCTGGGACCAAAAGGCAGGTGATCTGGGTCAGGAATGTCAACGAAAGTAAATTCCAGATTTAGGCATCTTAAATCCATCCAAGCCCTAACATTTCCTGTTGATTGGCTCTAGGCTGCAGGAAGTGCCCTGCCAATAGAAAACACCAGGCACAGAGAATTGGGTGGAATTTGGGATTTGTGAATTGGAGCCAATGCCTATATACAGTCATAGAAACAGTTATGTTGCCATTTTGGCACTTTAAAAACACTTCAAAGACCCCACACAGTCATAGGAACCCAATTTTAAGTACATTGCCTCGTTGGCTTTCTTTTCTTTTTTTAACAGATCTTTCGGGTTGCTGCAATGAGAGCTATACCACACACAATTATGCTGAAAATTCACAGCTTTTGAAAAACAGTACAATAAAAACAATAAAAAAATCGAGTTTGGTTTGCTCTGTAGTAACCTCAGAGGAAAAGTTCCTGATGGATACATGAGGTTGTCAGTTTTAATTTTTCACTGATTTTTGTCCTCTGGAGATACCTGTTTTAACAAGGGAATCAAATGCTCCTCTCCGAGCAAAAAGATTGTCTGTGGAGCCTTGAATTTCACAAATCAAGGGAAGCCATATTTCCTGGAAAATTCTAAATATGTAGGACACGAAGGAAGGAATTGAGCATATTTATAAGTATACTTATAGAGTATACTCCTACTTTCGATAACTATTGAAAACTATAAAAATGGCCAGAAGTATTTTGCTTTTTACAACATAAGGGAGTTCTGCATTTTTCAAGCTTAGGTTAAGTCAGATATTTCAGTATCTATTCAGATTATAGCACTTATTTAGGAAGAAAACCTTCTTTCTATCTGTGTGATCTCCTGCAGTCTTATTTCCATTCTGCACAAAATGCTAGTTCTGATTTCACATTACTTGATCCTTCCAGAAACACATCTATGTTCTTTAGTACCACCAGGAACCAGCACAGCACGTTTCTCTTTCATGAAGGATCTGATCCAAATTTCACTGGTAACTTGCAAATCATCCACTTGGCTTCTAGCAGCCAGTGCTAGACTTCAGGTCTCATCAAAATGCTTACCATATCTGCCAGTCCATCTGGAAATACATGAACAGATCACATTTAGGAGGATCTTATCTCTCTTGACTTTTAAATTGACTATCTCTTAAGGAGCATAGAGATTTAAAAGTAGAGCACACATGGCACTTTGAACAATGATATATTCTAGCAGAACATCTCAAGCACACTGTGATTCACATATGGGTTTCAGCTAGCAAAGGGCAGAGGCAGAAATAGAACCACATGCATTTAGTTCAGTCTGTCCGCAGCCCTGAATGGAGGATAACTGCAGGAGCCTTAACTCAGCTTGTACATCTTGTCTTGGTTCTAATTTAAGCACAACTATTTCTGACGCCATCTGCGTTCAGGATTAGAAGTAGACAATGTACTAAATTGGAAGTTTTTAAATCCTGGAGGAGCAATGCGCCTTCAGTTGCATGCTATCCCAATCTTCTGTGCCTTGCTCCCACCTAGGGGGTGATGGACTTTTGTATTCATTTACATTGTCAGTCTAAACACACCACGACTACTAACATTGAAGTTCTGCTCCATGGGCCACCCAAATGGTGACTTTGGGCCACCCAGGCTCTTGCAAGTAACTGAGATCCTAGAACTCCAACCATAGAGCAAGACCATAGGAAGAATTATAGCTCTGCTATATATGCCCTTCACAGGGATGGCTTTGGGACTCCAACTAATGGGACAGTGTCAGCATAATTTATATATATCATTAACCCCTGAGTCATGAAAACATAAGAGTTTTTTGCCAATCACAATTATATTAATTAAGAAGCATATATCAAGCTAATTATTACACTGATTTAGTGTATGATATCCTGTCTTTGGTCTTACGTCCAAGAGTCAAAAGGAACTGACTGCAAATTAAAAATATACTCCAAAAATCTCACTATGCCAGTTGTAGCTGGGCCAAGCAATGACTAATAGGGACAACATTTGCAAGGATTCTGAGTGCATGAATGCCAGGGAAAGATAGTTGAGTTATGTTGGGTGGTCCAAAGAGATATTAGCAACAAAAGGGTAAGGAGGTAAGACAAAAACATTCAATTAGAACCAATTGCCCTGTTTTTAAAATGAGCAAAGTCTTTGCTTCTCCAAAGACTGAAGAATGAATTTGAAATGATGGATACAAACATGATTTGGCTCCTAGATTTATGAGGGAGCAAACCTGGGCCTTTTTGTTTCTCTCCCTCCTCCCACATTTAAGAGCATTCTTCCCTACCTAATAAGGTATTAGGAAAGGTGAGACACCAGAGATGAGCTGGTGGCAGATGAGGGATTCTCCCATTTGTTGGGATTCCCACTCAAAATAAGGTCAAAGACATGAAATAATGGGGGCAAAAATGGCCCCACTGAACTTTAGGTCTGGTTTCTGTTCTTCATTCAGATATTCTAAAAGGTTTTATGTATAACTTTTTTTTTTTCCATCTAACCTAAGTATTTTGGTGCAAAACTTGAGATGAAAGGCAAAAATTTTTGTTGCCCAGAATTTTCAAAATAGCATAGTGGTTTGGAATAATTTAGTTTCCGAGCAGAAGAACTGAGTGAATCTGATTTATAATTATTTGGAAAACTGATTTTAAATGAAACAGATATTTGAATTGTTTCTAACTATATACTAATGCAAGACAACATACATGAAGTCAATTTATATCTGCAAAGAATGAGAATCTGATGTAAAAAGAACTGATTTGGACAGGTCTTGTACTGTCATAGATGACAATATTGGTACTTAAAGAGAAAAATGTGCAATAGAAACAGGAATTCTTGCCACAATATTCTACAAAGATTAGGACATTAGTGCCATTTCTAGACCTGATACTCAAATTTAAATATAAAAGATGTTAAAGATAAGGGAAAAAAAAGAACAGCATAAAAATCAATGTTAAAGAAACTGGAAAACAGTCATTATCATATGATATTTAGTATATTTTGATCATAAAACTTACAGTTAAAGGATTATCTGAATTCTGTGTATAGGTCCCTGCACATCTGTTTCCAGAAGGTTGGGTTGCTCATTCTGGCTGAGAAAAAATTGTAGTCACATCAGTAGGATACTGAGTAAGATTTTAATTTAACCAGAATACGAAAGACAGCGGAAATAATTTAAGTTGGAATAAAAGGAGAAGAGATGAAGTCACCAGTTCATAGTGCTTTTATTATTACATAAATCTTTCTTAAACGTGTTTATATTAATTTTTGTGAGACATTTTGTGGCTCAAAAGTGTAAGCAGTTGGTCTGCACAGTTGTGTTTGAGCTTGGATTCACTGAACTCCACACTTTAACCCTTGTTTCATGAAGGAGCCTGGAAACTATAAGTTAATGAAGTCTCAGCCTTTGAGGTATCAGTTCATTAGTGGGTAAGATTAGAGTAGATGTATTTTCTCTGGTGTTTTTTAAAAGTGATTACATTACAGTAAGTTTTCTCTGTCTTCTTCAACACTTACTTGTTAACTAGTCTCAGGTAATGCAAGGAATTCTTTCCCTGAGACCCCTGGTCAACACCTTCTGCTCACACATTCAAAGTTAGATTTTTAGTTTTGCAACTGTGAAGGAATTAATCTTGCCAGGCAAGACTTTCTGCCTTCCTCTGTAGTGCTAAGCATGGAGTGCTTGCTGATTTGTCTGTTCCTCACCTAATCACATTTTGAGGGCACTGGCAGAATTTGGACAATGTCTGATTCTACCTCTCTCTGTCAGGAATAATTTAATGGGCAGTAGGATACAGAAATGTTTGATTGCATCATATAGAGATCTGGTTTTCCTTCAGTATTTCTGGGTCAGGTCTGCTGAAAATAGGCAAAATTATAATGTTCAGATTCAGAAACTTAGAAGTCATTCCTATAATCTGCTTTCATCCATACATTCATACAAAATGCCCAGTGCATTTTTTGCACACATCGAATGTCTTCAAATACAGACCAACATAAACAAAGCATGAGTTGCCTTCACTAGAGCATCACTTAGACTTTGAAGCCCAAGTGGAAACATGTTATATGAATGTACATATATGTACAGGCTTTGTATACATACAGATTTAAATACACTCTCTGGATTTTGGAGCCAGTCCATCAAACACTGCCCTTCTCATTTGGGGTGCATCTGTGTAAAAATACTATCTCTAGTACCAACAGACAGAAACACCCTTTTTTTTTTAAATACAAAACCTCCACTTCAAAGGGCTAGAGTATTTTGGACATCTGTTCCTGCCTTATTTTCGTAGCTCCAAACCAAAAGAAAGCTTCTCCTTTCTCAGAGCATTATGTGTTAGGTGTGCCAGTGATTTCCTACCTTCAGTCATCCATTTTCAGTACATCATTTTGTATATGTGCCCAACAGCCACACAGTTCTTAATATGCACTGCCAATCTTCCGTGGCCCACTAGTCCACATTTGCTGAAACAATGAGAAGGGATGAAGAAAATTAAAGTGTCTCCAACAGTTTGGAAAATACTGAAGGCAAAGTTCAGCAAGCAGGAGCGTATACACTGGCTATAGTTCACCAGGGACAAACTGTCTGCACACCTTTGAAGCAAGAACACTGAGGAAGCTTGGTATGCTGCTCTAAGGGAGACATGAAACAAAGGATGGAGTGGCACAGAGGTTCTGTGGTCATGCTCTGTTGAAATCAATGCACATATGACACAGAGAATGGAGCAACACAATGGGGTTGTGATCATGCTCTGTTGAAAACAATGTACCTAATGGGAACAAAGCCAAAAGAATGTGCCAGGTGGTGAATGAAAGCTGAACTTTGCTTCATTAACTTGAAAATATATATTAATTTTCATGCTTCTACAAATACTAATGACTAAAGTCACTAAAAATCCACCTAAACGTGAAATTACATCAACGGCAACTTTATCTTTGTCTTCCCTTGAATAAAATAATATAAATATAGCTTAGGGAAGGGAGGTCAAAGGAAACTCCATTGTAACTTCTGGCATCGTTGACAAGCTGTACCTGTCTTCTACCTCCACAGGGATATTTATAGGGTAAGAACTTCATTATATGCATGCTAAATAGTGATCTTGAACTGGCTTTCATTGGGCATTAGAACTTGTCTGTATATTGCCTCGAATTCATTTTTGTCAGTCAGTATACTCTCAACATCAAACTCTCAATTTAATCTATCACAGTTTACTATTGTCACTGCATTTGCTAATAAAATGTGCTATTCTGTAAACTGTTTGGTGCAAGTCCTTCATCAAGGGCTCTAGCAACCACTGACAGTCGATAATTTGACAAAACTGATAATATGCCAACTAAGAGTGGGGAAATCCAGAAAGGGGCCTCTGTTTCTAAACTGATATAAAGGATTTGATTCTGATATGCTGTCAGTGCACACCCCAGAACCACCCTCTGATACATCCAGCTGTTCAGTGGGGTCCCCATAACAGGATATAGACAGGCTGGTCAGGCACAAGGGTCTTCTGTGTCTTTGGGTATTGACAGCCTGATCAAACATAAATGCTTTAAGGAAACTGCTCTTTCATATGACAGTATCTGTAGAGTGTCTCACTGTTGTTCCAGGGCAGGCAAAAGGAATCCCATATTTTATTTATACCAACAGACCTATTTTGGAAAAAATATGAGATAGTCACTTATTTCACTGATTATTACTCCACATCTCTCCTTTCTTTGTATCAGATTTACCTCACATTTCACAGGCATAACTATGCTTCTCAGGAATCTCTTCCAGATGACTCAACAAGGTTTGTCTGTTTCCATCAAATTGAGTTTGGGGTCTCCATGGACTTACGCTGTGCAGAGGTCTACCAATAGATGTTTCTGATTCAGATATCAGGAATTTGCAGTCTTTCCGTGTCTTATGCTAATCCTTCTCTTTCTTCTAGTTTGATACTGTACAAAAACAGAACTTGATCAAAAAAGGTGAAAAGACTACACTATCATTGCTAAGCTTCAGGCATTTAGCCATTAAGTAATTCTATGAAAGCCATAAGCAGCTGGTCTCCTATTTTACTTAAGCCCCTGTAAAATAAGTGTTAAATTAAAACTTGGAAGATTTTTTTTAGGAGAAAAAAAACCCTGGATATCGGTTCCACTGGCTGAAGGATTCAAAATTATGGACATGTTCAACATGTGATCTGTGACTTCACAAATTAGCATTTTTTGACACTATTGGAATTTTCTCTACTTTCCACATCAGAGGTCTCTCTTTCTCTCCAGTGTCCAGAGCAGAGATCCTGGCAGCAGCTAATACCTTACAGTTTTGCTCACTGAGTTTTACCTGGCAGGTGGATCCCTGGCTGTAAAGCAATGGAAACAGTGAGGGAGGGAGGAGGAAAAATAGCATAGTTCTCCACTCCTATAGAAGAGTATGAGTGTGTTCCTTATTATGTTTATTTGACACAACTATTCAAATCAAATTTTTATGTAGATTGCAGTCATTTTACTTGGAGAAATTTAGGACTAGAATATCAAAACAGTATTGTCTATCAGAAATAAAACCCCAAACCACAAAACAGGCCTATTTTCCATGCCTCACAATAACTGAAAGTAATTATATTTTTAGCCTTTCAACTTTCTTGTGTGGCCGTATGAAGCTATTTGGGTTTAGTAACTCATGCAATAATTCAGCATGCTCAGTTTCTTTCAGCTCATTTGTGCAGGTGTTTCATCATAAATTACTCAGGATCTCAGGCTTGATATTGTAATGCCAAATATTTACCATACCCTTTAAGCAACCCTTTAGGCCAGGGAAAATCTTTAATCAACATTGCTTGCATAAGCTCAACTTGTATAACTCATATAAGCTGAGTGTTTGCAGCCTGAAAGAATGCAGCCTGGCTGAAGACTACAGTAATAACAGGCCAGCAAGAAATAATGTCATTAATAGCAGAAAAATCATGACATCTTGATTCTATTTTTTTTTTTCCAAAGAAAGCTCAACGACACAATGGAATGGATCATTCCAGACACATTTTTGAGTCATAACCCACAACATAAATGTGAAGAAGCTAGCAGAATCAAAAAGGAAAACTGATTTCTTAAAAGAGGCAGCATCTGGACAGTCTCTTTCATTCCAGGTCCTGCTATCTGATCTCTGAAAAATTTCAGTGTTCCTTCCACTTGTTCTTTATCTCCAATAGTATATTTTTTCATTCCTTGTATTTTTTTAATGTGGTCTTTTGACTGACTAGTATGGCAGTCAAAAGTCATACTTGGTCCCGCTTATTACTCTTGAGAACTGAGAATAGCTAAGAGCTGGATGATCTTTTATTATGTCCAAGTCATGCAAAAACTCCAAAACCAGAATCAGTAAAATTGGCTTCTTCACATAAAACTCTCCATAATTATTTTTTCTTTCCATATCAGTTGGAATATCTTTTGCGCAAGATTCAAATACAAACATACTGGCAGTCAGCTCCACTTAGTAAACCCAAACTACCCACTACTAGTCTTAATCCTTCGGTGACAGAAACAAAGCTAAACTGGGCCAGCTCAGAGACTGGGTCCCTAAAACAGAATATCATTAAACACATCAATCTCAAACAACCTTGTCTGATGTCTCATAAAGCATAAACATACCCCCCAGCTTGTAGAAATTTGTCATCAATTAAAATTACTCAGATTGTCTCATTGCAAATACTTGGTAGGATTAGAAGGGGCATAATAAATGATATTGTTATATAGCTATACAAAGTGACCTTAAACTACTGTGACACTTTTTCCAAGAAAAGGGTCTCGAGGCTTCTGTTTAGATTTTTTTAACCACATTTTTCATACTCTGAAGGCCTTCCATTTATCTTAAAACTGCATTACTCCACACTGAGCTGCCAAAAGCAGCAGTTGATTTGATTTCATTTTAATAAGAAGATAAATGGCCTTTGGAGTAAATAGCCAATTAATAAATACTAGGATGCATTACTAGAGGCTTTTCAGTTATTTCTGAGATATAAACATATGTTCATTTTCAAAATAGTTGAAGATTGAGGCAAAACCACCAAGCGTGTGATAATTCCATTCCCTGACGATGTCTGGCTCCAGTTTTATAGAGAGAAAGACACAAAAATGTCCAAAATGGCTGCCGTGACATTTGCCCTGTGGATCAGTTTCAGTTTCATCAAAGCAATAGAAAAAATTATGGAGAAAGGATATTTGTTCTGCCTCAATCCCTTTCCTCCATCTTTATGGTTACTTCATTATTCCCATACCTATGTTCTCTCCAATTAATTAAATATCTAACCCATTTGCCACATATTCCTTTTAAAAATTTATTAAATGTGGCAATAAAGTAATATCCATATAAAAATTGCTTATAAAATGCAATAAAATGACTGGTCCTGTTTTGTAAAGCTATTCATAGCACAGACACAGTCAAAGCAAAGCTCTATAATTATCACCTGCTTTGGGAATTGTGTACAAGTATAGCCTTAACATTTAGAATGTCTGTATTCTTTAAATCGTGTGTTATTCAGCAATGCTTTACTAAGGTGAAGTTGTCTCTACCTTACAGAACCCTGCACATTCCATAACTCCTGGCACATGGTCCAGGACTTCAGTGCTCTGTGTTTTTCCAAAAGTAAGGAAATGTTCTCAGATGTCAGATACCAGCCTGCTTTACAGAAGATAAGAAAATAGATGGCACAGTATGTCAACACTGAAAAATTTTCCTCAAAAACATCACACAGAGTATTAATTCATTTATAGCAGGCATCAAGAAACAGAGTCTAGGGGTATGTCTGTAGAAGGCAATTCCCATGCCTCTGTGAAGCCTAAATCAGTAAAATGTAGTGACTTGCTAGATGCCTCCATTATTGTCAAATTACTACCTAATCTAGGTACCTATATAAGCAGAAATAATTAATTTCAAAAGGGCTTATATTGTCTATTACCTTTAGATAATTATCTAAAATGCTGTTCTGCACATTAATCTAGAAGATAGGTGGCTTGGAACTACGGGGCAGTAGCTTGAGTGCATTCAAACCCACATCCTGGAAAAATGTCTCTAGCATAGACCTACAAAGGCATCATGAGCACAGCCCTGTCTCCAGCAATTCAAGTGAGCTAGCACCAAAAAACACACACAAATGCAAGGTTCATTTAATGAACAGAAAAGAGAGCTATAAGGAGTGCTCAATCCTAAATGCTGATCTTTCCTTAGCTCTGGAGTTTGTCTGATTTATACCTGGGTTTGGCTGTGTAGAGTGAAATACATCAAATACCCAGCAGCAGTTCCCCCACTCCAAAGCACTGTGAGAGAAAATGGTCTCCTTTCTCCACAATTCCTGTACCTTTAGTAGCCGTTACTTATCTAAACTACTTCCTGGTTCCATGACTGTTGCACTCTTCGGGTAATTTAACCATTTAAAAACCCTCCAGGCTGAGCTGGGTCTCCACACTTGCTGAACAAATGCTGTAAATAAATCAGGACATCTGCTCCTGTCCTTGTGTTTTTGAGCAAGTGACTGCTGCTGCTGTGTCGCTTTCTCAACCCCATGAAGCCAATCTTTGTTCTACTAAATGAGGAGGTGATGTACAAAATGCCACTCATGGACTCTTCCTCTCCTTTTTATTATGGTCAATTTATTAAAAATTTTCAGAGAAAACAGGGCTATAAATTTCCACCAGGATCTAACCCAACAATTTAAAACAAGTGCTGGACACTGCACTTAATAATTTCTAATGTATGTTATTTCTGGGTTCTAAGGTTAACAGTTTTGGTAAAGCCTCCACAAATGCAATAGGACTCAACAGTATATTTAACAATTATTATTTAGTTGGCTTTGCATAAAATCTCACGGGCCATTAGTAGTTTCCAAAAAATGGCTTGGAGATGAATAGCTCCACAGTCTGCTACCATACCTCCTGGGCCACCCAGTTCTCCTTCATAGTCACCTTTCAATATATTCTTCAGTAGAGACAGAGGCATTTTTACATCTGGGAGATGTGTCTGATCTCTTTATCCAAGGAAGCTTTAAAGTAACCCTCCTGAATAATTTCTCTCAAGCACCACAGACTGCTGATTTGTGAGGTGACTATCTTTCCTATATATCACATCCAGGCCAGATGTCTCAGCTATTGTAAACTTCATCATGACTTAATGGGATAGTTAAAAATTCTGTGCATTTAAAAAAATCCAGAGGTCATTAGCATCAAACATAAAGGAGAGAGTAAAATAAATTAAAAGTCATATCACAAGCTTTGATATGGAATGATACTCGTGAAAAACAAAACCCATCACACGGAAGAGTAAAGTATCTTCAAATAACCTGGTGAGTTTTATCTTGAAAATAAAAGATCTTGTAGAGATATATGAACATATAAGCAATATTAAAGCATTGGGATGATTACTTTAAATTTTTCAGGAAAAGAGTTTTCTATTGAATTGATAGTTTCCATATGTAATAACGTGGAAGCAAAGCATAATTATGTGATACTCATAGCATATAAGAGGATGATTACATTTGTACTTATTCTTATTTTTTTTAATGTTTCTTAAATTAGATGAGTAATAAAAGCTTATTTTATATGAGAATGAAACCTACAATAACATTTCCCTGGGGAAAAACTGTTTCTTTGCAGTATGAAAAGTTAGATGAAGCAATATTTATTGACTATTTCAGTCAATCTGTTGCCAATTACACCTGACTTATTCTGTGTTTGAACTAAAATCTTTTTGTAACTCTAATAACAGCTGAAGATATTATTCCCTAGCCTCTAAATGCAACCCTGATGCCAGAAAGTAAGCATCTAAAGTGTTCTACTGTAAACTTTACAGTTAATTAGCTCAGAGGCCACAGAAGACTTCCATTTAATCCATCCCTTAAACTGACTCTTCCTCATGCTCTACCCAGTCTTTTTCTCTGAATCCTGTTAATGGAGGAGAGCTTTTTGAATTGTTTCCATAGTGCTCCTTAGTTGTGCTGAAGATAGAGATCTGCATTTGGCTCATAAGATCAACACTGTTTCTCTGTCCCACAGACATTCTTTAAGGCTTTTTTCTGCAATTTTTTTTTTAGGTTTTTTGGGTTTTTTTTAGTTTTTTAATGGAAAAAGAGTCACATTTCTTGCAAAAGGAAACTTCCATGAATTACATTTACATAGAAACTTCGGGTTGCATGCTCAACAGGATATAAAAATATGATTTTTGTAAATGAGATTTAGCTTCAATCAGTTAGTAGACCAGTAGATTGCCAGTAAAGAAAACTTAGGTTTCTTTAGAGCTGTATAATGTGGGTAAATCTCTTCTCTGTTCTTGGGTATCCCTTATCTTTCCCTCAACCACTTTTCCTCCCTTCCAACCAAATAGCAACCACTGTGATGCTGATGTTAGTTAGTACTGCTTTCTGAAATATCTGGAAAAAGTGGTACCTTAACCATTATGTGCCTCACCTCAGTACATCAACTACGTTAATTTGAAAGCACATAGAACAGAATCACAAAATCAGAGCTTGGGGGTTAGATGATGTTTGTGCTGCCCTTTCATCCTTCTGACACTTTAGCAGTTTTTGTTGGATTAGCATGAAGATAATGGCTCAAGTTGTTTCTTTTAGTAGCCAGGTTATTTTGCAGCAACTTGTATTTCTCCTCCACCTGCCCCAATCTCACCACTAATGTCCGTGATTATATTCATATTATTATATTATATTAAAAGCAAAGAGAA
>JANRMJ010000079.1:14358376-14371998 GCA_025584955.1 Alethe diademata | reverse complement strand
AATGGAGCTGGGGCAGGGTGTGGAGCACCAGTGCTGTGAGGAGCAGCTGAGGGAGGTGGAGGTGTTCAGCCTGGAGAAAAGGAGGCTCAGGGGTGACCTTAATGCTGGAGGTCTTTTAAAGTCTTGTAGATATGGCATTCAGGGACACAGTTTAGTGGTGGGCTCAGCATTGTTAGGCTTACAGTCGGACTAGATGATCCTAAAGTTCTTTTCCAATCTAAACAATTTTTAGACTCTATGATTCTACAATTTCTCAAGCAACATAAAATACATCGAATGCTTCAAATGACCCAAAAAATATTTGCTTGTACCAGTTAAGAAACATATGCTTTTCATATGTTTAATAAATTAATTCCTTATTCTAAAATATGATAGGCTTCTGCTTTGCACAGGTACATACTGACATGTAACAATACATGTGAAGTATATTCATTTTTTCCTTTCTATATGGAGTTAAAAGACTTCAGATTTGCAGAAGTGTAACAGTGAGCAAAATTTCACCCACTTTCATTGTTTGTTGAACAGAATGAATTGCTTGGCATTGCATAAGACAAAACATGAAAACAAATACTGCCTCTCAGAGCCTACAGTGTAGAAGGCAGGCTCTGAAATGACAGGATGTACTGGGAAGCCTTGAAACACATTCATTAATTATTGTCATTGTTAGTAGCAAGCCTTTAGAAAGAACTTGAGTGCAAACAAGGATGGGAACACGGATGAGCATATGAAGCTCAGGCAAAGAGAAGTGAGATATTATTGGAAGTTCAACCACATTAGCTCATTGGCACTCTGGTATATAGGTACAGATATATAACGACACATTTTAGCCCTATAACTAAGGATAATTTCTATATTGCATAAAACAGATTAACTCATTGCATTACAGAAATGATAATGAGATTACAGATCTTTCAGTTAAAGCCTCTGAAAAATCATTACATGGTGAAAAGTTATGCCTTGGTAAATTTTAAACAGATTTCACCTACCACTCTTTTCCCCTATTCCATTTTTGTGGGGATGATCCCTGAGAAAGGTTTTGTTGACCTAGAACTCTAAATTTAAGATAAAACTTGCAATACCATAGGTTATTTTGCTCACAAAGGAAAATTCTCTCTCCCCGCCACGAAAGTTTTGTTGGGACAGAAATGAAAAATACAATACAAAGATTTAAGCAAATATCTTTGGAATAAAAATAACCCCATCAAGTATACTGTATACTAATACTGAATTCAGTAACTGAATTCAGACAACAAGTGAGACCAGTCTATGAGACACTACCAGCAAAATTCCTTTCTGAAGAAAAACATACCAAAAAAAAATCAAAATCAAGACAGCTTAATATACATTCTGGCTCACACTTCAGAAATAAAATTATGTCAGTGTAATAGTTCAGCAGCCACTGTAACATCCCCTACAAATATCTCAAAAGTTCCTTTAGAAGGCCTAGTAGAAAAATTCTGAGGCTATATATATATATTAAGATTCAAGTTTATTTTCTTTCAAGGAGCAAGCTTTTTCAGCCACTCTTTACTGTTATCTACTTATTACAGCTGGTGTTACATAAGGTTTTGTGAGCTTCAGCTACAGATCAGCATTCAGCTGAGTAAAGTCTCAAACACTAAATACATATATGCGATATTCTCATTTTTTGTGTTAGCATTTGGACTGTTTGTTTGTTTTCCAAAACACATTTTTTTTCCCCAAACAGAAATCTTCTCTGTAAGAAGAGTTATTTTTAAAATGTAGTGGATATTCAAAAAGACCAGCATGCCATGTGTAGAGAAGTGAAGCAACAGACTGTCAGCACTACAGTCTGATAAGATGTTTTTACATCTGTAAAGAAAAAAATTAAATTACAAATTATGGCAGCATGTTATGTATTTTCCAGTATAATCACCCTAACCTTGGAGAATTTTTGCCATTTTCTAAGAGGCTTTTATTTTCCTTTCTTATTTTATTTCTGTTTCGGCATGTAACAGAAATCGCACCAGTGTGTGATTGGGAATTCATACCCACTGTGTGTCTGTTTCCAGACCTACAGAGGCAAGGTCCCTTCTGTACACTAGAGTAGCTATTTATGCAGTTCACATCATACACATCATATGCCTGCAGAGCTCAGGGCTTGATATGAGTGTGCTCCCATTTGTCAAGCATCATCCCTTTAATGATTAAATAGTAAGAATGTTTACAAAGGAAACAACAAGTAGAGATTAAAGTGGGGGGAAGGGGGCATGATACATTCAAACTAGACTCTCACACACACAACTAACCCACTGATGCAAAACTGATTAGCTGCCTAAGGCCACTGAGAGCATAGGCACAGGATGTTTTCCTAAAGGGAGGAGGGGTGAGCTTGACCTTTTAATTTATAAAGGGAAACCACACACCCAGGTGTTGCAGCCCTGCTCACAAAGAACAATTAGGACGTAATCTGGCTTGTTTATTTTGTTGGGTTCAGAGGTCCATGCTGAAAGATCAAAAAGGTCTTATAGTCATTCAGTAATCTCCATGCATGTGATGTTTTTCAACAGCCTTTTGTGTTGGTACTATTTAGTTATTTGTTTGTTTGGAAAGACAAAACAGACTCTTTAAGTAGGAAATCCCACTTGAGCTACAACAAGGCAAATTGCCCAATTCATGTTAAAACTGGATTTTAAAGGAAAAGAACAGCTTCCTCAGAAGGGGAAGTGAGGGGCAGGCACTGATCTCTTCTCTCTGATTATTAGTGATGGGACCTGAGGGAATGTTGTGACTTGTGTGTTAGGTGAGGTTTAGGTTGGATATCAGGAAAAGGTTCTTCACTCAGAGGGTGGCTGGGCATCAGAACACACTCCCCAGGGAAGTGGCCATAGAACAACAGAGTTCAAGAATTCTTTGGACTACACTCTCAGATACATGGTGGGATTCTGTAAAGACTGAGTCAGGATTTGGACTCAATCCCAACTGGTCCCTTCCAACTCAGTATATTCTATGAGCTTCTGTGAGAGCCTACAATAAAAAAAAAGCATATAGGTGTCAATTACAACAGGTATTTTAAGGGGCTCTTCTGGGCAACAATGACACCAATGTCACAGCCAAAGTTGCACAATTATCCCTGTAACTTTCTCATAAGGAAAGCATAAAGCTTGCATGGCTCTTCTGAACCAAACTCTGACAGCAAGACAAAAAAATTTGTGCGGTGCTTAAAAAAAAAAAAAAATAAATTATTCCTCAGGCTGTCAGTACAAAATGGATAGTAGAGAAATAGAAAATACTGTGGCATACCCACCCTCTGCTATGCTGAATCTCTCCAAAGATTTGCAGGTACTGTCCTAAAATGACTGCCTCTCAGCAGGATCTCATGTTTCTTGAAAACAGTCCTACATCAAAGATGTGCACAGTAGACTCTTCAGCCACAGCATTGGTTCAGGGATAAATCTGGTTATAACAGCTTGTGTTACTGGTTTGGGGCTTTTATAAATGGATGTGTAATAGAGTACTTTAAAGATAATTTCTTCTGTCAACCAGCCCGGAAATCAAAGTCCCTCAGCAGGACAAAACCTGTCATTTATTATAGTTGTGTGTGTATATATATATGTGTACATACATATATATATAAATATGTAAATGTATATACATACTACTTTTAGCATAATAGAATGTGCTGGACAATCTTCTAGAATGGAAGAGATTCTTTCCCTCTACTGAAGTGCTGGGTAGTTGATCTGTCACCAACTACCCACAAGAGAGTAGGAGGCTAAACATAGACATTCTTCACAACAAATTCCCTTCCAAATCTTTCAGATTGCCTGGCACTGCCTCTTCTGTGGCTGCTGTTTTTTCAGCTACACAGGACTATGGCAGGCAAGCCATACACTGGAAACTGAAATCTTGAGACTGGCACAGAAAGATGTCAGAACTCATCATCAGAGTTACTTTATGGCCACAAACAACAGGTTGGCATACCACAATCTGGTCAAACACTTCAAAAGACTTGTACAGAACCTCAAGTTAACACACTGTTAGCCTGATTCAGAAAACACAGATAATAATAGAGACCTTTTTCAGCTTATGTAACAGGCTGTAGGTTCAGGAATTATAAACAGTCTTTTGTTGAGTACCATTTCTTTCAGTGTGTGAAATTAAATGAGGAAGTTTATGATGGCAGCATTTTCCTGGGATATGTTGGTATACAACATCCAAAAACATTAGAAAGGAAAGCATTATTACAAGGTGCACTTTTTCTTGGAATATTTAGTTTATTTCTAATGTCTGCTGGCATAGAAACTTACAGCAAGAAACTTTAAATAAAGACAAACTGGCTGGTTGGTCTTCACTATTTAGAAACTTCCTCTCTAGAGTTTTCATAGGAATAAAATGAAACCCAAGGCTAACATCTCAAGCTTCCAGAACAACCAATAAGCCTGGAAATGTCTACTCCGCTTCTTTTTGTTTGTTTTTTGTTTGTTTCTTTGTTTGTTTGTTTTGGTTTTTGGGGTTTTTTTTAATTTTTAAAAATTTATTTTCCCACAAATTAGAGCAAATAAGTTTTTCCAAAGAAAATGTCATACAAAAAAATCAGCATTGTTGGATCCAATCCGCTGCAACATTTTGACTAATATAAAAATCAGTGATGTAGAGATGTGAGGCCTCTCTTTATCTGACATTAACATCTTCCACAGATTTGATACTCTAAGACAAAAATTACAGTGGAATCAGTTCTGTTATCTTTAGCTTCACTGAAGAAAACCTACAGCATTCTGTAGGATTAAAACTAATCTTTCTTTCATCAGAGTTAAAAACCAATTTTCTAGGGCACAAAGAGCAAAGAAAGATAAAATCTGTTTCTGAATGCATCTGTTGGTTATGAACACAAGTCCAGCTAAGTTTTTGTTCTTTTTAACTGATGGAGAAGATTTAAATGTAAAAAATACAGCGAAAGCAGAAAATAAAATGTAGAAGTTCCTACAGTTCGTCCAAAAATAACTGTTCTGAATTTAGATACCAATTTCTTCAACTTTAAGTAACTAGAACATATTTTCTTTGTATAAATGTTCATTTTGTGGGGGTAAGACTGTTGCACAGATTCATAAATTTCTAGTCCAGAAGATAGTAGATGTCACACTCGAAGCGTGTTCCTCCTTATAGTGTTGACTTGATTCCGCTGTAAGAGGCTTTTGCAAAGATCCTTTTTAACCACAAGTTATTAGATGCAGGGTTTATGTGGAAGATACATGCAGGAAAGAGGAACTTTCCACAGCATATGTTAAAACACAAGGCTGACCTGATAGCCATGACAGTTACTCCTGGCTCTAGTATTTCTGGGAAAAAAATGGAAGCTTTATCAATAACAAATTTAAATTTGTTACCATATTTTAAAGAAAGCCACCACGTACAAAGCTACAGAGCTACAGGGCTGGTAGTAATTTTAAGAGACATATTTGAGAAATCAAGCTGCAAATTCAATGGCTTATTTCTTAAAATTTTAAACTACATCAGTTAAGCAAAAGAGAAAATAATGAATACACAGATGAGCAAGATTTTACTTTGTCAGGTATTTTACAATTCCAAGTAAGTGGGTACTATATGAGAAGAAAGAATGTTCTACACAGATGAAGTAGAAGACTAAGATTCTGGAAGTTTTGCTCTTGCTTCTGTTACTGGCCTTCAGACTTGCCTCAGCAAGCACAGCTTGTAGCTCAGTTTCATAGATTTCATAGATTTCCTCTGAGAGGCATTTAGTGATGTCTTGGTAATCTGCCATAAATTGCATTTTTTCCTATTTCTTACTTTGATCTTACCCTTTGTAAAGACAAAATACAGTTTGGGCAAGTGAGCGACAATTTATCCCCACCATGCTACCCTTGGGCAAATAATGTTAAATTAGGATTGTTTGCAAAATCCAAAATTAGATTTAAGGCAGGGTTGGGCATCTAAGAAATTGAAATCTTGAAAGGTTTTGCTCAAAAATGTTTTAATGCTCCTAGGAGCATCAAGCTTCAAAAAAGGTGCATTGACATCTACAGATCAACTTCTACTGTGTTAAAATGCACTTGAGCACCTAAAAATGGACAGGACCAAAGAAACTCTGCACACTAGTACATACATATTGTACATACGTACATATCATGGTGCCAGCATATGTCTGCTGGAGTCCTGAAGCTAAATATCCTTATTCCCATGAGGGGTTCAGACCATTTAGAGTTAGCAATCAAACAAATTGATTCAAAATCAAAACAGACTTCCTCATCAATGCCTGTTTGAACTGTTGCTGATTAATTTTTCATTAGGTAGTCATAAAATGCCTAAACATACCATGGAGCAATAACTGGAACCCAGATCTTCTAGAAGAAAGGTTTAGCCTTAGGCCACAGCTGGTGTTTTTCTTGACACAAGTACATGAAGTAGAAAAATTATATTAGAATTGATTAAGAAGATAAAGAGATATTTCACCTAACATGGCTTAAGCCCTTTTTGTACTGTAAATAAGACCAAAATCTGCTTCAGGAAGAAGGATTTGAAACCAGAGGAATCTTATCACATTACGAAGAACTGTGGGTGAAAAGTGATCACCACTTCTGCTTTTAGATCTCTTTCAAATGATTGGTTCCTACTTCATTTAGGCGAAGATTTACCTGAAGTGCCTATAAATTCAGATGAGAAGGGATCTTCTCCCTGTATGGAAACAGTACCTTGGATGGTGGTTAAGTAACTATAGACAGCTATATAGCCAATAAATTAGATGCATCAAGCTGTAGCTTCTTCCAGGGGAACCAGGCATCATCCTTAGGAACTCTGATGATGAACATCACAAGTACTGAAACCCTTCATTGTGAACAAATTCTCATAGTAGCTGCATTGCACAGAAACAGTGCTCACTCTTGACATGAAGATGCCTCCAGATACCCAGTAAGTTTTGGCAGGTCTTGCAGTGTTCAGGTTCCAACTTCATAGTTTATATATTTTCTCATAAAAACAAATGTTTCGGTATCTTACATTTACCAGTAAGAAATTACATTCTGACAGTCAAGTTATATTCCCCAACAAATCTGAGTCAAACACTGTATGTGTCTGGTCCAGGTCCTTAGTATCTTAACCTGCTGTCACATTTATTACAGCTAATTCTTAGAAATTTGTAAAAAGCCGCCGGTAGGAGGGGTCAGGAGTGAGGGTGTGTGTATGTGCAAACACTTCTGAAGAGTTTGATTCACTGTAAATTACAGCTCTCTGAGTTTTTATTATTGCATTATTGCATTTGTTTAAATGCCAGATACCTGATCGAATTCTTGGTGCAATTCCCTGTTTCTCATATCCATTATCTTCATAGAAAATAGCACAAAATCTGTCTCAATACAATTATCACTGTTAAAATTTTGATGCAATTCTAAAGGGCAGAGGTTCTATGAGTAAACAGGCTTCAGAACTGGTCTTGGGTGATTTACAGGACCTGGACTGGTAACACAGCCTTGAATAAGAGTGGCAAATAAACAGAGTCATGGCAGAAGAAGCTGCTCTGAGTAAGATAGCATCTTGTGACTAACTATCCCCTTACTATGAAGCCTGATAATATCACCAGCAAAAGATTCCTCCTCTAGAGCAGTACTACAGGAGTAAAAGGAACTTATATTACCTGCTGTTATCTGCTACCATCATCCCCAGCTAAATACCTTGGTGTATCACACACAGCTCCTACTTATGCTGTCATAGCAGACCCTTGTCCAAGACAGCAGAACAAGGGTCTGATGACGTCCTCTTTTTCTCAGCTCTAAGGATGCATTCTTCAGACTAATTGGTTACAAATGTTCACTTAACAAGCAAAGTTATTCATATGATACAGTAATGCAATTGTGAGTCTTGAAGACTATAAATGTTGTTCACTTGTCTTTCTAAATCAAAATCAGACAGAAATTATTATGGAAAAAAATCAGTACTTAAAGAAAATGTCATTTTTAATCTAGGGGAAATTAATATCCCAGAATTTAATGGATTTTAGCATTCTTTCCTTTTTTTAATTTATTTTTTTTTAACCAGAGAACAAACCTTTACTTGGCTAGGAAAAAAAAAAAACAAACCAACAACCAAGGATTAGAAATAAAAGTAGAAGCCTTTTCCTGTTACAGTATTGATCTTTTTCACTAAGATGTGATCAAACACTTATACTGTCTCACAGGTATTCAATGCACTGTTTAAAACAAAATGCTAAATCAAATTTTTGATGGATGTGCCCACATGACACAATTGTAAACACTGGCAAAAATATAAGTCCAATGAAAAAGTAATCAGCATACATTGAATGAGCAATAATTACTGTCTCCTTAGTTAACACTGGGAATTTCCAGGGAATTTCTAGAATTGCCACACACTGATGTATCTTCTGCAGATTGGTCAGTGCAGGAAAACCACATAGAATCTGTTGAAGTCATCTGCCCACAATCAGCTGAAATTTGAGTCCTGTTTATTCTCCACGTTTAACAGAATAGGAGTTTTAGAGAAAGGATCTTTACAAGAAGAAATGGAAAATAAATTATTATGAAAGGATGAGAGAGCTTGTTCTGTTCTTGCTTGGGCAGAGGTTTGCAGAAGCTGTCACTTAGTAATGCAATCATTTTGTTAAGCTTTTAATTGAAATCTATTCATTTTTTTCAAAATCAGAAAAACTATAGATGAAGAATCAAGCAATCATTTAAATAGGTCTTTGCGCCAGATCAGGTCAACCTAGAACAACCCAACAAATTCCTTTCTATCTTCTTTTGAAACTTGCTATAAAAATGGTTTTCCAAAAAACCTACTAGTTCTTTGCAATGCTCACCAAAAGAACTGAGTATTCAGTCCAAAATTATTAATTTCTCCTGAAAGGAGAAGCATAATGGCTACTTTGTTACCATTCTTTCCAGTTACAAAAATGTTAGTATCTTTCAGAGTGGAAAAAGTGCCTTTTAAAAATAATTTTGTATGTCTACATTTTGGATCATTTTTACTGTCTTAAAAGTCTTTATAATCTCACTCTTGATATCCAGACTTCTACAAAAATAACTCAACATCTGATAAACAGGCTAGCTGAATGTATGACTAGGAAATGATGAATAAATCTGTCCTAAGAGTACTTAACTGCACCTGTAGCTTTGAACATAGGTGCTGTCATGTTGAAATTTATCAGAATATGCAGCTGCTTAAGCACAGGCATAAGAACTGCGAAGAATCACAGAATGAGTGAGATTAGAAGGGACCACAGTGGGCCACCTGGTTCAACCCCCCTGGTGCACCTAGAACATGTTACCCAAGATTTTGTCCAGAGGGTTCTTGAATATCTCCAGTGAGGGAGACTCCCAGAATGTCTCTGGGTAACCTCTTCCAGTGTGTGGGCACCTGCACAGTAAAGAAGTTCTTCCTCATGTTCAGGTGGAACTTCTTGAGCATCAGTTTCTGCCTGCTGTCCCTTGTGCCCTTGGACACCATCAAGCAGAGCCATGCTCTGACTCCTCCCTGCAGGCACTGACAGACACTGACAGACACTGACAGACACTGATGGGGTCCCCTCTTAATCACCTCTTCCTGAGACTGAACAGGACCAGACCCCTCAGCCTTTTCTCATGAGAGAAATGTTCCAGACCCTGAATCGTCTTTGCAGGTCTCTCCTGGATTCACTTCAGGAGTTCCATGTCTCTCTTGCCTGAGGACCCCAGAGCTGGACATAGCACTTCTGATATGGCTTCACAAGGGCTGAGCAGAGGAGCAGAATCACCTTTTTTGAGCTGCTGGCACTGTTCTTCCAATGCAGTCCGAGATACCATTGGCCTTCTTAGCCGCAAGGGCACACTGCTGGCTCAGGCACTGCCTGCTGTCCACCAGGACCCCAGCACTTCACTCCAAACTTTTCCAGCAGGTCAGCCCCTAGCCTGTGCTGGTGCATGGGGTTATTCCTTGCCCAGGTACAGGCCCCTGCATTTGCCTCTGTTGAACTTCAGAGAGTTCTCTGTCCCCAGCTTGCTGAGGTCCCCCCGAAGGGCTGCACAGCTCTCCAGGGCATCAGCCACTCCTCCTAGTTTTGTATTGTCTAAGAAATTTTCTAGAAGGCTGGCAAAGTGCTCAAAGTTCTGAAGAGCCATGCCCAGTTTTGCCTGAAGATTTCCAACAGATTAGAGGAACTTATTTATGGATAGTGTTTCCTATGTAATGATTTCATGAGTTGACTTGTATTTACTTCTCTTGATATCAGTCTCAGTAGTGACCTCTTGATAGATATAACTTGCATATTTATTCCTGTTGAAGAGGATAATACATTTTACACATTAGCTGATGTTGCTTGGTTTTCTTTTGTCAGAAGTCCAGTCTGGATGCAGTGAATCTTGGTGGCAGGTCACTCCCTACTCACGGTCCTATTCAGTGCTCAGAAATGGCATCTGTTTGTGTCACTAGTCAATCAAAATACTGGGAGGCAACACCCCAGCCTCCATTTCTCTGCTGACATTTTACATCAGGAATAGGATAGGCTGTTTTGAGGGTCCACAGTACTGTAAGCTTCTGAACAGATTTTCAAGGACAAGTTTACATTTCAGAGGATGCATGGCTATCCCTAGCTCCCATCCGATGATACTAAACAATTGCAAGACCTTTCTTCTGAAGGCCCCATGGAGCAACTTGTCCACTGCAGCTGTGCACAAGCTACCTGTCTTAGACTCCTGGAGGAGCACAATTTCTGCAAACCATAGAGAAACTAAGAACTTTAGTTCCCTCTTCTCCCTCTCCTCAGAAACCTGACTTCTGGTGGTTTATCTGACAACATGATTTATTGACAAATATATACGCATGGCCATAGAAAGATTGTTCAGTAATCAAATTGTATGGTTTGAATCAATACGTTATCTGCAAATGCTTTTAAAAATTATTTTAATTGTTATTCAGTAACCATGAATTTAGCTAGTTCTCTTTCTGCCTAGAGATTTTTGTAGGAAAGATTAACCTGCCACTTTACTAGCTAACTAACTAAGTAAATAATAGAATTAATTAGTTGAAGTTTTCTGCCTTTTGATGTATATCTGACAAAAGCACCAAGAACCAAAGCCCACCTGGGACAGTCTGAAGCAAGGGTCACCACAGTTTCGTTAAACTGTTTATACAAGGCTCACAGATGTTCTGAAAACATTAAAAGCACTGGTCTTAGATGCCTCAGAAGATAAGTAAATCTTTTTACCTATATTTAATTTGTGGATTTTATAGGTTAACCTACCTATTCAGCCCTTCCATATGCTCTCCTCTGCCTAGACAACATTTTGAATGTAAGTAGCACTTTTTGCAGACAACAGACAACATCTGCCACAACTAAACAGCTTGCTCTTTCTAGTTTATATCATTTAGATAGATATAAATGGCTCCAGGACGACATTCTCTTCACAGTGATCACATGAATAGAAGAACTCGATCATTCAGAACTGGAAGGAATATTAGAGGCAAGGTAGCCTCACAAGTAGGGTCAAAGAGAAAGAATGGATGTAATCCCTCCTTCTTTGACCTCCTCCATTCTCTGGGTGCATGAAGTTCTTGTACACTTTTGAAAGCTACTCAGAATGACCTTATACCATAGATACAGGCTTCTATTGCTTCCTATGATATTAATGTCTCTTGGTATCACAAATCCCAGCCTGCTTTAGGGTGTACATATGTCCAAGCTGCACCAAAAACATAACAAAAAATAC
Organism: Alethe diademata; assembly: GCA_025584955.1. Lineage (NCBI taxonomy): Eukaryota > Metazoa > Chordata > Aves > Passeriformes > Muscicapidae > Alethe > Alethe diademata. The sequence goes on along the minus strand of JANRMJ010000079.1, from coordinate 14,360,326 downwards.
AACCCAAAGAACAAGCAAACAAAAAGAAAAACAAACAAACAAACAAAAAAAAAACCCAAACTGGAAACAAAAACAAATTTAAAAAGCAACACCCAAAACCCTAAAACCAAAACAAACCAAACTAAACCACCAAAACCAAAACCACACCAACCAAAAAAAAAAAAACCAAAAGACAAAAACAAACAAACAAACAAACAAAAAACCACTAGAAAACAAGACCTGCAGCAGTATTGTTCATATTTAGAAATATCTAGGGAAGGTATTTTAGCAATTATTGGCATTAAAAAAAAAAAGTGTGTCATTTTCAAAGTTCCTTGCTTTGAACTACATGTAGGATACATGAAATGTGATGTCAATTTTACCGAATCTGGCATTTAGGAGCTAATCATTATCATCAGTAACTGGCAACATGGCAAAATCTGCTATGATTTGGATCTGTGTGGCCAGTTGTTACCCATATGCTTTATGCCGTAAAGAAAAATAATCTCCTTAAGCCTTGCAGAATGGATGACTGCTCTTCAGAGAGTTGCCTAAATCTTTAACATGCTGCAAACATTTTAAATAATGCTGGAAAGAAGATACCATATTGTTATCCTTTTTCTCTGTGTTTGATCTCAATAAAAAGTTAAACAATCTGCTAATAAATATAGAACTAATTAAGCTGCATTTTCAAAACCATAATCCACAGCTGGAGAGTACCCTATAACAGATGAAAATCATCTTTTAGAAGACCATAACTCAGCAATAAGCTGACTTTGGGGGACTCATTCTTTGATACAGAGACCAGAAAACAGCAAAATTTGGCTATTCTTTTTGAAGTCCAGGACTAAATAATAAGAGTGTATCTAACTGGGCAATTATATCTGAGTCATTGTGGTCTTAACGTATAGTATTAAGAGTACTAGCATGTTCTAAGTTGCAAAGCATTTGGGAAAAAGTCCTCTATGTTTGAGCTGACTCCACTTTTGGTTCTTGCCTTCATGGTATCTTTGATGAGACACATTTGCCACATATATATAAGCAAAAGTATAGTCTTTGGAAAGGTGGTGTCCAACCCTGCACAGCAAAGTTTTGGGAATGCAGGTGGAATGTACCCTGTGAGAGACACTGTGCTGCACACCTCCTGGGTGATGCCACACTCGGGAAGGCTGACACCTGCCCAGCTGGCTCAGCAGCAGCTCCAGCCCTGCCTGCACAGCAGGAGACACGGGGAGCTGTCCCTCCCTTCTCGGCCGTGCCCCAGGCTTCTCCGCTAGCCAAGGGCTCACTTCCATCTCCCTTCCTCACGCTGAGAGGTGCTTACTCACACAAGTTATCCCAGTGACTGCTACAAATTAATTGACAAAGAAGAGGCAATGTGTGAGCTCCCCCTGCAATGTGTGAGCTATTAACCAACTCAGAGGGAGCCCAGCTGGCTACCCTGGTAGCCTGTGGTGAGGCAAGCGTGTTCAGCTGTTGGGCTGATGTTCCTAGCTGTCAGCTCTGTTTCAAATAGTTCCACCAGCAAAGCCTGGAAGTGACTTATTCACTCCCTTTCAGTAGCACTCAAGAAGGATGGAGCTGCGGAGTTTTAATATGGCTTTGTTGCCTTTCTGAAAGGGATTGTGACTGGATCCAGGTAGAGTACTGGATAGTTAGCCCCTTTCAGGGTACATACCTGCATGTGAAAAAATACATACAACTTTTTTGTTTTATCTGTTACATCCCCCACAAAAACAACAACCAAAAACAACCAAAACAAAACAAAAACAAACAAACAAACAAAACAAAAAACCACCTTTTTCTGGTAAGCAGACACCAGTCAATGACCCAAAGATGACATTTGACTACTATATTATCTCTGTTTCTGGAAAGTTTCTTCCAAGGAATGGAAGCTTCAGCATCACCAATGAGCTGACCCCTTGTTCCAGCTAAAGGTTTGGATCCTGGACTAGTGAAAATGTTTACAGA
>JANRMJ010000079.1:14327235-14337374 GCA_025584955.1 Alethe diademata | reverse complement strand
AGTTAATATATTCTAAACAAAAATAACTGATATGGTAAGGTGAACTTTTCAACTGGGTAAGAGTTCTTTAGAAAGAGACAGTATTAGAGAGTCCTGTGTTAGGCTAACAGACTGTTTTACTGTAGTGATATTCAGAGCAATAACTCTGTGGTTACTTTTGATAAGTAGTGACTGAAAGTTTGTTGAGTTGCAACAAAACCAATTGTAACAAGTCCTTAAATTCTCATGTGTTACAGAAAATCCAGAAATATGTTATAGATCCCAGGTTCACTATCCAATGTTAGGTTTCCTCATCTCTACAGTCATTCCCTAATCCAAACTTGAAATATGGCTGTGTTATTTTCCTCTTCTTTGGAGACAGGGACTGAGGCAGAGAGTTTAAAGATCAGGATTTTCTCTATTTTATCTTTACTCAAGCTTATTCCACTATAAAGTCATTGACTGATGATTCTACTCTGGTAATTATTTTGTGTTCACAATACTAGGATGATGTTCTCATTCATAATAGGGGAATTGAAGGACAAAGGGTAGTACTGTTCAAGTTTTATAGCAGAATATTTCTCCAACGTAGATGTATATGTACAACAGGCTAGATGTCAAATCACTAATTACAGATGTAGAAAACAGAAGAAAAGTCTACAAAGTGAGTAACGAGAGACAATAGACAATTCTGCCTAAATACAGTGGTTTTGGAATGTGTTGTTTCTTGGTTAAAATGCCCATCAGAAAGTGGAGCAAAGAAAGTTGGCAATATTTGATAATGAGATGTTCTTAATGAGCAAAGTTAGGAGCTGCCTGTAACCCGTAAGGTATCCTTTGGAAGAGTTTGGGAGCTGAGTTTGTTTTATCAGGAAAGATAAATGTTTAAAGTGCTGTTAATGTATTCACTACAGATACTATCTCTAAAGAGTCTGTCTTTTTGAAATTACACAATCTGAAAAGCAGCAGATTTTGCATATGGAGTCTAAATTAATGATTTTAAGTTTGTATGGATAAGTTAATTTTAAGGAGAGATTTAATAGTAGAAAAGATATTCACCCAGGAATCAAGTAGAATTGCTTACAGAAAGACAGGAGAAACAAGTCTGGAAAGGAACTATTGCAATCAGGGAATCATTACCAGAAGTGAGTAGAAGAGAAGCCCTCTAGCAACTTGCTCTTACTCCTCAGCTGGAGGTTACTAATCTCACCAGCTCATGTTAGCATTTCAAATTTTCCCACAAGCAAAATCACACATTTAAGCTTTACTGGCATAAATACAAGATTTCAGCCATTCTGAATTATGTTACCTAAAGCAAGAATACATTGGCGTATTTGGAGAACAGCTAAGCTCCATCTGGGGAAATAGCATTAAAAGTGTCTGGTGTAGATTTTTTTGTTTTAGGCATGATTCATAAAGGGAGTATGAGATGTTTTAGAAGTGGGGGTGGGAAAAAAAGAGAGTATTAAAAACTGAGTGACATTTGAAATAAAATTACCAAAATCATTTACACTTTGAACAGAGAAGAAGCATTTTGACCCACTCCAGAATCTCATTTCGGTTATGTATTTCTAGTATTTCTCTGAAGTTGGCAATATAAAGTAGTGAATTTATTTCCACTGTGATTTCAATTTCTATCAAGACTATCATTTCTACACCTTATAATACCACCTTAGAACCTAGTCCAGGAGTAAATACTAGTTGATTTCATGAGCCGTGCCAGTCCTGGAAAAAGTTGCAGATGTCAGCTTTGCAGAAGGCTGAAATAGCCAAAGGAAAAGGTCAGTTGTGGGATAAAAAGGAAAAGGAAATTAAAAAATAATTCTTTGTGCTGCAAAATGCAATGAGGGGATAGGAGCACTCTGAATTCCTACAATAAACTCCTCATTTTTTTGTTCCTTCCAACTACTGTAGAAACTCTGTCTTCTCATTATCGGCATAAATTTCAAAGGGAAAATCTTATTGGAACCATTCTTACTGGATAGTTCCAGCAGGCAGTTTCTGTGGAACAGCAGCCTATGCACGGCAGCAATTTTTACCACATTTCCAGAGCGTGTCATCCGCAAGATGGGCACTCCCAGATGTCCTCTCCCACTGACAAACATCTGTCTGGGGCAGTCTGGGAGCTCTGGGTAGGTGAGAAGCAGCTTGCAGCTCTAGAATAGGGAGAATGGTTTGGTCTAGAGTAGAAAAGTTCTGTGAAGCCATGTAATAGGTAACCAGTGAACTTACTATATAAGAAGCCAATATTTGTTTGTCTTTCCCTCACTTCTTCTAACATCAGCCTTTGGTGGATCACTTCAAAGTAGCCAGACAGGCCTTGTGTCCCAGGATCAGGAAGGAAATAGTATTGCTCTGTGATTTATGATGATTGGGGAGCTCTGTCGCCTTAACACAGGCATTTGTTATACCTAAAAAGTGTGTATCTGTTAATTTAAAATATGTCAAATCACAGAAAAGGAGGACCAAAGAAAATCTCCTGGAAGCCCTAACAGTTTCTGTTGTCACCAGTGTTCCTTATATAAGTTTGTTCAAAAGTTTAACAGATTCAGTCAACACCAGATGGGTTTGCCCACCATACTCCTTGGTTATAGGCTGTTCCACAATAGAAGGGCTACTAATAATTCTACCTCTCATCCAAAATATTGTCAACAGGACAAGATAAAATGGCCTCAAGCTGCACCAAGTGGGGGTTCAGGTAGGACATCAGGGAGAATTTCTTCTCTGAAATGTTGATTAAACATTATAATGGGCTGTCCAAGGAGGTGCTGGATTCACCATCCCTGGAAGTGTCGCCATCCCAAGAAATTACTTGATGTAGCAGTTAGTGCTACAGTCTAGTTGACAAGGTGTTCAGCCAAATGTTGGACTCAATCACCTTGGAGGTCTTTCCCAACCTTAATGATTCTATGATATTGTGATCATCAGAGCTGCTTTTCAGTTATTTCGCCCAAGTAGTATCTTTAACTGACCCAAAGATTTTATTTTGTGCAGTTTACTATGCAATGTACATATAGAAGGCAGCTATATTCTCTCCTTTTTCTTTTCCTCTGCTAAATTTAATACTCTAAGTTCATTGCTAAACAAAGAACAGTGTGCTAAAACACAGCCCACTGTCTTGACCCTGTGATTAACTCAGTGGGTCAGAGCATGATGCTAATAACACTCAGGTTATGGGTTCAATGTTCTTTTCTTGTGAGGTAATGCTTTCATTTCCTCTTTCAAGAACTGCTACCACGTCCAATATCTAAAAGAAGAAAACCAAGATTTCCAAAACTCGTAAGCCTTAAACAGACCTCATTTTTGCCACTTTGCAATGGCAACTTTCTCCCCCATTAGTAAACCAAGTACGCCCTATCCCTGGTTTGCAGTGTATTTGACAGGGCGAAGTGTTGAGAAGGTTGAAATACTCTGTCAAGAGTGATGGTCAGAATGCAGTGATGCAAATGAATGGTGTAGACAAAAGTGAATTTAAGACAATAACCGTTTAATGTCAAAAATGTAAATCTCATTGATTTGGATTTAAGACTACTTGAAATTTGAAAGGATGATGTTAGTTAATGGGTGTTTTGTGGAAGAACTTCCCTACATTTCTTAAATATGTTGAAATGCCAAAGCATTTTCCAAATAGAGTAAATAAGAAATATTGAGAAAGATTTTCTTACAAAATCAAAGTCCAAAATTATGTCAGTTTAGATGAAGCATGACATTTTCTGGGAATTAGTTAGAAATATATCATGAAAACTGTCCAATTTAATTTTCTTTTTCACTATCGTAAGTTTGACAAGATGTTTCTCTGTTCCTTTTAGAAGTATAAAAAATTAATTTTATCATAATATTTAGAAAGTTGAATTGCAAATTTGTTTGAAGCCCATTACTCGTATGGAGAAATTAATTTAATTTAGTGATATTTTAAAATGAAATAATGTTTGGTTATAAAAGTTCTATGTACGGCTTAGTAATTCAAAAAAGGAAAAGAATTGAAGAAAAAGATACATGCTCAGAAGACAGTTGTAGTATTCTTTGCCAAAATAATCAAGTTCTTTGCTGACATGATGTTAAAGGCAGAGAATGACTATGTTGTGTTTTGCACATGCCTGTTCCAAGTTCCTGGTCCAGGCAAGAAGTTTCACAGTTTATAAAATGTCTAAGTCAGTCCTTGAGGTTCGAGACACTGCCTGACTGAAGAAGTAAGCATTTCAAGCCAGTGCTTAGGTAGCTCCTGTCTCTAGGGCTTCTTGAATTAGAAATGCTGGAGCATTGCAGCACATACCCATTATGGCTTACCACTGTACACAGAACTGTTGATTTTCTTGCAGAAACCTCCTCATGGGTCATTCTCTCTCTGTCCCACATGTAGAAGGGAACAGGCAGAGCTCCACCTTCTTCATTCCTCCTACTAAGTGAATGGATTTAATATAAATATTAGGAAATAAGCTTGCTTTCTAATTCCCAAGCAAAGCATTTTTTTCCCTGCCATTTTTTCAGGAGAAGCAAGACAACTGCCTTTTGTTCTGGATATAGTGCAAGCTGAGCAACCCGGATGACTTTTCATGGATTTGTATATTTTTTAATGGTAAAAAACACATTTGTGTTTATAAAACCACTTTAAGAAACAGTGTGCTTTGTGTGGCTTTGTGTTTGCATAGGACATAATACAGATCTCTTGCTTGTGTGTTGATGAGGAGAGAGAAGAAAACGTTGACAATTGTGGTTTTTTTCCATATTGAGACAAAAAAAAAAGTATTTCCTGAAGTCCTTAGGTGTAATTTCACCTGTTCCTGTCATTCTAAGATGGATCTATCAGCCAAAGCTATTCTTAGTTCTCCCCTGATGCATCAGGATGCCACAGAAGAAGTGTGGACTGTTGCAGCTGATATATGGAGATAATGGGCAACACATGACTACTTTTTTTTTTTTTTTTTCCTGTTTTCCTTTTCTTTTACTGTCTGTATGTCTGGCTTTAATCAGTCACTTCTCTGTGAAATGTTTCAATTGGGCCTGAACAAACTCTTTGCTCTTCTCTGATATGGACCTGTGGATTATAGGTGAAACTACATTAAGAGGCTGCAGAGGTTAATTACGCCTGAAAGTTTCCAGTACTCTCCACATCAGTTGACACTCTCAGCACACTACATAAACAATCTGGGAGAAGCTATCATTAGCAAAGCATGAGTGCTGCACTTGCCCAGCCCCTGCACTTGCATTTCAAAGTTTTCATACATGCTTGTGCATTTTGCATGACCCATTTATGCAAAGAAATAAATTTGTAGGTCAGCTGCATAGCCTCTGTGTGACATTTCCTTCATATGTATAAGCAAAAAGATTCCTACCTGTCCTACGAACATTTAACAGCCAAACAGTCCTTTTTAAAACCTTCATTTTTATTTTAAAGTGCTTAATCTTTCTTTTGTTTTAATAAAAACTTGTGGTAAATTTGGTAGAACACCTGCATATATTGTACTTGCCAAGAACTTTTGAGGTTGTGTAGGCTCATTTTTCAAGTTTAAGAAATTTTTTTTTCTCTGTTGAGCTGAGTTGAGTTTTTTGGGAAAATAATAAAACTGTTTAAAGAGAAGTGTTGTCAAGAGTGCAGTGTAAACATCCTGATAAATCATTCCTCTCTTTTTAGTAGAATTCATGTAGGTGCTAGGTTAAAAAACAGAAAGCATAAGTTTTTCAAACAAATGCAGTCCTCAAGACAACCATCTCATTTAAGATTATTTCAGACCGAACTCCAGTTAAATCGGTTATCTCCTATGTAAAACAAAGAAATGAAAGGGCAAGTAGCTGCTTCTCTTTATCTCTTGTTGTAATGTTTTCTTACATTCCAACACCATTTTCTTTACTGTTTTTGAAGAGAGGAGGCAGTTTTATGCTTTGGAGTGTGCAGGAACAAGTTGAGGAAGGGTTGGAAGGTCAGCCAGTGAGCTCAAAGTGTGGCAATTCCCTTCTGTCTCACCTCATTCCTGCTTCTTCAGAGCAGCAGCACAATAATCTTTTAAATCTGTTTGATATGCCTCGTATGCTTGAAGCAACTTGGACACTGCTTACATAGGAGCTGTCTTGAATTTGCGTATATGAGATCACAGAAAAAAAATCCTAGGACACTCAAGGAATTCTCCAGGTTGCTAGATTTAATTACCAGAATTTCTAAGGAATTCTTTTGTACCAAAAATAATTGGATCATCATTTTTTTAAGTGGATTAGATGCAAAAATATAATGTAAAACAGCCATTATGGTGAGGTATGATGTGGGACATTTTTAGCTGTCAAAATGTGCTTAGAAATGTATAACAAATGCCAACATGATACCGTGAATTGTGAAAAGAAAAAGACGTGAGTTCTGCTGTTTGCTGTTGCCAGTAAATGTCTACTTTTGTTTGGACACTATTACTACAAAAGCCAAGATAAGATTGTGATTTGCCAATTGTTGCATTGTGCTGTCCAGCTCTGGTTTTGAATTAAAATACACATATGCCAAAAATTATGTTTGTATAATTTAGTTGTGTAATAAAAGAGTGTTAGGTAGTCCAGTTAATGAAATTACTAAATTTTGGCAGAGTGTTGCTAAATTAAGTTAATATTTAATGGTTTTTAGGACATTGGGTAAAAGGACAGTTGAGTTCTATTTCATATTAATTGAAACAGACTAAGCTGTTGATATAATAATGCCTGTAAATAGCAATTAACTGCATTGTGACAGTAGTTTTTTTCTAAGGGAACAACTCAGAAAGTGCTTGCTTTGAAATAAAACAGTCTAAGGTGGACTTTTTACTCCCTGTAAGCAAGAGCATGTGTAGCCAACATCCCTTTTGGACATGTTAGATGTTGCTGGTCCCAGGAGAACCATACACTGAGGAAAACATCTTACAACTCATAATGCAAGCCAAAAAAGGAGAATTAAGTATTCAGTGGTAGAAGCAAGCCCATGGGATATTGCACACCTTATTAACTTATGTCTGATGAGGTCTTGATTCTCAAAGTCAGTACAACCTTCTCTGGGGTTTTTTTTGAGGACATGTACGGTTTTAAGGATCTCATTCTTTATATCAAAATGCCATTGCAGTCACTTGGATAAGTTCGAACATCAGTTGGATGGAGGAGTTTGCAGGACCAGCTTTGGTTTCTTTTTGAGCTGCCCAAGCACTTTCAGTTGAACAAAATCTGCACGCCCCAACTTTTATGAGTTGTTTGTTGTTTATTTTTTCCATTATCAAGATGACCAGTTGTATGTTTCATAAGTAGGTTTAAGAGTGTGGCAAACAGGCTCCGGTCGTCCCTTGTTTGGTTTGACACACTTCATGGACACTAACACTTAATTAGTCATCGTCTGATCCAAAGAATTTGAGTAGCTTGTTGTTTGTTTATTCCATTCCATCCCATCAGCAAGTAGAGAAGTGTAAAACATATCTGGAAAAAGAAAATTATGTGAAATGTCCATGGTGAAAAATTTCTCATCAAAGGTAGCAGAAGTTTGAACATTGCACCATTCTTAAATTCATGTTCATTGTGCAATGACAGATGACACTCTTGTAACCTATATATCAGAAAAAGCTAGGAAAATATTGAAATTGTAGTTAGAAATGTAACAGAGAACTAAAAGTGAATTTAGACACTTTCTGAGGCAAAAAGAAAGTCAGTCTAAATTTGAAAATGTAATCTACTTAAGCTAGATTGAAATAAAATTGTTTGGAAATCAACATTAGCACTTTCAAAGGGTTTGTGCTGTCAGTCGAGATATATACTACTCTTTCTTCTGAGCATTTGTTTTCTAGTTTGAGTTTTACTGAACAAAAATGTTAAAAATATTTCCATGCAGAGACAAGTACCAGCCCCATTCCATTTTGAATGACTTATATAAACACTTGCAACAACCCAGTCCCAGGATGTTCATTAAAGTCAATGTCTGCTAAGCCTCAAAATTTATGGCTTTACTGTGAATATTTCCAGTTGTTGCAAACTAGGTAATTAGTTTTTTTTCCCTTTAGCATAGCATACTCTGCTGCAACAATAAGAAAAGAGGCTGGTAAAGAAGTTTTGAACTATCATTTTTTGGTGGATCCAAGCCAAACCTTGACAGTTTGTATTTGTATGAAACCTTTCCTTTCATGTTTATTTTAAATTGGAAGTAATTTAAAATTTTTCATGCTAGAAACTAATGCTTTGGGTATCTACTGGTAACGTTATGTACAAATATGCATACCTTAACACCTGGAACAAAAATGTCATCACTGCCATATAGACCATGAATATTTGCTTAACAGAAATATTTATATAGATATCCAGGTCTTACTGCCCAGCTATAGGACGGTATTACATGCCTTGTAGTGTTACAGAAACTAAAATAATTGAAAAGAGTAGAGGGAGGTGTAAGATATCCTACACAAGGTGGTTTACTGCAAAATAAGGGGGTTTGTTTTGTTTTTCTGGGTTGGGTGAGGGTTGGTTTGATTTTCGTTTGAGTTTGGTTTTGTTTTGATTTGGTTTTCTTTTTTATTTGAGTAATTTGTGTTGTTATCCAGCTGCCGGGTTTTGTTCTCCTGGCTGCAGTTGTTTTGCCCACATACACACATGCAAGAACATATATTGCAGGGACTTTGGCGGAAGCATTTACAGTAATTTACAGAAGTTAGCCGCATGAAATAAAAGCAGGGGCATTTCTGTTAGAAACCTGGCTTCAGCTAGCATCTGCCTAGCCACTGTTGAGTCTAATGAATAGCAATGGAGCCTGGCATTCTGAAGTGCAGGGAATCATCAAAGGTAATAAAACTGAGATCAGACCAAAGCAGCATCTGGGAGTGAAGTTTTAAGTAGCAGACAGGAATGTGTACTAATTATTCCATTGTTAATATGTTGCATGTGTTGGTTGAATAGAGATGGTGTGACTAAGGGCAGTCAGTAGCACAGCCAGTAGCCCTGGATTTTATCCATCACAGATTCTGTATTAAATCTCCAGCTGCTTTATAACTTTCCTAATGCGACATATTCCCATGCAAAACCTGTCTGTCCAGCTGAGCACACCACTTCTTTCAGATGTCACCAAAATTATGTAGCAGCCTAGGACCACTCAGCTTCCTGCTAAACCAGATTGAAAGCTTAGAAGACACAGCTGGACAGTGTTTCACTGCTACTAAAATATTTACATTGTGTGCATCAGACACTCAAGTTCATCAGAGTGCTTTGACGGCTCTTTTCCTATATATACAGGAGGAACATTTAGTCAAGGTGATGCAGCAGCACTGGATTCAAATACAGCATTCCAAAATAGATTTCATCCTTAGAGGAGGTTGTTCTTTCTCAAAATGAATCGTGAGTCTTTGGAAAAAGTATTATTTTTTTTCCCTGGTATAAGGTGTGCCAAAAAAGCACAAAACAGGCATACTACACCAGTCAAAAGACCCTCTTTATCCTGAATTTTATGTCTATTATTTGAAATATCAAAACTGTCAAATTAAATTTAATATTCATCAACCTGTTAAATAGACTAATATATAGCAATTGTACTCCAAATTTTCAAAGCCATAGCAGCATAAGCTAAGTAATGTTCTAGAAGCACAGGAAGCAATAAAAATCCTGTAGTGCTTTGAATATGATGTAGCATGATAACAAAATCAAATTTCTCATGTCTGCATGAAAAATAGTCTTGAATACTAGTTGAAGTAATATTTGTAAGTGTGATTATCATTTAGTCTTCCAAATTTCAGACTTTTCCCATCTTTACTGTTTAAAATGCAGAAAATTCACCTGTTTATAAGTAATATGAAGTAGAATTTGTTTATCAAGGGGCTTTTTAAAATGAGGTATTGAATACTTCATTGACAGTCTACTGATGTAGTTGGCAATCTGTGATGAAAACTTTTGGTTAGGGAAAAGTAGAAAGGCACCAAAGGAGCTCATGTCACCGTTCTTTTGGCCTGGGAAGGGAGTTATATATGTGATTTGGCCAAGAGCATACATCAGAACAGTTAGTTCTAATTGAATAAATCAGAATAAGTTAGTTCTATTTAATAAATAAATAATTTATTTATTAAATTAAATTTTTGTTGTGGCTCCAGTCACAGAGCCATTAGGAAAGAAGGCCGCGGGGTAGAGACCACCCTCTTGATTATGGTGTTCTGGATTTGTTCAGTGATATTCAGTCCCAAACAATCAAATGA
>JANRMJ010000079.1:14317008-14327199 GCA_025584955.1 Alethe diademata | reverse complement strand
GACACTAAAGAAGTTACATTTGTGGTTCTTCTGGGCTTTGCTCATTTTCCTGTATGCTATTTTTGCCAGTCTATCAGGACTGCAATAAGGTGTTCCCTATACAAGCTTTGTTCTCTGACTCAAGAGATGAGAAAGTCTGATATTTTTTTTTTTTTTTTTCCCAACTCTCTAGATTTTGAAGCCTATCCTTCTACTATGTATTTTGCTCTGTAATGTATTTTACTTTGGACACAAATGCCCACCTATCTGATTTCAGTGCAAGCAGTAGCTTGGTCAGCATCCATGGTGCAGAATAGGAACATTTTTAAAATCTGGAAATATTTCCTGGGCTAGAGAGATGGTTTCCCACCCAGCTCTAACTATCAGTTGCATATTTATCCATGGAATCCCCATATGGCTTTGTGGGTGGCAATGTGTAGAGGGCAGATTTTCCACCACAGCATTTTCCCTCAATAGAGATTTATTCCTTTTTTGCTCTGCAAAGTTTTCAATCTTAATCACTGCTAAACTTAGGCCTAGTGTTTATATTAACTGTATGATTAAATACTCTGTATTGAACCTTACAGCTCTTTGGATACCCATTTGTTACTTTTGTCTTTAAAATTGGATAATTATTTTGAAAGTTTCCTCATCCTGACTAGAGGCAGAATAGAACGTACAAAATCCTGGCACCAAGACTTTAATTACAAGCTCCAGCCTGGAGGCAAATTGGTGACTCTGAGGGTTGAAAACCTCAGCCATGCAGAAAGTAAAGAACCAACAAAAACAGAGTCCTCTGGCTGACTCCTGCAGATGAGAGCACTGCACTGCTCTGTGTACATAGTGGGGGGCAGAGAGCAGTCAGCTTTTGGCATCTTTGTCAGCTCTGAAGTCAGCACTCCTCAGAAATTCATGGCACACAAATATTAGAGCAAAGGGGTCATCCTGAAATTGATAAATACCAGCTTGAAAATGTCTTACATTGTATAATGGTTGGCCAGAGCCAGGCTGAGTGGGACATATTTTGTGGTGTTAACTTGTGAGATGAATCCAGGAATTTTAGAGGTGTACCTGACTTTTGCTATTAATATGTTTCAAGGGGCTGAAAATTTTTTTGGCTCCAGTCCAGTACAAACAGATCTTAGCTCAGTTAGCAGATAACTTTCTGGCAAAGGTTGCTTATTCTCTTATTTTGAGGAAATACTGTTTTTATATTGTGGTGGAAAAGCAAAAGAATAAGACATGGTTCAGTTGAGACCTGGGATGCAGTAGGACTTCTAATACACACTGTGGCCTTTGACTGTGGCTTGGTCCAAAGGCAGATGCCCTGGCTGGAGATAGCAGGTGAGGCATGGACTACTGTTATTCCACTCCTACCACACTCACGGGGCTCAAGTAAATTATAAGTGTTGCTTTGCTAAGATTTTTTTTTCATTTCATGGAGCTCATTGGAGGTTTCACACCCACAGGCTAAAATGTTTCTTACACCAGTAGCTTTTGACAATATTTTATGATGATTTAATATAAAATACAAAAGCTCTTAGTTGTATTGGTGTCCATGCAGAAACCTCACGATGCTACAATGATGTGTACACATCTGGCTCAAGTCTGAGTTTTTGCTCCTAAGACTACTGTCAAAGAATTCTTCTTCCCTAACTGCTTAAAATTACATGAACATCATCATCATCATAGCCATCATCATCACCATCATCATCTCACTGTGGTTTTTTACTTCACAAGTGCTACTGCAAGGCAAAAAACTTCTTTAGCATTCTCCTCATCCATTCTTACCCGTTTTCCAGCATTGTTTGTCAGAGGCGGTTACACCTTCTTTCACCTTCCTTTTGTGAGTCACATACCTGTAGAAGCCCTGTTATTCCTTGCATCTCTTGCTGGATTCATTTCCAGCTTGGCTTTCCTCACCCCATCCCTATGTAATCAGACTTTGTCTCTGTATTCTCCCTGCATCCCTTGTCCTGGCTTCAGCTGTCTATGCATTCACTTCTGTCTCTAGTCTGGCCACCAGTTCCCTACTCAGCCATGTCAATCTCCTGCCTTCCTTGCCTGATTCCTTGCCCCTGGGCTTGTTTGTTCTTGTGCTCTATTTCACTTGAGACATGGCAGAAGGGACCAACCCTCCTCTGGCCACAACTTCGGGGTCCCCTCAGAGCCTCCTCTTCTCCAAACTAAACTGCCTCAGTTCCATCAGCTGCTCCTCATAGGACATGTTTCTAGACTCTTCACCAAGTCTATTGCCCTCTTTAACCATTCTGCAGTACTTGATTGCTCTTCATTGTAATGAAGGCCCCAGAACTGGACACAGGATTTGAGGTGAGGCCTCACCAATGCTGAGCACAAGGAGACAATCCCTGCCCTGCCCCTGCTGGCCACACTATTGCTGGTCTAGGCCAGGGTGCCACTGGCCTTCTTGGCCACCTGGGTTCACCCCCAAGTCCCTTTCCCGTGGGTAAACAGACTCGGACACTCTGTTCCAGCCTGTGGCACTGCCTGGGGTTGTTGTGCCCCAAGCACACGACTCAGCTCTTCACCTTATTGAACCTCACCCCACTGGCCCTGATCCATCAACACAGTCTGTCCAGATCCCTCTGCAGAGCCTTCCTGCCCTCCCACCTCATATGTGATTAAACACCTAAGGCATGCAACTTCCTTCTTCCTAAGCAAACAACTTGTAAAATAATCGGATTTTCTGCTTCTGCAATTAGAGGAAAGATTGCCCTGACACTTGTACAGTTTGTAATTTAAAGACATAAGGTATTTATCTCCTCTATAGTAGCATTACCCTGATTCAGTGTTCTAATTAAAAGAAATACTGAGTATTTTGGAAAGTGCACTCAAAAGGGGTCAGGCTGCTTTTTCATGTTTTGTGGTTATTTAGTGATTTGAGGCAGTTTTTTGTATGGGGCAGCTAGATTTTGGGACTGCAAGGGCCAAGCATTAAGAAAGCATGTTTTCACTACAAGTGAAGTCTTTCACCTGTGTCTTTAGAAAGAGCAAGGACAACAAGAGCAGGAAGAGGACATGTCATGAACTCTTATCAGGCTAGGGATTTCAGGATTTGTTGTCACAATTGTAGGACCTTAACCTCACAAATTGAGGCATTTGCTTCTGCTTTAGGAACGAAAGTTTTCCTTCCCTAGTTGTAAGTTAAGTGTAAGAGAAGATTGAGCAGAACATACTCTGGAGTAAGCTGAGCCTAAGCTGAGCCCCAAACACATTTGCCAAGCTTCCTGAAAGGTATAAGAGTTCTTGATGAATACTCAGAGAATTAGATGGCACGAAGGGAGCTGAGCACTGAAAAGCCATAGAAAGAGCCCTTGACCCTGTTTGCTTGAGTAACTTAGTGGCAGTATATTAAATATTGCAACTGACTGCAAGAGAAGGAGAAAGTTCAGCAGTTCATGCATTTTAGTGCCTTTTATTTTGAAAAAAAATCAGAATAAACCTGAAAAGAGAAAGCACTGAGCATAAGTCTGAATGTTTCTTTGGTGAAAAGCTCTAGAGAACTCTTTCTTAAATCCAAGACAAACGTTTTCTTTGTAATGTAAATCAAAGATATCTTTCCCTGACACTGTGATGCAATGTCTTATCAGTGATAAAGTAACAAAATATACTCTTTTCATTTTCATTCCTAAATTGGCAGAAATTAGTTTTTTGACAGAGATTAAGTCAGTATCATGTCCTCAGCAAATTCTATGCATCTGTGTGGTGTATTACACCACAGTAAGAAAGTAGCAGCTGTAATTGCTGATAATGTTCTCTTTCGAACAAGCTGTAGTTTTGCCATTGACTTCATTGGGATTGAGGCCAGTTTACATTTCACTAGTGTAAACCACTGATTTCTGAGGAAGAATGACATTTCTAAAGCAACACTTGAACTGCCTTTCACAGCCTTCAAGTCTTGAGTGTCATGCAGATTTTATCTCATACAAAATAATCAAATGAAAAAAATAGTGCTCTTGGTAGTCACAGACAGAGGCATTCCCAAGGGTGGTCTTTGTGCATAGCAGATCTCAGTAGAGATTACTTCATTAGCAGCAGGGAAAACCTTCACTTTTTAGTCTTACAGTGACATTTTATCTTATGCAGCTGCTGCAATAATGCAGCAATGTGCAAACTGACATGTGCATGCCCTGGTTTCAGACTTATTTATCTCTGTTGAAGTTGCTAAGGCCATTTGCGTGTGTTTTTAAGTAGCCTCTAAATTTGGCATCACAGAAGTAAAAAGGAAAATAATTTCTGGACGTTAGTTTTTTGTGGATTACTAGCAATATTCAAAAAGCGACAGAAGCTTTGAGAATCTCCATTTAAAAGTCACTAAATCACTGAAGTTCTAGAAATCATTAGGCTGTTCTGTGCCACCAATGCATTTACACATCACCATACCCCAAAGTCAAACAACCTCATATTCCAGAAACTTTTTATACTACCCATATAATGTTAATAAATGGTGCAATACCTCATAGTGAAATAAAAGAGGATCTCCACTGATTTCAAGGGAACAGTTTTGATATCAAGTAGATGAGGGTTTGATTCCTTTATTTTGCTGAGTTACTTAAGTTTTTGTTTGTCTTTGTGAGTGGGAAATATTTTGCTGGGTTTTTTTGGTATTCAAGTATTTCCCTTTTAGAGGTCAAATAGGAAATGTTCCCTAGTATATGTTTGCTGAGAGTTGTTGATAGAGTGATTATATTTTTTTCCTTTGAAGAAAAATATGTTCTTCACTGTAGATTGATTAAAAACAACTGTTGACTCTATTTGGCACAGACATAGTTGACCATCAACATACATTAATACATAATATTGCTATGTTATGTGTATATTTTCAGATTGTGATAAAGTAATACATATCTAATAGAGAGTTGAGTTTGAGCTGCAAGGAAATGGACTTCACTGAGATATGTGCCACTAAAGGATCCAGACTGAAGTTCATGGAAACTTTTCCACTGTCTCCAATGAACTTTAAGTATGATTCCTAATGAATTTCCAATTAAAGTTGCCTTACTTTCTTAGATGGCTCAGAAATACTGCGCTGTAGATTTGGTTCACAGCTGGGCAGCAACAACACTTAGTTTAAACACTTGAGTTCCATTTCTCCTGTGCAAAACATTATTTTATATGAGAGAGGTTTGTTCCTACATTGATATGTGATATTAAAAAGCAGGTACTTTTTTGTGAGGTGAGGAGATGGAAAAATATTTTGTAGAGCTGACTTATTTTGTTTGATCTTGAAACCTTTTGGCTTCAAGAGCTACTCTACCTGAACTTTTAAATGGGATCTTTAAAATCATGCTTAAATGGAGCTTCAGAAGAATCAATTTCTAGCATGGTTGTCTTGGTAGAATACCTGTTTTAACTACAATTTCTTAGAGTACCCTAGATGTATAAACGTGTATCTTTAAATGATCAAATTACATCCCACCCCTCCACTCATCAGTCTTATAAAATGCTTCCTGCAGCTTCTTTATATGCTGAGACTTTTCAGTGTCTCATGACCAACTTAATTTGTGTTGTTGTCCAAGTTACTAGTGAAAACACAGAAAATGTATCAACTTTCCTGGAGTCCAGACAGACAGCTCACATCCCACTTACCTTGCTTCTGTGAAAAAACCCCAACCAACCAGTCACTAAAGAAAGTTATCAGATTACCTTGATATTATACTCTTTTGGAAAAAGCAAGTTAAATTTTTATGCCATTTTCCATTTATTTCCATGCATTTTAAGTGAATGTGGAAGAGAATAACTTTATATTATGATTTTTGTATTGTGTCAGAATTACTAAGAATAGTCTTCTTTCTCCCGAGTCAGAAGTAAATCCCAACATTGCTAGGCTGTTTTTTTTCTTGGTAAAAGCATTCCTTTTTTTTTCTTTTTTTCTTTTTTTTTTTTTCCATTCTGTAAACAATGTGTAATGAACAGGTATGGTCAGCTACCACAGCACAGAAGTCTCAGGATGCCATTTTTTTATTAAAACCTGCCCCTAAGGCCCTATGTCTTTGGAGCATCTCACCACACGATGTTTTTCTGGAAAAAAAACGGTCAAATTCATCTTGTTGGAAAACAAAATTATGTCCCACACAAGCACATGGGCACTGTAAAGGGTCAGAGTATGTCTTTATTTATCAGGAGATAGAAGTCAAATTACAACCCTGTTATGGTCTTCATGCAATCCAAAGGGTGAATGTAAATGTGTGAGTAGGAGATGAGTATATGAACAGGGAAAAAAAAAAAAAAACAGAGAGATAAAATTATTCCTCTTATCTTGTAATTATGCATCATCTGAACTTAATATACACAAGGATTTCTGCAATTCCTCCAGGTGTCAGAGACCAAAATCTTTGAGGACAGCCATTTGTCCAGCAGGACCCTTTGAGATAAAACTCTGCTCAGATTAAGATGCTGGCAAGGAAGAGTTCAAAGTCATGTCAAAATTGCTATCTAAGATCATTTTTCAGGAGAATCCATGCTTGTCTCTAAGGCAAAGCAAGAAATTTGATGTTTTGTCATCTATCCCAAGCATACAATAATTTTTATGGTTTGTTATAACTTGAAAACATAGAATGGCTTCACACAACAAGTGACTTAGCTTTACTGCCATTAGTTCTTCATAGTACTATGATTTAAAGCATCCTGCAGGAACTTGAAATTTAAAAATAATAATTTTGCTATTATTAGTTTTAGTTATTTTGTTGATTCTCAGTGTTTAGTACTGTGTAACACTCTTTTTACTAACCACAAAGTGTCTGCAGATTTGTATATGCATAGTTATATGGCTTCATGAACAGCTACTCAGATTCATAATTTTTGATTTCTGGTTTTGCTAGAAAATGGTGGATGATAAGTTAGTTATTTGCAAGACAATCATTTACATAACCCTTTTGTCAAGCCACTTTAGGAAAGAAATCAGCATGTAACTAAAAAATTCAAACCCAACATTGTTTTGTTAGTTAAATGACATTAAATGACCATGTTGGAAACATACGAAGTACATTCTGTAGGAAGCATAAAAATTTGTCAAAAGTTACTTTTCATTTAACTTTAACTAATTTATTCAGCAAAAGAGGATTAAGGAGTTAGTTACTAAACTAGCTGATTCTGGTTACGGTTGCTTTTTTATTTTTTTCTTAAGTAGTACAACTCATCTTCTGACACCTTATTTCTTATTTCTAGTCATTGATGTCTTTCCTGTAACAAATTCTGTAATTTTTCAAAATACAAACCACTTTTTAACTTTGAATGGATTACTTAGAGACACAAATAAGTTGAATAAGTCATAACAAAGGTATTTTCTCTGCTAAAATTCTGATGCAAGGTGTTTCAGCCACACCCTTTACTACTTAAGTATTTGACACCTAACTATATTAGCAAGTGCACTACTCCATTTAACATCATAACTTTAGTTTCAGTCTTAATATGTTGTCATACAATTAAATTTACTAAATCATAGGACCACTTGAGCAACTGCCATGAACTGGTTCACAGAATTACTTAAGCAACTTCTATGATTCAAAAGCTTCACAGAGCCAGTCAATCACTCCCTCCTCCAGTGAGACTGGGGAGAGAATCAGAAGGGTAAAACCAACTAACTTATGCCCAGCCAACCCCTGAGAAATGGCAGTCCACTCTAGTGGCACGAATAAAATATTCCTGCAATGAACAAGGCAAAATAGTGTTGCCTTGGAAATTGTGTGATGAACTGTGTTTTTATGTACTATATTATGTAATAATTCTGCAGTATTCACTAAACACTTAATTATTGATGGTGTTTTCAAGGCCCTCAGGCTTTTTTCAAGCAGATTTTTTCCAGAGTTAACAGGACTTCCAGGCAAGTGAAGATATCTTATGTGGAGAAGTCAGAGAACAAAGGGATTTGACTATAGCTGACACATCTCTACTAAAACTGCAGTCACCGCTGTATTTGTCAGCTGTGTTTACAGCTGACAGGAAGCAAATCAATAAATCCAGCCATTTTGTGCACCTATTGTCAGATACTGCACTTCATATTTACATTTAACAATTCCCTTTAAGCAAAGCCAGCCCTAAGTTTTTTGTCATCTCTTTGTTGACAAAGTGTCTCATGTCCAGACATATTTTTTGATGGTGTTGTGGTGATGTGTAGTTGCAGTTAGTGTGTGAGCATCCTGTGTGAATACACTTCAGCCCTGTGCTGTAGTGCACATTGGAACACAGTCCATCACTTTCAGTTTTCATCATGTATTCACTTTTATGTTGCTTAGTGATGTTTCTGCTTATTTATAATATACAGAAAAGTCATGCATTGGGACATCTTGCAGACAATTTCTGTGGCATGGAGAAAATGCAAACACCTACATTAATGACCTTAATATTCATAAACTAGATTATCAGTAGCAGGTATTATTATCTTAGGGAAATGTCTACATAATCATACATGTTATGTGGTGCCACCAAAAAAAAGTCATGGTCACAGATGCTTGGTAAAAGTTAGTTAAACACAACGAAGCTGAAAAGATGCCCATAATTAGTGAAAAGTTTAAAATATTTTCTGAAATATATCATTCTCACATTCTTTCTTTGGCCTGCTTCCAGATGGAAAATAGCTTAGACAAGATCTATCCATTAGACAACATTGACATCTGTCTTGTGGGTAGAAATATGAGAAGGGAAGATAAATGATGTCTCATGCCTGTGCTGAAATATATCAAATTTTAAGGGAAACAAATTCACCCTGTGCCCTTGGATTGCATGAAATATTTACAGTGTGTCACTGTCATTTTGTCTGCATGTAGAATCCCTTAACTCTTCTTTTCCTACATCATTTTTTTGTATCAAAAATATTAATTACTGCCTAGTTCATTTTATACAGGTTCAATCCAATGTGAGAGTATGAGCAACTTGACAGCTATATGGCAGTTTGGCTTCTCATGGGAAATATACCAGGGATTTTACATCCATGGAAATGTACTTCAGACCTAAGGAGTATATTTAAACTAAATGTGAAATGCTCAATATGTGTGTGTAAATATACATATATATATATATATGTATATATATAAATGTATGTCTTCATAAACAGTATATCAGTAGCTAGCATTCATATTGTTGGATCTATATTTTAACATCAGCAACATAGTAAAGTACATCTATGTACAATGCTTAGAATGTTTAGTACGTATGCAAAAATATATATATGAAACAAATCCCTTTTCCTGCATGCAGTTTATTGCTGTGAGCAGTGAATGTAGACACTTCCAGGTGCATAGCTGAAGCTATTACCTCTGTCAGATCAGTTTTATTGCCAAACTTAATTTGTTTTTCTGGTGTCTTTTAAGTAAAGAGTAATGTAAAACTTTGTGTGGCATCCTAGCCTTTGCAGCCAGATGCCAGTCTACAAATGCTACCATTTAAGACATGGTAAGATAGGAACAGAAGTGGAAACATCATTGCTCAACTGGACCAATGGTCCAGAAGCACAGAGAATCAGAATTTCTCAGACAAAAGGGATGAGCCTTAGTCTAGAGAAGACACAATTTCTTCACTACAGTATTACAAAGTTTTTAAAATTAGCTTTAAAAAAGCTAGCCTGAGAATTAACAGCAATCAAACCATTGGGCTGAATCCCCCTGCAGAGTTAACACAGTGCCATGGTGAGCACTTAGAAATAATTGAATGGTCAAGATAATCTAGTTCCAATGCCCTGTGGTGCTAATCCCTTTATGCTAAATAGTACAAAATAGGGAACAGTTCCTCTGAAAAAAAGTGCTACAGATATACAAAATAGACATAAATTTACATAAGAAATACATTTAAAATATGTAAATAAGCGTGTACATACTTGTACATGTACATACATAAAACATATAAAATTAAACACATAATTTGCTTGTTTGGGGGAAGGCGTATTTATCAGATACAGTGTAATGCCTAAAGGCATTACATGGAAGTTGAACTATTTAAATTAAGTAGTGCATGCTCTTAGTCTGCATTGGAGTTTGTCACACAGGTAGGTTTGCTCTCTCAGGTACTGAGATGACTTAACAAGCAAACAAAGCCTGTTTTCTTCTCAAATATTCTCTTTACTGCCTCAACTGTTGCAAAATCTTTGTAGTTCTAATTGTTCTAGTAAGTGATGTTACCCAAGCTTCTCTAGTCACAAACGCTAATGAATTCCGAGGGTTTCAGAAAATCTGTATTCAGTTTACACTGTAGTATTTT
>JANRMJ010000079.1:14304147-14316999 GCA_025584955.1 Alethe diademata | reverse complement strand
CTTAAGGAGAACTCCTGCCTCAAATTTTTGTATATATTTCTACCCTTTCTAAAGTGCTACCTATATTTAGCTGTTGTCTCATATAAGTGATATATGTATCACTTTCATGAGAAGCAATGATATTCAAATTTGGTTACAGATAAAATAGATATTTTTATGTTGAGCAAATTTATTGCATATTCAGGGTTTTATGCTTTCTTCTGCTTGAAGTTTTTATTACATTCTTTTTTCTAGAGCTGGACTTTTCACAGTGAATCCGACCGCCAGTGTACAGCCTGTATATTCCTAGTATCCCCAAGTATCTATAGTTTCTTTCCACCATAGTCTGGAAAATAAATTAACACCAATTAATAAAGCAACTGTTTAATAAACTTATCTCATATATTATGGCATTTCTTATAATTGCTAAACTGTATGTGGCAGTTCAAAGCTGCTAGAAAGCTTTTGTTACAATTCAGCTTTTTTGTTATATGTTTTCTTTGAACTTGCACTGCAATGGGGAAGATGAGGAAAAGGCTCTATTGATATTTGAAACACATCAAAGGCTTAAGAAACTAAACATGCAAGACAGATGCTTTTGTTAATATCTGTTGTATCTCATTTAATGATCTTTAGCAGCATATACAGCTTCATGATTTCACACAATCACGGTTTTCCTGCTTACTAATGTGGAAATTTGATAGAGTAAAAAACACTTATTTCAGTGTAAAATTCTGATTTTTTTTACAAGAGTTATAGCTTAAACATGCAACGTTGGGAAAAAAAAAGAAGAAAAAGCAATAAGTAGATTAAAAATTTGCAAGTATAATCCAAATCCTAAAGCTCTTTATTGTATGGAGAAATCAATAGCATCTTGTCTGACGGTTCATGTATAGCAACCTACTGCATTTAACACTATAAAAGAGAACAGTAACTTCTACATTTAGCATCTGTAATATATGGCTAATCATATAGCCAGATAAGCATTAATCTTGGATTAGACATCAATATTTAGAAAAACTTTATTTTGTGTTTGCTAGGTAGTACCAAATCCCAATCCATATTTTTCACTTAAGTGATTTCTTAATTAGTTACCCTGACTTCAGCTTCTACAAGAGGCTTTGCTGAGCCTCTAAGTGTTTTACATTAGGCAGTCACCTTTTTTTTTTTTTAATTAGCAGAAACCTCAGCACAGAAGTAATCCTAGAAGTGAGCAGAGTTAACCACTATGGTTGTTAGAGCAAATCCTGCCTAACATAGACTAACATAACTCTAAACTTCAGTTCTGTAGTTTGAATGGGAAACTGCAGAGGAAAGGGAGTTTGAGACTCCCCATTCCTGCATGTGGAAGGATGCCCCAAGTATGCTTCCCCATTAACTCCTATATTATTAGCTTCTGATTTCTGGTACCTTTTCTTGAAATAAAGTGATAGTTATGGTCAGGATATTCTAATAAATCGGCTAATTAATTTGAAACAAATTCTGGCTGATACTGCAACAATTCTGAGGATGTGCATAGGTCCTGTTTACAATTATGAGTTCAAGTGGTAGAGAGGCCTCTTACAGCAGAAAGAGCTGGGTACTGTCCTCACTTCTGCTTTGTAACCACAAATTTGTTACAGTACTTCACACATACTGCTTTCCATTTGTAGACTTCATTGAAAATACTCATCTGTAAATATTCCCAGCTTTCCTCCTCATTCAGAATATGATATACCACTGGGATTTCCTTATCTTGTTTAAATTGAAAATGGGCATGGACTAAGACTGTCAGTTTTGGTTTATTTCATTATAGTTAAAGTAGCAGCCTTTAATCATTACCAGCAATATTAGTGCCACAACAGTGTTTACATCTCAAATATGCTTCTAATTTTCCCAGTCAAAGGCAAATTGTTGGTGATATCTTAATGTTTTTTTAGGTAGCTAATGCCAAAATGCAAGGTTATGATCTTGATCTGAATATTTCCCAGATGTGTGGTAAGGTGAAAGGTGGAACAGCTAACAGAACTTGACTTCCTATCTGTGTTAGTCTAAGTTAAGTGAATTCTAAGTCAGGCATAATTAGAGAATGAGACCTCTAGAAACCTTCACCTTCACAACTGTTTGAGATGAAAGCTTAGCGCTTGGGTGAGTGTAACATAACCCACATGTTGGATGAGAAATCAGAATCAGCTGTCACTGTCTTCTGCATATGTTTTACAGTGCCCCATTAGCCACCTTCTTGTCAAAAGTCAGTGATCTTCTCTGAGCATAATGCTTCTAATTCATTTACAGTGGAATCAGGACCAGATTCTAAACCTGGTGCCAGTTTCAATGCAGTGTCTTCCACTGAGGTTTCAGTCTGCATACGATAGATCCAGTTTGGAAAGGTGTAGTTGATAGAGATGGATTCCAATGATCCTCAGTCACAGGAGTCACTTAACTCTTTTTCAAGATAGCCACATGAGATGTAACATAGATAATAAAAACAAGCAATAGAAAAACATATGAAAATTTTTAATTTGGCCCCTGGGGTTTTAACCAGAAGATCTTCAAAGGCTTTTTCAACCTGGAGTATTGTCTGAATTGAAAAGGCGTCTAGAAATCTCTGCTATGTCCAGGAACACTAGAATTGTCAAGCTGGGAATCAGACACTGATATTCAAATCGTTTGAGATAATTAGGAAAATTTGTTTTTTTAATTATTGTAGTGCCACCAGATAAAACACTGACACAGATCTCAGATAGCAGAGTCCCCTTTCAAGTCTTGCCATTGTTCTGCAAGGTCACTGCAGCAAATCAATCAATCTTCTGAATCAACTGTTTTCTGGCTTCTCAAACTGATCTTTCTGGCTCTGATTGCTAATGATCCTGCAATGAGGGTCACACGCTTTCCAGGTGTGGTAATATGTATGCTAATATGTGAAAAATAAGTGGAATGGCATTCAGGGGCATGTCTCCTAACTCTTACAGAGGTAATGGCCTGTTTTTAATGTACATGATAAAAATCTTTTTATGAGGGTAGAGTGGGAAGACGTTTTAGAGTGGTCCCATAACAAATCCATCAGTGATTTGCCTTAGCCCCTGGTTACTGAGACATAAGCCAGGTTTCTTGAATGAGTGAAGTTTAAGTATTAGTTGGCTTCTTCTAATAACTTTCACTTATGCTGGAAATTTTAATTCGCTTTTGTTAATGAATAACTCAAAGTTTTCATGTAAATGAAGATGTAGCTCCAATGAGAAACTAGGCAAGAAATCAGAGATGTTACAAATTTTAGTTCTGCTCTAAGAAAAATGGTAGATCTTAATCCACCACAGGCTACAGATTTGCAATAATGTATTTTGTATCATTTTCCAAGCTATGTTTGTTTTGTTAGAAGTAGCACAGAAATCAGGAATTGCTGAAGTGTCAGCTGCAAATTATATTGCAGTATAATTTGTAATAGTATTGATTGCTGGTTTTATGTGTTATACCTTTAAGAAGATACAAGACTTCTCCGAAGCCTCTCTAAAATATTAGAGCATACTTCCCATTAAAATTTTTCTATTTCTGAGCGTTGGACTTAAAATGTTTTTGAGCAAACAATGTTGAAATGGCTGTGGATAGTGAGAGCCTGGTCACTTACCCATTTGTCTGCCATGTCCTGTTGAAATGGAATTTCAACAGAAGTAAGGTAAAATCTGGCATAAACTTACATCACCCTTTGGAAATTCACCATTTTCTTGACTGTGTGCAGCTTGCCTTTCTTTGGGAATGTGGCCAACTTCTCCCTTTTATGTGCCACATTAGCACTGAAATTGTTGTTTTTGACCTCAGAAATTGATATTTGAAGTCATCAGATTAATTAGAAGGGATTTCTGAGAACAGTGGGCGCTACATCTTATCAGCTGATATTTTAGCACTGGCACTGGAAGCTTTGAGGTACTTAAGGCTACATCCCTTTGCACCAGAACTGTTCCATTTTGATACCAGAGAGCTGAAAGGGTAGTTCGCCAACAAGAATTTTATCATCTCTGTCCTGTTAAAGATTTTACAGAGCATTTGCTTTTGCTCACTATGTAAGTGAGACCTATGAGACCTGGAAATTAAAAACCATCACAAATAGTTTCAAATTATGTTGCTCTATTGTTATAACAAAGAAAATATTTGGAATATAATTTTTACCCTGATGCCAAAATTTCTTCCATCTTTCCCTCCAGATTTTTATCTTCTGCTGTCTCTGAAGGCTTTTTTATTTTCACAGCAGCTTAGAATGTAACTGGTGGGACTGAGTGGGGTCAGGCAGTTCAATTGCTCTGTAGTTGCATGGAAGTGAATTATGATTGAGCAGATGCATGACAATAGATTCAGCAGTGTTGTAACTGTTGTTTATTGTGTTAGTTTAAAACCAGCAAGGAGCTTCCAAAGTGTGGTCTTGGCACAAAATTTTTAAAACAGCAAAATACATTAAGTAAATAAATAGATTAAGAGATTGAAGGAAGCCACTGTGATCCTTGTCACGTGTTTCAACTTATTCTTTTTCTATCAAGTTCTTTTGTTAGTGTCTACAAGGAAGGAGGAGCAGTGTGGGTTTGAAGAAAAAAGAGGCACTGGAAAATAAAGAAAAGGAAAAGAAGTAATTCAATAGAAGTGAGGGGGGGAAAATGGCCATTAAGAATCAAATTTTCATACATGGTATCCTCATGCTTTGCCTTGTAGCATACTTGCTGTCTATGAGCCTGATTTGTAAAAGGAGACCTAAAAAATAATAATTCCTATAGGAACTGTGATTGGGAGTCCAGTTTTCATGTACTGAAACACAGGTTCTGTTGGATTTACCAGAATTCAAACATATTTTAAATTTTGTTTTTAAGTAGAGGTCCCTTCACACTTCAGTCTAACAGTCATCAATTATTACTTATTTACAGAAATCAATGCCTCATGTATGAACACAGCACTGACTGCAGTGTTTGATGGTTTCTAATAAGGCAGGAAGGAAATATGGTTAATGTTACGTTTGATCAGGTCATAAGCACAAAACAAGCAAATGAAGAACATGGGGATGAGGAACATAAATCTCACCATTTAGAGGCAAGTATCTGAAGTATATGTAATCTATAAAGACAATTCAATGCTAAAAAGTTATGGTCTTGAATTTTTTGTGAGCATAATATAAATGATCACATTCCTGCTATTGTCTAGGAATATCACATATCTGAACCATCTTCTGCTGCTGACTGGGGCTTTTAATGTTTCTTTGCTCTTCTGGAATTCCAGTGCACTAATCAGAAATATCATACAGTAGTTTTGACTGGTTCCTTTGTAGCCAAAAGTCAACAGCACACCATGCACACTGTAACTACATTGAAGTGCAAATAATGTAAAAAATACTGCTCTGTAGTGTAGTCAGTCCAACATACTCAGAAAAAATTGATTGACTTCCTGTGTGTAAAAACACAGTTTTATGGGCTTGGAAGCATTCTCAAGAGATCATGTGGTACATCTCCATGTCCCACAACATATCTATCATCAACTCAGCTGGACACTTTTATCACCTGCTCTTAAAGTCTGCACACACTCCAAAGCATCTTTAATGAATAAAGAGAGTTTTTATCACCCTTATTAAAATCTTATTATTCTTAACATCCTCTCTTACTCTTCTGTGTAGTTTAGCCCATTATTTCTGTAGTCTCTTATATGGAATATTCCCTCCTCTTCCCAGAAATTTTTAAGTATTTGAAAGTTACTCTTACATTTTTTCCCCCAACTCTCCTTTTCTTAAGATAAACAGGAAAACTTTATTTAACTTTCAACTACAAGTCTTGTTTTTCTATGCCTATCACTATGCTGGGTGCCCTCCTTAGACATACTTTGAAATAAGCATAGAACTTAGATGAATCCTTCCAAATGCTGGATTATATTTGCTTTTTTAGCATGTTTAGATAAGTTAGGAAGCTATTAATTTTTCATGTTGCTCCCTCAAGGCCACATTGTACACCAGTAGCCACTCAGGAACTTTTCTGCAGAATAGCTATCTTGTTCTTCTTAATCCCGTATTTGCATTTCCTCAACACTTCATTCCATTTCTACAGAGAATCATTGGCAAAAATTGTCTAAATACAGTTTTCTAGCCTGCTTTTCATCCTACTTAAAATAAATTTATATTAAGCTAGGGTACATGATTATGTAATGTAGTTGTGTCAAAAGCCTAACTGCATAGCCCTTTTCTTGACGTGACCTGTTATGCTGTTATAAAATCAGATTAGATTTAATGGAATTTGCTCTTGACAGGTCTCTGCTGACTGCTTCTCTGCTTTTTTTCATTTCTCTATATGGGGGGATGTGTATGTAAGAATTAAAGGGTGACTCCACTGCTTCAGACTAAAGGTCAGTCTGGTTTCCTGTCTCTGACAGTTGCAGTAGGAGAAGCCCCAAGAGAAGAAGAACAAGCATACAGTGGTAACTGGCTGTGATACTTCCCTAGTGTGCAACTCAGAGACTAATGACAGCATTGATTTACTTGTTTTAGGAACATATTTTCAGAATTAATTGCTCTGATTGGTTTTCAGTTCAGTCAAACTGACATTCTAACAATGAGTGCTGTAATCTAACAAGTGTGAAAAAATAACTTCTTTTGCTTTAAACATTAAATTGTTGTTTTCTGGCCAGTAATTTCATTTAAGATTCAGTGCACAGTATCTCCTTTTTCATTTTCTCAGTTACCTACAGTTTTTTATAGACTTTTGCTACTGAAGCCATTTCTGTTCTACCCTGTAAAGCCCGGTGGTTTTAGTTATTATTTAGTTATTTAGTCAATTGTTATTTCAGATCATATATGTTGGTCTTTCCAGTAGCTTTTCCAGTTCTGTTCTACGTTTTATGAGACAAGAGATAAGGGTAGCATTTGCATTCAAAATATAATCATGGATGGATTTAAACTTTGTAGCTGTATTTCTCATTTCCTAAACATTTCTAATTTTTTTAGTGCCTATTATAAGACCAAGAACTAGCAGCTCAGCTGTAAGCCATTCTGTAACTATTCCATGTTTACAATCATGTTTATAATCTGTGTTATTTTTCCTGTGTGCATCACTTTATACAACATTCACCTACACTGAATTTTCCCCTGTATTTTAGTGCCTTATCAGCTTGGGTTCTGAGAGGCTTTTCCAATTATTCCCAATTCCTTCAGATTTAGTACCCTGAATAATTGGTATAATCAGCAGGGTTTTTAATGGCATTATTGTATATCACTAATGAATATGCTGAGGACAGAAAATACCAGGACTTTGTTGCTTACTTTCCCAGGAAAAATTATTACTTTTTTCCCCTATTTTTAACCCATAACTTATTAATTTATTGTCTTCTGTACACCAGCTACACAATATGTAGAAAAATAGAAAAAAATATGGAACCTGTAATACAATTGAGTTGGTCATGCACAAGCAATTGTAGATAGTTTTATATTTAATGTCTGTACAAGTAGCATGCTCACCATTGATCTGACATTCTCTGGTGTTTCTGTATTCACACACAAAATCCCATTATATGGAAGCTGTGCTCTTCAGCTGCTCATTTTCTAAGCTGTCTACAGGTCTGCAGTAATAGCATTCTTCCCATGATGACTGTTGATCCAGTTTAACACTCCTGTTTAACACTGCACATGGTAGTTCACACTTGGCTTTATTTGGCATGAACTATTTTCTGCTGGGGTCAACTTCCATAAAATTTTCAACATAATTCACTGCAGGAACCATATAAGCAAGACCAAGCCAGTCTTAGTTCCTTTGATTTTTAGCAGTTTGATGCCAGGCCTTGCAAAGCAGCCCCTACATGATCTTGCCATCGGACTACACAAAGAGCAAACTGCTGGGCTGCCACACAGTCTTCACAGTATGTCAGACACTCAGAACAGAAAAGCCACAGGTGTGTCTGGCATGCAGGTAAAGTCTCTGTAGGTAGCATTCTGAGGAAAATTGAGCCAAGCCCTCTCAGGGACACACCAGGCCAGCCCAGAAGGTGTGAATATGACAGACAGTTTTCATCAAATGGCCTAAGGACAGGTTCTCTTTGCAGTGTTGGACAGTGGTGTAAGCGAAGGTATCTCAATCTGACACAGAAATAAGTGGAGAAAATGAGACATTCTTTGCCTGCCCTCTACACGTTTCCTGTCATGGATTCTGCTGGTATGAGAGCACAAATCAGTGGTGTGACATTCACTGCCAGATGAGTGGTTGCTTGGGGCTAGTTGGCTGAGTGAGATTTGTGCTATTAAATTACAGAACATTGATCAGAAAAACTGGAAATAATGTGTCAAACTTTGTGGATTGTCTTTTCAGTGTCCTTAGCATAGTTTTGTGAACATTTGTGCTCACACTTACACAGTTCAAGGAAAAGGAGCCCCAAAAACTTTCAGCAATCCAGGCTAGAGAATCATAGTTTTTCTAAAAGGACAAGACATGAATTGCAAGCACGTGCAATTAGATCACATAATCCTGTGTGCAAAACATGCTTGTTAGCTGCTATCTGAGGATGTCAGCAGGGAAGATGGAAACAATATAGGAGACTTGAAGATAATGAAAGCAGAAGGGTGTGAAGTGATTGTGCTCTTCAGATCAGCCTTTTAAGTTGCTTTGCAAGATTGACGATTTTGTAATCCCGCTTTTTTATGAGGTGTTGAATGAACGCTTAAGAGGGCAGCACTTATCAGTGCTCATCAAAGTTTAAAAAGAACTGTTTGTACTAGCAGCCTGAAGATACCAGGTCTAACCAGGTTAGAGACAGTCAAGTATTAAAGATGAAAACACTGTGAAAGACATATATCAGGTGCTTGCACCGTAGCAGGCCATAGTTTACATATGTTTGCTAGAGTACAAACCTCGTTATATGTTTTTACTGCATACCTTTGATGAAGAAAGAAATGTACAGTGCACAGAACAGGTAAGACAAAGTATAAATCTAGCATTAAATACTGAGAAGTGGGTCACATAGCACTGTAATAAGAATAATACAGTTATTGAATGGTGACTTTTTGATTGGTTGTCATTTAGAATTTTAAAAAAGCCATTAATGGATAAAACAGTAAACTGGTGATCAGAGGTCATCAGGTTCTATTCAGCTGCTAAACTGCTGGCCTTAATATCTTCCCATATAGTAGCAACATGCAATTAATTTCTCTTCCTTTACTCCAAGACTGCTGAACAACAATTTTTGTAACAATTGTGTCTTTCAGTAAATATTTTGTCTGAAAAAGTTTAGGCAGTAAGTTTTTTTTCGAAGTTCCAAGCTGGTTATGAGCAACTCAAAATTACCCATGGCATCATATGCAACATTGTCCCAAACTATATAAATATAAGTATTAAGGACAGAGACCTCGCTTTTATTTGATCATATCCAGACTGGCTAAGAAAAAAATATTTCTGGAGAAAAAAAGCCAGAAGGCACAAAAAACAGATGTGAGGAATTAAATATCTAAAAATTTAAGGAATTTTTAGATGCAGTGAAATACTGTTTTCATTGATTTTCTTAATACTGATTACCCATACCATACAACTGCCCTAATCTACTCTTCTCAGATGTTCATTCTGTTCCCAGAGTCCTTATAAAGTTTTCTTGCAAAAGAGATTATAATGATCAAGTAACATTAGGAATATTTGTGGCATTGCAGAAGAAAACTGCTGAAAGTGTTGATGAGTAACTACCACCAAATATAATTATGTAAAAAAGAATGATCATTATAGCTGTCCAGGGGTAATCTTTCATTATAAACATGTGGATCCCATATTTTAAAATACCATGGATTCCTTTTAGCCGTGTGAGGCAAAGACAGACATAAACCATTAGAACCAACAACTAATTGATGTTGTGGATTAGTGTGTTTGGCAACTGTCTGATTTGCAGGGAAAACACTAAAAACATCCTTTTTTTTTTTTTTCCCAGAGAAACATAGCAGTAACAAAATACTGCTAGAAACTGTTCTTAGTCATGGCATTTTAAAGAGGCGCCTGTAGAATTTTGTGATTTTTTTCTATTTTACCCCATTATTAAGTAATTATACACATGGAGACTTCAGGAGAAGATCCTACCTGCCACAGGCAGTGCAGTGCACACTGCCAGTCTTTGTGATAGCTATGCAGGTAGTTGTGCTTCCTAGAAGGTCTTCTACCTTCAACAAGAAGTGTTTCAGATGAGAAAATAACAGTCCATATTTTTCAAGTCCTGTTTTCCTGCATAAAGGGGAGTCAAGATCCATCATAAGAACAAATTAGGTCCAAAATGAAACAAAACTGATGAAAGAGAGCTGTTGTCCCACTTAGCTGTTGTTCTAGCAGCCTTAGCTAGAACAAAAGCCACAGTATGTGTCAGACAGTCTCAGCAGCAGACAACAAACTTGTCATTTGTATAAAGATAGTTGGTAGACAAATTGCAGAGGACATCTGCAGCACACTGGGTTTCCTGTCCCACAACATCTATACAATGCCTCATAAGAGTTTTTTCATTATTTAGTACATACTCTGACTGCTTTAGCACCCTGGCTCACTTCCATCTGCTCATACTGTCAGTGCCTAAACACTGTTTGCTGCCATTTAATTGTCATTTACACCCCATTTGCAAATATGGGTATTGTATCTGATAGCTAATTTCAGCCCATTATTAGTTCTTTTGTCAATGCATTCCGCCCAGCTAGAAGCTCCTCCCTTCCCCAGGAGGGAAAGGACAGATTGCAGGTGATGTACAGATGCTTCTGCCAGTCACCACGCACTTGGACAGTTTCTTCTTCAGTTCTTCTGTTTCTTTCTTTTGTTATCCCTCCCTAGTCTGTTAGGATGGACATTTAATGGAATAGCCTTACCTCTATCCAGTTTCTTCCAGTTAAACTTATTCACTCTGAATCTTATACTGGTGGTAAAATGCAGGAGGTGAATATAATAATCATAAATGTGAAAGATAACTTGGAATTTCACCCAGGTTGAAACAGGCAGATCCACACAGCCTTCAGAAAATGTACTGAGCTGTACTACTCACTTATAAGATTTCCATTCTCCTGCATGTTTCTGTGGAGACATGGAAATTTAAGATTTGGCAGAAATCCTGAGTGCCTGGTCCTGTCTACAAAATGGAAACATACATGGACTGCCAAGTTTCGATTAGGATTTGGAATAGGATCCAGGTTTCCTTATAAACACATGAAGTAGTCATTCTGCTCAAGTCAGTACCCATCAGGCCTTAGTCAGAACATTGGTCCAGTCTTGGGCACCTCAGTTCAAAAAAATTAGCCAACTGGAAAGAGACCAAAAAGAGAGCACTAGAAGGTCTAGAAAATATATACTACTAAAACTGACTGCAAAAACTTGGATTGTTTAGTCCTTAGGGTTTTAGGTTGATTTGTTTTCTATTGAGAGTTTTTTCCAAGCCAGATCACTCCAGTGATTTTGTTTATAGTGCTGCTCCACAAACAGTTACATTTGAAGGGCTGGTGAACTTCAGCACAGAGGCAAGAAAAAGAAGTGGGGGGAAGGGAGGGCTGAAACTCCTTAGCTATCTTTGTCAAGAGATCTAATCAGAGAACTAAAACCCTGCATCTAATCATATGTACTATACTGTGATGGTGGTGTTTTGTTTTCCATTTTTTCTCTTGGCATAGGAGTCACAACTCTTCCTTGGTTAGTATGAGTCGTCACTTACAGCTTCTCTGTCCCAAAACCAGATCAGATAATGTATTCCTACACTGTCTGTGTCTAATTTAAAAGTTACCAAATCCTGCAGTGTTGGGGTCAAGCAGCCTGAGATGCTCAGACATCAACATTTTCCATCAACATTCATGCAGCTGTTTACATGTCTTCCCATCCTGGTTCAAAACACATAGCTCAAAAAATCTGAGCTCTGATTAACAGAACCAGGTACAGTTGGCTCTATATGTAGCCATCCCATCTCAACAGTGTGAATTAAATACATCTGAAGGAAGCAAGCTCGTTTATATTCCCTAGCACTTTGGCTAAATCTGATTACATGCTTGTGTGTTAGTGATGAAAGTGACAGACATGGTGTCCTTGAGGGAACATCTGAACTCATCATAACTGACAACACAGATTTGTCCTCAAAGTCACTTCCATCACTTCTTTTGCTTCAGTTTAACCCATCTAGCTTTGGAAACTTAATAGAGGGAGTGGTGGTGTTTAGAACTGTCCTTTGAAGTCACCTGTCTTCACTGACCAGAGGGAAAAATGTAGGCGAATTGTGATCCTGAAGTAATTGTTTCTGTTGCGTGTCAAGATGTATGTGAGCAAAATTGATTCCTGACAATTTTGTAGCGAAATTTAAACTTCTCCTTTGCTAACCAACAGCTCTAACTATTGATCACTGAGAGGTTCTCTCATCCCAGGTGCCACCCTTCAATTTGCTTGGTCTATGGAGAGCCATTGATTGAGGCATCTGTGCTCTGCTCTGAAATTAAAGACATAAAAGCAGTAGAAGATTAAAAGGAAGTTGTTACAGACTTTGTGGATCTCAAAACAGGCTCTAATAATTAGCCTTTTATGTGATTTTTATGCACATCTTATGCTGACACTATGCTGAAGTAGGAAGGCTCAGAGGTTTTGTTACCATAATCTCCCAGAAGTTTTGATAACATTTCTCAGGCTTATCCAAATTAGATGTGGGCACTAGACAGAAAAGTTAATGGGACATTAATATTTTTGCTATAATTGATCTAAATATGACACATTAGCAAATTGCGGTCTTTCAGTACATTAACTTCTGATTTAGAGTAGGAACAATGGCACTCCCAAAAAATATGAAGTGTTAATAAAAGCTTAAAAAAAAAAAAATGTCCTTAACACCTCCTTGGGAAAGACCCTACCTTGTTTTGCTTACTACAAAAGCAGCTGTAAAAACGCTAAAAAAGGATAGACTCAC
>JANRMJ010000079.1:14290356-14301596 GCA_025584955.1 Alethe diademata | reverse complement strand
CAGATATTTTGGTATTTTTAATTAATTTATTTTCATTTCCAAGTTCCTAAGAAGCATGAAACCAGAATAAATAACTCCTAAGACTTTTATCCCGATAACATTATTTTTTTGTACTGCTTATTATCAAGAATAATTATAAATCAGATTATATCATGGAAATAATTTACCTTATCTTCTGAGATTATCAACCTGATAATAA
The DNA here is from genome assembly GCA_025584955.1 of Alethe diademata. Classification (NCBI taxonomy): domain Eukaryota; kingdom Metazoa; phylum Chordata; class Aves; order Passeriformes; family Muscicapidae; genus Alethe; species Alethe diademata. The sequence continues at coordinate 14,301,397 of JANRMJ010000079.1, read as the reverse complement.
TTTGGAGCAATTCTGCTATATTTGCTACAAATAAATATCTTAACCAGCTATAACCAAGCTGGTTGTTCTGGATATAATGTAAATGTACTAACATTGCTCTGCATGATCTCCTTACAGTTGCCCCACTAGGAATATAATGGAGTGTGAAATTGCAAACAAATTTTACCAGAAAAACCAGAATACATTTTCATTAATTATAGGAATACTTGTGTTGCTTATATTTAAGTATTTTACTGAAAAGTATTGATGTCCATCATTCAAGTGCAAGGCACTTAAAATGGGTTAATTCTGTACAGGTTTCTTATTTAGGCACTGTTCTTCAGCTCTTAGTGAAATAGTTAATTGAAATTGCCTAATATGATACTATTGTTACAAGGGTAATATGGAAAAATCTAAATCAGTTTAATCCCTTTCAGCATAAAAATGTATAATGTATAATGGCACATGTTATGCCAGTATTTTTCTTGCTTCTTTGTGTTTTGGTTTGGTATGATTTTTTGTCTTGTTACTGGTATTAGAAATGGACCCAGACACAGTTCAGAATACAATTCTGTAGAAAGAATAACTGAATTCTTCTTATCACTTTTTTGCACTGAAAATAATTTTAAAAAAATTTTAAAAAAATTTAAAAATTAAAAAAAATTTTAAAAGATGTAACTCATGGTGTGGTAGCATGTTTGTGTTGCATTCTTGCTCTCTAATTGTTTGCCATCCACAAGCTTGTCCACTTTATTCTGATTTGGGCATAATTACTTTAGCAGGTGCCCCATGGGAGAGCTCCTCAGTCATGTATAGCCATTCTCTCTCAGAAGATCAAGAAAGCAACTTTGGCTTTTCCTAGCTGTGAAAATGAGCAATATTTTAAGAATAATAAAGATTAGAGCCCTGCAAATAAAGACTCGTTCATCTGCCTCTATCAGCGGCATGTCCCTGGTATACGTCAGCTATCACAACCTAATCAAGAAGGAGTTTTGCCCCTCCTGTAATTTCTCTATTGGTACACCCCTAGTGTAGCACACTGAGTTAGCCAGGCTATGGATCCAACTATTGCTACAAAAATTTCAGGAGAACAGAAGAAATGCTGGAGCCAGGCATGCTCCTACTCCCCAATCAGTATGCTCCTGGGCAGAAAACAGAGATGAAAAGGTGTTTCTCCCATTATAGGTCCTTTGAGCCATCCAGTGTGCCAGAAAGAGTTTGTTATAAAGGGGGGGGGGGAAATCATGTTTATTATAAAGAGAGCAAAATGTTTCTGATATCTGGAAGACAAAGATAGTGTGGCCATTAGTGTTGGTCCTACTATTTCCCACATTGTCAACACACTTGCCAAAAGTGAATTCATCAGCTCAGTGCAGCCAAGAGATTTAGTTTATCTAAATGTTCTAAAATGAATACATTTTTTAACCAAGGCTTTAAAGATTGGGGAAAATCCAATATTCTATTGGCATATGCTATATATTTAATTTGATGCTGTGGTTTCAATGCCTCTTCTGATAAAATTTAGTAAAATCTATGCTGAGAAGAATAGAGTTGTTTCAGTATCTATGAGGTTTTAAATGCAGGGTTAGGAAACACATTAATTGAAAAAAAATGTTTGCATATTCTTGCAGTGGTTTAAAGAATACTTCTGCTGAATTTTTTGGTCAGTTGGTTCTAAATATTACAAGTTTAGTATTTTTCAGGTTTATTGTCTTTTCTATAGTGAGAAAATCCTGTAACAAAGTGACTAAATAGCTCAATCTTTATTTTTCAGGCATATTGGAGATAACATCTGTAGAAATTGGAGTTGTGGCAGTTAAGTCTATTAAGAGCAACTACTATTTAGCCATGAACAAAAAAGGAAAAGTCTACGGCTCTGTAAGTACCTTTTTACATTCCAAATGGATTTCAGGAGTCAGAACAGTTCCCTGTCCTGCCTATTGAAAACACTGTTTGTCTGTGTATTGCTACTAATTAGAGCTGAAATGAGCTGTTCATGAAAATTTCATCCTCTGATAAACCAGGATCACCCCTCTCCACAAGCTTCCTGTTATTTTCTAAGCTCATGTCATACCAACATAGCTGCTAGGATTTATCATGTTTATTGCCTCAGTCACACTGCTTATTAAGGAGTTTTCAGCAGAGAGGGTCTCACAAAATGTAATCTTTAAGGCTTGTTTCCTCTGTTTTTTCTACAGTGCAGCACTTAGCAGCAATTCAAGGGTGGAAAGAGGGATAAAGTGTGCCTGAAATCATGGAAACTTAAGCTCATGGAGTAAACACACCAAATTATTAAATTAAAACTTTGAAGAAGATTCCTAGAGTAAATTGACTATATTGATTAATCATTAAGATTATGGACAGTACAAAGAGACATGAACTTAATTATCTGAGCAGAATTCAGGTATCATTGAAAGTTTTCCATATATACTTAATTTGCATTTGCGTAAGTTTAGGGTTACTGATACTTTCAGGGGAAAAAAGTCCAAACAACAAAGCCCAGAAGTAATCTAATCGACCAAACAAACAAACAAAACACAAAAACTCCAAAAATAAAATTTAAAAAAAAAAAAAGGAAAACCCAGAAGCTGTCCAAATATTTTTAATAGAAAGCACTATAATCTGTAAATCTAACAACTAAACTCAAATCTATCCTCACACATCCCCATGATTACACAAACCACCAGATTGTTCTGATATTATATCTGGTTTGGTTTGCAATTTTGCAATGTTGTTCCAGTTCCTGGAAAGGTTATGAGCCATTCTGCAGGTTGCTTAATGTTCAGATCATCCATATGCTTTACAGAAAGGAAGTCACATATAAGGACTGGGTTTATCATTGAGCAATGTAGCTAGGCCTCCTATTTCTGCTGAAAACAGTGAATAATCTCAAGTGAGGCTCAAGGGGCCTGTAGTCGTTTGGCCCTCTTTTTTAAGGAAACATTCCTACAGACTGTGTTTATCTCATACAAACTATGAAAACTGTCCTCCCTCATCTGCACTGCAGCTAGTCACTTCTGGCTCAACAATGTATATTTCTGATTTTCTAAACTCTGTGACAATATCAAAGAATCACATTAAGGAAGGACCAGAACAAAGAAAATTTTCTTATATTCCTGTAAATGTAAATTTAATTTCTAGATTTATACTGGTCAGAAAAACAGAATGATCAGTGCTTATTGAGAAAGAAAACTGTGTACTGATTTACTCAGTACACTCATTGCTTATGCTTCTGATCATGCTTATGCTTCTGTACATAGATGAAAGTTTTAGCATAAATCACCACCTTCAATTCACACACCTCAGTTGAGCATTTCAGTCATTTGTGATGGTCCATCCCAAAGCCCAAGGCAGGCTTTCTTACACCAGCTGTTAGCCTTGCCTGGTTTGGTGAGAGCCTATTTAGAGTCTATCCCAACACTTTATATGTACAAAGGACATTGAAGCAGCTTTCATGTACCATAGATGGAAATTGCTGCCATAAGAGTCAGTAATTCATAGTGTATTAGAAGTAGTGTTGACAGGAAGATACGAATGTGAGAAGCCTTTTTTTTTAATTCCAGCTGAGATAATTTTTCAATATTCACATCATAAAATCACAGCATAATGATTTATCAAAACCTATTCCATAATACTTTAGCGATTTCAAGAATGCTTCTGTTATTATTTTTCCCGTAATCCCAGGACTTGCAGTTAGCCCCATATTACTACAGTGTGGCAGCTTGCAGATGGATATGAATACCAGAACCAATAAAAATTGTGAAAACACCCTTGAGCACATGCACAATAGACATTAGTGCAGGCTTATGCTGAGATTTGTTTGAAACGAGCAAAGTGTGTAGCACTCAGACTCCTGCCAGTAAGACTTGTTAAGCACATCACAACATCATCTTTTCTCTGCTATCTAAGAATAGAAGTAAAAGCTTTTTTTGAATACAATTTTGCATCTAGGAAAACAAGCAAAGCTCCTTCTATGTCAAGCAAATATTTTTCCATTTGACTGATTTTGGTTAAAATGAGAGGAAAAAAAGACTGACTACTAGGTTTCTTTAACAAAATGAACTTCTTTAAGCTTCTTTAACAAATAGGCAGACAGGACAAGCTACTGTGGTTTAGAACTGTGATTGATGAGCACCTGCCTTTTAATACCTTGATGCCAGAGGTGACATATTACAGAAAACAACTGGTAAAGTATCTATATGATAGCTTTGTGAGTGTAAGCAATGTCTATAGTGGTCTTGTACAGTCTTGCCTTGATAGTGTCTTTCTCACTGATCATTATTCAAGTAACTACCAATCCTAAAATTAAAGAGCACTTTAGCAGTCAAATTGAATTTGAATGTATGTCATTCCACCAACGAGGTCTTCCATGGTCATTGTTGCAACTAAGGGAAACATAAATTGTGCACACAGAATTCTCACTGTATCAAAGTACTTAACATTAACTAGTTTAAAAATTCTAATTTAAAGTAATAGGTGTGGAAAATATATTTACGTGATTTCACTAACATGAAACTTGATTTATTATTCAGACTTATTTTTTATCTTGTTAATGATCACATTAAAAATAGTGCATGTAGTTAGTATATCATACTCTGACATTCTGACCTGTTTCTCCATGAGCTGTGAAATTACATCTTATTTTCTGTAATGCAGAATCAACAAAATACTGATTTTTCATTTTAATTTAATTATGTTTCAAACACACGACATTTAAAAGCCTTCTAAATGCAATATAAATAGTTTGTTAAAATTGGATGGGTTTACATGTAGGAATTACTTTTTCATGAAAAGAACTATTCTTGACTTCAGTACAGAAAAGTGTATCTGTGTAAAATTACATTTAACAGTATAGAAAAAAAGCAGTCTCCCCTATATGCTCCCACAGGCTTGTATTTTTGATTCCTTCTAACAGCCTGACAACTGGTTATCCTTTAAAAATAGAAAATCTTAATCCCTGGTCCCATACATAAAATTACTTCCAACCTTATTTAGTCAATAAGATATAAGATCATATATGATTCCTTTTTGGGCTAAAAGTCTTTTCAGGTCAGCCAAGTGAATAGGCCTCACATCAATTCCGATAGCAGCATAACAATGATTTCAACCTATCCAAAAAAAGCCCTTTTTCATTACTGGTGTGGTCTAAAGATTCTTCCTTTAAATAAGAAAAAGTCCTATTCCATCAATATTTGTTTAATGTACAGTATCAATAATCTCATTCAAGATAGTTAAGAGTTACATTTGTTAGAACTGATATGTGTTTAATGATTCCAAGATTGCTTCCTTTATGACTGAGTTTATGACTGAGAATTTGATTTAGTATTCTTGCCATATTCCAACACAGAGAAGTTGATTTTCAGTTCTTAATGAATTATATCATTTAACTGCTGTATCTATGCATTGAGTAATTAATTTTATCTTTGTTAATTTCATTCTTTGCAGTCTAACCGATGCAGCTTTATATGCTGTGGTCACAGTGAAACTTTTATTTAAATGCACTGTAAAATCCTAAAGGAGTGCCATATACAAAAGACTACAATCTTTTGAAAAAAATTTGGAAAGTATTTGCTTTCAGTATGCTGAAATATTATGTTTATTCTGAATTTGTGGTTTTTTCTCTTCTTTTAACAGAAGGAATTTAATAGCGACTGCAAATTGAAGGAAAGAATAGAAGAAAATGGATATAACACATACGCATCCTTAAATTGGAAGCACAATGGAAGGCAAATGTTTGTGGCCCTGAATGGGAGGGGAACCACGAAGAGAGGACAGAAAACGAGAAGGAAAAACACTTCAGCTCACTTTCTTCCTATGGTAGTCATGTCATAGATGAACAAAGCATTTTTTTGATGCAGCTGAACCAAAGGCTGTTATGTCAAGAATATTTGGTAATTCCTTTAAAAGATAGACGCGAAGTAGCACAGACATCTGCATGTTTGAAATGAGAGCAGGGGAAGCCTTTGAAGGTTTTGTACTTATTGCTGGCACATGAAATACCTTTATTTAGTTCGTTGTCATATCTTATAATCAAAATGAAGCTGGATCAAAGGGGATGGAATTTTTTGCCAGTGTGAACTTTTTTTTTTTTTTTTTTTTAAATCACTGCAACAGACCTTGATGGACATAAGACAATCTGTTGTGTGATCTTCATGGGGAATGCTATTTATGGAATACTAACTCATATCAAAGTCCTTAATTGCTCATTCAAGCCTAATGATTCAATGAACAGTTAGACACACAAGCATTTACTGGAAGCACTTGGGTCATATGCACAAATAATGACATTTCTGGAGAAGCCTTGTGGATGAATGGATAGGATAAGCAAAGTAGTGTATAACTGTTCTAACAAAATGAATAGTATGGTTTGCTTGTATGTCCTAAATTCATTTCTTTTTATTTCTCTCTAAGTTATTTATTTAATAGGATGTTAAATATCTTTTTTATTTGAAATGTTTCTTCATTTGCTTCTTTCTTATTTTCCCTTTTCCTTAGTACTTCACACAGAGGTTGATAGATTAAAATGTCAGAACCTCAGAAGTACTCAGAGAATAGGTATTAGACAAGGCTTTAAAGGCAGAATTTAGAGTGTATACTCCATTTTTTCCTAAACTGTGTTGCACTTAAGCATAAGACCAAACAAGCAGTGCTTGGATTTATGGTATTGGGTGTCTTTATATTGGAGAAATTTTTGTACTTATCAGCACTCAAGAAAAACCTTCAAGAAATACTTTGTTCAAACGGTCTTTCTGCTATTTTGAAATTGAGAGAAGGGGCCACATCTGTGCTTGGGTGTCAATGCGTCAGCGTGCGTATTCATCTGACTTTGATTTCAGCAAAATCTAAGTGATGCAGCACACTGCTATCAGTGTGATATTCTGCAGCACACATTGGACTGGAACCCTGATGTGGTCAGCCCTGCTAAAATTACTGAGACTGCAAGTGTTAAAATAGAGCAGTAGTGTGTATGTCCTGAGTGTAACGTTTGGCCACTGAAAGGGAAGCAAAAAGGCAACACAGTCCTGCACACCTTATTCAGCTGATACTCACATTCAGCCCATTCACCTGTGGTACCAACTTGAAGAATCACAGGCATATAGTGGGAGTGATATCTAAGGACTGCAAGACAGGAGATCCAAAATCATGCTCATGCATTTTTCAGAGATTCTTACTCACATGTATATTATATATGAGAGCCAACCAAACAGCTGTGCTGGTTTCCAGCTTTAGCATGCCTTTCATAACCATCACAGTAGCTGAAGGCTCAAAATACGTAATATCCAGCACATTTTTATGAAGTGTTACTCATCCCATGGCTTAACTTGAGCAACTGCAGTATAATAAAGTTAAGCATAATATGAAGTCTGTTCAATTAAAGGTACGTAAGGTTTGTTTTATATTTTTCTTTACTCAGTAATTTTAGAGAGCTCTGGATAGCTCACCAGTGTAACCATATTGAGATTCATTTTGTTAGAGCAGATAAATAGAAAACAGTACATCAAACAATTTGTACCACTGTCTTCACATTGTATTCCACTAAATAAATAAATAAGCCTTTGCAGTGTCTTTAGTAAGAAACAAAAGTAGTATAATATTATTTTGTTTTAAATACTTTAACTGATAACTATAAGATTATATTGATGCTGCAGTTTATCTTCAATATTTCTCGTTGTGAAAAAGTTGGTTTTATTTTTATTGTTTGGAGACTGTATTTTGGTACAAAGGAGAGCCTTGCTTAATGTGTCTTTTTGAGAATGTTTAACCTCTATAAAGGCTGGTGTTGTTGGAACCTTCTATAACTTATTTAAGTCAATGTTTAACCAGCACTTCAATCTTAATCTGTTATTTAAATATTAGCTGGTTTTTTTTTTAAAAAAAAGCTTTCCCGTAAAATACAAAATGGTCAGATTATATTTCCTGTCCTTAAATAAAGTCAGCTGTTTTAAAACTAGGAATTCTTTGAGAGACAACATATTCTTAGTTGATATCTGATATTGTATTTCATGGTACTTAATCTCCAGTTTTCTTCTTCACAAATTACATTTTTCTAGGAAGAGAAATAAAAATTTCAGATTTTAAATGCAATTGCCGCTCACAGCAAAACTTAACTACCATGATAAAAGCAAGTTTCTGTTGTTTGAATTTGTAATCAGTAATTAAAACTGACAAGACATAATGGACCACCCATACTGAACCTTCAGTGTGAGTTTGGATGAATGCAGTATTGAATGACGACTTAAAGAACATTTAGGGTACAAATGAAATTCTCTTCTTACAGAATTACCTAGATGACTTGGTCAGGGGAGGATTATGCATAAATATTATCATAGTACTCAAAACACCATGCTGCTCAAATGACAAGATCAGGAAATATCACTTTCCCAAAATGAGCCAGGAGCCATTTGTGACATGAAGAGTGGTTTCTGAAAATTTACCAAAATAAAAAAACCCTTGAAGGAATCAATGATTCCTGTGTGTTTGGTATACTGTAACGCCCACTATAGTGGGAGCAAACTGCAGATATTAGAGTATCCCAGATCCTCAACCATAAGCTCTGTTTTCTGTCACCCTGAGCATAACAGTCTCCTGAGTAAAAGGAAAACAGGGGGAGGGGTTTAGAAAATAAAAGGGATACCAAAATCACTGAGCAACAATGCATAGTATGTTATATTTAAATAAAAATAATAAACTGTGGGGATTAGAGAATAAAAGTATTGTCTTTGTTTGTTTTATTAACCTGAAATTGTACTGCACAATAAAAATAAAAAGGAAAAAGATCTGTTGTATTACAGGCTGTGATTTCATGCTGTATAGCTCCCCAACAAATATCACTTGAACATTTCTAAGTATTTTTAATATTCTGTATGTGTGAGGTCACTAGCTCCACACTAATAACAACCAAATGCTTCAGATTCTTCCCGTATTTGAATCCACCTAGTTTTATACAGTACAATAAAGCAATGAATTTAGAGAAGCATGTTTGATGAAAGATTGAAGGGATTTCGGAAGAAGAGCATGCACTAATATTTTTAAAGTAAACTTTAGATATGGAAAAATAGTTACATTCTGTATAAGGCTTTATTCCAGACATTTCAGGTTATGAAGTTAACTAAAGGTTGGCAAGCTTTAAAAGTAGGAGCACAACTTTGTAGTTCATGCCCTTCCTGAAACTGATTGTCTCTATTCAGACAAACACTAACTGTTTCAAGGAATGATCTTAAAACTAATGTATGACAACAACTCTTCTTTTGAAGTATCAAGTATGATTATTTACTCCATTAAGTAAGACTGTGGGACCAATTCATCTTCCTAATTTCCTATTAAATTGGAGAAAGAAAAGGGTAACATGTAATAAATACTTTCTGTTCCAGCTAGTCAGTGTGTCAATACTGATGGTGTTTTTCAGAAAAAAATCCTTGACTGAAACAATTTCAGTGCAACTTCAAGTATCAGAAGCAAAGAAAAGTTGTTTCCCATGTCATTGTTAGCAAAAAATATAATACAAAAAAGCAATTGGCTTTCAACCTATAAATTATGATTCATAGCTGCCCTTACCCCCCCAACTTTTTGAAACTCATGTTTAACTATATAGAAGCTTTCTTGGAATAAGTATAGCATTTTCTAATGGAGCCCAGTGCATCTCATACCTATTTTATGCATTTTCATTTGTTAATCTAGAAAAAAAAAAAAAAAAGTTACATGTCCTTTGTCTACTGCAACAGTTTACAAAAGTATGCTCCTATGAAAGGCAAAATAAACAAACTGTGACTAAACCTCAAGTAACTTATAAGCCAGTAGTGATTTCTGAGTTACTGCAGTGCAAATGGAAATAATTTCCACTCCTGAAATTCCTCACCAGGACCTTTAGTGATGTCACCGTATGCTATTTCGTTAATGCAGAATAGAATCATAGAACGTTAAGGGTTGGAATAGGCTGTAAAGATCACCTAGTCCCAACCACCCCTGCCATGGGCAGGGACACTGCCACCAGACCAGGCTGCTCAAGGCTTTATCCAGCCTGGCCTTGAACTCTTCCACTATTGGGGCAATCCACAGCCTCCCTGGGCAACTTGTTCCACTGCACTCATAGTAAAGCATTTCTTCCACACATCTAAATTTTACCTGTCATAACACACTTAAATGTTACCATCCTTCAGTTTGTGCTCATTGTTCCTCGCCCTGTCACTATAGTTCACATCAAAGAGTCCCTCTCCAGCTTTCCTGTAGCTCCCCTTCAGATACTGGCAAGTTGCTATGAGGTCTGCACACAACCTTCTTTTCTCCAGCCTGAACAGCCCCAGCTTTCTCAGCCTGTCTTTAAAGGGGAGAATCTCTAGCCCTCTTATCAACTTTGTGACCTCCTCTGGACTTGCTCTAGCAGTTCCATGTCCTTCTTATGTTGTGAATCCTATAGGTGGACACAGTACTCCAGGTGAGATTTCAACAGAGCAGAGCAGGAGGGCAGAATCCACTCCCTCAACCTGCTGGCCACACTGCTCTGGATGCAGCCCAGGATTCCATTGATTTTGTGGGCTGTTGAGTGCACTTTGCTGGGTGATTCAGTGAGTGAAATGAAAAATTGTTATCTTTTCTCCACTGTTTACATGATGCCCAGATAATTTTTATACTTTCCTGCATTAGAAATACTATTGAAGTTTCACTTATCCATGTTTTCAAAAATGTGCATCACTCTTGTACTGCTTTGTAAAGTGTATTTCTTATGCAGTTATGGTAATTTCCTATGTTTTCCTTCCTCTTTTACATGTAACAGCAAAATTCATAAATAGTTCACTGAGGGAAATTACAGTACTGATGTCTGCAGTATATTGTCCTCAAAATCACAAACAGAAGACTCATTTCTGGTTCCATGTAGAACATGGCACAGGGAGTCTGTGATCCCACAGTGTTATGATAACTCTTGTCTCCCCTGAAACTGCACACACACTCACTAGTAAGTGTACTAATTAGGCTCAGAAGTTAAGTAGGCATTGAGGATAACTTGGCAACTTTAACAACAACTGTGCACAAGATATGATGCAAATAAAAATATAAGGAGAAGCAG
>JANRMJ010000079.1:14257406-14267630 GCA_025584955.1 Alethe diademata | reverse complement strand
ACCTCCAAATTTAATATAAACTTTTAAGAAAAAAATTCATTCATGTGGAATTTTCTGTTCTTACAAAATGGACAGTTGTGTACCTTGCCATTACAGCGGAAGGATGCAAAGCTAAAACAGTGATTATCAATAGTACACTGGTATGTCACAATGACAGATCATTTTTTTCTTTATCATTCTTCTAAAACAGAAGTGAAACTTCTGTCACTTCTAAAATAAGTGTCTATAAAATCATTCCTATGACTTCTGTTCTAAAAAAATTTTCTGAAAAATCTGTAACCAGTATGATCGATATGTTGAGCACTGCAGAGACTCTTAAAGAGCTTGAATCCTCTCCAAGCCTGCCAGATAAGGTCACCTTACTTAGGCACTCCAGTAAGAAACAGCTGGTCTCATTGAAAAGAGAAGGATCATAATACTTTCTTTTAATGCCTTGCATCATTTTGTCTAGAATATCTTGACCAAGTTACTTAATATGAATGAAGTTTTGTCTTTCTAACATGCTACGCCATTGCCAAAATGTACAACCTATTCCAAATCAAAACTAAACCGGTAAAATCTGCATGGGTTTACAGCTATTCACTATTTGGTTTTTTAGGTCACTTCCTCCATTGCTCTTATTCTATATCAAAAGATAAAATGAGCTTTGCAAACTTCAAGGCTGCTCCATGTGTCAGAAAGTCTACAAAACCAGCAGGAATCTACCCTGTGTCTGTGTCAGCAGGCATGGGATTGGAAAGACAAATGTTGTCATAACCTCCACCCACTGGAATCTGGTTGTTGGTTTAGTTAACACATCCTCTGGCTATTTGAACTGGTCACCCAAGAAGTCAACAGTAAGTCAAGTTGTCATGCATTCCTTATTAGTCATTTCCTCCCACAGCTGGATCTTCTGCATTCATGTTTACAAATCAGCTGAAATCTTGTTTGTGCTTCGAGGATGAACTGAAGACGTTAGAAGAGTATCTACAATTCTTCAAACTAAGATTTAGGTTATCCCATACAAGTAAACTCCACCAATTTTCTGTTTGCCAGCTGTCTTGCTGCTCCTGAATTGCATGGGTTTTACAGTATCTGGGATTTTTTTTTTTTTTTTTCTGGTGCATTTGTTTGTTTGTTTGTCTGGGGATTTTTTGGAGGAGGAAGGGCAGAGAGAGGGACACAGACAACACATCCTCTGAGCACTTCTGTGTAAGTACCCAAGGAGGAATTTCAGCTATTTTCAGTGAAGGACATGCTTGAATTGCTTTCACTTAATGTGGTAGCACTGAGCAGTTGTGTTTGTACACATAAAGAAAGATGCACATATAAACACTTTCTTTACTTTAAAAAATATTTTTTTTACTATTTCTGAACAATTTTTCCAGCTAATTGGGCAACATTGAGACCTTCAGTCAACATAACTGCTTACTCTTGCTTATTTTTACAGAACATAATAAAAATTCTACCTTTAGCAATTTCTTCACTTTATTGAATCCAGAACAGGCAGAGTATAAGAGAGAGAAAGAATGGGCATGATACAAAGGAGGAATCTGGAAAAGTTCTAGCCAAATCCAGCTCATTGTGAATGATATTTCTCTTGACTTACTGCATTTCTTGGCAAAATTATTCTTTCTCTTCACTCTAAATAGTTACCTACCCTCATCCTACTACATCTGACTTGTGTGTCAGCCTTTTCTATGAAGATTAAACAGAGAACACTTCATCTTTCCTTATTTTTTCCCTCAAGTATTCTCACTGACCCTATCTGGATATTGACATTTAAAAAAAAAATTAACTATGTATTAAAAATCACCTGGAAAGAGCACAGAATTGGCTGACAAAAAGCAGAATATATTTGCATTAAAACAAAAGCAGAAATAAATAAATATGTCTAGCAGGTGTATTTTCTTATTCTATTCTGAAAGGCACTCTGCTTATACACTAGTCAGAATAATTTGATAAATATGTGCTTTATATATTTAAATTTTTTTTCTCTAATTAACTAATATCTAATCACCATCTTTTTGGAGAAGTGCTTGTATTCTATGTTTACTTTTTATGACATCCCATTTGCAACAACTTGATAAATAGAATACATGAGCTGTGAACATCAAACATCTACTGATATGGAACAACTGAATCTAAAACTCAGCCTTCTCTCCACAGTCTCCCACCCAAATCCCATCATTCACTGATACCAGATTTACCATTAACAGCTTCTATAAGCAAAGGGATGCTGTAAGCAAAGAGATGAACACAAGCTCCTACCACTGCCCCACCCCATGGCCAGGACCCAGCCACAACAAATTGAAAATAAGGTTTCTCTAACTATCATTGGGAAATTTAATGGATTTTCTGTCATTCAGCAGAAAAATAACATTTCAAGATATTACTTTATCATAAAGCTCCAGAAGAGAGTCTTCCACAAAACCCTTTTGCAATTTTAATTTTACAAGAGAGCAAATTGATTGTTATGGGCCATGGAGATGGAAAGTCATTCCTGCAAGTTTTCTAAAATGGTGAAAATTCTTATATGATGTTTAACAATTTTACTATCAGGCTTCTTAAGTATTTTTAAATTATAAGAAATTAATAGCAAAATAATCTTATTGCTTGTATTAACAGAGTTGCAGCAAAATAGATGCTAGTTTCATTTGTGCATATCATGAAATTAGAACATTTTGCAAAAAATGTTTATTTGCTTTGTCAGGATGAGAACTATTTTCTCAGAGGTCATCTCACAGCAGCCATTTTCTTAATCCAGATAAAACTTGTCTTGAACCAAACAAATATATATTATACAACTATTACACCACTTACAATAATAAGACAAAACTGCTTGACACTGATACTTCCTTGTGTGCTTGTTGTCAGCAATTAAATATCACAGCAGAAAAATGTGTCCAATGGCACTAAAAGAATTTTTACCTTTACAATAGAGGGTTGCATTCACACACAGGACTTTGTAAAAATTCACATTTGTGCTAGTATTTTGCAACCCCTGCTGCTGCTTCTGCTGCTGATGTCCTCAAGCAGTTACCTTTTTTGTGGCCCACTGTACTATTGAGCTTATTTCCAAGAACTGATACAAACTAAGTCGTGGGATCATCTCCTTAGACAGCAGATGAAAACAAGCAGAAGGAGGAGGGATATATGGATTTCAACCTCTGTTTATGAGAACATCCTTCCTGTCATCAATATCCGCATTCCATTAACGTATGGTTTCAATTCTGCCTTTGCGATGTGGTTCAAGCACAATAGTCAAAGCATATATGTTCCAGTCAAGCACATTTCACTTTATATTAAATCAAGTAAGAAGGGATACCATAGCAGTTTCTGTGAAAGCTCTAGCTGTTTAGTAACCTGCTGCTCCTAATCATTTTCAATGGTACTGCAAAGTTTTTCCATTACGTAAGAGCAAATGCAACCTCTGATAAAATATTATGGATAATATCCATGAAAAATAAGATGGACTCAAAAATGCTTATGGTTTTCATTATTTATCTATTACATTATCAATTTACATTAGTTAAAATATTACTGTCAAAAACTTGTTTGAAAGAGCACAAAATGAGAAAAGAAACCTGAAAGAGAAAAATTAATCATTAATAAATCAAAATCTCTATATAATTTCCTTTATTTCCATAGCATGTACACTGTATCCAGGTTCATGGCCTGCAAATAGCCTTAGGAAAATGTTTGGAATGTGAACTGATACTGCAAAGGAGCTGAGCAATCTTTTAAAAAGGTATTTGAAGGTCCATAAACAATACTGTGGCTTGAATTGCTGGGGTCAGCTCTAGGGTATGGACTAGAGCCCTACTGTCTATGATACAAGTGTAACTATAGTGTACATTCAGGCACATATATATAACCACCTAAATCTAGGTGTCAAAACCTGAAAGATTAATTCCACATTAAAGGTTTTATGAGGCAGCTTTAATTAACCTGGAGATGCATCAATCAAATAGATATCTTTATTTGTGTCAGCAAACTGTTGACTATGTAATCCTAGGAACATTTACATAGTCTGCCAGGAATACTGGAAGATAAATTTACTGCTTATATTAATTTTCCAACATCGAGAATTCTGATATTTTTGCAGAGCATTGTATCACCACATGCACATATAACTGTCACCATGTATGAGCTGAAATAGACCCAGAGACTGAAACTGCTTGATTTTTTCCCTGCCTTAAGTTTATGACATTGGCACAATCTATGGACAGGGAAATAAAATCACCTTGATCTAGTATCAAGGTCTAGTATCTTTTCTAAGAATTAAACATTCTTGATAAATGTGTAAACTTTCAGTAGAAATTTTATCAGAATGAATATTATTACTGAATGAGTGATTCCAGAACTTTGCACCAAATTTGTAACTATGTGTGAATCTGTTAGACTACCACACACCAGGCTCTATTTTCAGACAACGTACATTCCACTGTGAAAAAAAGATTGATATGGTTTGAATAACAGTCAATTTCTCTTATGATGATGGGAATTACTGAAGAGAAGACAATTTTAATGTTGGGAAAGGATAGTAGCATGCCACCTGTACCACTGATCCATCTCTACTCTCTGTTATCTTTTCTGAGGCTTCTCTGACTTCTGGAAAATTTGTTTCTTGCTAGAGGGATCAGACTATTGATATTGCAGAAACACAATTTATAAGACTGCACCTGGATGCTGAAGTGTCATTTGTCTTGCTTATACCAGGTGCTGTATCTAATCTAAATCTGCTTGGACAAATCATATAGACACATAATATCTAAGATGCTTATTAAAATGTTTTCTTTAGTCATTGTGTATGTTAGATCTAATTCTCCTTCTTTAGAAATTAATGGGGCCAAGATAAAATCCTTGATTTTAGTAGAATTGCTCCTAATTCACAAAGCTGAACAGCTCCTTAGCCCAGAAGTTAAAATGGGTGTTGTCTAAATGCCTCTTCAACACTGAAGGATACTGACCACATCACTAATATGTTTCAAAGCCTGGCCACCCTCTCAGTAAAGAAATGCTTCAAAATGTGCAGTCCAAACCTCCTCCAGCGCAGCTTTGAATCATTCCCACACATCCTGCCACTGCACACCAGGGAGAAGTGCTCAGCACCTCCCTGTGCCCTTCCCCTCCTCAGGAAGCTGCAGAGAGTGCTGAGGTCACCCCTCAGCCTCCTTTTCTCCAAACCACCAAGTTCCTCCAGCAGTCTCTAGGACAGGTTTCCCAGCCCTCCCACCAGCTCTGTTTCCCTCCTCAGGATGCACTGAAGGACCTTCCCATCCTTCTCCCCCTGCAGGGCCCAGCAGGGCCCACGTTGAGGCTGCCCAAGGCTGAGCCCAGCAGGACCATCCCCTCCATGGGCTGTTCCGTGCTCGGTGCTTGGGGATGGGGTTTGTCCTTGGGGCTGACCAGGCTCTGCTGACCCACACTGAGCCCAGCACCAGCCAGCCCCAGCTCCCTCTGCAGCCGTCCAGCCTCTCCTCTCCCACTTTATCCCTGGGCCCTGTGTTACTCCATTCAGCATTTAGACCTGTCAAATTTCACCCCATTTAAGATTGTTCAGTCAGCTAGATTCCTCTTCTTTTTCTTCCAAAGGCCTCCAAGTTTGGTATCAGCACACTTGCTACCGGTGCATTCACCTGCTGCATCCAGATGTGATGAATACACAGAACAGAACTGGCCCTGGAGTGGAGCCCTGAGGAACAGCACTGGTGTGACCAGTCACCAACCAGATGTTGTCCCACTCACTACAGCCCACTGGGCTCAGCCCCTCAGCCAGTTCTTCACCCACCACACCATGAACCTGCTCATCCCACAGCTGGACAGCTTGTCCAGAAGGATGCTCTTCAAATACATTCAGTTATCTTCAAATGTAGATTGATGGTATAGCTTCTAGTTAGCCATAAAAAGCTTTCTTTCCTGTGTTGTCCTCATTCTGCTGGTAAGCAATCTATCATCAAATACATAGAGCAAGTTTTGGCAAGATTTTTGAACCTCTTGAGTCATAATTGCTACTTGTTTTAAATATTTGGTAGTATTGCACATCCCAAATTTGCCATATAGCAGTTTCAGGCTTTGTCTTAAGCATCTTGGTTTTGGATCAGCCATCACCAAACACAAATATCTGTTCCAAATGCTGATTAGATGTCTCACACCCTCCTTAACACCCCTATGGCCTTTTAAAATCAGTTTTTAATAAATGCATTTTTTAAGCTTTCATTCCATTTAACAACCTGCTCCCATACATCAAGCACCTGTGTTTTCAGAAAAGTATATTTTGGAAACAAGAATCAAGTTAATCTCCATTTTTTGTACTAGCAGCCAGCTCAATGTCTTCACTGCTACACAGATATGTGGAGGAAAGCTGCACATTCCCAAAAAACTATTTAAAATGTATAAAACCCAAAATCTTTTAGAGCAGTGTTTTCCAGGCATGTTTTCATCACCATGAAATTTATTCTTTCTCTGATAGTGATAACCTCACCTGATCTGCACAAACATGGGGAGATATGGGTAGTTCCCAACACGGATCACGTCTGTACAAGATTTTTCTTTGTGTGAGTACAAAGCTTCTCTTAACATTCGTCTTCATACAAGACCTTTTTCTTATATTCCCTCCAATAGCTGTAATTAAATTAGATAAAAGACATTTCTTCCTAATTCTCTTCAGTATTCCTTCACTGTACTTGTGCTAGAAATGTATGGGTAAGCTAGTGTCAAAAGGTTTAGTAGATGTCTTGCTTTAGTACAAATGCACAGAAGAGTTCATGATTTTTCCTATTCAATGGCATTACTTCATGGCTTAGTAAGTCTGTTCATGTTTTGTGAAACATAATTTTTGTTTGGCTGTGTGTATTTAAGCTGAGGAATTCATTAAAGGCTTCCTGTCTATTCTGTGAGCATTTCCCACCTTTCACCTAACGCTTGTCCCCTTTGGGTCCTAGTGGCTTATTCAGCCTCAGGGTTTCAGTGAGAATGGCAGCCTTACCACCTCCCACTCGCCAGAGTTTAGGATTTGCATATAAAAATGAAGCACAGCAGAGCTCTTCAGTAGAAACATTATCATAAGGAAAAAGCACTTAGGGAATGAGAGTTTTTTGATGTTTTTATGTAGATTAATAAAACACTAATATTATATCATTTTCTGTACCTTTTTTTTTCTTTTTTTTTTTTAGTTATGAAGATGGTCAAGTGGGTGATACAAGTATAAATACACAGGAACCAAACATTCATAAAGAGATTCTTCGAGTCATTGGCAATCAAACTGCTACTGGTTAAAAGGACCACACTTATTTAATTGATGTGAAGCCTTCCTCAGTCTCAAAGCTGGATTTTGAACTGAAGAAGATGCAAAAAACTAATTTATTATTACTACACTGAGCAAATTAACCATTTGAATACTTACTGTTTTCTTACTTAGTATTTCGTATCTCATCAAAATACCTGAGATGGTATCAATTAGCAACTGTAGGGGTGCAAAGTCTATTATTATACTAAAACAATTAATAATTAAACAGGCATTTGGGTTGCTCACAATAAACAGACATTAAAAGGACTTTTGTGCTGATATTTTTATACTAAACTTCAATTGGAAGTTTTAGTACTGTATACCGGTATTTTAAATTTAGAATGACTGAATTATAAGTAAGAGAGAAGATTTTATAGCGGAGCACCTGTATTATGCAGGATACTTTGCAATAAGTAAAATATTCTCGTATTAAAACACAATAAAAGGTTGTCTAGAACATGTAAAATTTAAGAGATTGGTTACCTGCAGCTATCTTTGATTATTTTTATTTTACACAAATGCAGTTAGCATTTAAACTAAAAGGTGAAAACAATGCATTTTTTATTTACTGGGTGCAACAAAGCAAAATGAATGTGATGGTATATGTTCAGCTTTCTTTATCTTCTCTGAAGCACTGTCTTACCCATTAAGCAGCTCAGTTGCATTTTTTAATTATACAAGCCTAGGAAACACCTGGGAAACCTAAAGCTGTTAATTTCCTTTTTAGAATTTTTGTTTTTATATACTAGATTTTACAATTTCATTAGATCAACAAGGTTTTTTAATGTTTGCATCTTAACTTCAGTGAAACTGCTCTGTGATGAAATTTATCCACATATTTTAAAGTATGCGCTGAGTTAAGGCTTTTACTTGGTTGAGTTGATTGTTGGTGCATCAGAAAATATGTACAAATGCAAAATTCTACTGATTTTGTCTTGGTAAAATAGTTTTATTAATTAATTTACAAGCGATAAGAAATCAATTTAAATATCTGTCTTTTAAATTAACAACTGTTTTCTCCAAGTGAGTAGGATGGCAACACAGATAGAGAAGGGTCCAGTCTCCAAGAAAAAAGCATACCCTGTGCCCTGATGAATGCCCGTGGCAGCCCTCACGGTGGCTATTCTGAAGCATCAATCACACCCTTGAATATGGAGAGCAGTTCAACTTACCCATCTGTGCAACTACTACAAGCCACCTCAGAAAGCAAAAATAGACTGAAACCTCTTATGTTACTTTCATAATAAAGATACTAAAGCACCAAATAACAGCACAACAGAGCACAGGTGTGTTTGTTTCTTTTAAACAGAACTGAATTAGATATGCTGTAATGGGTGATTCCTTCTTTCTAGTTCATGCTACACTCCTGTATTGCTGCAATTGAAGTGTCCTACAAGTAAAATAGTGGTGTTTGGCCTAGGAGCATATACCTGGGGATGTATTTTAGCATTCTACACTTACTTGCTTTAGTTTTAGTTTTTCTGGGTTCATACTCAGACTTACTTGTAAAGCAAATTCTGTTTGCGTATCCCCATTTTGCTGTTAGTTCTATTGACTTGCACTCTCATTTGGTGGACCTCTAAATTAGAGAAGCACTACTCTAATTGTTGTCTTTCATGTTGGGACACAGGTTAACTTCTTGAAACAAAGAGGTTTCCTGAAATTTGTCTGTCTACATAAGGAGTGCCATAATGTGTCTGCAAAAAGTCAATATAATTCAGAAGTGGAGCTGTAACCCTGGCATGGCCATCTCTATGTAATGGTCCTGCCATATGTGTCTGAATCACTCTGTTTTGCCTAACAAAAAGAAACTGGGAAGCAAGTTCACAAAGATGTTATGTGATTATTTGCTGTGCTGATAGTCCACCACTCTGGGATGCCTCTTCAAAAAAAAACCTAGGAGAAAAGAGAGATGACCGTGAGTGAGCTGGAGAAGCCAAGTAAACAGTCAACTTCCCCATCCCCTTAAGCTTATAGCAGTCAGAAATGAAACCGTTGAAGGAAGGAATCTGAAGGTCTGACTTGAACTCTGTTTGCATTGTGGGGTCATGATACTAGTCGTGCATGATGCTATCATTAGTGTAACCCCAGGAAAGGGAGGGGGAGGGAAGGGGAAAATGCATCGCTGCCAAATGTTAAGACTGCTCAGAGGTTTATTTTAAATGAATGAGCTACAAAAAGGGACAGTGTGAGGAAAACAGGACTCCAAGTTGTATGGAGGCCTTACTGTTGTACGGTGCCTGTCTCACCGATTTAAGGGGGGACCGATTTAAGGAGGGAGAAGAATGGTGAATAAAAGGTAGATTGTGACAAGCACAGGGGTTACAAGAGGGAAAGAGGGCAAAACCTTTCAGGGAGAAAGGTAGTTCTGAAGGGACATGAATGCATTAGCATTAGCACGTGGTGCATGGCAGGAAAAGGGACTGGCAGAACCAAGCTGCAGCATGGGGATGCACAGCCCATGGCAGTGTGGGGCAGCACCATGCTCAGGGCAACAGGACCCCTTGGAAACATGTCACTAGGCTACAGTGCAGAGACACAAGCCCAATGTCACACATAAACAGCAATTGAACTGGAACAAAATTCCTTGGCCAGAAAATCATTCACATTTTTCTTTAGCCACTATGAGAAACTTCCAAGGTGTTGTATTATTTGCAGGTGAATTTGAATCTACTGATCATTTAACAAAGTATTAGTTTTCATTATTTTTAAAAGATGAGGGGAAGGAGGGATGTTCATTTGGTATCTGTTACTCAAAATTAAAAAATCATTATATAGGAAATGTCAAAGCTGAAACAAGGACTTTTATCACCAAGAACTGGAATGAAAAGGCCTGAGGATAAGATTTTCTTTAAAGGATTTATCCTTTGGAGTTTTATGCAAAGGTGGAAGTTGCATGTTGCCAAACACTTCCAAATAACTTACATTAACATGGATTCCAGGGGATAAAAAAT
>JANRMJ010000079.1:14161479-14193242 GCA_025584955.1 Alethe diademata | reverse complement strand
GCCCCTATTTAATTTCATAGATCTGCATCTCTATAAAGATAAAAGGATATGCTGAATAGCTTTATAGAATTTCTCCTCCGGGTCAGTGAATTTTAACATTGCACACACATTTTGTAAAAAATTGAAGAATGTTAATTGTCTATGTTTCAAATAAAATGAAATGCTCCATTTATAGTAACATCTTTCATCCTCCTGCGGAGTCTCAAAGCATTTTGACAAATTCTGCCCTGATTTATAAGCACTCAGTTCTCAGTTAGATCAATTAGAACTTGTAAAATTATTTGAGGAAAGCCGGCATTTTTCTGAAGATGTGACAGATCTTATCAAAAGCTTCAGTAGTCTGAATAGTCTGAATAGCAATCCCAGGCTGTAAACCTTTGAAATGTACCAGCCAACATGTACCCAGTTAAACTGGAGTAGATGGCACAGGGAAAGGATTATCCTGCCTTCAGGCTTCAAAACAAAAAAATACTCCACTAACAACAAAAATATAGTTGGGCATTAATCCAGGGGAAGCAACTGCATACATGTATCTGAGCCTCCCTCCTGCTCAGGAAGGGTCAGTGTTATCCCTGTATCCAAAAGGAGCAGCAGGGTGCCATTTTTGGGGGGCAGAGGAGAGCTGTCAATCCTTCCAGTAATCATAGGATCTGCAAATAATAACCTACAGACTCGTCTGTTCTAGCCGCCTCTCAGTGCAGGAGTACAGCCCCTATTGTATTCCTAGCAGCATTTTATCCGGTCTGGATTTCATGTTCCATGGGACAGAGTATCTGCTCCTCCCCAGGGGATTTTTTTCATGGCTAATAGCTCTCATGACCAGGAGGTTTCCTCCTCTAAAATCTCTTCTACTGTTCTTAGCTACCTCCCTTATTTTTAAGTCACTGTACATAATTCCTCTGCACTATGGATGCATCCATCCCTTTGTATGTTCATTCATAAGGTTTTTGCAGTTTATCCTCCTTCAAGTGTTTAGCTATATTTTAAACAGGTCAAAAAAGCCCTCAACGTCTCCGTGTTTCATCTCCACAGCAGCCCTCCTTATTTCCTGAATTTCTCCTCCCATCAGTACCATTTTGTGTGGAGCATTGCCCAGAAGATATTTCATGTATAACCATAGCACCTTATGTACAGGGACATTATTATCAACCCACCTTTTTGACATCAGTCTGTACCCAGCCCTGTTCCACCAGTGTGTTTTGGTGCATGGGTTTATGTATGTTAACCATAAACTGAGCAGTAAGACAGTCTGTGAATGCTGAAAAGGAGTTTTCTGTTGTCTGTGAGATACTTTTGTAAGCCTCAACAGAGGACAGCAGATAGCTAGCTCTTCTTCTCAAACAGTTGTCTGAGATTCAGCACAGAGGCTACTTCATACGCATTTTGTCATTTAGACTGCAAAAGACATGACTAAACATTAGTGGGAAAGTCTAATTTACAATATACAGCAAGTTAGCTCTGGACCAGCACCAACTCTACTCTCTCCCCCTAACCTTTCATGTTATCTTTTGCATTTTAAATGTTGGGGGTTTTTGTTGTTTTTTTTCTAACTAAAGAATCCATTTTCTCTCCATCTTCTGCTGCAGTAGATCTATAGTTTCATTGTGTGTTCAGTTCCTCCCAGGCATTTAGATGTTTCTTGTAAATGTTGATATACCAAGCTCATTACTCCCTCTTTTCAGTCACCAATTAAAGCACCAATTTAGACTCACAATAATCCTTGTTCCTAGTAAAGATCATTAAAGCCAGTGTTAATGTGCTTAATGATCCTCACACTAACACAATATTTTTCCCAGAAGCTGTAACCTTTGCTTTTGCCTCTCTACAGGAAGTATGTTGTCAAAGATGCAAGTTTTCACAGCATGTTTCTTTTCAAAATAAGCAGCATCATATGTGCGAATGAGTTTAGTTTTGTATGATCGCAAGACTTTATGACACAAATATCTCAGAAACTCTATCAGCAGCTATGAAAAGATACTTATGAATCCTAGCTAGAATAAGATCCCTACAGTTTTAAGCAGTGATTTCAAAAAGAAGTACAATTATTCATGCAAAGTAGGAGGCTATAACTCCTGTAAGGGAAGACCTGTAAAGAAAGAGCTATGCAAAGACTCAAATAAAAAGAGAATGAATTCATTATACAGCCAAACACAAAGAAATAATTTAGTAAAAAAAACCAAAGATATTGTGTCTGCATTGCACCTGTCCCTATAAAAAGCTATCCAAACATGGATTTCTATGGTCTGAGCTTTCCTGGTAGGCAAGTGGATAGCCAATGAGAGAGACATTCTGTTTGATGCCACTTTAGAGCATACCAGACAACTTTGCTAAGTGTTCATAGAAATGCCTTTCTTGAGCACCACATGGACAAAGGCCTCTGCAGAAGAGCACCTTATCAAGAAATTACACACTCATTTATGCAGAACTTTTGGCCACTTTACCATTGTTTGTCGGCAAACTGAGGCATGTTTGAGTGGTTAGAAGCTTCTTCCACTCAGGCAAGGAAGAAAAGGGAAGGGTAAATTCTTGTTTTTAAGGTAGGGAGGCAATAGACTTGCAAGGAAGGACAGAAAATTAAAAGGAAATGGACAGAAATACATGATGTGGGAGAGAAGACAAGCAAAACAATAGTACAAAACAATAGTACAAACGTGCAATTAGTTTCTAACATTTGCTATTAAAACCTGGTAGCTAGATGTTACCATATCATTGATCTTTTTTGTGACTAAGGATGTATCATTTCTTCTAGTGTGTCTTTGTTTAATTCTTCATTTACCAGCTTTACAGGGCTGTACTGAGAACAGACACACAGGTTGTAAAGAGCTCAGGTGCTATACCAACTCCCTGCGGAGTGATTAAGGAAGAATGTAAAATGTTTAAGTTCTAGGTATTTACTTCTGACAGATAGGGTGCTGTTTTATCCTTAAGCTAAGTTTCTCCATTGACTGGCTAAATAGAGAGACACACTGGTCTTGGAAACTGCAAGTTATAACTAGCTCTGACAACCTACCTTGTATCTTATTAGCACTTTATTTTTACTGTTAGAGTAAAATTATCCTGATCAGGACTGCTTCTTTCTACACTGCAGAGCTATTCCTCCTGCTTCAGGACTCAAAGCAAATTTAATTTGTTCTCATAGTCCTGTGCTAAGGACCACAGTTATTTCTTGGAATGAGTGCTGTGATTTTCATAAGGTAGTGGGAGAATCAGGTGGCTAAGCCAAGAAAGGTCAAAGTTGTGAAAACTCCATTGCTGATAGCAGCTAGTGCAATATACGTGAACTTGTTTAAATCACATGAGCTAGATGTAACTGCCACAGTATGGCTTTTACAGACTTCATCTGATCTGCTTCTCATTTCTGGACTGACAAATGAACTTCACCTTCCCCTTTGAATGTTAGTGGTATGGGCTCCCAAGCACTCATCTCACTAGATCAGAGGCCAACAACTTTCTGATTCAAGCTCTAAGGCTGCCTCCAAGTTTGCATGAAGAGAAGCCCCATGTATGAATCCAGATGAAAGTAACAAAGTTATGGTTAGTTATTTCAGCTTTGTTTAAACAAAAACAAAAGCATCTTCTACCTAGGACAAGCATCTCAGATATGATATTTACAATTTTCTTCAGAATTTCAGTTTGCTTTCATTGCTCAAGAAAGCACAGTAGTTTCAGGCTCAGGTGTTTCCTTGTTTCATGTGCTAGGATTTACAGCTCTTTGAGTTTAGGAGTCTAACTAGGAGCTGGAGGAGACCTGTGTTGTTGTTAGGTTACTAGGCAGATAGTCAGTCTGCCTGGGTCTCCTCACTAGAAAGCTAGAAAAAGAGTTTTAAACCCCCTCTGTAAAACATCTTTGAGCTACTAGGAGTACTGTTATGGACATAATACTTGGAGACATTCTAAGTGTGGAAAATATTGTGTGTCATTTGGAAAAAGGAAAATGTGTGAAAAGGTTTGGTTTAGTAAAAGTTTGCATAGTAAAACACATTTTGGAAATCTCTCATCAAAATGATGAAGCAATGTGGGGAATTTGATGCTGAAAAGGGAAGGATGCTGTGTAACCAAATTGCAGTGTGGCATCCTGATCCACTTCAGTTCTCTTAGTTCTGTTAGTTCATTCTTTAATTCTATCAACACAGAAGAATTAATGTATTTCATAATGTTCACAGACAATTTCTCAAGTTGAGAAATTTTAACATGAACCAACCTTGATTATTGTGAATCTGAAAATGGCTTGAGCTTCAATATTTTTGTAAATTGAGGTTATATATGAAGGCCTTACAATCTTCTTCAAATCAAAATATGTTGGTGCTGTCCAGGATGCCAATTATGTGGTTGCAAATGTAACATGCACATTTCTTGCAGTTTTGAAAGACTCCTGCCTGCAAATGCCACCAAATTCCAAACTACAGCATATAAATACCACACTTCTGGAATACACGGTTTCAAATGTCTGCTGGATGCTTTATTTCTGCACTGCACATGCTTTGTCAAAAGGGAGCAAAAGCTTTTTTTCTTGGAAGACAAAACACACATCAACAACCCTTTCATGCTTTTAAGTTGTGGACACCCACGTATGACTGAAAATGCAAGCAGAGAGGAGTAACCTGTAGGTTGACGCTGAAAACACAGAAAGTAGTAAATTGGAGAAAGAGTAATGGCACCATGCATGCATGCACACAGACACCCATCCTCATGAGAGCACTAACATCTTGCAACCATTACTCGTCCTGTGATACAGACATAATCTAGTTAAAATGGAAATGTATTAGGAAAGTCAAACAATTAATTGATCCAAGAAAGGTTGTTTCATGTTTTGTGTAAATCAAAGCTAAAAATTAATTTGAGGGATACTGCCGTATTGTAGACTAAACAGAGTTTGGCATGAGCGCAGTGCTTGGTGTGGGTGTTAAAGTTGTTCTGCACTACACATGGTCAGTAATCCTCAGCAGAAATGTTAACTCAATTTGTCAGCATTATCTTTATGTCAACAGTAATGCTTAAATATTTACAATAGACATAGTACTCTGAGGGTTTGTAACGCAAGATAAATTGGAAAAATGTTAACAAAATGGATGGTACTAATACAAGCCCTTGGCACTTTGTAGTCTTCAATTTTATATACAAGAAGGTTTGCCTGAAAGTTAGATTTTATTAGGCTTTATGGTTTATTTGCTACCTCCAAGCTCTTGCTAAATTGAAGCAGAAATTTGTATAACCCTTGTAAAAACAGAAATGTATTAGGTTAATGATGCATGAGTACTGAATCCACAAGAAAGAGGCCTAGATTTTTACATATGTGCTCTGGACCAATTTCAGTCTTGACATAAATAAGCATGAATAATATGGACCTTAAACTGAGTTGCACCTGTTTATATACTGACACAATTTGGCCTGTATAATCAAAGATGTTATAAATATACAGAATATCTTTCTGTAATATAACATGTTCCATATATAATATCATTCAAAATGCATTACAAGAAAAATTAAAACACAGTAAAATTTCACAAACAGATAAGAACAAACAGAAACAAACAATAACTTGAAGAAAATTCTTTCATTGTAGTTTCATTGCCACTCTGAAATAAAAAGAATAATACAATGATGAAACAAGACACTTCCTAGACACTTTACCTTTGTTACTGTCCCTTTTTCAGGGTCTTTGCCACATATTCTTCTAATTAATTCTTCTAATGACAATGGTTGTGAAAGCCATGCATTTATTCCAACCATGTGTAATTTTATCACCCTTAACTTTTAATCTTTTCCCTCTATGAGTTTCTGGTTCTAAACTGTCCCTCAGCACTTGTTCACCCCCTTGCCTATATCCTCCAACTGTCTCAACCAACAAAGTCTGCCCAGTATTTCCTCCAGTCATAATTCACCAGATAGCAGCACATGAGGAATCTCACTGCCTACTTTAACATGATGCTTTTTAACAAAAAAATTGTAACCACGCCTTTCCTGGATGAGACAATTGCACTTTTCATTTACAGTATTTATGATAGTTTTAACTCACTTTCATAGACCTACATGTCATTATTCCTACATACTGGTTTCTCCACCACTTTCTGCAGCTAGTTTATTATCTTGTTGTCTTGCTACTGCTCCTACCAGAACCTGTCATCTTGAAAAGTTAGTTTCTACCTGCCTCATTTTTGGCTCTTGCATTTAAGTCTGAAAATGTTTCGAGATGTAATTTTTTAGATTGTCTGACTGTCGTAAGAGGAAAAAGTGACATAGTGCAGCAAAATACTGCCACGTGAAAGGAATTTCTTCCTACCCACTCCTTTTTTTCATTATGTTCACATACAACTTCACTGGGTACAAATCCTGTATGTTTTCAAGCAGTCCTTGTCTCCATGTTTCCTCAAATTTCATGACCTGTCAGTCATCATTTGACTGTGATATTGTAAACATGAAAAAATAGTCCAAAATAATAATGATTAAAAGAGCAGCTGACACATTTAAGGAAAATAAAAAAGTTATGTGAAAAACATATTTATCTTTCCTAGATGACTGACCTAGTAGGTTTGTCAAATTAATAATTCAGTGTCAAACTTCCCCAAACACTTCTGTCCCTGCTCCAAAAGAGCACTATGTCAAGGGACTAATTGCTTCGAAGAACTGACACTGGAAAACATGCTTCAAAGCATTTATTACAGACTACAGTGTCAGACAAGTGATATTAGTTCACTAGTTTACAAGGCTCCCACCTATTTCCACGCACATTTGCTTTTTTTCTCTTCCTCTTGGCTCCTCATAAATTGGCAATGTTTAAGTTTTAACTATTCTAAGCTAATCATCATTTAAGCTACATTCCAAAATAGTCACATAGTTTTACATTAAAAAGAGCATAATGAGAAACGGGTAAATAAAATCCAGCTGCTTTCTACTGACACACACACACACTTTCTATCTATAGAACACTCACTGTTCTTTAATTAGGAAAGCCAGCTGGGATTTGAACTGTTCTTTGAAGGAAGCACAGAAGCAATGTTTAGAAAATGTATGAAATACCATCTTTTCTTTGAGCTGCCACTCAGGCTTTGAGTCTTTTGCTCCATATTCTATTCGCCATTCTTATTCCGGACCTGTGATATCCGATTCCTGTTTCTGTAATTTCCATCTTTTGTTCACAAGTCTATCTCTCACAATAACACTATTCAGATAAGGTATGTCTTTGAGTAGGCAGCTACTACCTTTTTTTTTCCCCTCCTTGTAAAGGTCCCATTAGTGCTTTGGGATCCTGTGATACAAATGTACAAAGCGAGAGCCCTCCTCTGAAATATTTAAGCTCACTTTTCAGCGCTGCATCAGATAGCATTAGCAGGGAGTTTTTATAGTTTACCTCACCAATGATGGAAACCACTCTCTGTTAAACAAAAAGAATTAAGGGAGCAAAGCAAAAGATATACTTGTATTACAATGCCAGTGCGTTATGATGTCTTGGCACTGAAGGAAAAATGTAAGAGGATTTTCCTAGATAAAGCACCTTGCAAATACAACATATGCATGCTGTGACACTTTGCCCAAATATTCATTATTCAATTGAAAACTGTATGCTTTCAAGAGTTAAAAACTAAAAAGATTAGAGTAATGACCTTGAACTGCACAGAAAAAGACAGAATATTTTTATTATATCTCCTTTTAATACAAGGATTGTAATTTTTTCAGGTACACATGGAGCAGAAAAAAGATCAGCACTGCTTCAAGGAAAGCAATAAACCTATAAGAAAACCCTCTGTGTTTCAAAGAATTGTAATTAACAATAAGCAATTTATGTTTATTACTGTAGATATTGCATAGAAATATATGTGTATTTATACAGAGAAGCCCCAAGTTGCAAACTCTTGGATCTTTGCCAGCCATGTGCTTTGTAACTTTAAGCACTTATATTTACAGATATGTCCCCTTATCTACCTGTAACACAGCAATGCTACCATTTGCTTCAAAGAGACTTGATTCAGAGAAGTAATTTCCTTTAAAAATATTTATGATTCTTGGATGAAAAATATTTTATCCATGTATGAGTTCTACACTCCAGCTACTTATCAATAAAAAACAAAATTCAATGAGATTCCATAGGCATTTATTGTTGGATAAAATTTAAAATTATATAAAATGAGTAGTATAAGTAACACTAATAGTGTAATTTCAAGTATTTTTTCCAAAATTAGGTAATTTATGGTTCTTATAACAAAGGAAGAGTGATTAAAAATTTGTTACTGGATTGATTAATCACTTTAACACTTACCCAGTAGCTTAGGACGTGAAGTAATTAAAATAGTTTTCATCTTCAAACAAACTGACAGTAATTTTGAAATATATTTGTGAAAGTGTGAAATGCGTGAAAGTGTGAAATGCCAAGATAAGGCATTTTCCTACTAGTTTATCACATTTTAGTTTGGAAAAAAAAAATAAAAATAAAATTGTTTGTGCAAAAAGCTGAATCTGTATATTCTAACTGGACCTCAGAAGTTTGTTTACCTTAAGATCTATTTATTTTTTAGTTTTTAGAGTAAAAAAGTTTCAGCAACTAGAGACAACTACAATTAGGGACCACTAATTGTAAAGCCAATCTAGGGCAATGAGGTCACTTACTGTAAACAGCACCAGTGGTTGATATTTTGTGGCTATTTTAAAGTCTAAA
Source organism: Alethe diademata (assembly GCA_025584955.1). Taxonomy (NCBI): domain Eukaryota; kingdom Metazoa; phylum Chordata; class Aves; order Passeriformes; family Muscicapidae; genus Alethe; species Alethe diademata. Next base: position 14,184,592 of record JANRMJ010000079.1, on the reverse strand, counting down.
TACCTAAATTCTAAACATCTAAATTAATATCTCTAAAGTCCATGAAAACCTGAATTTTAGATGCACTTTGTATACCATACAAAGACACATTTCAACAGAGTGCTCACTGAACTGAATTTAGCTGGTATTAAACACAGCTGTGTTGAGAACTGAGGTTAAGCTGTGCCTGAGTGCTCTGCTGGACTGGAGGCGCTCATTGCTGCACTTGCTAATGTGGAAGTCTGGTGCAGTCAGAGCTGAAAACATGATTTTAACAGCTTTTTTTTTTTTTTTTTTTAAGGAAAATAAGCACCAATAGGCGCTCTTCTGAGCAATGAAATATGAATTCTTTGACCTCACTGACCCATTTCTCTTTGTCCTCTCAAGCACTTCTGGTCTCAACAGTCAGCAATACAGAGACACCAAACAGAGGAAGCACATCTGCTAGTCATGGCACCTACTCCCTGGCAGGCTCCTAGCAGCAGCTGGCTGCAGTTTCAGCTTTATCTAAAGCTATGTCCCATATTCAGGCTGTTATGTGATCTATCTTTGCTGCTTTCTCTTCCTAAAAGCTTTCTCCGTTCCCTGAACTTCTCTGCTTTTTTCACATTTGTGAATGAGGTGCTGTATGACTTGCTCATGAAATCGCTACATAGGCTGTTTTACAGCCCTGGGGTGTGAGCCAGGGATCTCCTCACATTTGTGTGCCTCCTGCCTCTAAGCAAGCAAGACAGGAAAACGAATTACCCTATGGGCACATTTACATGCTGGGACCGCAATTTCAGTGCAGGAAGGTCAAATGTGCAAGCACAGACTCTTGCGAGCCTTTTCAAACCACATTGTTGCTTGCCACACAAGTAGGGAGCTCGTCACATATAAGAATTTACAAGTAATGCTGCTGAGAAACTTATTTTCAAATCCTGATCTTCGACCTGTTGCCCCAGAGCCTGCCAGCACCACAGAAGCTGCACTCGTGGCCTGGGCACGTGTAAGTGCAGCATGATTTACTTGGGGAAGATTCAGGAGCATGTTTGATTTGCTATGTTTACAGCTGAGGGGCATTTGCAGGTGCAAGTCTAAGCCACAAAGGCATAGGAAAGCCTCACCAGTGCACACCAAAGAGGATCCCTTTGATCCCTGGAGGTGCACTAATGCAGTGCTGCAGAGAAGACTCTCCTCCTGTGTGTTTGAGAACATGCCATGATCAGCATCAGACACAGCTGGATAAGCAGAAAAGAGCAGCTAGCTTCCTTGAAACCCAGTGTCATACTTGAAATACAATAGGTGGATAAAACATTAGGTTTTCCAAAATGTACTGAAATCAGGGGGGAAGAAAGCCATTTCAGTGGCGACTGAAGGAGGTCTAAATTGATCATACAAATACCTGCACATCATTTGTGTATGTATTAATTATAGCATTCATTTTTTAAAGAGTTTTGGCCTTTGCATTCACCTGAAAAGACTTCTCCATGGATGTTCCAAATTCAATCAGAGGCAAATTCTGCTTCCTAGACTTACTCCTGGCAAATACTGTAGCAGGCATTGAATGTAGTCTCCAGTCCAACCTTCGGGCTGCTCTAGCCCATCAGTGTAAACAAAGAGCTGCTATAAGTAGTCTCCAGGATTGTCATAGAGTGGTCATTTTGGGAATGTGAATCTGCTCCAAACTTCCTTTGTCTTTTTAATTTACTTCAGTGCATCTTGAATGAGGTCCTGAAGTGGCACTGGCTTTCCCATAATTGAAATATCGGAATTTTTGTAGGTTTTAATATGTGCAGAGAAAATTTTATTTTCATTCAAACAGAATGATCATTTGAACATTAATTTCATATTTGACACATATAGTAATTATCTGTAAATATTTGCAAATAAAAGGAGAAAAGGAACTTGAAAAAAAACACACTTTGAGGCGGGGGAGTGTCCTAAAGATCTACAAGTTTTAGGAAGTACCTTGGAAAACAGGAGATAAATGCAATAATAGAACACATGCAATTAATTATCTTGTCTTTACCAAAGACAGTGCTCTTTCTGGTTGGAAGTGGACCACATTTCATACTGAGTGAATAATTTGTTATGAATGAGTAATTCCATGAGTTTTAAGCTCCTTTTCTATGTATCAGACACCTGCAAATAGATCATTTTCAGTGGACTTAATTGATATTCACTGAACTGGGATACTTGCTTAGTTCATCAAGTATTTTTGCATATTTGAGATTTGAGTTATTCTACTGAATTGTGATCAGCTGAATGAGTGACCAAGCATATGATGTGCTTGAAAGCACACAGCATACCCACTCAAAACATACGTTGGTCTAATCTATTCTGTGCTTGGAAAGGAACTCAAGTATTTCTGCCACACATTTTCTGTGTACACCCCTAAATTATTTTTTCACTAAAAATCCTATGATTTGCATAATTCTAATGCATACAAACTCAGATAAGCTGCACAGAAAAAAAAGCACATCATTACCTGATTCTTAATCACAATCAGTTCAAAAGCTGTTATAAATGTTAACATACATGGTGATCACAAACTGTCACAGCTCGTTCAGCAAAAGAAGAAAAGGAATATGCCAAGACAGGAATGGAGAACTCTAAATTACACAGTAGATTATGGATTCATACATTTATCAAAAAGAAAAAAGCTGCCAAGCCACAGTAGTCTGGTATCTCTTGGACATCCTAAATATCCTTTGGAAACCCTTATTTTACACTGAATCCAGAAAAGAGAAGAAAACTGTAATTTCACTCCTAGAATATGATACAACCTGTGTAAGAAATTAAGTAGTGATTTTCATTTATTTATAATATTACCCAGACACACCAGAAGTACAGGTCTTTTTACTTATCTACCTGACCATAAAAGCAGGTAAGTGCTGAAGACACAGCTGTTACAGTAACACATTTTACCCATTGTATGCACTTCAGTGGTGAAAAAAATCTGCTTTTGTATGAAAAGACACAAAACCATAAAGACACTGGCATCCTCAACAAGACAAAAGTTTTTACAAAAGTCAGGAGTATTTTGAAAATTGAGACTGGAATTCTGCCCTGATTATCACTCCCCAGAGAGAGGTAAGTAGAGCCCAAACAGTCTACATTCAGTGTTAATTGGCAAAATAAAATAATTGTAATATTCTCACTATGGACAGCATGTATTTTTCAAATGGCTGTCTGACAATATTCTCTCCCTTCTTGCCTTAGCTGTTCCAGGAGGCTGGACAATCAGGACTATATCTAGAATTGACTGAACTCTCTAAGTATTTGTTTCACAGTAATGATCAACTGGGGTTCTCTGTGCTCTTCACCATGAACCAAGCCTTTGGTGATGACTTCAAGTTCTCAAGTCAAATTTGCTTTGTGGAGGATTTCATACCACATCATAAATATATCTGATGCAGTTTCCAGCATCAAAATAAGTGATGTGCAAATATCCATGCCATGGTGTTGAGGCATCTGCCATACTTTTTTTTTTGACTCATCAGATCTGCCATGCTCTTTTTTCTCTCTCCATCCTGTGGAAACACAGACAGATAAATCTGGTCACAAACCTCCAGGACTTGACCCTAAGGGAGAGTACATGCAAATGAAATGTACTCAGAAATAAATTATCAAAATATGAATCACCAAATATTTTCTATTTTTAAGAAAAATGGGGGAAATCACTATGAGACTATGCTCTCTTTTGTTCATATCCCATAAAAATAGTGCATGTTGATGATTTTGGTAAAAAGCATAATAACCAACATGTGGTTAGACAGGAAAGCCCAGAAGAATTAACAAAATCTGATGAAACCCTGAATAATTCCACTTACAATGGTCCACATCTGGGAGATACACACAAGCAAGCTTTACATCAGAGAAAGATAAAACCACAATGTTCCACTTTCACCCACAGGTTTAAGAGCATCAGTCTGCCACACTTAGGTTTGGTTGCCCTGGGGACTCCTTGGGGACCACTTGGTTACTCACTGTATTGCCATTTCTAAGACAAAAATTTCCTCTTTTCAGGAGCTATCCTTGAGTGTTTATCTGACAAAATAGGCAATTCTCTGCAACAATCTGGAGTCAAAAACTTTCTATCCTACTTCATTGTCTTTCTGAGCTTTTTTTGTATATGTCTCCTCATTCTTCATGTAGGAGTATATCACTCCTACATATTTAAGCTTCTTCACTTGACATCTGTGCTATACAAAATGGAAGGGTTGTGACATACTTGATAGTAAAGTAAGAATGGCCATTTTACCCTTGTGGATTTCATAAACAGTTGCCTTCGGTGGCAAAAAACATGAATTAATCACCAGCATAACAATGGAAAAAGAGTTCTCTCACTGAAGTGAAAATGGAGCAACTTCTGTTGCTTGAATCACAACAGCTGTGATCATTCTCAGCTAGGAAATAGAGAGAGGAGAGATAGTGAGAACACTCTTTTAGGTAAAATCTTGGCCCTGCTGCAGTAAAGAAGAAAAGTATTTATCTCAATAGACCCATGTTTTGGTCTTTCCATAGTCAAAAGAAGTTAAGTCTTTGATTAGTCAGCACTCAAAATGCTATATAAGATCAGGTAAAAAATTCTCTGTTCCAGTTTCACTCATAATGCAACCTCATTTTTATTCATCTTACTTGTACAGAAACTAGTATTTTCTACTTTCTTAGGAAAAAAAAAAAGTATAGAGAATTCCTGAGAACCATAAATTCAGTGACAAAGTTTGTTACACGAAGACTGACTGTGCAATAAGGAGACCTCACGAGAGAAAACAAAGCCAACACCCACCCCCACCATTCCTATGCAGTAAAAAAATGTAGGAGGGTGTTTTATGGGCAAAAGTATAGAGATTACATTCAGCTCAACGGCTGTGGCAATGATGCAGTGAGTTCTAACTGGTTTTGGAGACTGTGAGTTATTTTTAATGTTTTTTTGATAATGAGATTTGCTTTTAGTCGGGGAGCCCTGGCTGTTAGCTTGCCTTCGACCAGTATCACGTCATGGTTCTGTTTCAGTGAAAATAGCAAAATCTAGCATTTCAAATAATTGTCAAAAAATTGCTAGTAAAAGAGTAGATGTTTATTGACTAAAAAAAAAGAAATTGCACATGAATGGGACCTCTCTTAGAAAGTGAGAACTGGGAGTATTTGGGGGAAATATAAAAATAATCCCTTAACTATTTATGGACAAGACAGTATAGTACAGATGCAAAATGACTGGACTGAAAAGAAATTGTCACATTGGTTCTAGGAATCCATTAGGAGTCAGAGGTTAACTAAGAAAAATATTGGCTTGCTAGCTAATGAGAAATACAGAAGATGCTCAGTATCAGGGCTCCTAATGTTTGCTTTGTTTAAGATTATTCTAAAAGGCAAAATCACTTCAACACTATTAGAAATTATATCAGTGAGTTATTGGATAAATTAGATTATTTCAAATAATCTGGATTTTAAATCTAGTTCTAGAAAACTTTGAAAGGCCTGTCCACAGTATTCATCACAGTTTCCAATAATGTTTGCAAGTCTGCAGGAATCAATGAAGCTCCAGAAATGGGAAATATTTTGTTTATTTTAAAATTACACAGAAAAAAAGAAAAAAGAACCATGGAATGTTTGGCAGGTCATCTTAACTTCACTTTCAAGGAAAAAACAAAACAAAATAAAAACAAAACAAAACAAAAACAAACAAAAAAGAAAAAAAGAAAGAAAACCCTCCTGGCAAATACATAGGTAACAGTTTGTAAGTGAACCCTGAAGAGATGAGAAGATAAGAAACAGCCAAGACAGACTCACCAAGTTCCTGTGAAATTTTCTTATGTGATGGGTAAGAGATTGTTTAGACGGGGCGAGAAGCAGAAGTGCTGTCTGTCTTAGCTTCAGTAATATTTGTTGACACCGCTTCCAGGGTTATGGAACAATGCAAAGTTAATTGCTACCTTCGTTTTCAGCTTTGTAGTGCGATGTACCAACAAAAACTGGTTGTCAAAATGCTGTGCCTGATTTAATAAATCCTAACAGATATTATCTAGTCACAGATCCCAATGTGGTAAATCCTAATCCCAAAAAAATTATGAAAATGTAGGATCAAAAAAAGCTAACAATTACTTAGAAAAGCTATTGAGCCTTATGAAGGAGTCTGTCCTGTGGCTGATGCTAAATGGTCAGCATGGAAGATGAAAGAAACTGAATTTCAAATTTATGATTAAGATCAACCTTGAGGGATGTGAGAGAATTCAATATGATCTTGTCAATTCAGAAAAATGGTATTAAAAGAAAACCAATGCAGAGGACAAGGGAGCGACAATGGTTTTAGGGAACGATTAGGAATACAGGACATTGCACAGAAAATAGCAGACCACAAGCTCCATAGCAATCAAAAATTTCATGTGAAGGAAAGACCAAATTTGAGGCATTTAGAGAGCAATTCCACTTGCAGAAGACTCAAAGTAGTCTTTCCATTGTGATAAGGCCTCAGGAGGAATATGTTCTCAATCACATGTAGAAATACAGATGAAGGAAAAATCCAGAGGAGTTCTGCAGTGGTAAACTGACATCTGAAAAAGATGTGACTTGGAAAAAGTGATTGAAAGATCCTGGGACTGTTTAACTTAGATAAGAGAAGATTTGTGGAAAACAGAGTAACAATAATCTGGCATCTAGGCTGCTGCTAGGAAGACTAGAAGGAGAAGGAATGCTGCAAGGGATTTTTGAGAAGGCATTAGGATACACCCTCTAGTACTAACCACTGTCTGTCAGTTGCCTGAAGTTGTAGTACTAGCATCATGGGAGCATTTAAGAACAATTCAGACAAATATCTTTCATGAATGACATAAACCAGGAATGGACTGAATGACTTCTTTCACTTTCCTTAGTCTGAGTGTGCAATCACTGTTAATGCATATCCACTGCCTAGAATTTTGGCAATAGATCTTTGAATGGGACAGAATGAAAAATGGCTGTATCTCTGTGTCACAGGAGAAATCAGACTAAAACACACCCCATGAAAGACTCAGAACCTGGGCCTCAAGAAGCCAAAATGGATTCCATGAGTAATCCCAAACAGATGGCACATGGCAGTCACTGCTGTTGGGCAGCCCTTGACAAATAATAATAGACATAAATGATACAAACTGAGGAGCTGTCATAACATTAGCTAGATAACCTATCTCAGAAACTATCAAGTGGCTTGGTAAAACGTCACTCCTTCTGAGACAAAGATTGAAAAGTTTACATGCTTTAAATTTTTCCAGTAGCTTTCTACCAAGACTTAGAATTCTTTTGCATGGGACATCCATCAATAAAAGGTTCCCCAGTTGCAGCTAATACAAGTAGCCATACCAGCCTTTGGTGCTTTTGAAATGTCTGAACAGTTGCATACATATCAAAATTGTTAGAATGGGCTGCTAACCTATAATTACTAGGGGGAGAGGATTTGCAAGAGAGGAAGAAAGTGGCTAAGGATAGGGTAAATGGATGTCAAATAAATGTTTTATTGTTCCTTTTCTGCTTATTTCATTTTGGCTTCTCTGGTTTACTGCCCCTTTTGAATGTGTCAGAAGTTATATCAAAATAAACATCCCTCCATAGAAAGGTGAGGCTGCAAGAGGTGTGTAGGCTGCTTTTATAACAAAAACTCCCTTACACATTCTAGGATTGTGTAAAAAAAAAAAAAAGAAGACTAACAATATTCGAGTGAATACATAAACCATGGTTCTCAACAGACAGCCAAGATCAGGTGCCAGGGATATAACTGGCATACAGGTAGGAAAATATAGGAAATTTTCTTTTTTTAAAGGACAGTGTAGTGACAAGGCTTCTTTATTTTTTTTTTTAAGAGAAAGAATCAGAAAATCAAGAAATTTTTGTTGGGGAAAACAAGCAACCAAAAGTAGTGACTGCAGTTTGAAGGAGGTGACAATACATAAGAAAAATTTAGATCACCTAGATTAAAGCTGTTAATGGCACTTAAATTCTCCCATCAAATTTAACAGTTTGGAACTGGGCTTCACTAAATCCTGTAAATCACCAAGTTACACACTTGAACATGCCTAAGACACAGATTTTCCATTAGTAAGCAGAACTGTCTGTGACTATACACATTTTAGCAATGGAGTGGAAATCATAACGATGCTTTGCATTTGTATTCTGCATCAACAGGAACAGAAAATTTACAGCCTGTGCATGTCTTCCTGTTTTTTGTTTTCATGTTGGAAAGAAGTCAAGGGCATCACTTGGCAGGGCCCACTAGAAGTCAATAAGAGCAGGAGCAAACCTCCAAGCCTTAGAACACCAGACACAGTTACATCACAAACTAACTGCACCACTTGGGTTATCTGCTGTTTAAAATAGAGCTCTTTAGTATGCTATCTATATGAATAAAAGCATAAACATTTCAGCTATCAACTCATCAAAACCACTTGAGCAAGCATAAAATATCTTCTTGGCACCAGGTAGACACTCTGTCCTCTTAACACAATTTCTCTCTTTCGAGCTTACTCTTCAGCCACATGCTAATGGGTTCATCTTAAGATAGCAAAGCCATACATGCTTTTAATATCAGACTTCCTTGCATTGGCAAGAACTACAGATTTTTTGCTGACAAGACATTTTTACAACTATATGAATGGTACATCTTTGTTTAGGGGAGAAAAATGAGGTGAGTAAGAATTCTGAACCACAAATGATGCCATGTGAGTCTAAACCAAGTGCAAGCATTACAAACCACTTCACAAATGCAAATTATGTAAAGTGAAGAAGAAAATTAAAGGACAACTCACCCCTAAAAGTGCTTTATTTGTGTTTTTTTCTCTAAGTAGGCCTTATTTTTTGCAATTTGGTTTACATTTCCATGTTTATTTTCTTACTTTATTTTTTATTTTCCAGGTTTACTATTGAGCAGAAGTATCTGAAGCAAACCAACTCTTTTCATTAATCTTTTTTTTTAAATTTCTACCTATGTCCTTGGGTTTCAAAGGACTAGGCGTGGCCTCTAAAACCACCGGTCAAACCCTCCCTGGGGCTGGTCACAGAGTCCACCAAGCACAGACTGAGGTTCTCACATGACAAATACTGCTGGTGACTGAGTGCATCATGAAGTGGAGCACAAGACTCCTGCTACAAGAGATCTGTGATGACAGGCTTACAAGGAAACAAGGATGTCTTCTCTTTTCATCCCTAAGACAAATCAGCATGGGTTTCCTCTGTTCTGGCCGTCCACCAGAAAGTCTTCACCCATTACTCTTCCCAGTTCCCTTCATAGGCATGCACATACGATTTTCAGTCCACTCGAACATTAACATCACCCCTTCAACTGCACTCGTATATACACACATCCTCTTCCCCTTCAACAGAAAGCAGAAAAATTAGAGGCAACTGGGGAGAGCAGATTTTTCCCTAAATCTTTGTTGCTGAAGGCAGCGAAAGAGCTTAATGAGTGCCTTGGCCAAGAGCCTCATGCTGGCTTGAGCCGGCTGCTCCTGCGACGACAGCATCAGCACAGTTTTATTCTCAGCTCAGTCAGCACCTCCCCAGCAAAGGACTTCAATCGCACCAGATGCTGCATTCACACAGCAAGGGACCACTGTCTTCTTCTCTATTCCTGCGGGTGACATACCAGAGAAGATCAGGGAGAAACACAAGAGAAATCCATGCCTGTCCTAGACTGCTGTGGTCAGATAATTCCTTTTGGATTTGTATCAAATTCCATTTAATGTCATCCATTTCTGTGGTCTCTTTTTTACCCCCCTGCCACCAAGGTCCTCTCAGCTGTCCCACTGACAAGTCGGCCTTTTTCTGATGTCCCCAAACGCCTGTATGGACACAGTATCAGATAAGCACTGGGATGAGTGACTGGGTTAACTGATAAAGTTGCTAATTAAAGCTCTGTTTTCAGCGCTGATGAAAGATTAACTGGGCCAAAATTTAGAGCACAGGGGAAGTTTTACTTTTAACAGTATACACTGTTTGGTAAATAAAAGGCTCGAACAATTTCAAAGAAAGTTGTGCCAAGAACTTTGCAAAAACATTTTCCTCCTCAGAGAATTACACAAATGGTGCAATTCACTTTAAAGCTTTGTAGGTTTAACTTTGCAAGTATCTTGTAAACACTGAGGCTAATTCACTAAAAACACTATGGACTGAAAGCACAATAATTTTATAATCTTAACCATTCATTCCCAATTACATATTCCTAACATTTCAAACTGGCCAAAAATTAAAATTACTGGAAAATTGGAAGTGGGTTTAAAAATAAATTCTGTCTTCTCTGGTGTAAGGTTAGATATCCAGTTGTTGGCAGGACTGTACAAGTAAGATAATGAAATCATATTAGGATGGCAGTGACTACACTAATACTTACCTTAAACTATGAAAAGCACCCAGTATAAACTGCATGGGTCTCAGGATGAGGTGATTGAGCCTGAACTGAGTCCCTGTGCAATCTACAGGAAGACTGCTGCTTTTCTTTCTGGCACTGTCACATCAAACAGTTCATTATTACTGGTTGTATAAAATACTGTGGAAAGTCTAGCATAAGCAGATATGCTCCTGAGATTTAAAAATGTTCTTCGATGCCCTAAGTGTGTGCACACCTGTTTTATTACTTGTTCATAATATCCCCAGATGGAAAAACATGTAGGTAAATTGTGAAACCGTGTGATGAGCTGAAGTGAGCTGTGATGAGCTGAACTGTCTGAAAATAAGCACAGTTTTCTAAGCATGTTTTTTATTTAAATGCTGCAACAGTGATCATTTACTGTGAGGATAATAGAACAGATGGTGAACATTTAGCTGACCAATATTTACTGGTTGCACATGCAGTACATCACGACTTTTATAAGCGTTGAGGTAATGACTCTGAACCACAGCTTGTTTTCTTCCTTTAAGGTGGGAACTGTTAATAAATAGAATGGAAAATGAAAGACAATTACCACTTAAGGATTACACTTGTGTCTTCACTACCTTGCATTTGATTTATTCAGTTTTCATAACATAAACCTGGGTGGTCAGGTCATGATGAAAGTACTCATTTAGAGTCAATATTAAGTTTAATTAAAAAATGGGTAATGCAAAAAAATCTGATTGCAGGTTCTGATCTGATCCCAGATAATAAGGATCTGGGAGAGGTGTCCAAAATGTCTTTATTGATAAATTCTAAAGGTGCTTTGTTTTGGACTACTCATTTAAGGGCAAGCTTTAATTTCCTGAGACTGCGCTCTGTTGGCATTATCAGTAGAGATACTAAAACCAAGGTCATAATATCCAGGTTTTTTGAAATGTCACAGTCATCACTGATGGTGTTATTGCTGCTTTCTAACTACATTTTGAAACAGGTGAACTCATCCCTTCCAGTTTCCCTACAGCAATTGACCTCTTTGTGTTGTATTTTCAAGAACCATTGAGAGATGTTATATTGCAGCTGTGGTCTGTCTGTGATGAGAGGATTTTGGAGAAAAATTAAATGCCACATATGTGTTTCTTGGTAAAGTGTCTGGCTTATCTTAATGATCTAAAGCTGCTCTGCAACATAGATGTCAAGTAATTATTAAAAGGCCTGGCTTGACACCACCAAGGATGGAATATCTTCCCTATCCATGGAGAAAATACATAACAGCATCACAAATGCACTAAACTGAAAACACAAGGCCTATTCCCTAACTTGGTCCCCAAATGGAGTATGCCAAGTGGCAGTACTGTGTGACCCCTCTTAATTCTTATTCACATTCATAGCAATAATTTCGTATTTCAACAAGTGAGCCTGAATTTTGTAAGGTTTTGCCAGTCTTTTTCTTCATAAACACTTATCTACTTACAAAGCTCTGTATTCAGGTTCCAGCCTACTATTTAAAAATTTTTTGATTTCCTTCCTTTCCTTCCAAATTAATTTCTACTTGTATTTTAATAATTTAAATTTTTCTTAATTTCCAAATTAATTTATTTAGTTTCCAATTTTTTACCACCTCCTGTTCCACACTGATGCCCACATTTTTTCAAGTTTTAATCCTTGTATATTATTTTTTACTTAAGATTGCTGTCATCTAAAGCACTCTAAAATCGTTTGAGAAATAATTGATTAGGGATGTGGAAGGTCCATGGAGAATTTTGTTCCCAGTTTTTACATATAATATACAACATAATAATTTTATGACAGAAAAAAGGAAAGCAATTAAATCAATAAAGCAGAAAAAATTATTCTACTTTGTAAGTGTGGAGACAATAGGTATTAAGGCTCTTTAGATTTCCAAATTCTAAAAGAAAAACTCTAAAATAAGTACTACTGCACAGGATAGTGCAGTACAATGAAAGAATGATGAAAAATGAAACACACATACAGAAAGGAAGACCTCCCAACACCTGGGAGGAGTGCCTTCAACCACAGACCTACAAAGAATGGACAACTCATTAGCTCACATCTACACACAGAGAGAGCGACTTGAAAATGGTAGAAAATAAGCATACAAAATTCAGAGATCATTTCTGTTGAGAAAGAGATTAAAATGCTGAAGAATTCAAATCTGTAGTTTCCCTTTTCGCCACACCTTTTTGATCCTGTAATGTTGCAGAGCATTTTCAGGGTTGTAAGTAACAGAGATGTAGAGAAAGTATTATTCTAGCAAACCTATCAGACACATACTATCACAGATGTCTGCTGTCAAGTAACTGGTTTATACCAGGTTGTGGTATGCCTGTCCTTCAGATAAAAAGTGTATATGGGATTTTCCTTGACCTTTACACTTCAGCACTAACCCATAGCTTATATGGATGGGTAGGAGTAGCAGCAAACACTGTATGCACTAATACTGGTAGATAAGCCCTGGGGCTGAAAAATAGGATGAGGCAAAGCACTGTAACTTGGAAGTCTTGCTTACACAAAGGCCTCTGGGTTACTTTGCATCAACAACTGTTTTTCCTCCTAACTGTGATACTTACCATGCAGGAGTTGTATACTATCATGTTTTGCAATACCATTTCACACTCCACCTTTTTCCCTCTAGCCAGCAGCATGTTCCTGCATCCACCTCTACAATATAGCTTGGACCAAACATGATTTCTACCAATACTATGGACTGTACAGTTCATCAGAAATGAACAAACTATGGTCAACACTACCACTATATTTATGGTGACAACTGTGTATATCAAACGGGCAATTAAAATAATTTGCTATTTAAATAAATCAGCTTATTTTCTTTTCCTTGTTTCTTCTCTGAATATCCAACCAATTTCTTACAAAGGGGGGTTTTTTTGGAAGTGAGGAGGCTGTTTAAAAAAAATCAGAAGAAAACACTTAATTCTTCACTTTCCCTCATAGCACTGCTCAAAGCAGTGAATAAAATCTAGCTTTCACTGCCTTCTCAAGAATCTTCCATGCTTTCTGACTCCACCAGGTAAGTTTCACAGATACCTTCCTGGATAAGATATCATATGTTTCATATCCTGTCTTTGACATTGTGCTGCCATGGTTTGATACTATCACTTATGCAATGCTCTGATGTTCTATCTGTTTGATTAGAAGCGCACAGTTCATCTCACACTGAACCAATAATCTTACAAGAGATTCTATAAGACCAAATGCCGAGCCAGCTGGCTATACTTTCCAATGAAGTAATTCAGTTATGCTGTCTAGTAAGAAATTTGGTTCAACACAGTATATCACAGAACAGCATCTTTTATGGTGTACCTCACAAGCAGCCTGTGATCCTCTACTATCTACACACCCCACGCAACAAAGATGTCACATATGGCAAAAAGAGTTCAGCTTCTTTGCCGCCTTCAGCAGGGTTCATAACCTATGAAAATGGTAAAATGAGCTCCTGGATCTAATGTCCCTTCAAATGCCCTGACAGAGAGATGCCTTGCTGTGACAGACTGGCTTTTACCCATACCTGCAGGGAACATATTAGCCACTTTCCCTCTAGCAATAAGTAAACAGCCAGCCTTCATGCTTGGCCTCCAAAGGAAGGCTCTTTGCAGTCTTGTTTGTACTGACAGCTGCTATTTACATACCTTTGAGAATGGCAGTGAGTCTCACTCTCCATATAAGTCAATAGGCCTGCAAGAGTTCTAAATCAGGGAATAATATTTCTTGCAAATAAGCCTAGAGTATTTAAAATAATCCTAAGTAAGACAGCATGATTATTTCTCAATATAGCAGGAGAATGGATTGACTGGAAAGCTGGATTTCAGTCCGTCCAGATGTATGCAACAGAATCACTTTTGTTTTCTACAGCTGTTAAAAAGTTATCCATCTTAGTTTTCACCATGGAAAATTACCAAACTCGGGGCTAGTCATGAATGGCACTAGAGACAATTTAATAGAGACAAAAATATGTCTGAGACAAAACTGATTTGGAGACAGAAATGATTTATAGTGCTCTTTCCCCAGTTTCAGCTCTTCTTTCCACTACAGTCCCTTTAAGCTCAAATATCTGTAATCTGGCATGCAGCTAAGAGGCCTCCATGGCCTCTTTGAAAAGACAGGAGAAAGAAGAACTGTTCATGTATTAGAACAAAAGAATTTGAATAGGTCTCCAAATATGAAACAAGTACTTACCTATTTTCTTTTTTGACCACACATGACCAACATTACTGGAGCTTTTTCCTAACTGAGCAGAAAAAAAGGCTGTCTTTCCTGTATGCTCAAATAATTCCCATGTCCCTTCTAACAGACAATAAACTCCATAAAGCCAAAAGATAAAGGATAGCAAAACAACATTGGGTTATTTTTTTTCCCACTGAATTCACAGATTTTTACCAAATATTCTTCTGTGAAAGCATAGCAGTATTTAACAAGTAAAATAATTCTATGGGGGAAAGATGTTCACCTGTCATCTTCTCCATCACCTTTTTCTGCACCTATCTATGCTGGATTTCCAGCCTTAGTCCGTTCATCTAAATTTAGGATAGTTTAATCATCTTTTTGCCAATTCTACAGTAGAGTTCTAAAATACCACTGCAAAACAGCATGCTTGGATCATCACAGTAAATTATTCCCATGGTGGCATTTACAAGTGAAAACTGAAATAACATTTTAAGTGCTTTTTCCCCCTTTTTTCTTTGATGCAAAAGTTTTGCTTGGAAACACTGCCAGACTCAGTATTGGGTGGAGTCCCCCATTGAGCAGAGACCAGATTATGAGAGAGGTAACAAAAGAATTCAGTCCCATGATAAATTAAATCCTTGGCTTCTCTTCTCAAAGAGTTACCATGATCTCAGCTAAAGCCAAAGATAGTAGCAGTTTTTCTCTGTAATGCAAATCCATCTTCATGATGATTTGGACCAAGACAATCTAAGAGGCTTTAAGTCAGCTACAAATTGAACACTTTGAAAGAAAAGTGTTCAAACTGAGATGAAAAAGAAAGAATTACAGACCATGCAAGAAAAAGTCTGATCTCTGGAGTACATGAGAGCTCATCAGCTTCTCCATTGACTTGGAAATAATCTGAACAGCAAAGTGGGTTAGAAATTGACAAGCACTATTTGTAAATAAATCAGGAAGTTGCTAATATGTAAATGCCACTAAAACAGATGGGTTGTGGGGGAAAAACTTTATGCTGCAGCAGTGTGTCACACTTGCACTGAAATGATCATGTTCTTACTTCCTTAATATACAGACTGAAAATGCACTTCTGCACTGGAGTCCACCCATATTATCTTAGGAATGATTCCTCCTTTAAGAAATGTCATTCTGACATATCATTTACTCATATCCTTGCTTGCTTGAGAAAGCAGTCTAGATCCACTGGTCTCTGATAATCTTTTTTTACTGGAAAAGTGGGTTTTCTACCAGTAAGTCATTGCTTTGAGAAACTGTGTAGAGAAGCCAGTGGAGGGTGGAGATTATGCAAACTACGCCACTCCCAGTTGAAGAATGTGAGCAAAAGAACGACAGAGACCATGATAAAAGTTGATCGTGTGAGTAAAAAGGGCAAACCACTACCACATGCATGATGAAAAGTCAGGAAAGATGTTGTCCAAAACATGACTCCTGGGAGAGATGAGATCACACTAAGCGGGGGAGGAGGGTACGTACAGGATGTTGTTTTGTAACTGTCTAGTGTTTTCCAGAGTAAAAGTGATTGTGGCTTGGCTAAATTCAAGTTTCTTGCCTACCCACTGCTTTATCCTTAAAGACTAGAAACAAGAGCTCCACCACCAGGTAGGCTCTCTGGAAATGCGTCCAAGCAACATGGTGCTGGGAATGCCTCTTGACAGCCAAGTCTGTGGCAGACCCAGCCTCCCTATTGAAATGGAACTGACTGCCAAAGAGTTGTAACACTGCCTCACAGCCCTGAGGGAGAGAACTAGAGCGACCAATACCCAAAACTCAGAAGCTCTATCAAACTGATTTGGTCATAAAACATCCAGTAAGGAAAGGACTTCACTGTAACATCCTGCTTCCAATATAGGTCTTCAGTCAAAGACAGTCAACTGTTCCTTCCCAAAGAACTGACAGGCTAACAATTATGTCACTCTAAGAGACAGGAGAGTTTGTTATGTAATATTTCAATATTGAAATATTTCTACATAATTTGCTATATTATTTATTTGTGCTAAACTGCTTTTAGAGGCAGAACTTCAGAAGAGATTTTAGTAATTTTTAGCTTTTCTAGCAGTAAAATAATCCAAGCTGCTCTTAGAGGTCCTTCTCCTTCCTTTACTGACTTCTCTCATGTACTATCCACTCTCCTGGAAATTCTATTATCTTAATCTCAGGGTATTAGTTTCATTTGCCAGTATTGCTTTTCTTATCTTTTACACTCTTGACTTCACTATGTAATCGTTAACATTTCTCCTTTGCATTTAATGTTTGATTCCATGGCTGTATCTCCTTGCTTTGCATTATTTTTCCTTGTTCTCTGTTTCATAAGGGCTTCTAGTCTGTTCGTTTTTGCAGAGTCAGCTTCCTTAAAGGACTCAGCCTCTGTTTCCATTACTGTCAATGATAAGCTCTAGCATTCTGTTCAGAGTATGAGCATTGATATTAATTATTCTTCCGTTCTATATCTCTTGTTTATCCCTTCAAATATTTTATTCCATCTTGTCAACTGCTCTGTCATGCTACTAAACTTTCCTCTTGAACACTGTAGCAATTTTGCTTCTCTAATTTTTCAGTCTCACTGTTGGCTCAATAATAAGACTAGTTAAGTTCTAAAACTAGCAATCTGGTACCCTTTTTTATTAATATTTTGTCATAGTTTAGTCATGGTACTCTCCAATTTAGTGTTCCCACTGAAACTACACCAAACCATGCAGCACTACTGACTCCTCCCTCCTCCTCTCCTGTCCTTGAGGCAGGCTCGACAGGAGAATTGGAGGCACCAAAGGTGAAGATCACAAGTTGAGATAAGAACAATACACTGAAAACAGAAGGGAGATAAGAAAATTAACAGTAACAGTAACAGTAACAATAACAAAAGAGCACAAGAGGGGCAATTGATTCTTATGCAAATCCTCACCACTACACCATGAGAACTCAAAAATAGCTGACCCTCCATAGGCTCCAGACTGATTTGGAAGAGACCTCCTCCATCATTCCCAGAAAATGAGGTGTGGTGCACTGTAATAACCTCTGGATCCTGGCCATGCCTTCTTCTGTTACTGAATAGAAACAATGATCAGTTGAAACAAATTTCACATCACCTGTTTTATACTCAAATCCATTACCTTGTCTTGTATGAGAGAAATAACCCTCCGAAACCTCCCTTTTCCCTAATTTTCTAGGTTTTCTTATTTCTACACATTCTCTGATATTGTAATGCATTAAAAGCACTTAGGCTTTGTACCTAGGTTTTGGAAGTCTGCAAACTTAGACAACTACACAGCAGGATTTCATATTTCTGCCTTTCTGTTTCTTATCCTCCCAGTCTCTTATAAAGCAGGTATACACTACTGAAATGCATTTTCGTTGTGAAAACTGTTCCATTTTCCTCCATTACATTTCATCCGCAAAGACTTGCATTTATTTGTGTCTGTATGCCATTTTTGTTTCTCTGTTTGCTATTGATGCAATTTTGGTAATTACCCCATAGGAGGAAGTTCTCATATTATTTTGGTTTACAAACTGCCATAAAGAACCTTCCCGAACAAAGGAGTTTGAGGCAGAAAGTGTCTTGCTTTTTTCATAATTTATTATATAAATTTGTTACTATTGAAAAATTATTCCAAATTACAATATACTTTAAGTTACAACTGCTCTACAATTAATTACTTGGGATAATCAGAGCTCTGAGAAAGCTATTTTGTTTTCTTATAAGCCATGCACAAAACAACTTTTAACACAGTCATAGAGTGCCTATCAATGGTTTAAAGGATCTTCTAAGTCCATTAGGCTGACCCATTCTTTAGGTTCCCAGGAAGGTTTCAGAGGCCCTGCACAGAATATGTGTGAGTCTCACTACACTCCCAGCACTGACCTAGGGACCAACAACAGCCTAAGGATGGAACAAAAGTGTCTGGTGTCCTCTGTTCAGCTCTCATAGCTCCACATGGATTGGAAATTTAATGTCACTTGGCTGAGGCATCAAGTTCAATGAGAGAGCAAGAGCATCAAGCAAAGCAAGCTGTTTGTTATCCATCTGACTTCCCAAGAGCACAAAGAATGGGGCCAAATGTTTTGCTAGCAAGATGGATCCGAAGGCAAATCATCAAGACATACAGAGTGCATGTAAGGACAGTCTGCCTTGAAGAACAGAGTACTTTACACATCATTAGGACCACACCATGCATGTAATCACCTAAAGAGGTGGATGAAACAGCACAATGGGTTCACACAAATATTAACTAATCCATATGCATTTCTTTTTTGGCTGTGCCTGGACTCACTGCAACCAGAATCCAAATCATACAGTTGTACAACATAAAATACATGTAAAAGTCATCACAACTTATCTGCTGATCTGACCTGGTTAGCTGAAGGCAATTTTCTAGTGTCGTAATCATAATTTAGATTTATAACGGAACATATTTAGTAGGCTGTTCTTTTGGGGACAGTTAAAATAGACAGCCGAGATCGAATATTTGATAAGTTTTTATGGCCACAGAAGCACGTAAAAAAATATAGGCTGCAACCTCAGAGTCATGCAGTAGTAGACCAAGGTGAAGATTTTCCAGACATCCAAGTCAAATAAGAATGCAACTCCCTTGCTCAGTTAGCAGATATACCCAAACTGGAAGAAGGGCTGAGGAGGAGCAGTGCATTTTCCCATAACAGAAAACAGCTTCCAAACCCATTATCAGCTGTGAGCTGTATTTTCATTTCCCACCAAGGTCATAGGAGAGAGCAATGCCTCTATGTGGTGACTTTTAGTCCTTTTCACACTTTGGTAGTGAAGGAGAGAGAGAGAAGGGCAGCATAAAATCAAGTGGATTCCTACCTATCGTCTTTTCTCACAACACGCACAAATAAACTTTCATTATTGGAGTGCCCCTTTATGCCTAATCAATAGGAACCCATTTTTTGTTAATCTAGGGGAAAGAGTGTGCAAGGTTTGAGTGAAAAAAAAGCAGGGGACATACTTAGCTGGAAGGTCACACACCATAGGCCACCAAACAAGACAGTGGCATTGCTGGAGATAAAGCAGCATCACACCTCAGAGCCCTTTTCCACAACAAGATATATACCTGAATTAATGTAGTTAACTTTTTGACACAAGAGAGGACACATGAAAAGGAGAAAAATTGAATTGTATCAATAGGAGAGCTATACAATTTTGGTTTTACTCGTCAATGGGAAGGTAGTTTTTATGTCTATGGAATTGGCAAGACCATCTTGCCTATAAATGCAGGATTAAAATTTTTACATCCTCTTTTGTAGAAGAAAAATATATACCAAGAATTAAGCTCAGAGTTATTAAAGAGAGATTATTTTCCATTGGGACCTGAAATGACACTATCACTAAAAATGTATTAGATTTGGAAATGGCATAAACAAATATTCCAAATATTTATTATGATGGTTTTAGTAATGTTCATTACCATCTGTTGTAAATAGCTACAAAGAGAGACTTTTAACCAGCTAGATGCACTGAACATTAGTGGTCTTCAGACAGAGAGGTCAGTCAAAAGCATTGCTTTGCATTAACATGGCTCAATAGGCTACCCTGACTCCTGTCCCAGCTGCCCAGAGTTCCAGTGCTGCTGTGGCAACTATCAGTAAGAGTATCAGTACAGCATCATAGCAATCCTTGTTTTCACCATCACTTTGCAATTCCTGAAGACTTGCTTTTCATCCTTCACTGGAAAAATTCCCTAGCAAAAATTGAAGCCTGTTGTTCTTATGCTAACTAGATACATCATCACATAAAGCAGGAGAGGGAGTCAGATTTGGTAGAAAATTATTTCCAGAGATATGATCAGCAAAGAGACTGAAGACAGGGGCCTGCAGTTCTCACTGACATTGTATCTTTGCTAATCTGCATTTACCCCCTATTGACATTAACAGATTTTCACCTACAAGAGTGGTATTCAGTCATACTACATGGCCTTTTTCAGTTACATGAGCTGCTGTAGTTTTCTGGTGTCTTGCTTGATAAAAAGAGAGTTTGCAAACAAAATCTCTTTTTGGTCCTTACAACATACTGTGCATTTTTCTCTTTCATCTCTGGATTGAAATTTCTAAAGAAATTAAATGAGCAGGGCAAAGCAAATCCACAGAGCATAATGTGACCATTGGCATATCAACTGTAGTGTGTGAGTTGATGAACCTGTCACTCAGAGATTAAACCAGACATGATTCTCTCATCAAAAGGTTCAAAGTCAAGCCTGAATACTCTACTGACTTTCCCAAGATGGGATTCTCCTACTCTCAAAACAACCATGTCATTTCTGTCTGTGCTGGAGAACCCTCTCAAAAATGCCACATCAAGTATCATTAGTTTGCATTACTGAACCCAACTGCTTCAGCATCAAATTCTGTGGTAAGTTCCAGTGTGACTGACTTCTTGCCTTGCAATTTGCTGACAGAGAACGTTAAGGCATCTTATCCAAATGCATTAGGAATGCTGTAAGTTCATTTACAGTTCCACTGAACTGTCATCCAGAGCAGCCTAAAGGCTTACAGCATTTGCTGGAGAGCTGGATTCCTAAATCAAGCACTGGGTTATTGTACTGGCACATTGCTTAACATTTTTGATAATCTTTCATCTAAACTTAACATCACTGTATTTATTCTACTTACTTTACAAGAATTTTGTAAAGCTTAATTAATATTTGTAAGTCTCCTGGCTTAGACAACAGTTCCTGATAAAATGCAAAGTATTATCACACATATTAAAACTGCTTCACAAATTTATAGCTATATCTAAAAAGTGGTGGAACCATGTTAGGGCACTTTTGTTATTTTGTCAAGAGAAGCTAGATTGCTTGCTCAACTACCAGTGTGATGAATCTTTCTTATGTCATAAAGATTGCTGCCATATTTTAAAATGTGGAAATTTTTCTTTTTTTTTTTCAGGTCACAACTTTTTTAAGCTTATTTAAGGCACAGCAATGCTTTTCACTCTTATTTGTAAAGTTCAAAAGATGTTCTTTTCCAGCTTAGTGGAATTTCACTCTTTTTAGATCCTGCTTTTTACTTCTGTGTTTGAAGTCCTGCACAAAGTCAAAAGATGAGGCGTGGCATATGGGAAAAAATGTAATGGGCTTTAGCTGTTCATGTTGGTCAGATGCTGTCTTGGGCACAGTGACCATGAAATGACAGGTTTTGATTCTTACCAAAGTAAGAAAGATGATCAATAAAACTTCTACCTTGCAGAGGGCAGCCTTAGTCTGTTCAGGACACTGCCTTGGAGAGTCCCCAGGCAAACAGTCCATAGAAACAAAGGAAGACCGAAAATACTTTAAGAAGGAAATCCTAAAAGAACATGGAAGCAGACCATACCTATACACTGAAAGACAAACTGGTGAGGAAGAAGACTGGCCTGCCTGAACAGGGATCTTTTGCTGGAACTCAGAGAAAAAAAAGGGGTTATGACCTTTGGAAGATGGTGCAGGTGACTCAGGAAGTGTACAAGAATATCGGGCCATGCAGAGAGAAAATTAGAAAGGGAAAAGCTCAGCTAAAACTCCATCTGCCACTGCTGTGAAAAGTAATAAGAAGGTTTTTTTATAAATATATTGGCAACAAAAAGATTGCCGAGGAAAAATCCCCATCCTTTATTGGACATGCAGAGGGACACTGTCAGAAAGGGCGAGGAAAAGGCTGAGATACTTAATGCCTTTTTTGCCTCAATCTTTAACAGAAAGACTGGTGAGCCTCAGGGCAACAGGCCTCCTGAGCTGCTTGACAGGGATGGGGAGCAGAATGAATTACCCATAAACCAGGAGGGAGTAGTCAGTAACCTGCTGCATCACTGAAACATCCACAGCCCTAATGGGCTGGATAGGATTTGTCTGAGGTTACTGAGGGAGCTGGTGGAAGAGTTTCCTAAGCCACACTCCATCCTTTATCATGAGTCCTGGCTAACCAGGCAGGTCCAAGTTGACTGAAGGTTGGCTATTGTGATGCCCATCCAAAAGAAAGGACAGAAGGATCCAAAGATCTACAGGCTTTTAATCCTAACCTCATTGCCAGGGGACGTTATGGAACAGATAATCTGAAATGCCATAATGCTGCACATGCAGAACAACTAGGGGATCAGGCTTTAGCACAGGTTTAGGAAGTGCAGGTGCTGCTTGGCCAACCTGATCTCTTTTGATGACCAGGTGACCCTCCTGGGGGATGAGGGAAAGGCCATGGATGTTGTCTACTCGGGCTTGAGTTAAGCTATTGACACTGTTTCCCATGGCACTGTCCTGGAAAAGCCAGCAGCCCATGGCTTGGACAGTTGCACTCTTCACTAGGTTAAAATCTCATGGGATGGCAGGGCCCAGAGAGAGGTGATAAACGGATATAAATGCAATTAGTCATGAGTGGTGTTCCCCAGGGCTCAGTGTTGGGACCAACCCTGTTTAATATCTTCACTGACAATCTATCTAGACAAGGGGATTGAGTGCACCCTCAGTCAGTTTGCAGGCAACACCAAGCTGTGTGGGAGCATTGGTCTGGTGGAGGGCAGGAAAGCTCTGCAGAGGGATCTGCACAGGCTGGATCATGGATGAGGCCAATGGTGTGAGGTTCAACAAGGCCCAGTGCCAGGTCCTGCCCTTGGGT
>JANRMJ010000079.1:14128265-14139910 GCA_025584955.1 Alethe diademata | reverse complement strand
TCTCCATTTCAAAGAGAAGCTTCTGCTTTTATTGGCAGACACCTGTCCTTCAAACAAGGACAGCAGGCCAGGTCCTATCAGAAGGCAGCTCCTGACCATTAGTGCCATGGAAACTGCTACATGTCACTTAGGGACATGGATGAGTGTCAGGTTTGTGGTTGGAGCAGCGATCCAGTTAAGTAATGACAAAACGCTAGAAGATATATAATTCTGTAAGAGGCTGAAGTGTTTCAGTTAACTTTAAAGACATATTTAATAAAATGTTCAAATCAAGTACTCTAGTGTGAAAGACACCAAAGGCCACAAACCATCATACAGTACTTTAAATTTTTTCCCATTTTTCCCCTTTTTTCCTATCTTAAAATATCTTCTATACCTATTTACCATATATGCACATATTCTTTTATTTGCTGTTGCTTACTTATAGAAACATGATTCGTTTTTGCTGTGTCAATAGAAATATGTACATTCCATTTCAAATTCTATTTAAGAATTTTCAAGACGTTAGGATTTGCAATAAGATTAACAAATATTTCTGCTAGAGAAAAAGGAAAACAGGCATTCATTTAAGAAAAAATACCAGAAAAAGACCCACACTAGATATATTTAGTACTATATCAATGTTCAGTAATTTTAGATCCCACAGCAATAAGAAATTTTATAAAGGTTTGCCTGACATGCTGTGGAAAGCAAGTTTTGTAAGAAGATATAATGTAAGACCTAACAATATAGCTTGGAAAAGGACCAGAATATTTCAAGCTAAGCACATTTCAAAGCTAAGTACAAGGCCATTTCTGACTAGAGGAAGAAAACGAGGGCTGAAAAAATGTGTCTATTCTTTTCCCAACTACAGCAGTTGCCTAATAAAAGATGTCAACTCTCCCTTTCATTTTTGGTCTGTTATGACAACAGCAGACCACCAAACAATAGCAACAACCAACCCACCAAGAGGAAAAGGTCTTTTTCAGAAGACAATGCCATAGCTGCTCCATTACACATTCTGCACGAGGTTAATTCTCAGTGGTAATGCAAATACAAGCTAAGCCAAAGAGACCTAACTGATATTTCTGCAACAAGCTTTCAAAAAACTCTCTTAATATGCAACCAGGCAGCAACATATATAAAAGTCTTGGATACTTGAGCAAAATGTGTTTATAGAGATCCATATNNNNATAGAGGTTTTTGACAACATACTGCAGAACACATGCAGAGCACTCTGCTGCCACTGTTCAGACCTCAACAGTACTTATTTCTACAAGATTTTAATAAATGATGGCAAAACACTAGCTTTTAAAGGTCTTATTTTGTGGGAACTCATGTTCCACACCCTGAACACTGGAATAGTGGCTGGGATGACAAAGATCATAAATCCTCTTGTACAGTAGTGCTACCATCACGGAGCAGACATGAGGCAAACTGGGACTCTCCTGCTCTGAGTATCAAACCTGCTCTGGGGCAGAAAGGTGTGTTATTTAGGGCCTCTCTTTTCTACCATCTCTTGTTTTGGAATCCTGACCAGTAAGGGAATAAAAATTTTTTTGGGAAAAAAGATGTTCCTATTTGTCTCTGTCTCCTTCCTATTATATTTGTATTCAACACAATTTAATTGCTTGCCAAGCATGGTAATCCTTTCCCATTTTTTTTATTCTGACAAACTATGGCCACCTCCTCCAACACAAAACGCAGACAATTAAGGAAATTGCCAAAATTAATTTTCACCCTCAAAATGAGCATATTAAAATTTACACTGCAAGATCATCAGAGTAATTCCCAAGGCAACTACAACTAGTCTTAAAAGTAAAAGCCATGAGGGAAGTAGTCTTTGGCACTAGGTAAACAAAAGCAAGTTGATATAACTCTGCTTGGAAATGGAAGAATATTAATGAATTTAAACTCTGGCAGAATGCTTCGGTATTTCCTGCAAAGAACATAAGTCTTCAGGTATGGTAAACCTAATGTCAAACTGATCAAAACCTGAGCTACTTGCCTGTCCTAACTTTGTAATATATTAGGTAAGTCTGGATGTGAGTCAAATCAGTATATTTTGAAGATAGAATAAAAAAGATATTTGGTTGAAAACTAAGGCTCAAATACTAACTTTCATATACTAGAACTTACTCTTAAATTGAAGAGTCAAGTAGGCTAAAAAGCTTTACAGCTATTTGGAGTGAGAAATTACTTTATTGTGGAAGCCTGTGCTACAGGTTTATTAAGATCTAGTGGTAGAAAACCACCTTACAAACACAAGAGCAGCATGGGGCCAGTCTGTAGACTATATGTGCTCTGGGTTCTGGCTGGAAAAAAATCCAACTTTCTTCTTTCTCTTTTTAAGAGCTGACAATTTTGAAGACAATTATTGTGAGAAGAATGCATGCACAAAAACAATGTGTTGCTAAGGCTACTACTTTCTTTATTTAAAAAATGGTTGCTGTTTGTAAGCCATTGTACATTTTCTGAGATAGAAGGATATCACACCCCTCCAAACACTGAGATTTAACTATTCAGCCCAAAGCCACAGAACTGGTCCCTGAATAGAGTGAAAGAGAATTGACTGTTACAAAAGTCAAAATCACCCCGTCTTGGAAATTTTCTCATTTCTCATGTCATCAACAAAAGACATAAAATTTCAGATGTCTCTGTCTTCTTTAGAGGGGTGCACTGCAATTCATTAGGAAGATCAACACAACACATCTGCAGGATAACCAAAGCAAGGCTTTTTATGTGCAGTGTTACACTGTTCATTACACTAAGGTTTTCAAACTGTATTTTGGTCTTCAATCGCCTCAACTTCACCCCAATATTGTTTCACTTAAACTTTAATAAAATTAATTTTAACAAGTCTGAGGAATTACAACGTATGTCTAACATGAAGACTATGTCATCCCACTAGGGCATGTTTCCACATTAAAACTGAAACTTCTCTCTCATATCATCTCCCATCCAGGCTGTATTTATTCTCTTCAGATCTGTAATGAACTTAAGGGGCTTACCTGTGCCAGTGACTTACCACGCTCACTGTAAAGACAAATGAGGACCAGGCAAGTAAGATTTTAGGAACAACCACAACAGCTGGTCCAGCAGAAATGGGAAGCTCCCTCTCTTTTCTAAACATGGCGGCAGAGTTAGAGATACAAGGCAGTAAGGTCAGGCTAGTGTAGCAATTCCTGTAAGATCAACTCCATAAACTAGAAACTGGATACCTTAGAAAGAGTCAACATTTAAGTACCCAATGTCATGATAATTTCTCACAACACACAAAATGGAATGAGTAAGTAAAAAGGCAAGAGATGCTACTTGCTATATCATCCTGCAGAAAAAGAAGTGGTTCCAAGGTCTACAGCCAAAGTTCAGCAGCTCCATGGAGCAGTTTAAACTTTTCACAGACCAAAATAACCAGGTATAAAGTGTGGCTTATGATATCTCTTCAAATTTAAAAAGTCATTGTTGCATCAGCAGTATGACATGAAAATTATAGCAACACATAGCACATTGCATTTGTTGGCATATTTTACATTTTTTCAGGTTTCAAAACTCAGATATAATTCCATCACATCAAATTATATGGTTCACTAAACTAACATTCAATGGCTATTTTGGGGGACAAAATGCTTATGAAAAATAAGGATTGTTGATGTAGATTAGAGACTTCCTGTGTTGTGTCTGTACATCAACAAATCCACCATAAAAGTCTTGAAAACTGAAATCCATTATTCCATGGTCCATAACAAAAATGAACTTCTGAGAATGCAAAATCAGAAAATTAAATGGCTTTTCTTACCCACATCTGTAATATTTTAATAGGAGGAATAGGCAACTGCTAGTTATTACTGCATGAGACAGCTTTAACATCTGCTTGAGCTTTATATGTTCATTAGCTGTTACTTTCCATTCTGTTAGGGATTTTTTTAAATTATGGGTTAGACTGACCATGTAATAGAATAACTTAATTTCATGCTGTGCTAGAGTTCGTCCTCAATCTTCTTTCAGAAGACACTTCTTACTGAGCGTGAAGCTCCTTCAGTTTTTCTGTCCTCCAGTTCCTTTGTTGCTTCTTTTAATAGGGAAATGGTTGGATAATAACCAGTTTTATGGGGTTTTGTCAACAAGGGACAGGAAAAAATGGTGAGGAGACAGACAGGGCCTTTTCACAGTATAATGCCTCACTGCAAAACACTACACTTAGTAAATGTCACCCTTAGCACATCTAACAGAACTGCATCATGTATAACCTTATTTTAAAGCCATACTTACATGTGAGGTAAAGGTGTGATCTCTACAGCATGACTCCTTTAATTCTCTGACATACAATTTTTTTCCCCGCTTTTCTGGTCCATTTTGACCCTATTATCAAAACTAATAACAGACATATTTTGTACCTTGTTTACATAATATTCTAAAACCAGTGGTAGTTGGTAAATAAAGTTTAATAGCTATTTTCTGTATCCTTTTCCAATTAAAACTACTTTGCAGAAGTACAGTCCACAGAGTTCAAAAAAGTGTCAAGAGGTGTGAATTTAAAATTTAGTGATGAAGAATTTAGACAGTTATTTCTCTAATAAGTGCATAAAAATGGGAATTAACATGTAATTTATATATGCTGTGTGGAAAATTGGACGCTGAAGTGACAAAGTTTTGAAGACTTCAGTAATCTGAAGTGCCAGGTTTTGAAGTGATGTAG
This sequence comes from Alethe diademata, assembly GCA_025584955.1. Classification (NCBI taxonomy): domain Eukaryota; kingdom Metazoa; phylum Chordata; class Aves; order Passeriformes; family Muscicapidae; genus Alethe; species Alethe diademata. The sequence goes on along the minus strand of JANRMJ010000079.1, from coordinate 14,135,232 downwards.
AGGAGTACATCCAGCCCTGGAGTGTATGGGGTAAAACAAAACCGATGAACTCTCATTAAAGAAAGAACACAAAACTACATCTACATATGTTCAGTTGGAGAATATGATCCCACTCATTCTCCAGGAAAAAATGTCTCCAGGCAAAAGCAAAAAAGAGAAAGCAGAGTAATTGTTTCCTCTAGGACCTTTTCCTGATTGCTGTGTTCCCATTAGTTAACATTCCTTGCTATCTTTGCAACTGGAGAAAATACTCTTTCCTTAGAAGTCATTAGGATGATCACCCTGGAGCAAAGACTATAAATTAGTCCCTTAATTTCTCAAATAATATTTTAAATTAGTGTTTTAGGATTGTTTCTGCTCCTCCAAAACATCACCTTTTTGAGAACTTGGAGCTTGACTATTAAGTCCATTTGGAAGCAAACTTAATAGGAATGGAAACATCTAAGTATGTATCCTCCTCTCAGGATGAGCATGTATCACAACAGCCTAAGACAGCAATGCAATATATCCTCTGGGCAGCTGCAGAGCAGTTGGATTATGCAAGCTATTACCATTTGTAATTTGTTTATTCATAAACTACCCCACACTAATCATATTGATGGAACAATACTCATTGCAAGTCTTTGAACTGCACTTCTTAGTGAGAGGACTCAGATTTCTTACTACTCAAATCCCCTTCTGTAAAGCTTTCCTGCAAAATTTAAAGCTTACAAAAAAGCTTGCATGTGCTGGTGGTACAAAACAGTCTTAATTTGGTGTGTTTCTTTTAATTTAAATGTTAAGTTTACTTACTACAAATAACTGAGCCTTAGAATGGAAGAAATTGAAGCATATCCCCTCATTATCTCTCATGCACTGCAGATCTGGAAGACTACCTCAGCAGCTATTTTGGCACTCTAGAAACAAACCTAGCCAACAAGGCCTTCTGTGCTGAGGATATGAAACCCATTCCTATTTGTTTGAGGTTGTTTACTACAGATGACCTCTAATCTAAGTCCTACAGACTATATGTTCCTTCATGGTGTTAATATATCTTCTAGCTTAGTTTCAAAAACATCCAGGTTTGTATGCTCCAAGAGTGCTCTGCAGCAGAAACCAAAACTTAGCAAGTGGATAAAACTCCAGATGCTGAGGTTTTTTTTTCAAAGTTAAATACAGAAGCAGGTTCAGTCCCCAGTTTCTCTATTTGAATGGAACAGAATTACATGCTTGCTGCATGAAACCAATATAGTGGGATACACATGACTCATTAAATTGGAATTTCAGAAACCACACCATAGACTAAAGCAAGAATCTGAGAGACAGACTGACAGATCACATAACACAAACCCTGTCATTTTTGTAAACAGTAAAAGTCCCTTCAAAGCCAATTTAACAGCACAAAAAATTTTGTACTTCTCAATACAGAAAGTAAGAGGTGTGTTTCTTAGAAATACCATATTTCATAAATTTAATTTTTTATCTAAATAAGTCTCTGGCTGAAGAAGAGTGGAAAAATGATGAAAGATAGCTGGGCTTCAGTTCTGCTTCCAGTCCATCTTTTCCCCACGCATCCTTTCCCTTTCAGCTGCCTCTGATATTCAATGTGGTTTGTCTAAGAACACCAGGTGGGTACTGCAGAGTGGACTGCATGTTTGCACAATTAATGCATTCCAGAGATGGGGGAGCACATCAGCCTGCTAAAGGGTATGAAGGGCTGCTGGAGACTGAGATAACTGGGCAAACTGGTCTCCTGAGGTAACAGGCAATTCCGGTAAAGGCAATTCTAATTACAGTTGAAAAGGAAATTCTAGTTACGATTTTTTTAAAAAATCATTTGTTCCCAACTGGAAGAATTGAACACTGTAACAACAGGGAGGCTGCCATCTCCACCAAGAAGTTCAAATGAAAACCTGTACCAATCTAATAAAGTTGGATCTGTTTTCAGCAGAGAACAGGGACAAATTAGTGGATCTTTCCAAACTAAATTTCTCTGTAACTTCAGTAATGTAGCAATTTGTATTAGGAGAAATAAATTTTTAAAAAACCAATCAACCAAAACAAAAACAAACAAACAAACAAAACAAAAAGAAACCAACAACACCACAAAGATTAAAGTTTTCTCAGTGAGTCATGGACACACACTGCAAACTGCAAAAGCTCCACAGCTGAACGGAGTATCCTGTATACTCTCGTTCTTGCTGCACTGCTTTGCCATGACCTGATCAGATTTTCATAGCTTGCTTGGGTCAGGCTACAGCAAATATCTCTTGGGTGATTATAAGAAGCTGGGGATAGAGTAGAGAGAGGAAAATCTTCAAATCAGAAGTCTTTGGATCCACAGGACATAGGTAGATCTTCACATCTGTCACACTACAAACCCACAGGCTCTGTGTATATGCTTCCCTGTTTCCATCCACAGGGAGGGCAGGTTACTTCATGAGCCAACACCAGGCTGCAGCCTCTGGAAGAGACCTCCAGTCTGGCTTTCACCAAAGCTTGAGGAAAACACAAAAGCTGCATGTCAGTGGTATTACTGAATAAACAGTCAGATGGCTAAAATTATTCACTTACCACTCACTTTGAAGGTAGAAACTGAAATCATCACAGCAATCAACTCAACAGTCTTGTAGAACGGAAAAACAACTGAAGCAAATCTATCTGGTACCTGGTTCCAAGGGGTAGGATTCATCTTGCACCTCAGGCACTGGAAAACTAGCTACTCAGACCAGTCAGGTATTATAGCTTTTATTTTCACTTCTTTAGTCTCAAAAAAGCAACACATATCTTGTTCAATCACTCTCAGTTGTCTAACCTTCATTTACCAGAAAAGCTAAGTGAAGTGGCTACAGTCAGATGACAGTCATACCTAGAATTAAAAAATGTAAAGAACTAATGCAATTGAAAAAGAAAAAAGAAAAATATAATTTTATTATGATTTCCATTCACTAGAGCCTTCAGTCTTAACATCCTTTGGTGGCAACTTGATTCTCTTAACTTTCAAATGTAATCTTGGACTAGTTAACTCCTCAGAAAAACAACAGGAGAAAACAAAGACAGTGATAAACAGAGAAAAATAACTGACTTTTTATTAGCACTTCAATAATTATCTAGTGTTCCATGGTAGAGCACATGGTAAAGAGAACCCTGGTACTACTGATCCAAAGTAACAGAATGGGTTTTTTCTCTGAGTACAAATAAAAAAGTGCTCCCCCTCTCTTTTGGTATTTTTTTTAAAGAAGAGCTAGATCTTTTATTAGCTATCTATGAGCAGAGGCATGCAGCATACTGCAGCCAGATACTTCAAGTGTGACGAGACAAAAATTAATGCTTTAGCATATTAGATCCCTTCATATCCCCTTTTCCTCCTTTGCTTGGTTGAGAGAGAGATGGAGAATTAATTCTTTATCTTCCCTCTTCTCACATTTCCCTCCTATTATTTACAGACCTGAAGGAAAGGTTGAATACAATGAAATTGAGAGGCCATACATGCTACACTCAAATATAGCTGTCACCATGTTTTAAATTAAAATTCAATTACAAGCCTTTTTCCTGCAGTATTAGTGCTTGTATGATTATAATTTTTATGCCAAATCATAGAAGAGATCATCAAAAATGATAGATCTGCTATACATTGTTACATTCTTAATGTATTACCTATTGAAAATCTGTGTTTTAAGTGATCTTCACATAAAAACAGAGGTAGCCAAGAAGAAATGCTGTATTTTAGATGAGGTCTCTGTGCATCGTGTAGTAAAAACATGTTTGTTCTCTTGACCAAGATGGATTAATTTCAAGACTTTCTTCATAATAACTTGTCTTGTTGCCTTAGGATGCAATGCAAGATAAAAACAAAAATATGTATTCTATAACCATTTCTTAAAACCAGGTAAGGCAGTGCTCTTTATCTCTTCCACAACTCATCCTCCCCTCCAGAAAAATATCTTCTGCTAATAAGCCATTGAGTCTCACTGCATGATTGATAAAATTGCATCATCCCATTGTGAGATGCTCCACCTAGGAGGAGGAGCCAAGCATTTCCTACCTGAACAGAATCTAAGATTTAGAATACTGCAGGCAGGCTTTTCCCACTAAATTCCCAGAAGAAAACCAAACCCTTCTACACCACCACCAGATCTCCAGAAAAAAACTACACCTGTCTACAGAATCACTGCTTCAACAGAACCACATCTGTCACTGCAGGAGGACTGCAGCCACCATTTAATCAGACTGCTACCAACACCCTGAGCAACAGGGTGTCAGGTTGTATTGTGACTCTGTCAGTGTTTTTTGTACTACTGCATTTTATTTTAATTTTCCTATTAAATTGTAATTCTGACTTAAGATCTCCCACTGGTTTGCTTTCAAACCACCACATATTTTGGTACCCAACATGAGGCTCAAGGGTATCTAGAGAAAAAGGGTGGAAAAGGAATAACAGTTCTTGAGTGACCTAATTTTTTGTGTGCTGGATATAGAAACCTCGTTAGATGGCACCATGTGGTCTAGCTTACCCTGGTTAGGGTGGCACGTGCTCGTGGCTGTATTTCTCCCATTTGCAGGCCTGTATCTAAACATGGGCCCTATAACTAAGGCTACTGTGTCTCTTATCCAGTTTGCATTATGGGTTAATAAGGTGAGGAATTAATGAATTTTTAACTTCATCTGAAAGGCCAGCACATGGATTCAGGGCTGTCATACACTAACTGTATGTTTTTGGGGTTAATTTAATAATGGTACCTGCTATGTGTGGGAAGATAGTTTATAAGGACAGTGCAGAAGGCAATTTTCCTCAATAAATTACAGTTGTACTGATTGCAGAGAAATGGGGATAGCCATGCCTGTCCAATAGGGATGGGTGTTATAAAAGAGTGGGTTAGCTAGTTGAGAGCCAGTTGGAGAGACCCAGAGTCTACTACAGTTTGGGATGGAGTCTGCTGGTTGTGCTGTGAGGAGAAAGGGACATGCAGTCGTGCAAGGGACAGACAGGGTTAGGCGGCTGGGTAAGGGATCTGCTGGGCTTAGCCAGTCATGTAGAAGGAAACTTGCAGAGAGGGGAGGAGTCAGTGCTGTGTGGAGATGCTTATGAGGAAAGGAGTCAGTACTGTGTGGAGCAGCCTGAGGCAAGGCATGGAAAGTTTTTAATAAGAGATTGATGATGGTGCCAGTTGTGTCCGTCTCAACATAATTGCAAGTATGAGGAAATGACACCAGGAAAAATTTTCTCCCAGCTCTTTACCCAATCAATTTTTGAAGGGTTCAAATCTTCTCTAAATGTTAATGATACATACAGTGGCTGGTGTTGCTGATATGCCTGTTCTATTTAACATTCAGAGATAATAGAAGATTGACTTAAATAATCACCCTAATACCTACCCTAGAGAATAAGGATGCTGCCCCAGAGCTTGACCCTGTCCCACAGCCCACCTCAGAAATGAACCACCCAGACTGGATGGGGGTTCTGGTGAAGGATATACATGAGATGAGTCAGGTGCTGAAGGAATACATCTCCCCAGCTGGTGAGAAACCCTCCCCCTACCTTGAAGAGTGAGAGTCTGATGGTGCTGCAGTGGAACCCACAGATGCTACAACTGTCCAGGTTCCAGCTGAACCACAAGGGCAGTCACAGCCAGCAGCAGTCACCCCTGTGGAAACAAAGAAGTCTAAGATGAAATCAGAGCACCCAGTTAATAAGGACAAGAAAGGAGGGCCCTCATAACCAGTAGGAAAGCCAGAGGTTGAGATCATTCTCGAGTCTCTGTAAAACAAAAGTCTTTTTAATCTGCGAAAAGATACTGTGCAATGGAGGCATGAGGTCTATACAATCTGGTTACTTCGAGTCTGGGACCTTATGGGTACAGGCATGCAACTGGATGATGGTGAGGGAAGGAATTTGGGATCCTTGACCCAAGATGCAAGTGTAGATCAGGTATTTGTAAAGGAGCCAGGGCCCCTTTCCCTCTGGGAATGACTTTTAATGAGTGTAAGAGAGCGGTTTGTCCACAGAGAGAGATTGCAGGAGCACTACCATAGAATGTGCTGGAAGACCCTTGAGAAAGGGATCCAGCAGCTGAGAGAAGTGGCAATATTGGAGGTACTCTTTGGGAGGGATGGACAGCATGACAGTGACCCTGACAAGGTCAGGTGCACAGGGCAGATGTTGTGGAACCTGGTAACTTTGGGGCCATCTCAATATGCCACTTTTATTGCAATGATTAATGCTGATAACAACAAAGAGACAGTGGGTTCTGTTGCCAGCAAGCTTAGGAACTACAAGAGTATGACCAATGGCCTGATCCAGGCTCATGTCTCTGCTGTGGATAAGGAACTCCAAGAGGAATTTAAAGAGAAGATGAGGGAGATAAGGGAGAAGGTGAGAAATATCAATGCAGCACCAGTGTGAGTCAGAACCCAGTGTCCCCCAGCTTTGGTTCTTTATGTGCGACCATGGGGAAGACATGAAAACGTGGTAGGGGAAACCCCCTTCTGTCCTGGCAGCACAGCTGCATCAACTCAGGGAGGAAAACACTAACTGAGGGAGCCACACTAAAGTAAAAGTAGCCTCAGCCTCCCATACTGAGGAGCTGACAGGTACTACAGGAGGGAGGATGATCTGTTAGATCTCTTTGAAGGAACCTCTAGTATGTGTACCCAAGAAAGAAATTATAAGCAACAAAAATATAAAGCTTTAGTTGATACTGGTGCACAGTGTACCCTAATGCCATTGGGACATGTGGGAGCAAAACCTCTTTCCATTGCTGGGGTGACGAGGGGATCACAGCAATTGACTCTGTTGGAAGCTGAGGTGAGCTTGACTGGGAAGGACCGACAGAAACATCCAATTGTAACTGGCCCAGAGCAAAGTGTATTCTGGGCATAGGCTTCCTCCAGAATGGCTATTACAAATATCCATAGGGGCTCAGGTGGGCTTTGGGAACAGCTGCTGTAGCAACAGAGAGCATTAAGCAGTTGAACACCTTGCCTGGAC
>JANRMJ010000079.1:14092650-14103495 GCA_025584955.1 Alethe diademata | reverse complement strand
ACCTATTTAAAAGATAAAAAAGCATTACTGTGTAACCTTAAAAGACTCTATACCTATAGGAAGTTTCCTTTCAACTGCTGGACAATACCAGTCAGCTCAAATTTTGACCCCTTCTTCACACATTAATGCTTAAAGGAAGACTACCACAGTCTTTTTCAGGAAAACAAACATGTTTCAAAAGAAAAAAAAATAGCATATGAATGTAGTTTTGAAGCACAGTGCCTTAAGCACAGAGTTAGCCAAGTACTTGTTCAATAAAAGAAATTTTGTTTTCAACAACCAAAGTAGATCACTTGTGACCTGCTAAACATAGCCAAACACAGATACATAAAATCTTACTTATAATAATTATGAATCTTATGGGTATTTTAGGATTTATTTTCTTTTTCGCTGTCTCTCAAAAGACATAGTTTGCGGAGATGAATAAAAGAATGTAAAAAATAGGAAAGACAAGTTATTTTCAGGGCAATCTTTAGGAGGGATGGGAGGAAAGATGTGGTCTATGAAAGAAGACTGCAGTACTCCAAGTAAAACAAACTTTGAAGCAAATAGGTCAAGTGTAAAAAATTACTTATGAAAATTAAAAGGATACAGCATCAAATTTGCCTTCCTTTTGAAAAAATCATTCTCTCAGAAATATGTTTCAGGTGTCCTCGCTACTTATGAAAGTAAACTTCACTATGCACAGCAGTACTAATTCAGGTAAAAGGAGTTGTGCCTACTTCAAGTAGAAAACAAGCAGCTGTGCGACAGCTACTTACCTGAGATAGCATTAGTCACAGACATGAGTGGGGAGTGCAGAGCAGGAGTCACACCCCACACTGTGTGGTACCCCACTATTCCAGAGAGGCCAAACGTCGTCACCATTTGTGTGAAAGCGGCATTAGGCGCTACAATGCCCAGCCCTAACATACTAGCTAAACCTAGGAGGAAAGCACAGGAAAACTGTAACTTTTTAGTTATTTCTTAAATTTAAACTCTATACAACAGCTTATAGCCTAGCACTGACACAAAAGCAAAATGAAGTTCTCTGCATGGACTGGTTTCAAAATCAGGGAGATCATTTTGTCAAATACACGAAGTTCTTTCAGTGCTAGTGTTTCTTTTGTAACAGAAATAAAGCCATAAATATAATCCACAAATATTTGTCATGCTGTCACTCTCCTGTTCTGTAGAAAAAAATGTAGAAGTCACAATGATGTTGAGATATTACTTGGATGTATCAAAACATATTTATGAAGAACAGGGATTAAAATTAAGACAACTGAATTCATTAATTACTTCATGCAGAAGTTCTGATGCACTGAGAGTAACAAATGAAATGAAGAGCCAATACTTATTTGTCAAAGATAAATGTCCTGTTTCCAATATTTCAGTAGATTGTGGTCATCTAAGTCTCACACAATACCATAAAATCTGAAGAAAGCAGACATTGAATTGATTCTGCTGCAAAGTACAGGCACAGTCCCTGGCAGGAGTACTTCAGAATTTTAACCATTTTACTAATATTTAAGTAGAGCCAAAACCACATATATGCACAGAGAATGAATCAACACTTGCTGAAATGTCAAATACTTTTGGTAAAATTCAGAATTTTATTTTCCCTCTCAAGCAATTATTACAATACACTGTTTTTGAACCAGGATGCATCAGCCAATCAACTTCTCTCCCAGATAGTTACTCAATTGAATGAGTTAGATGATGGGTCATTCAAAAGCATTAGCCAAATGTGCAGTACTCTACACTGACTCTCCAGCTATGGAAGTTGCCTACCTGCTGTGTATACAGATGCAGTAGTCATGGTTTTTCTAAAAGGTGTAATAGTAGCTGCTTTTTCTGCTTCCAGCTCTGCTACAGTCTTCTGCTTTGCTGGTGCTCCTTGAGGAATGTTATTTGGTGGAGGTGCTGGAAAAATCACTTTGCCATCCTGGCAAGAGATATTTACAGTTATGTCTAAAATTGCAGATGCTTAGCCCTTAGAGAAGTCTTTTCTTCTTAATCCTGCAATTCAGGCAAGTGCTAACATCCTACAGCCATGCCCAGGAACAGGTTCCTTTTCTGCATCAGCAGAAGTTTGCAAGGCATGACCAAGTTATCATACTGGTTTACACATTCTTCAGATAAGATTTGATACTAGTGTCCAAGAGCAACTGGTGAAGACACAGCATAAGGCTCCAGAGCAGAAACAAGAGAAAAGCAAAGAAATAAAGTTCCTTCACTGAAAAACATCTATGCAAAATAAAACAAAGTGTTGGCAATAACAAAATCTGCTACAGATGTGAACTGTAATCATAGTCTTTCCAGACCTCAAATAGGAACCAACAACGATATCTCACATTTCTTGTTATTCTTCATGCCTCCGTGGAGCTACCAGCACTGAGCTGTACACACCACTTCAATGGTCTGGGAGAGCTGAAGTCTTGAGTTTTTATTTTATTGTTTTCTGATAAAACTTAAAACATATTGCATATTCTAGTTTCACCATTTTTTTTCTCTTACTATAAAAGGAACACTTTTTTTTTTTTTAAAGAAAAATGTTTTCCTGAAGAATGTTTAGGTCTGGTAATGCCTCAAATATGTTTTAAGTAGCTATGTTTTTATCATATGAAACACACAAACGTTATCTTTTTCCTATTTTTCACTAGTAAACACATTAGGTTTAAACTTCACAGGAAGACAAGACTAAAAAGAGATAGAGGAATTTTCAGCTGAATAAACACACAGTTACCCACACACTCCACCAAGCCACCTCTGAGGTTTGTTGGCATGCAATACCCCTGAACACATTTGAAGAGACAGAAATGATAAATTTTAGGTCTGTAGGCACAAGTTAAGAAGAGAGTATTTACTGGCTTACCTTCATTACTACAGTTCCTCTAATAACATGATCCAGAGTCCCATAGTCAAAGTCATCTTTTGGATCAAAGTAGAAATTCTCTTTGTCAGGACTAATAGCCTTTAGAAGTTTGATAATATTATTAGAATACAGGGTACTGGCCTGAGTAGCCATTCTGCTAGGCAGATCTGTGTACCCAATGTGTGTAACACCCTGAAAAAAATCCAAGTAAAATAATAAGGATTTGTACAATCTCTGAAAAAGTATAATCTCTTCCAGTACACTCTTCTGGAAATATATATATATACTGTTTCACTCATCTCTGTTTATAATCCAAACTAAATTAGCTACCTGCAGCTCTGACACTACTGAGTCAAGGACAGATCACTCACAATAGCTACAGAATCCAACGTGATCAAATTCAGTACCTTAAATTCCACTAGCAACAAAACTTCACAGAAAGGAAGACATATTGGTGTATGAGCATGTCTTCTCCAAATCCTACATTCTTTCAGAACCTAACTTCTTTAAGCAATCAGGTAACAGATTAATCTGCCTAATACTTGTCATCTTCTCAGTTTTTCTGGAAGGCAAGAACTGGAGACAAATTTCTGCATGCCAGTGGAGTGAAGGGAGCTTCCTCAGAGCTGTGCAAATAATACATCTGAGTTCATATGTATGTAAAAATGTAACCTAATATATCCTCACTGCTTAAAGAACTAAAGAGAACTCAAGGATATCAGGCTTTAGGAAGGAATGGGAAGCTGAGGCTGGCATACACTCTTAGGTGTTTAAAAGCAGGCTTGTGTTAAAACACTGCTCCCACAGCTTACAGCTAAGATTCATGCATGCTTCCAAGAACTCTGGCTTCCTAATGCAATGCTCTGGCACAATCCTAATAGTTCTGCACTGCTGCTATTTTCCATAGCACAGAGCCAGTACACTAAATCCAGGGGTAATACTGCTCTGACTGAAAGTGTTCCATACAAACTCTTCATGCAAGTATCTGCTTACTTCTCTTCTACATTCTATAGTTTCAGGTTTTAAGCAATGACATTAAGAGCCCTAGAAAGCCACATAGACAAATGCAACGTGTGATTCTTTGATATATATAAACAGAATTCTGCTTATGTCAATGATAACATGGCAGCAGTGTTCTACAGGCTTCCCAAATAAAGGTATTATATCCTATTTATTACCAAATTACAGCCTAAGAAATCTGCTACTATAAATCTCATCACCCAGATTTCTGCAATTGTTAGCAGACTTCCTGTAAGTACCAAAAACAAAATCCAAAAAGCAGAAAGACAAGTTCTCAACGGAGTAAATTACAACTGGAATAAAACCAAAGTAGTTCAGTCCAGACCAAAACTGCTTACTTTAATGAACCAATTTATGCTACATCTACTTCGGGTTTCAAGTGCTTTGGATAATCTATGGGAGACACACTCATGTTGCTGAAGATAAAGACAAGCAAAGCCAGCACCCTCTTGAAGCTGAAATAGTCCTGAGTAAGCCAGAGACTTTGTACTGAAGTAAACACTAAGAGTCTGAACCTGCTTAGCTTTACCTATGACAGGAATGTTAACCTCCAGTCACGGGAAGTGATAAGCAAGTCAAAGAACCTATTGCTACTGCTGTGTTTTTTAGACATAGAAATAGATATCAAATCCCACCTTCAACTCAGAAGAGACAAACACAAGGCTTGTGTGGTAAAGTTTAAATAGCAAGAATTCTGTAATATCCATAACAACCAAATTAACACTATTCAAAGATGTTAGTCTCTTTAAAAATATTCAAATTCATGCATATAAATAGTGACCAAATGCAAACCTAAAGGATTATTTCAGCCCAAAGCAGCTAAAAGACTGTTGAAAATTCAGCTGCTCATTTTCAGCATACAGTTTACAAAACACTGCGGAAGTTCAGGTAAACTGAGAATGAACTGCAGATTAAAATGCTCACCTTATGAACATACATTTCTCCAGGCTTTGTAGTCTCAATATTTCCCCCTGCTTCGGCAGCTAAATCCACAACAACTGAACCTTCCTTCATTGATTCAATCATATCTTTCTTAAACAAGATTGGAGCTTTTTTTCCTGACAAAACAAGGCATAGCAAGTTAAACACAAAATACAGCTTTCTATCTGTTGAGCTTAGGAGATGACTTTTCCTCTTTGCTCTATATATAAGCTTTAATTTTGTAAGTAAAATTTTCAAGTAATCAGTGCCTAGGATAAAAAAACCATAAAAGTTTTTATTTTATAAAGACAGAAGAGGTGCTAGAACATCCTGCTCCAAAAGCATACAAGAAAGTTATGCATGGTAGTCTGTCAAAGATAAGTCCAATTCTGCCAGCAAACCAACAGTCTTAACATCCAGTCTTCCAATCTTCCAATAACAGCATAACAAAAAAAAAAAAACAAAAAGAAAAACAAAAAAACCACCACATTGTAAGTTGTTGAAACACAGACATTGTGCTACATGAAGCACTAAAATCTAAGCTCTACCTCACTATGTTTCAATTACAAAGGACAGTACCATTGCAATCAAACTTGTTCCAGTGCACAAGTTGTATACCAGAAGTAGCAGTGATGCAATAGATAGGCTAGAGAATTATATATTCTTAGTTTATTACTATCTACTCCTTTTTTAGTAAGAGAAACATGATGATATTTGAGTCATACTGAACAGTCTACGAAAACAAAAGTTGTTTAAAAAAAAATGGACACACCTTAAAACCAGACCTTTATCACAGAAGTGTAAAGATACATGCTCACACAGACATGATTCACTAACCCCTCTGTTTACATGCAACTTCAAAATATGACAACTTACCTAGCAAAATGAAAACTAGCATTTTTAACATAAAACATACCTGGAATAAGTGCTGTAGTGATAATAATGTCAACATCTTGGCACTGTTTGGCAAAGAGTTTCATTTCAGCTTCAATAAATTCTTTGGACATTTCTTTAGCATAACCACCTTGTCCCTCTCCAGATTCCTTTAAGTCTACTTCCAAAGGCTCAGCACCAAGAGACTTGAACTGTTCCAGGGCTGCAGCTCTAGAAAAAGAAAATTGTAGGTGAGAGAAAAATCACTACTTTAAAATTCATCATTACTTTACCAGTGGTTTTAGGAGCAATCCTCAGACAACAGATGTAAAACTTATTCTAGTATTAAGGAGACTATTACGAAAGTCCTCAGCTTTCTGTATTCATTGCAAAAAATAATTGCATTGATAAATTTAGGTTCCAGACACAAATAATGAATAAGAATGAAGGCAGCCTACGGTTTCCTGAATAGTCAACAGAGTTACTCCAACAAAAGCCTCAAAGCTGAGGCTTTGCTGATTAACTGTCCTCATGCATTTCTGTTGTCATGACTTGGTAAATCTACAGCCAAAACTGAGGTGCCTAAAACGGGAGATAAGCACAGAACCTGTGACCTTGTCTTTAAACTGTGAGATGGGAAGTACTAGAAAGTCTTATTTTCACAGGGAAAATTGACAGGGGATGGGTGTTTGGAGTTGTGGCTTGTTAATACTCTGCAATTTATCTTGCATCATATGACATCACATTAAATAATGAGACTAAATTTCAGTCTTCGGTGAACAGTCACATGCAGAGAACATGAAGAAAATTAAACAGAAGTGTTCTTGCACCTCAAGATAAAAATATGTAGAGTGCTTAAGAAGGGAATTAAAATGAAAATGGAAAATTTTCAGACAGATTTTTAAAATAATAAAAAATAAAGAACTAATGATGGCATAAAATGGTAGGAAGTGAATTATGACTCAGTGCAGTACAAATTATTTCACTGTAATACAGCCACAAACAACTTAAAGTAATTTCAGATTGATATTACAATTTTCACACCTTTACCTAGTATCAAATCCACGAACTACTGCACCCATTGATTTTGCTGCTCCTGCAGAAGCCAGGCCAGCAACCCCTCCTCCAATGATCAGTACCTAGAATGGTAAATCTCATTAACCAGTCATTTAAACAAGATACCTTAAGATAAAACCAAATTTACTTTGGCAGAGTTGCCCCATACATCCAACAGTTTTAAAACTGTAAGTCCTAACTACGCATATCTAAGAGCCAACTCTTCTTTAGCTAATTGTTTATCTAAGTAAACAGAGGTTTTCTCCTTAATTTATCTTCCTTTTTTCCTTCCCTAATTCTACTTTCTTTTTTCTTCAATCTAATCCACCTGTAATTCCAATCAAGTAAACCTTTCCATTGCACTCCTCAATGCACCAGAAATACCAATACCTCTGAATTTTCTTAACTGCTTCCTTACCTTTTCCTATTTTGAAAAAAATACATCCAACCCCATATAGTTAATCTGATGCTTAAAACTAAGCAAACTTAAATAAAACTCAAATTATTCTATTATTCCCAAAACAAAACCAGAATACACTTTAAAAAAAATGGTATGAGAATAATTATAGTGATTTCTAAAGTCTCTAGAAACAGCCCAAATGCAGAAAAAGTCTTTTAACACAGTTTCAGCAACCTGCTTAGAAATTCACATATTCTTTTGCCACAGTATGTGTTTAATTGCACATACCTTCGCTGGAGGAACTTTACCAGCAGCTGTGATTTGACCCGTGAAAAATCGACCAAAGTGATTTGCTGCCAGGACTACAGCCTTGTAACTGTCAATCAAGGATGAACACATATCAGTGTTTTCTCGGATTCAGTAAAATTCCATTAACTAAATCGATCTAAAAGATGAACATTTTACTAGAGCATGTGTACGATAAAGCAAGCTTAGTATCTTACCACTGAACACAAGCTTGTTCATATTTCTTGCCTCTTTTGTTTTCTGGTTTTTTTTTAAATCACAGGATGCTTTTTCAGACATAATTTTTGGACTGCAGAATACTGGATGTCTACAGCTATTCACTCTCACAAATAAAATTTTACCTGAAAAATAAATTCCTAACTTGCTGAAAGTTAACTCTGTGGTTCTTAAAACTACTTTCCAAGGCTGTAACCTGAGGCTTGCTATGGAAGTGAGCATGAACAAGTAACTGCAAAACCCAGAGTAACTTTGCAGTGGGCTCACTTAGGCCAGCAAGGGTGCATTCAAGAAAGGTACTCTGACCCAAAATTCACAGAGCTAAATGGCCTAGGGCAAATAGCTTAACCTTGCTACTGCATTAGTCCCATCCAAGAATGGTAGCTGAGTACGAGGTTAACACCAGTAGAGCTACTTGAAAATAAAGATTAATGTGTAATTTTGCCTTTTTTTAACAACAGGGCATATTTTCTTGCATTTTTACTAACAGTGTTGTGGTTCAACAGTCCAATTCCACTCTTGTTCCTATCTCTAGCAGAGAGATATACAGGCCTGTATGCCATAAAATTAGCTCAAATTTGGAATACAGCTTCTATATTTTATACCTTCAAACACATTATGAATATCTGTATTTTAGTAAAATTACACTGAATTAAAACATGGGGAAGAAGCTAACATGTGGATGGACGTACACTGTTTGTGTGCTCAAAATCTGGCAGCCTTTGCAATGGTTTATTATGCCTCAGACATCATTTAAGTAAAGTCTGAAAAATAAAAACCTTAAAAAAAAAAACTAAAATAAGCCAGTAAAAGAAACATTGTGCAACAACATTTTAATACACTGCAATACCTAAAATGCCAGTTGCAAAACATGGAGATGGTCTGACAATATTTGATCTTTTGTTTGTAACTGCCAGGGCAATTGCATTCACACTGAGTGTTGTTTGGGTTAGTTAGCTCATAACAACACCAGATCCCCAAGACAGACAATCTGTGTTCAAGATAACCTAGTTCAGAACAAAAAGGTACTAGACAAAACAGTCAAGGAATTAGAAGAATTGTGTTCAGTTTTGTTTATTTTAAAAGCATTGTTTGATCCGCTGTTAAGCTAACCATAAGAATAATACCACCCTGGTTGAAACAGCTCTGCATGAAAATAGAAAGGTAGAATCATTTCAGATATATCTAATATAAAAGCACAGGATTTAAAACGAGCTATAGTTATTGAAGCTGAGAAACACACAAAACATACCCAGCAATGTTGGCCATGGAGCTAAGTGCATCATATCCCTGAGCAATGGTGACCCGTGGAACCTGATCCATAGCCAAGACAGTAGTTTTTTTTTCTGCAAGTTTTTTCAGGAGATCTGGATTTTGTGCTGGGTAGATAAAGCTAATCAGAGTTGCTGCTGTCTTGAAAAGATCTGCCTCATGTACACCTAGAGATGAGTTATACATAGGTGCTCTCACCTGAAAAAAGACACAAGTTCCTAAATTAATCAGAGGAAAGAAATCACAACACATTCCACTTCCTGTCTCCCAGGTTGCAGTCTGTCCATTCCCATCCAAAAAGTATGGAAGGAAGAAAGTATATCAAAGGCTATTTACACAACTGAACTAAGTAACTGCACTTCTCAGCTGCAGTCCCCATCATGGAACTGGCTGTAGGTGGATTAGTGACAGGGCAAAAATTGTCAGCACACACCTTCAGAAAGATCTGATGACTTCTGACTAGCAGTCACTTGCTTTTATAACAGCCACCCTCAAACCCACCATTTTTAAGCAAAATAATTATTCAACAGATAAGCTCTACAGAGTAAGAAACACTAACTAGGTTGCAGTGCATGACTACATACAAGTCATTTCATGCCAGATGTCCAGCAGACACTGATCTTCATCTACATTCACTTCCGAGTTTCTCATTTTTCTCCAAAGAAAAGTCTACATAAAAGGGTTGTTCACAAAGCACTCACATAAATCCTATGTTCAATGCTGATGGGATAATTTTAAATAGAGCAACTGAAGGAAGCCTCAATAAGGTAAAAGTCTTTTTCTTTTTTTTTTCCTTTAAAACTGCACAACCTAAGACCTCTCAAGTAAGATTGCTTTTAGCTGTTTTCTCAGATTTTTAAACAGACTTTTACTGTGGAACTCAGAAAAGTTACAGAATCATCTTTTCAAAATCCCAAAGCACTCTATTAAAAGAGTAACTAGAGTTATACGATACCAATTTTGGATAAAAGATTTGTTAGAGCAGGGATTTCATCTAATTAGATTCAGAACTATTCTACCGCACTCTAGAAAACACAATTCTTAGGTAGTCAAAAACTTGCTAAGAAATTATACACATTTTTTTCAACACTGTCATTTACTATTTTTTTTTGTGCAGGTGCACACCTGAGCTATTTTTAAAAAATACAAAACTTGAATTAGAACACAAAATAGAAAACACCAATTTAAAAGACCATATTTACTGAACTTTCCACAGATTATCAGAAAAAAAAAAAACAACCCCACACATTTCTCCAAAAACAATGCAATCAGAAATATACTAATAAAGCAATTACTTTCACAATCAAATCAGAAGCCAGGACTTCCTTGGTCCCCTGGATCTTTGCTCCAACTTCTCTGTAATGGTCATCAGAAAATTTGGAAGCTTCTCCAGCACCAGATTCCACCACAACATTGAAGCCTTGCTTAACCAAGGCTTGAACTCCAGCTGGTGACAGAGCCACTCTCTTCTCATTCTCAAATATCTCCTTGGGGACACCTACAGTCAGCTGCTTATAAGGAATTCCTGTAAGAATGGCAGATAAGACAGCGTTAGTTGTACTAAACACTAATTAACTGATATAAGGGATACTCTTCAATGTTGTACAGACACATGCAGACATATGTCACAGCAATCTCCCTCCTAAGGGAGGAGGAAGCAGAATGCTATTTTCTAGGAATGTCATTTACATTTCCTTAAATTACGCCATCTTCCTAGAGATCCTTGTTCTCTCAGCAATCAGCAGGTGAGCACAATCAGCCGCACAAGCAGTAACAAGTGTTTGGTGCAGTTCATACCCACTGGCATTTACACAGTTCTGATTGTGTAACTTGCATTCTGATTTACATAATACCTGGTGTACTGGTGATAACACATTCTGCCTCAGGCCAGAATTTAAACCGCTTTCTTCAATAACACTTCCAG
>JANRMJ010000079.1:14068322-14080738 GCA_025584955.1 Alethe diademata | reverse complement strand
CGCTGTGGCCGGGTCCGCGTGGCGAGCCTGGGGGCCGGCGGGCACCTGGGCGGCTGGGGAGGGGCAAGAGGAGGGAAGCCAAAGAGAATCATGTGATGCGCGGTGCAGTCGCTCACCACCTGCTGACCGATGCCCAGCCTGTCCTCCAGCAACAATTGACAACTCCTGGCCAACTCCCCCCCAGGTTATATACTGAACGTCACGTTCTGTGGTATGGATTATCCCTTTGGCCAGTTCGGGTCAGCTGTCCAGTCTTTGCTACCTCCCTGCTTCTTGGGCCTCTGCTCGCTATCAGAGCATGGGAAGCCCATGTTAGCAACACTTGTCTCAAACTGAATCCAAGGCATAGTGCTGTACCAGCTAGCAAGAAGAAAATTAATTCTATCCCAGCTGAAACCAGCATACTGGTTTATGGGCCTGGACCAGGTAAAGGTGTGGTGTTGTATTGCAGGTGCTTGCAGTACTCTTGGTCCTTTTCCCCCTTTTGTGCCCCCACATCTGAGTATGCTTTTTATCCATCTGCTAATCTGACTGCAGATAGTCTCAGCCTTCCCCCCCTACTGAAGAATTCCAGCCTATTTGCAAAAAAAAATAAATAAATAAACCTGATCCAACAGTAACACAAAGCAATGTTTGTTGTTCAGCTTTTTCAGGTAGGTATCAGGTTCTGTTTTCAATAAACTTATGAGCTAGTCTATAAAGAGTGGTTTGGAAAAGAGTGTTTTAAAAACACTTCAACTGGATGTTTTGGCAAGTAGTATATGAGAACAACAACAGCCGTGTGGCCTTGAGCATTTTGTTGAAAGTAAGTGTTGCTAAAAATGAGTGATATCTGTCATTTATTGACATTCCAAATGTATCTTATATTTATATTTAAAATCTATGAAAAATCGCTGGATAATCAAATGTACTGTATGCAGATTTACTAGTTACTCAGGTTAACTCTTAGAAAATGTGTTTACGTGGAAGTTTTTTTCCCTTCTTCCTTTTTTTGTCACCTGCACTTGAATACTGTTTATTTTCTATCATGTAGAAAGACATCTAGAGCGTGCTTAAATGAATATATCTAATACCTAAGAATAAACCATAAAACCTGTGTATTAAAAGTAAGCCTATGTACTTAAAGGAAGTATATTTATAGTAAAACTGTGGTTTAAGTAAAAAAAAAATATATATTCTGTGTTTACTCTGTGTGAATACATACTAATTTAGTGATTTCTAAGACAAACTCTTAACAAAAATTTTTCAGAACACCTGCAAAAGACAGGAATTCCATCTGGATCTCAAGATAAAGTTTCAGTTCTTGATTCTGGACCAGAAATGGCTGAACCTCAGTCAGCTGTGGATCCTGTAGCAACATCAAACTTGTCTGTTAAAGCACCTGAATTTTATCCACCAGGATACAACCAGAACTTCAGTCAGAATTTCGCAGTGAGTGTTTTAACTTTATTCCTTAGTATGTGCCAATTTACTTGTATTCAAATTAATAATATTTTCTTGATATCTTTTATATCATATAATTTGAATTCTGTATTTGCTGAAAAGATGCAGAAATTCTTATGATAAGCTCCAGTGTTGGAAGCAGGATGTTAAGTGGTAATGAGTGAATATTATGATGTAAATGAGAGCCTCTGCTGTGTGATATTTTGCCAAAGCTTGCAGCAGATAACCACATTTCTTTTTGACTACACCAGGCATTGGTTACATCCAACATGCGAGGTGGTTTTTTTTGGTGACTACACCTGTTGTAGTTACGTCTATACTGTATTTTAAGTGGAAGTGTAGCTTCACTTTTATGCAAAATTTACAGGTTTTTTTAGGAAAGCATGGGAGAAAGCTTGAACTTTAGCTTTTCTGAGCACAGGCTTTGCCCTTCCTGAATTTCCTGTGCCACAGGTACTATTCATCATGACTGCCTAAGCTAGTGTACCATCATGTATCTTAATTCCTTCAGTGATGATGTATCACCAAAGGGCAAAAAAGTGTTAGATTCATTCCTTGTACTTACCTAGCCACACACCTAATAAGAAATGTACTTCCAGCCATTAGTAGATGCATCATGTAATAAAAGCTGGTACTTCTATTTTCTACTCCATTGTCTTCCATGTTACTGGTTCAGTAATTCTACTCCAGGGAAGATCTGTGTGAATTCTTTGAATATGCTTTTGTTATGCAAGCAGTCAGACTCTGGTACTATATCTAAACAGGTAGGAGCTTTTACAAATACAATCAAGTGATTAAAAAAAGAAGTACTGAATCAAATCGATTTTTAATAACTGGTAGAAAAATACATCATTAGAATGCTAAATGTGGTGGTTTGGCATTTTGAAATCTTTTCCTCACTGGTAAAATTGATGTTACCTTAGTGTTACCAGCTTTTCCTGTTTACTGAATTTAATTATTCTCCTGTATAATGAAGTCTACAGCCAATCAATATACAAGTGTTAACAATGCTAATGTAGACGTGCTTTGGTGAATTGATAATCTGAAGGGGGAAAAAAATCTACTTTGCCCCAGCACTGGTTACATGTTTTCCATAAATAAAGTGTTTCAGTTTCAAGACAAAGAGAACACCCAAACAACCTTTTTGATAGCATACATGCACTCTTAAAACTGCAAAGTTTCAATGCCAGCAATGTTGCTTTTCAGCTGTTTTGCAGAAAACCCATGAGCATGTGGGAGTTCCTGCTTGCTGTGTTGTTGGAATAAGCTATGAATGTGACTTATCTATTAATAAAAACACCTCTAAAAACACGTTGCAGGGACTAAAATCTAATCAGAATATGATACACATAAAACAGCGGCATTTTTCTTCAATACTTCACTATTACAAAATCTGTTGTTTTTTTTTTTTTAGTTTAGTAACTGAAGGAATTTTATAAACAGGGATCACATGTAATAAAAATAAGTAATTTAACACACTTTGCAGTTACACTGATTTTGACTATGAGTTTTAAAATTTGAATCAAAGCAAAATTTTGAGAAACTTTTTTTTTTTACTAAAATTAGTACTTTTCAGCTTTCATTTATTAAGATCCCTGAATTTTAGATCTGAAATATTGAATTTCTCTCACAAAATACACAGTTGTTTTGTAATAGCAAAAAACATATATTATTTTAAAAATAGTGTTGACTTCTTGTTTGATTGTGCACCATTATAATTGCTGTGTCTATGTGACATTTGATATTGGGTCAGTTAATTCCCAGTCTTTCCACTTTTTGATGCTCATAACTCTCCATTACCTGTGAAGATGGTTTAAGGAGTACAGCTTACAAGGTTTACTAGAATTTTCAGCAAAACTTATCAGGACCTTGAAGAAAGGCCTCCATGGAATTCTCTGCTTGCACACAGAGTCCAACCCATGGGAAACTATAGATGTCTGCAGCAGAACTAGTGGCTAGATAGGTTTGGATTGCTGGTAGGAAACATCAGATTTGTTCCTTGGAATGGCTGTATGATAATAATATGGCTGTTATTCCATCAGATGGGCACTATGATGTTCTTCTTGATAGCTTTAGAAGTGAGATTTTTATTATTTTAGGGTTCCACAGTCCTTCGCTCCTGCTTTTTTCTCTTTCAACTTCAGAAATTTCCATCATGAGACCAAGCATGAGAAGTGCCACTTAACCTCATTCAGCATGCATAGGTGGTTTTGTATATGCAACAGTCTTTTTGTACTTGGGTTTGCAATAACTTCGTTGGAAACTTGTTGAGCTCATATAACTGAAGGGAAAAAAAGCTTGTTCCTAAGAAGTCTGAAGAAAAATCAAATCAATGATGTTATTACTGACTAAGTTCATAAGTGGAAATGTGAATTTACTAGATCAAAGAAAACAGCTATCAGTACATATACAGAAACTGAGTCTTAAGAGCAGATTTGTCTCGGGAATCTTTGCTATAGACTTTCTGGTTTGTCTTTATGTAAAGCAGAGGAGTTTTGGTACCAATTTACCCTTCTACTCTTATTTTTGTAAACTCATGAACTGACATATAATAAAAGAGAGGCATATCTATAATCTTTTCATCAGTTACTCTTTTGTTGTGAATAATGCAGGATCCCATCCTATAGCTATCAAAGCTTAGAGAAAGAAATTGGAGTGATGGCTTGGAGTAATTATTGAAATTAACAGAAAATTTCTAGTTGAGTTTTGTGGCTTTAAATTATAACTTTGTAGAGGTGTGTAATCTTACAGGCTTCTGTTAGCCAACTCCTCTTGAAAAATAATCAAGAGCCATTTGCTTTGTTTTTCTTGGGTTGATACATTGCATGGTTCTACCTTTATGTTAAAATTTAAAATCTGACAATGAAATATGCAAGTACTTTATATCTAGAAGCTGTTGGGCTAAATTTAGTTAGTTTTTAAAGTATCAAGTATAAATAATTTTAATAAAGTTGTATATTTCTGAATTTCTAAAGTACATATTTTTCTCTCCCATTTGTTCAGTTACCTGGTGTAGTTACTGAAACCTAAACTTCTCTTGAAGTTGCATGTTTAGTACGGGCAGATGAGTATGGTACAGAGTTTAGTTCTCTGTGTTTAGACGCTTAATTATGAACTGGAAGTAAGAGTACACAACAGGGACACGAGTTCATCAAATGGTGTAATTGCCAAATTACACCAAATTGCAAATCCCTTGTAAAGCAAGGATGTTCTCCAAGACTGGGTTCTTGCCAAGTGAGTATGACAGGAAGATACCTTCCTCTCTGCTGAACAAGGATCTTGTAACGATCTGATGGCTGTCAGAAGGAGCAGCTTCTTTTGCTAGCTAAAGCAATTGCATGCTCTGCAGCCTGGCTGGAGAGTTTTCAGACAGGTTGTTTGTAGAGATGCTAGTTCAGCTGTATGTGATTAAGCTGCAGTAGCTGCACAGTAATGTAATAGCTCTGTGAGACAAACTAGTTTTAAATTTATTGTACAGAACTCCTACTGGGCTGTTTGATATTGCCTTATAAATGTTGATTTCCTTTAGTGAAGCAGAGTATGTAGCAAGTCATACATAGGCCTGTTAACCTTTACTTTTTCGATTTGTAAGCTCCAAGCCATTAGAATCATAGAAAACTTTATGTTAGAAAAGACCTCTGAAGTACCCATGCTCCAATCCTCAAACTGTCAAAGGCTTTATGGAGTAATAATTTGATTTCTGATGGGCAATATTGAGTTATTTAGACTTCAGTGTTATTAACTGGCATAACCCTTCTACTTAGTTAAATATCATAGGAAATCTTTCTAGTTTTACCTCTGTTACATTGATGTGTGATCCGCCCCACTAACTTATGACATGTCTAAATGATTTTGGAAAGTCTGCTTTTTTTACCCATACATTCTTCACAAGTAATGAAATTAATATCAGGATGTTATTTTCAACAGTGTGTATCTGTCTTTCCTGTAGTTCAGTAGTTCATACCCAGCTAGAAAACTTTCACAGATCCATGTTGCTTCTCAGTAGAGGAGAGACAGGCATTTTGAAGATAAAGTAATGAAAAATCCCTATTAAGGGAGTAGTAGGGAGATGGGGAGAATATAGTTACAATTCTTGTCAACATATTTATGTACACCAAGTAAAGAAAAAGTGTTTTATCATTTTAGCACAGCTTTACTATAGATATCCTTTAAGCATTTTTAAACGGTAGAACAGTTGAGAATTCTGAATTTCTTTGTTACTCTTATGTCTTGAATTGCTAATTGTAAGTCATTTTTTTACAAGTGCCTCTTCAGGCTCCTTCTTGCATTTCTGAAATCTGTGAGGTGCTTTACACAATCTTTTGTGTAATGTGATAAAGTGATTTATTTGTACTGTGTTACTCCTAGTGGCATCACAAAGTATGCTGCTTTCTTTGCTATTCCCTTCATATATCAGCATTATAATCATCTGGAACAGTATTGACTTTAGATACTCTCACATAGATTCATTTCTGAATGGACAAAATCAGTGTTCTTATGTTCCATTGGTGGGAACATAAATATCAATTAAGTGATACTGGGTGTCCCCTTCTCTCTTTAGAGACCAAGTGTGTTTACTGTCTTGTCTGATTTTAAACCTCAGTGGCTGTAAATTAATGCAATTCCATTTGAATAATTTAATTTCATGCTTTGTAATCTTTCATCTTTTGCCAAGAGATGGAAATACACAGACTTTATAATATCGTTCTTTCTGACTATTTCTTACATGGGAAAAATACTATGTATTTATTGTATTTCTCTAATTACTCCCCCTTCTTCATATTTTCGGAGCACTATACACACTGTCTAAGCACAAAATACTTAGTTTCAAATTTTCCATTAGTTTTCCTTCTATGGTTCATAAATCCACAGTAGTTAGTGTCCACATCAGGAATGGGTGTTGAGCCTCAGTTTGGTAGTTCTACCCTTAACAGATAAGCTTAATTTGTTTTTTAGTTAATCTGGCAACCAACATGGGAAATTTGTTTCTTTTTAATCCATCTTTTTATGTATTTTACCGGGAGACCTGTAAATGGATTACATACAGTTAATGTCTGTAAAAATACTTTGCCTGGTTCTTAAGCAGGTTTCTACAGGAGGTTTCTGATGTCTGCACTCCAGGAGGTGTTGAGGCTATGCTCTGTAAAAATGTTGAAGTGAACTCTGTAATAAAGATCTCTATCAAGTATTCAGAGACTCAATACTAAGGACTGTGTGGTTATTTCTGGACACAGAAGGTGTAACAATTATTCAAGGTTGTTCTTAAGTAGTTGGTATATTCTTTCACTTCTATAGGATTCCTCCTTTGAAGATAGATGTGATGGCTATCTGACTTTGGCCGAATATGTACAAGGCTTCCTAAATCACCTCACGGAGCAACCAGGCTGTTTTGAAACAGAAATAGAGCAGTTTGCTGAAACACTGAATGGCTGGGTTATTGCAGATGAAGCTTTGCAAGAACTCGTGGAACTCATCTATCAGCAGGTAATGTATTCTGTCTTACAAGATGGACATTATGCCTCTCTTACCCTGTGTCCAAGATAGGCATTCCAGTATTTGTTACATAATTGTATCGATGTAGTATTTTAATGATTTGATTTTTTTTTTCCTTTTAGACTAAAATATATAGGGAAGGATTTTGCTCAGTATAAATTGAAATGTAGCTCAGATTTGGGATGCCTGAATTGTATACATTTTCCCAGTTTTTTCTGTTTCCTTTGTTGTGTGTTTGTATCTCCTGGGCAACATACTACTGTTGAAATTAGGGTACTTAATTAAAGAACATTATATTTTAATTTCTGTATTTGTATAGTAGAGACTGAAGAAACTTATACAGTGTTGAACACTTTTATTCTCTTGTGCAAAATAAATTCTTTGTAGTCCTAAGATAGTTTTAATTCCTAGGTGTTTAAAAAAGTTAAATTCCTACCTACTATACACACCACCCTTTGGGAAATGCTTCTTTATTGCCAGGTTTTTTTCTTTATTTGAAATATACCTATTTCAGAACAGCATAATTGGAGAAAAGGAAAGCTCCTCTAAGGGTAACTAGGTCCAGTACCATTGATGGCCATGGTAATGAGGACAGAGACCTTGAGCTGAACTCTGCACTAATTGGGGGAGCCATTGGAAAGAACAGCTTAATATGTGTTGCTTAGCAAATGAGCTGCTGTTACTGTCTTTTGGGCTCGCTGCAAAGAATGAAGCCATGCTTCTGGCTTGCTCTTTATTGTGCTGGGTGTCTCACTATTTCACAGGTTTGTTGCTTTCAAGTTCTACCTTAAATGCAGACTTTTACTCAAGTGCAGATAACTGCAGAATATTTTAATCTGGTGTATGTAGAAGTGGAATGACTGGTTGGTCATTGTACAGAACTGTAGAGTCTCAGGTTTCTCATTATTACACAGAATTAATGCAAATTTAATTGAGACCAGTTTAGTTAGACATTATGATCACCTGTGCTGCATTTGGCAGCATCATTTTCCCATTCTTTATTTGAATCCATCAAGGATAGTTTACAAAGAGATTAAAATATTCCACATAACTTTATTGGAAGGGAAAAAAGAGGATTTTATTCTGTTTTTAACTTCCTGTATTTTAAATACTTTGATTCTCATTTAATAGAAGTCTTTTCAAAGTTGCCTCTTCCTTTCTACCCCTCTTTAAAAACAAGTTCAGCATTAGGGTTTACTTTGACTTCCTCAACTGAGAAGCTCAATGGTAGTCTGAAATTACATGAAAAATAAAGCTTAATGCCAAAAAGCTACACTGCTATCCAAAACCATAGAATTTTAGATATCTTATATGTCAGGCTAGCATAGTATTTAACCAAAGCCAACTACACTTATTATTCTTCTATCTTGAGCAAAGCTCAAGTATTTGTCTCCTGGCTTTTCACTAAACAATTATGAAATGCTGAAATTTATAAGCATCTGCTTCAGTGATACAAATTTGACCCAACTAAGCAGATTTACAGATGCTAGGTTTTTAAAGGAAATATAGTGAAATGACATAAAACCCAAGTCTTGCAGGGTCTTCCCTTCACCTCTGCATAAGGTATCTTAGCCTGTCTATAAATATTTATTACATAATTATGTTCTTATTTATGTCTGATCAGAGTTCTTTTTGTCTTCTAAAAGTTGGACGCTGACTTCATAGTTTAAGAACCTTGAGTGTTTAGTTAATACAGTGGACTGTTCCTGTTAGAGCAACTGGAGTTTCTCAAGATATGTGTTGGAAGATTAGCCTTCATGCTTAGATTGTGACTTTTTTGAATAGGAGATAAAGTGGTGATACCAGCCATAATTGTTCCAAGCATGTGATTTTGCAATATAATTATTGATTATTAGGAAGATACTGTGTGTGCTACACAGATCATAATAGCTAAAACTTAATTATTTCAATGTTTGGTGCAACCACAAGTACAGACCAACTAATAAGAAAGATAATGTTTTTAAAATACAGATGAGGTTTGAAGAATTTTTGTAGGTGTGGGTGTTAAAAGTTTGTGTTTGCTGGGGATTTGTTGGGTTGGGGGTTTTTTTGCTAGGAAAAAGGTATTGAAAGGGACCACCTTATAAAAATGGAGTACCTCTTCTAGTCAGAGCAACTGATTGAACCAAAGCACCAGTCTTTTTAGATAGTTCACATGCCTCTTACTGGAAAGTGAATTCCATTTGTCTATCCTAATTACTTAAACTTGTTGTATCTTCCAAAGACAATTTTCTTCCCAGCAACTCTATGCACATAGTAGAATTACATTTTTTTTCCTCTGTCTGTAAGAGGTAGCTAGGTATAATTGTATTAGCTAGACTTTTTGTTTCAAACATGTTGGAACAGTTCAAACATGCAAACATATCTATAACACTGATAGATGATCATGATGTAAAAAAAAATACTCAAAGATGACAAAGCCAAAGGAGAAAGTTATTTGCAGTAGAACCTTTTTTCACTGAAATTTCATCTGAGAAATAATCTGAAGTTCAGGTGTTGTTAGAGGAGACTTGAAAATGAGTGAACAGTAACAATTGTCACCTCTTTAAATTTTGAATTTATATCAAATTAAAACAAAAGGTTTTTTACACAATATCATTCCTACCACCTTTTTTTTTAGATGACGAAGGTGTAGATGTTCAGTAGTAACAGGACTTGTCTTTAAAAAAAAAGGATCCATCAAGTGCTGTTAATTGTAATGGTGTAGTTTCTGCAGATTTCTGGAGCATGTATGGGAGAAAGTATTTCTCTTTACTTGACATGTTCTTACTCTTTCCTTGGGTATTAATCATGGCAAAAGAGATTATGGAATAAATAACAGACTGAAAGAAGACAACTTTTTATGATGTTTGAATGTACTCATTGTTCATTGAGAGAGTATGTGTTCTTGAAAAAGCATCCTAATGTTCACTGTTGATTTTTTTGTATAAGCACCCTGTAAGTGATTTTGAGACACTCTTTAGTTGTAGATCATAGTGCAGAAGTAGAGTTACATGAAGATACATGGCATAATGGTGGTTATTTTCTTTGAGCCACAGAATCAGAGTATAATGAACTTTTAAGTTTTGCTGAAATACATATGGCAAAATGTTGAAGCAGGACAAAAGTGAACATGGCAAATAGTAATTACTAATCATTAATTTTCTGCCCTTGAGTTGTCTGATCAACATTAAGCATGGATTGCAAAAAAGCTTTTAAAAATTTTTTTCCTGATAGCCTAATCATTAGTTTTAGAAAGAATTTATTTTTCCATTTTTATTTTGGAAGGCCACATCTGTCCCAAATTTTTCATACATGGGAGCACGGTTGTGTAACTATCTATCTCACCATCTAACCATTAGTCCACAAAGTGGGAACTTCCGACAGCTTCTGCTTCAAAGGTCAGTATCAGTCACTTTAAGCCTGTTATTCTCTTCAGTTACAACTTTCTGGTTTGTGTGTTAATTCTTCTTGTTGCATACAAAGAGGTACTTATTTAAAATGGTAGTCGAGATTGAAGAGTATCAAAACACAGGTACATGCTGTGTATTGAACACATGCATTTTAAGATAGTTTATTATTTTTAAATATAAAAATAGGACTCCATTTGAAGTTCTGCGGGATCTTTTGAACTGAGTATATTAGACTGATTCCAAAATAGTGCAAATTGGAAAATTAATCTACTTCAAAAGTGTACTAAATGCACATATAGGTACTGTCCTTGTCCTTTGACTCTTGCCTGCACTTGCTTCATTGTGTTTTTTTCTTTAGTTCTTTTGTTTTTTGCCTGGAATTGCTGTGTAAGGTTAATTCACTGATGGGATAACTGACTTTCTATGTATGAAATAGATGTATAAAATCCAGAAGGATAAATTTCTTCTTTCAGTTACTGCAGATTTCTTAGCTTAATAATGATTAGACTTTGTAGTTGACAAAAATGCAACATTTTTAAGTTGTTATATATCCTTTCAAATACTACTACGTGACATTTGAAGAAGTACTGTGCTTGGACACTTCAGAATTCTTTAGAAATTTGCCCCTGTTTTTGTTTGTTTTGTTTTTTTGTTTTGTTTTATTTAAAAAACATTTGGCTTTCTAAGCATCTGGTTTGCCTCTTACTTGAAAAGTTTTTTACTCTAGTCCAGCAGAAGTGTGGTAAACTTTTTCTGTAGTGCATTCCAATGGTCTTTTATCATGAGTAGAATGTTGTAGTTTAACTTGGCAGGTAGCTTAACAGCTTGCAGCCCCTCACTCACTTCCTCCACCCTCCAATGAGATAGGCAAGAGAACTGAGGGCAGAAAAAATAAATTCATGGCTTGAGATAAAGATATTTTATTAGGACAGAAAAGGATGGGAATATAAGAAAAGTGATAAAAGAATTAGCATATACAAAACAAGAGACACACCATGCAATCGCTCACCACCCACAATGCCCCGACAGCTCCTGAGCAGTGGCCTCCAGGCATCTTTCTCCCTGGTTTATATGCTGAGTGTGAGGCCACATGGGATGGAATACCTGTGTGGTCAGCGTGGGGTCAGTTGTCTCCCCTCATCTTCATCCCAGCCTCCTCACTGCTGGGGTGAGAAGCAGAAGAGTCCTTAATGGAGTGCAAACACTGAAGAAGCAACAGCTAAAGCCAGGGCATACAGAAGCTGAAAATATTCATTTTTCTCTCAGTTTTGTTGTTGTCATTATTTTGTTTGTTTGTTTTGTTTTTCTTCTTTCAAAAATGCAATTTTTTTAACTGTATGTTACTTGAATGGGAAAGGAAATCCCTGTTAATGTTGCATTTTCTGGTTCTTGGTTTTGAAGCAAATCCAGTGGATTTGTTAACATTAATGTTAACACCCTGAAGCCATTAACTTAAGGTTGCTTATGTTTTGCTTGCTAATATGGAGGAAACTGGGAGCATGGAGGGTGTGTGCGGACAAACAGCCTAATAATGTGACCACAGGGAGGTCATCTTCTGTTTCTCAACAAAGTTTCTACCTGAAATTTTGTATTTCAGGTCTTAAGATTTTTAAGTTTCTCTGCTATTTCTCAATCCATTACACAGTCATTCAGAATACATTAAAATTTATCTGGGTTTCCTTTTCTCTCAAATATTTTTAAATTTTGTTTTTGTGCTGTAATGTAAACTTGTGTATTTTTGGCACAGTTGCTAAATACTAGAAAAATTACTTCACTGTCATAGTATGTTAATCCTATTTTTTGTATTTATATTTAAATTACAGAATCATAGAATTATTTGGGTTGGAAGGGACCTTAAGAATCATGTAGTCCCAAACCCCTCTGCCTTGGGCAGTGAACCTTCCGCTGGACTAGGTTGCTCAGAGCCCCATACAGCCTGGCTTTAAACACAGGGATCAGGCATCCACAGCTTCTAAGGGCAATCTGTCTCAGTGCCTCACCACACTCACACTTAAAAATTTCATCCTAGTATCTAGTTTAAACCTGTCCTCTGTTAGCTTGAAGCCATTCCCCTTTGTCCTGTCACTA
>JANRMJ010000079.1:14003830-14024596 GCA_025584955.1 Alethe diademata | reverse complement strand
GCGTTTGTTCAGAAGAGGCACAGTTGTGGATAACAGACTCTAAACTTGACCCGCTTTTTCATCTCTGTGCAAAGTCCATGTATTATTCATGCTTTCTTGTCTTTTACTTTTAAAAATGTTTTCTAAATAAATGATTCAGTGGGCTTTTGCTTTTCTTACAGAGATGCCAGTAGTTCTGTCTTGTGGGTAATTCTACAACAAGCAGGCATGTTAATAATCCGGAAGAAACATTGTATCTTGTGAGATTATAATAAATTTAAAATCCTAAATCGTTATGTGTCAGTTTATGGAGTTCAATACACTCAAAAAGGCCCTTCAGAATAAGAATTTACCTAATAAAGAAGTGCTGTCAGGATTTAATGTATTGCACAAAAATGGTGAACTCATGGGAAGAATCCATTTTTGGCCAGGATGTAGGCTTAAAAACTGTGGTCTGTCCCTACAGCTCCCCAAAAAGACTAGCATAACAGCTAGGACAGTTAGACCTTCTTTTGCAAAAAGAGGACTTATGAAGGTAATGCGGCACACAATAGATAAGTCCTAAAAGTAATAGCCAACTTCTCTGCTGGAGCACATGCTGAGGAAAATCTTAGGTAGTTTTGCTCTGTAAGGTGGTGGTTTGATTATTTTGCTTGGCTAAATGGTTGTTGCCTGTCTTTTTCTTTGTTACAAATAATGAAGATATTTTAGTGGGTTTGGTTTTCTTACATTCCTGTCTCCAAACTAAAAAAGGAAAGGGCTCAGGAAAGGGTACCAGGGGAATACTACATGTGTTAGCAAAGAAGGTAAATTAAAGAAGTGGTTTGGATTATATATTGAAAACTCAGTTTTAACAGTTGTTGTATAGAGAAATGTGGGATTTTGGGAATCACTCCTAAGAATCTTCCAAACCGAATCTTCTTTTGTTATTATGGTGTAAAGTATTACATTGGGTTGAATCATGTATTTAAGATCAGAAGGAATCTTGAAACATATTCAGTGTATTATCATACGTGTTTCAAGTTATTTTGTAATATTTAACATTTCAGTAAGTGGAATTAGAGCTCTCCATGTTACTTGTGCTGGTTCTAATTAAAACAGGGCTGGTGTTTTAATTCAGAGCTGTAGTTTTTAAGTCAATGAACTAATTGAAATTAAAAATTCCCTGGGAATGTTAAATGCAAACACTGAATTTGGGGTCTTAATGCCCAGTTGTAGCTGTGGTAACGAATGTTTTGCGCAATGGATTTTCTTTATTTAATAGTTTTCTTTCTGAACTCTGACATTT
This sequence comes from Alethe diademata, assembly GCA_025584955.1. Taxonomy (NCBI): domain Eukaryota; kingdom Metazoa; phylum Chordata; class Aves; order Passeriformes; family Muscicapidae; genus Alethe; species Alethe diademata. The sequence continues at coordinate 14,023,329 of JANRMJ010000079.1, read as the reverse complement.
ACAGAACAGCTGACGATACAGAGGACAATGCACAGTGTGTATCCTGGTGACATTTTGTGTGCTGCAACATGGTTTTTGTCATGGCATCTGAGACTGAAAAGGCCCACGCTCTTCTCCAGACTTTCAGCACAGCGTCAGTTATTTCCAGTCTAGGTTTGGGGATATTCTGCTTCGTAGCAGACAGACTTCTGCAGTTTTCCTTCATTCAGCAAAATGACTGGCTCCGAGCTTTATCTGATAATGCAGTGCATGGTATACTGGGGATGTGGTCCTGGGCGATAGTGATTGGACTCAGGAAGAAAAGTGACTTCACTGAGGTCACCCTGGCTGGCTTCCTTGCTTCTGTCATTGATGTGGACCACTTCTTTCTTGCTGGATCTCTGTCATTAAAGGTAAATCAATAGATCAGTAATTCATTAATTTATCACTGTTTATGTTGTTGTTCTTCTACCGTGTCCTAGACAAAAAAAATTCCATTGATAATTTAATTAAATACATTTAATAGATATGCAGGAATTGTTTATATGCAGTTGTTATGATTTTAAAAGCCATAAAAATATTTTACATCTACTGTTCAGTTTCTCCTACTTAGAAGGAAAAAAAGATTTTGCACATGTATGTACTATTCTACATGTATCACATAGTTGCTTTGTTACCCAGCTTAAGGAGTTAAGTGCTTCTTTGCACAATTCTATGGATGAAATGGATTACTCCACTTCACTTTACAGTAAGGGTTAGAAATGCCTGAAATGTAGGGTAGAAATAGCTGAAACGTAGATGATAGAGCTTCTGTTTAATTTAGTTTGGTCTTTATAAGTAATTCATTGGTTTTAGGCAGCCCTAAATATTTCTCCCAAAAGCAAGCTATATGGGAGCTGTCACTTTAAAAAGGCAGTCTGAGTTGTATTTAAATATAGTTCATTGAAAACAAAAAAACAAACAAAATAGTAGGAAAGCAAGCATCAGCTTATTAACAAAAGTAAAAAGGTGAATTGGCTCCTTTTAAGCAGTGAATGGATCATCATCTATTTGCAGAACTGCTTGTTAGGACAAAGTTTCTCAAAAGGTCAGTACTACCAGATTATGGCACTCTTTTCCAGTAGTTTTCCTCCTCTAGTTTGTTCATAATACTGTTACACTGTTCATAGGGAAATAAATGGAAGGCAGGAAGGAAGGAAATCCTATTCTTTGTGTTCATGTAAGTAAAGAAGAACTTGGTTTACCAAGTTTTAAAAAATATTTGGGTGACAGCTAAGTGCAAGAGGCAAATATTGCTTATAGTTAGGATGTAAAAATATACAATGGAAAAATAGTTTTTGTTTAGGTACCGTACCGCTAGAGAAAAGCTGCCTTTTATTTGTGCATTCAGTCAGTTCTCCCCTCTTGGCTTTACCAGCGTTGAGGAGAAAGGGAAGAATCGGGCCCCTCAACCTGCTGGCCACATTCCCAGTGCAGCCCAGGATAACACACTGGCTACCATTTTGCCACATGGACAGTCAGGCTCCAGCATGTTCTGGTGCCTGGCATCATTCTTCCCTAAGTAGTCCTTACTTCTCCCCTTTTCTGCACTTCTTTCATGTGGAAATGTTGTACAATTATAAAACTATGTAAAGAAAAGGGAAGTTAAGTTTGGTTGATTAATCAGTCGTATAATATTACTACTGAATAACAATATGAAATAGAATTTAAATCTCTAATTATCCTCATCTAGTTTTTCTTGTTTTAAAATCAGTGAATGCAAGTAAATGAATGGCTAGCTATTAGAAATTATTAAAATTTTATTGCTACTTTTTCATGCATTTGAGATTATTACCGGTATTTTTCTTAATTACAACCACTAGATGTCACACTTCACCGATGTCTGTTTGAGAAGTTGACTATTGAATTGTTTCATGGGGTTGGGAGGTGACCTGCCCGTGGCAGTGAGGGAAGGTTAAATATGCTTACACCGTCCATGATGGGGAACGTCTGTGTAGCCTAGCCTATCTCTACTATGTGAAACCAAGTAAATTTTTGTAATTTTGTGACTTAATTTCTTCCTGTGTTGTTTCAGTTCCCAAGCAGATAGCAGTTCATTTTCTAATCCAGCCTAAAGTGTTGTTGATGATGGTTAGATCTAGCTCTCTTGCTCTTTAAGGTTTTTTTTTTTTGCAAAAGGCAGCTGATTTCTGTGCTCTACCGCAAAATGTTTTTCAAATCAGAAACACAAAACATAGCAGGTAGAATCATGGCCCTTTCAGTAGCCAAATGTATTTAGCTGAGATGAGAAGATTAGGTGCCCAAAGGCTTTTTCAAGGTGTTTTGCTTTCTGCTTTCCATATGTTAACTGGGCTAATAAAGGAAATAATCCAGGGTAGGTCTCTTGATTCATAGGGCAGAAACATCATTACAACTTGCAAAGCCAATATTCTTTACGGACTCTCTTCTCAACTAAATAACTTTAAAAAAAAAATCTTAAGGGAATAAACTTATGTTTTGTAAACCTCATACTGTTTTTCTCCTCTCCTCTGTATTGCTTTTTTTTCCCCATAAACTTTCTTCTGTGTGCTATCTGGCCAGCTAGATCTGATTGTAATATATAATTTTTCTTTCCTTGGCTTAATATGATGTGCCTGTCAGCTTCTTGGCATAATTTCAGGCTGTCACCTATATAATTTATTATTTCATGGGATACTTTTTTACTATGTGTTTGCTAGATACTTTTTTACAACATATTTGGTAGTTACAGTGCCATTCTTCATCTTTAAATTGCATAGTTGACAGTAACTGATTTGAGAGACTAACATGTTTACTGCTTTTGCAATACATTACTAAATAGCTAATAAATTAATTAGCCAAATTAGCTAACCACACCACTAATTTGTACTGATAGTATATTTCACATTACTGTACACAATCACCTTTAAGCTCATCATCATTGCTTTTAAATCTGATGACGAGTTACTTTTTCTGGAGTAACCTTTTTATGCAGCACAAGGCGGTCCTGCCTTCCACCTCCAATTTCTACCTTCACACTGCTCTAGTCACCTACTTCAGTTCCTGCTGACGCCACTCAGCGCTGGGATTGTTTGGCCTGTTTGATCTGGTTTTCATGATTATTTTTCTGCAGTATTCAGGGTAAATAGTCACCTGTGGTATTTATATGTTTGCTGTGATAAATACTTGTGTACCAATTACCATGTAATCTGAGCTTTTGCCCACATTATTTTTGCAATAAGTATGAAGTTTACAATGACTTCACTACTTGGAATTTGTAGTTCTTTGTGTTCCATGTGGTTTTAACTGTGCACACAAGTACAGAAGAACGTGTCTCACTGGCTGCTCCAAGGGTGGCAGTTCCTGCAGCCTGTCGTCAGTCAGCAGGGCTGGTAGGACATGATGGGCTGCTCCCAGACTCCACCAGGATTGTAGACCAGACACTCATATTGCAGAACAGACATGCAGAAATTGGTGTCTTGCTGCTAAAGACTCACCAAATTCTAGAAGTGTGGAACATTCAGTTGGTGGCAAACATGCATAACACTGCTGGGAAATGTGCTGCCCATGACTGACCTGGGCTGTTCAGGAGCATTTCTGGAACTGGAGAATAAGCTTTGCACAAGCACAATTAATATAACATTGAATATGTTACTATATTGTTAATATTACTACTATATGTTACATTGAATATGTCACTATGAACTAAAGACTTCAGGTTTGTGAAGCACCACAGAATATCAGTGAGGGAGCATCTGTTGTTACATAACGATCCATGGTGTCATCATGAGGACTAAAGAAGATCATTTGCATGGGTTCTTGTGCATGCAATTATTGTGTCCTGTCTCCAGCTTTGCATTGCAGTGAGAGAGGTCAGAGGAGCAGCAACTGCAAGATGATTTCCATCTGATTGAACATGTAGGCAAATGGAAAAGGTCATTTGCAAATAAATTCTGTTTGCAACTTTTTCCAGGAGGTTTAAGCAGAAAAATCTTGATTTTTTTGGTTTGTTGTGGTGGTTTAGTTTTTGGGTTTTTCTTTTAAGATCCAGTGCTTTCTAAAGGCAAACAAATTTGCCTGTTAGGAGAAAAAGAGTATAGCAGCTTACATTAGCAAGTGGAGCTAGCCGTCTATCTCCAGGGCTTAGCAACTCCAGGATGTACGTGTTAGTCACAGAATGTAAAAGAGGAAACAGACTGTTCTTCTCTCTGACCTTGGGCAACAGCATCTCAGAAGCTTGGTGGCTATCCTCCAGTTACAGAATAGGACTTTCTCCTACTAAAATTGAACACATAGGTTTGCTATTTGAACAACCCTGCCATCTGAAATTTATATGAAAAGAATTTAAGCATTACCGTGGCACCAATACTGATAAATTGTGTACATAAGTAACATTAAAATTTTTCTTACTCACCGTGTTGCTGTTGGCACCTAACTGTAATAGGCCAGAGGGAAAACACTAATTTAGACTTTGCTACTGGTTTTTTTCGAAGTGCAGAACTAGACGCCAGTCAATAGATTGTCTGCTGGAACATATCACTGTTCAGGTTTTTTCACAATTAGGTTAGTATGCATTTTTGAGGCTCTTGTTGACAGTAATAAAAATCGGACTCTTTGTAAGGCAGGTGATAAACAATTTCATGATCCCAAGATTCTTCTACTTTAATCTGTGAACAATCTGCTTGTGTGAAACAGGACTGAAGAAAATACACCTTTTGCTCCAGCTTAAGGGAATTGGTTCCACAGCATTAGAGTTAAAAATTCTTGAGACAGTTTGTGAGCTCTTTAACCCCATTACCTGACAAGCATGTGGTGGGAAGCTAGTAGAACAGAGCTTTCTGCAGGCCTTTTAATGATGGCTGTGGTTTAAAGTGTGAGCTGTTACATTTCAAGGTGGTCCATAACTTCCCATCTCTGTATTACCTGGCTAAGGCTACATCGAAGTTCCCTTGCAGAGAAGTGTTCCATGCAGTTATTTAAATTTTGCATGAACTTGATGAACCTATTCCAGAGTCCCACTGCCAGTCTAGCTGTTGAATCCTGCAAGGATTAACACAACTGAAGAATGGACAGGTTAGAGATGCTTTGTTTGCCTTCTGCAATACTTGTAGGGAGGGATGTGCTCAACACAGCAAAGATACACTGGCAGGTTACTTCTCTGGTGCCTTGTTACAGGTTTTCTGAGTGTTCAGCAGTATCAGAATTGAGCCAATGGATATCACATCAGCACTTCTGTAGACCTTTTAATAGTGTGGTGTTGTTTCTCCTGTGCTTAAGGACACAAGAATCTACTTACTTGTCAAATAGAAATCTAAAACACCATTACAGGTTTTTTATTGTGTTTGAATTTGTGGTGATGATTGTAGCTGTTGCTACTGAGTACACCCACAGAATATCTTCTCAAACATGTGTATTAAATTGACATTATCACTTCTTAAAATGGCTAAATCTTATCAGCTGGACATCCACCTTATTAAAACCAAATATCAGGCTTTCAACTGAGTTACTGTTAAACAAGTTGTTGATACAAAAAGCCCAGTCACAAATGTTAGATCTTGGTTTATGAACTTTGTTTTGCCTGTCTGTGAAGAGTACTGTCTCAAGGTGATCAAATTACATGTAACTTTGATCATATTTTTGCCCTGTTGAAAATTGTTTTTCTGTTTTAAGCACTGTGCAACTGAACCAATTTTACAGGTGACAACTGTAGTAAAATACAGGATGTATTTTTGGAAGTAAATGCCATTAAAGCACATGATTTATTTCAAGTAAAACATATTAAGTATTTCAAGTGTATTGCATTGCTGTTTTCCTTTTAATTATCTTGAAGTTAAGTACATATAATCAGTGCAGCAGATTATACAAGTTCCTGTGTACCACGTGACTATGTGACAAGTAAGATCCCTCATCCCTCTTCCTCCCTGTTTTGCTGATGATAGTACTTAGTAGGGTGCATGATTCATATCACACAATACAGAGACAGGGCAGTACACAAGTCTCATGCATAAAATTGGCTTTAAATTAATTACAGTGGAAAGGAACAGTATGTTTTTCTTTCTGCTTCCACTTAGTCACCTGGCAATGCACCTGTAGACTCTCATGAAACTTCTTCTCTTGTCACAGTTGGAGCCATTGCCAATAATCTTTTTCTTTTTTGCAGGCTGCTCTGACTCTTCCACGGAGACCACTTCTTCATTGTTCTACTGTGATTCCTGTGGTGGCTCTGACATTAAAGTTTATCATGCAGCTTTTCAGGCTTAAGGACTCATGGTGCTTTCTTCCCTGGATGTTGTTCATATCCTGGACTTCTCATCATGTCCGTGACGGGATTCGTCACGGCCTCTGGATCTGCCCATTTGGAAAAACTCCTCCCTTGCCATATTGGCTGTATGTGGCAATTACAGCATCTTTACCTCATCTATGTTCATTTATTATGTATTTAACAGGCACTAGAGAATTAATGTCTATAAAACATGGAATCCGCATTGATGTATAGGAATAATGGCTTTTAAAGGTGGTTCGTGCTAGCACTTGAAATTAACCTGCCTGTCTGTCACTGAAGGGTTTCCTTATGTTTCCTACACCTTCTGAGTTAGGCATTTTAAGGTTGTGGAGCCAGTTCCAGTTCTTGTGTCAATTCCTTGTGGTCATGGAACCTATTTAATGAATGATAATAATTTCATATCTGTACATTTCCCTTGCACAGTGTATGGTCTTTCATGATAGTTCAGGCATAGTGAGCTGATTATAAAGTACTTAGTTCCTCTCTATAGTAATTACATTACATTTTACTGTCACAGTGCCATTTATCTGGTCACTATTTGGGATTTGTATTCTGCCTTTGGAGAATGCATTTCATCCAGATAGTATTTGTATAGCGCTTTAAAAGTGTGAAGTTCTATATAAAATGCTAGGTATTACTGAGGATTTAACAATGTATGGCACTTCTAAAAATCCCTCAGTAAGCCTTTCAAATTTATTTATATTATGAGTCCTGCTGGGCTCTTGTATTCAACCATTTTAAAAGAAATATTGCCTGTATTTCACACTGTATCCACACTTCTTTGAACCTATAATCACGGAGTGTTTTACTGAATTCTGTATTCCTCTGAAGTTGCTTGGTACTAAATTGGAAGATAATTACTAGCTTCGGTTTGGTTTTGGTATTATGATGTATTGTGGTGTGTTGGCCAAATTGTTTAATTTTTAAAAATACACTAATTATGAATACTATTTAATTTGGAACCAAAGAATTTTAGTAAATATTTAGGAATTGTGTGAAGATTCAGGGAGACACAAGAAAATAAAAATTGCTTATAACACAAGTTTGCTTTAAGACATTACTACTCAGTAAAGCATTTTTCATTAAGTGCAATATCATCCTCATAATTGTAAAATAAATGCATCATTATTATTATTATTATTATACTACAGAAATAGAAATTTCCTCATAAAGAAGGTCCATAAGGAAAAGTGTTATTATGCTGCAATTTATGAAGTAGTAATTTGCACTATGGACTATTTAGTTTTCATTTACAGACATCTCTCAGAAAAAGTCCCAAATTAAAATTTACCTGGTCTTGTCTAACTAGACAAGACAGTCTAGACTTATGTAGTTTATTATGTACAAGCTGAGAATGTCTAATAATAATTTTTAAATTTTTTAATCACCTCCCATTAAAGAGATGGGGCCTTAACTACTCCAGCTTGTGATGAATAGCTGTCAAAGGGGATCATTTTTATGGAACTGCATGTATAAGGTAGCATGTGCTTAACTTAGGTTACCAAGGGATGTAAGGGTTTATGTGATGTGTACATTTACATATTAAATGTATATTAGAATAAAGTTTAAAAAATATTAACTGGGATGCCTGTCTTAATGAGCACCAGAAACTTTCTGTGGCTGTAGAATACTTAAGGCTCTTTGCAGTGCTCTATGCTAATCACAGAAAGTGTTGCACCTCTTTGAAGTATGACTTTGCACCAAAAGCCCTGTCTGTTCTTCACATCAAAAATGTATGCCAATGCAAACTTGTGGGCCTGTTTAGCCTTTATTATAAAATGAATAAAAGGTTTCTTTCTTGAAAAGATTGGAAAAGCAAAACATTCCTTAGAGGGTTATCCTCATGCTGTGGATTTCTGTCCTTTAGAGTTTTCCAGAAACAGCATAAGAAATGTCTTGCTTTAGAGCCCTCAGATCAAAACTGTCTGTTCTCCAAAGGCAGGTTGTTTTACTAGAGGAGCATTGCTCATTCATTTACTTCTATCCTGCATTTTAAACTATAGGTTATGAAATGCCAATAATGAATATGCATTGTGCAAGGGGTGAACACTGAAGCCCGTGTAGAAAGTTTTCTGTATTCTTGTTTCATGGTATAATATTTGTATGATTTTGTGCTTTATCCAGATTCTTTGCAAAGGGAAATGTAAATAGGAACAATGTGTGGAATTACACTTTCTCACTTTCAGGCAGTAGCTGTAGCGTTTCTGGTAATTGTATGTCTACCCACAGTCCTTAAGGTCAGTACCGTACTGTTCTAGCTATGTTTAAGGATCGGTTAATGGGTACATCTTCAGTAGTTTAAAACTACATATTTTAATTCTCTCTATGTCTAGATATTTCTGTGTTGAGCTTTCACAGTAACTTTGAGCTGTATTTCAGAACACTATTTTTTCCTGCCGTGTTCTTACACCAGTTCTAGCACACCAGTAGGTGAACCCCGACTCAGACACACATTAAGGAAAGTAAAAAGTACTTTGTTCTATGGCTTCTTTCCCTCCAGACAGATACGGCAGTCTCACACCTCAACCTGACATTTAGGCAGCTTTAGCTGAGGCCGTCGGCAGCTTTTCAAGGTAAACTGACACGGCATGTACTGCTGTAATTTGTGGGTAGCCAGTCGGGCACACAGGGGAAGTTAGGTGTTTGTCTTGGCCTGTGTGTTGTGGGCAGAGTGGGAGCTACAGAGATTATAGAGAAGCCCTCCCATAGAGTCACAAGGAATAGGCAGGACCCTCTTGCTTTCTAAACTCCTCACAGAGGCCTCTGGGTGCAGCTGGATCCAGCCTTAGCCCCGGGCTCTGTCACTGGTTTATGTTAATGGATTAGATAGGTGTTACTGAACCTTTTCACAGCTTTGTCCCACAGCATTAAGGATGACAAACCAGAGATATTTATATGAAAATAAATTCATTATTATGATAATGATGAGACTAAAAAATCTTAGTCAGAACTATTTACTGCACAGTGTAAGTAGCTATAACTACTAGCTTAGTTCAGTCCACTGTTTTTGAAGCAATATCGAAGCAATAATATCAAAGGTAGCAAAAGAAATTATGGAGTAGAGATTTATTTTACTCACCCATAGCAATGACTGCGGTCTAATCTCTTTCTCTCAGCTTCGAGAGGTAATCTTGAGGCAAATCCCAACTCAAGGAAGGAATCTCCATACAAGCTCCAGAAAGGGGATTGATGGAAGATCCTCCCCACTCATTAAAAAATGGGGGTGGGTCCTATGTTTCCAGGCCTGCTGTGTCAGCTCAGCATCTTTAGGTAAGTTAGCAGTAGTAGTTGTTGTAGTATTACCATTTGTTTGTTGCTTTATCAGGTACTTTACCAGGTCTGCCACAACTCACCTTTGTATCAGGTATGTTTAACTCTGGGATTGATGAGTCAGGCTGGTTTCAGCATTATTCAGCACCAAAAGCACCAGGACAGCCTCCTCCTCCATTCACCACTGATGGCTTTGCAAATAGGGCATTATTCGAGCTGTTCTGCTCCCAGGCAGAGCATCCTGCTACACCTCCTCACCCAACACCTGCCTGCTACAGGTGTTTGCCCAACAATTCCTTACCAGTATTTCTTGTGCATTTCAAATCACTGATGTTTCCAACTATGCATTGACACCTGCCATGTGTAGCAAAATCGTAACAAAAATAAACCAAGATACTAAAAATAGAATGACTTTGTGCGTTACTATAAAGGGTAAATGTAAAACACAAAAAGCATGTGAATTACACAAAACATGGCTTGCAAAGTCAAGTTAATGATGTTGTGCACAACGTATGACACATATCACTAAAGTATTAAGTCTTCCAGTGATTCTTTTAACATGCCAGTCTAAACATCTTCTATATATTTTCATGTTGAACTTTAAAAGTTGAAGAAAGTGTAGGGTTTTTTTGACTTTATTAGAACTGTGCTGCTTTTTTTCTTGCTTTAATGGATTGCTGCTGCAAAAAGTAGGTACTAACAGCCCAAGTTAAAAGAAAAATGTTAGACTCTTTGTTCTCCCCAGTCCTGGAGAAATAAGATAAAATTTCTCCTAATTGCCTAGTGGCCTTAACAGAATGCACAAACATGTTTCCTGTAAATCTGTATTCTACTTTAATCTGTCTTTTCACCTGACTACTGGTATCACTTTTTACTACAGCACAGTATATATTATATAATGTGCCCTTAATAAAGTATTGGTAAGTGAATTATTCATAATTGGTCCCATGTCCCAAGGAAAATGATGCTAAGTTTGAATTAGACTGAATTAATTTTTACAGCAGGCCACTGATACTGACTTATTATGAGAAGAACGTTTCCTTTGCTAATGGAAATAAAGTTCCAGAAAGGGAGAGAAGGGGTTAAAATTCAGTCTGAAGGAAGTGTTAGTACATACTTAATTTTGGACCCATACATTTTTGTTCCATCACTGTCAGTACAAAACAAAATGATGAAATGCATGAGAAGAGTACATGTCTGTTTGAGTAATTGAGCCAATCTAAATTCTGTCAATTGTGCAAATTTATTCAGGGCAGACAAAAATTTGTATTCCCAGTGTTACACATCGTGAGCCTTGATCAGCTGGTAATTTTGAGCCCACAAACTAGATTTTGTTTCCCTGCTACAAGCAGACCTTGCATTGCAGCGAAGGAAGAGTTGTCAAGTTGAAGTACGCTTTGCATTCATCACAAAAAACCAGTAGCAACACTTTTCTTCAAAATTATAAGTTGATGCCTTTAGTTCTTAAAATTTCCCAAATTTTTAAACCCTCTGCATTGAATTTTTGAATTTATATTTTCAAATGGTATATTTGAATGCTGTATTGTGGAACTGTTTCCTGTTATTTAAATCCCCTCTTAAACAGTACTTGATTGTATATGTATATGTATATGTATATGTAGATGTATATGTATATGTACGTGAAGATCATACACTGAGCTTTCCTTCTATGTTCATGTAATACTTTTGCATTTGTTTAGCTAATTTTGTGTGTAGGGTGAGGAGAAATGTTTGTCTCAGTGACTGGGGAAAACCAGGCATGATGCAACTTAGAAGAAACATTTTAGTGCAAGGAAATCTTCAGAATATTGAGAACAAGAGATTATACTGTCCTTTAGATGGAAGCATTCAGTAGGTTTCTAGGCAGTTTTTTAAAACAGATTTGTTTAATCAAAACAGATTCAAATAGACTGAAACCTTTTCTCTTAGTAAACATGAGTGAACAATCTGCATGAAACTGGATTTGTATTATGAAACTGTTGCAGGGATAATCAGCCAAGTTGTAGCTATTTCCACCACAGAAACAGCTCCTTTGGCCTGTGAACATCAGTTATATCCCTGGAGCTTTCCTCATGTTACCAAGGGAATTCAGTCTTACTTTGATCTCATTTTCCCTTTAGAAATTACATTGAGCAAGGGCTCCTTGGCTGGTGTGAGGTAATTTCCTTAAACTGCTGTCCAGTCATTCACATCAGTTTTTACAGTTGAGCCAAAGAAGCTCAGTACAAAAGTGTGTCTGCTGTGTGCAAAGTATTTGTACTGTAACTGTGCAAAAGAAAGGAAATCAAAGGTAATGGACATAATACTGATGTAAGGAATTTAGAAGGTAGATTGCTTCTAGTTTCACATTTGCATTCAAATTGCTGGTAACCAAAACCACCTCATTTTTATGTATTACTGCCAGCAATTTAGAAGCAAAGTTTGTCATGACTGCTCTAAAAATTTAAGGTGTTTCTGGGCCAAGTGAATACCATAAGATTTGAGTAGTAAAGCTTTATGAACCTATTTCCAACAAAATCATCTGTGTCATCTTGTTCTGGTAGCTGTATACAATATGTAGATACAAACACTCACTTGTTTCCTGGTCTTACTGTGGGAACATGGCTGTGGCTTGGGGTGTTTTGATACAAAATGCTCTAGCTAGCATGACACGAATAATTTTTGTTTCATTAGTCCTTGCAGAGATAGACCTTCCCTTCTAATTGATATGTTTTGTTAAGGTGGAAGTTTGACTGCATTGCCAGCATCTTTTGTGTGACTGTTCTGTATGCCTTGTACAACATAAATAAGCAAAGCAGTGGCACTCAGAACTTTATACTGTAAAAATGTGTGCATATGATTTATTTGTAGTTTTTCCCCATGGGGAAAATAATTCCACATGCTTTAGCATCATGCATCTTGCATTTAAATATCTATATAAATGTTGACCAAATGGTATTTCTAGTAATTTTATAGGCCTAAAGAGACTTTCTTGGTGTTTCATGTGCTCTCCTGATGCTTGACTTAACTCAGGTTCAATGATAGGCATGGTCCTTCTGCCTCAGTGTACCAGATTCCTCAGCTAAGTGTAGCAAATGTAAGTAGTAGACATCTCTATGGTAGTAAACAATCACAGAGACCCTTTTTATTCAGCGTGTGACTGCTCAGTCTACTCAGGGGTGCTTAAAATGTGATTTATCTCTTCCTAAGAGAGGTATATGCTCCTGGTGTACTGAATTGCATTCCAGTATCACAGATTGTTCTCACTAGCTGGTTCACAATTATAATTGGGATTGCACATTGGGCTTGTCTTCCTGTCCTTATGTGATTTCTCCTTACTGGAAAAGGAAACTATCTCGTCAAAGGCTATTTTATCCAGGGGTTCTTTGATGTATAACATCATAAGGTAAACATTAAAAAAGTGAAGCAACTAGAGGCAGTTCTCAAGAGGCACCGATGCAATAGTTGCTTCTAGACTGACATAATTCAGTAAAGGGATGACTAGCTTTTTAAAATTAATTTTAACTTTTAACACAAAGATGAAGCATTTGTTGTAAAGTTAGACAATTTTCTCAAAACCCCTCCAAACGCAGGAGTTTCTCTTTGACAGATTTCACCATTTCAGTGAGACTATCATAGCTGAAGTTTTCGGTGCTACATCTTTCTTCAGTTTACTATTTGTTCTAGATTCAGTGTATGGAGACTTAGAATAGGAACATGAAACCTGTTAAAAGTTTGCACCTTTTTCTCCCTTGAAACTTGACATGGAAGAGTCTCTGTTTAAGTTTCCTAAAGTAGAGCTTGTATTAGGTAGTCTAGCTTGCTAGTCTCTGTGGTAATATAGAAAAGCTGACCACCTGCTAGAGCCATGATATGTATTTATTGCAGTTAGAAATCCCTGCTCTTCTCTGCACACCAGGGAGGTATGGGCTGTATTTGCTGCTGCTGTCTGCAGACTCAGTGCAAAGAATGAAGTGCTGCCATGTCAGTGAAGGGAAACCATGGCCTGAGGATTTGCTATATGGGGCTCCATGCTTCAGTGGTTTCTGTCAGTGCTAAAACCTGCTTCTGTTACAAAGAAAATAATGAATTTTAAAAAAAATAATTTTTCCGCAATTAATTTCAGCCACTGAAAGTCTTGTTGAATGATCAAATTTCTAAAAGACTCATTTCAGACAAGAAAACCAGTTTGGCAGTGGCTTGATTTACAAGTAAGTATATTTCTGCTGTCTGTTTCAAAGTGAGAAATGTTGGCACATTCTGTAGTTCTCTGTTGTCTGGATCAGCTTTGCAGAAAAAGGACATGTTTTCTTAGTGACCAAGTGTGATCATTTCCCCTCTTTTTAGTGAACAGATAGAAAGCTTTGAAGTGTTGAGGGTAACTTTTTTTGCCTTTGGCACATATTCACAGGCAGTCACCTGTCACTGTTATGAGAGGTATTCAACAAAAGATGGAAAATGCCTTTGACTAGGCATGCACTGAATACTTAATCAGAATGTGTCCAAAATGCATAGGAAACACACTCCAGGTGAATCTCCTCTGCAAGAAAGTAACTGACAGTGTGAAAAATTCTATTGGGAAACAAAGCATTGACAAGAATTGCTTTGCTCTGGCTCTTTTCTTCACCCCGTGGTTCTACCTCCCTGCCTTGCAGGACCACTGGCCTTTGAGTGAGTTTTTTCTCATTGCCACACAGTGTGCACGTATGCCAAGCTTATTTGAAAGGGGAGTGGTTTCAAATGCACAGGTGAAGGTGAGTTGCCTGATTGTAGCTGAATGCTCTGTTCCTCAGTTGGTGGTAGCTGATACCAGGAGGGGGTGTGGGAAGCACCACTCAAAAGGATTTCTATTGATTGAGGGTAGAGAGCACGTTATTTCCCTGGCTTTGGTGAAATTTCAGGGAACCTGGCAGGAGTTACTTTACTGCTGAAGATAGAAGCTTTATGTTTCAGTTGAGATTCCATACTGATATAATTACATCTACAGAGGTAATAAACACTCATGTTCTCAGTGTAATGAGAATAGCTTGTACTAAAATTTTCCAAGCTTGTGCTATATCTGGACTTGCAGAAAAAAAACAAAAAAAAAACAAAAAAACAAACAAAAAAACCCAACCCAACAACAACAACAAAACAAACAAACAAAAAAAAACACCAAAGAAACAACAACAACAAAAATCCGCAACCAAAAAACCAACAGAGTACTTTGCATTGGAGATGTTTGAAAACACTCACATCCTTGCTGTTTCTACTTGCTTTCTATCCCAAAGTTAGCCATACTTGCCAGTCTTTAGCTGCTTCACTCAGAAAGAAAAAACTTGTAGAGTTAAATACAGAAGAAAATTTGGTTTGCTAGTGTTCTGAAGGCTTTTTGCTAGGCTTTCAAAATCAAAACAGTTGAGCAGAGCTGTTGTGGGGCATACAGAAAATACATTTCAGTGCAATTGAATGTTCTATTCCTTCATAATTTATCAAAATAAAACTTTACTGCCACTTGTTTTCTTTATTCCAGTCCATGGCTAGTCCTTTCTTTGCTCTATCTCCATGAGTCTCCTGGTGCTAGCATTTCACATTTGTCTTGCTTTGCAAGAATTACCCAATCTCACTAGGTCCCTAATTAGTTTACAGGAGGGAAAAAAGCTTTTATCTAATAAGAAAAAATGGGATAGCTGAGCCAATAACTGTGTTCAAAG
Organism: Alethe diademata; assembly: GCA_025584955.1. NCBI lineage: Eukaryota > Metazoa > Chordata > Aves > Passeriformes > Muscicapidae > Alethe > Alethe diademata. The sequence continues at coordinate 14,008,128 of JANRMJ010000079.1, read as the reverse complement.
ATAAATTCTTTGAAGCTGAAGAAGTAGAGCTGAATGGAGAATGTTATGATGAAATGTAGTTCTTCAAGATAAAGACATCTAGAAAGGAGCTTGTTTCAGACTCTATAAGGAATAGCTTGGTTTCATGGTTAAATGGTATGTACCAGTCACTTCCTGCTAGCCACTTAAAGTGATGAAATAGTTTGGGTTTTAAAACTACAAAAACAGAGCAGGTTTTGCAAACAACTTTCCAGTGCCAGGAAATGGGATCTGAAATAGTGATGAGGAACTAAGATATCGAATTCACTTGCCAAAGTAAATCAACTCTGTGCCCCAAGTTAGTCAATAAGTATAAATGTGCAGGACTCTTTCCATCCTAGTATTTTATGAACTGGAAATCACTGGATAATTTGAAAAAAAACAGGCATTGACAGAGATTACAGGAAGACAGCGTGTGTCATGTCCTTTGGAGGGCCCATAACCACCCCATGGCAGGAGAAGTCAGCATTTACTTGAAAGATTTGTCTCTTAATCCTGTTTGTCCATCCTTAACTGGAAATATATAGTCAGTGGTATTAGAGTGTAAACAAGATTAAAAAATTTATCTGACCAACTTCAAGTGGCTAACATAACCTAAAAGATATTTAAAGTGCAGATTTATACCTATATCTTCATGAATCAAATTAAGTTGTTAAATGTATGCAGTCTCTATCTGCTGGCTGTGAGATGAGTTTGGTTTGCTGTGGTAGTTTCATGATGTAACCTTTACTGTATATGAGGAATATTTGGTGACCACATTTCTTTAAGTGGAATTCAAAAGAAAAGCAGGCCAAATCCATCAACGAAAGCCCTTCTGGTATTAATGAGCAAGAACTGTAAAACATATTATTACATATTATTACATATTATTAATAACATTCTTATTAATAATTTATTTGTCCAGGTTAGTGCAGGGAGGTTTTAGTCACTCATTGTGTTAGATGTTGTGTAACACTAGGACAATCTGTGCTCAAGCAGTCTTGCAATGTAAATAGTTTGGTTTATATCATGTGGGTAACATTTAACTGTAAAAATGTGAAAATAGAGGAAGTGATTGTAACCTTGTTTAAGTTCAAGTAACAGACTTTATAAATGTAAACTAAAACTAATGAATGCAAATGAGTTGTTCTTTTCTCTAATTGTTGGCATTTCCCATATCCCAGGGACTTGTGAAATTCATGCTTCTGGTATTCCAAAAAGAGAGTGGCCAGGTCTTTTGTGATTTTCTTTAAATTCATGTTTAAAAAAATTTCTTAAGTATGTTTTCCTGAGACAATGACCTCATGGAGTATGATGGAGAGGATCTATATCCCATTCATGCATCATTTTACTGTTCAAAAATTTACTCTTCCTCCGTTCTGTTGTTGGTAGAGTCTGGCCTCTTTTAAAAGCATGGCAAATCCAATTTTTTTTCTAAATGAGACAGTAGAAATTAACCCAACTGCAGTCCTGTCTATCCTGTTTCATCATAACACATGATGGAATTGTACAGTGAAGTTATTTTGTTCCATTCTGTGGGAAAAAAATGAACCAAAAAAAAACTTAAAATAGCATGGGGAAGAAGTTATTTTGGATGACTACTCCTTGCATGGTGAGTTTCCCCACTTGTGCCAAGCTACCTGACAGCCCCAGAGACAGAATGGGCATTGACAAGAAATTTATGCAAAGACACAGAGTGAAAACACTCTTTTACAGTGGGCCACAAGGCCTGTTCAGGAAGGAAAGATCTTTCGCTAGTGTCACCCTCACATTTCTTAGTCTGGGCTGTAAAAAGCATACAGGAAATCTTGGTCTGCACTGGTCTTGCTGTGTGAATTCAGCTCTAAAGGAAGAGCCAAATATCCTGTGTGAGACTGACAAGTGCAGCATAGCCTCAAGGCCTCAGAGCTGTGAGGGGACAGCTGCCTGTTACCTGGCAGACCTGAGGTCATGTGAAGTTCTGTAAAAGCCTCTGTGCTAGATAAACAACAAAGAAGTAACATGAGGACATGATGGTTTATAAGACAAAATTTAATTTCCTGGTATAAACAAGGGCTGCAAGAGCTCATAGTTCAGGGTTGGTGATGACTTCACGAGCTGCTGTCTGAGTCAGTGAATTTGGGTCAGGAGAAGAGTTAGGATCACGTTTGTTCCCTGTAGCAGTGGTGCAAGGCTGTGTGGCCCGGGGTTGCTGCACTGTGCTGCTCGTGCCCCGCGCTGTGCTGGTCTGACCTTGCCTGCGGCTGTGTTTGCGCTCGTCCTGCGTAAGCCCCTCTGACCAAAAACACGTGCCAGACAAACTGTAAGGCCAGAACATTTCGGGCTTTATTCATGGCAGTAGAAAACAGAACCAGCCTTTCATGAGAAACGTGACTTAATGCATTTCCATTGAACATTTGTCAGTTTTTGTTTTCCTCTTATGTGTACAATGTTGGGTTTTAAAAGATAGGGAGATCAGAATAGATACTCAGAATATGTCTTGTCCAGAAAGACAACTTCAAGTTTTTTAGGAGTCAGGAGAAGCAGGTTAGAAACAACATCCTGCTGATCCAGACCATTAACCTGTGTGGTCAGATACTGCCTCTGTAGGGCTTGAGCTTTCCCATGTCTGTGAGTAGATCTTCTGTCCAGCCCCCATTTTGGTTTCTGCCTTTTAGAATTAAAACCACAGACTCACTTCCTTATTCAAAAAGTCAACTAAGGCCCTAGGACAAAAAAAAAAAAAAAAAAAAAATCAAGAACTTAGGGGTACCTGGTTTTTGGCACTCAACTTTGTCATGAGAAAAGGCAAAGTCTCTTGGGAGGTAGAGTTGGAAAGAGTCTGTGTGGACACTGCTGTAAATATCAAATTTTTATTAGATTTCAAGAACAATTCAGCTATGTAATCAAGAAGATAAGTTTATATTTAAAATAGTAAAGAAGCAAGCAGAATTCCTGGTCTTGGTTCTAGTCAAAACCACAATTCCAAATATGCTTACTTCCTGCTTGTGCATCTCAGCATCAGGTTTTCTCCTGAAGCAATCTGCCATGGAAAACATCTGCCTTTCTTTCTCTTCAGCACCCACCTTGTTATCCTCTAAATTATGATTTTTTTTTTGTTTAAACAGAGATTGGGAAGGGAAGGGTCTTCAGTTTGTACTTTTGCTCACTGCCTCAATAAATTAGGTCCCTCTTCTAAAGTTGCAAAATAGTGTGTCAGTCTCAAATGTCATACTGAATGTATGGAAAGGGTTGTAATTTGACTATTTCAAATTATGGGAACATGCCATTAGAAGCAAAGATTTTCAATTCACCAGCAATAATGTACTCTTCGGCAGTATTGAAGTAACTTTTTGAAGTGAATCCTGGGGCTCTGCTCAGGGCTGACTTCCCAGAATGGTTCAGTTTCTGCAACATGATGCTAATACAGTATTCTATCAAATGGTACTCCTTGCTTCTTCAGTAATTGTTTTCTGGGTGTCTGCCTATCTAGTCTGCAATATTTTCATGGCCATCTTCTCTTCAGTCTGTTTCATTCCTTCAGAGAGAAATAGAATCACAGAACTTGTATCAGCCTCAGTTTTCTCATAGTTCTCACTCCAGAGAGATTTTCACGTCTCTTTTGAATGCCAGTCATCTCTTTTCTGTGAGCACCAGTGCCACAGCATCGTCTCCTCCTCCTGTGGTTTGGCCTCCAAAGCACTGCCCTGCGAGGAACAATCCCTTTTGCTGTGTGCTTGTGGTAGGGGCTTCCTCTGTGCTGTTTCCATTGGTGATGATAATTGCTGCCACAGGAAGAGCTTAAGTCCATACAGCCACCTCCAGGTAAAATGCCTGGGGGTGTATATGTGTGTGTGTCTGTCTGTCTGTCTGTCTGTGTTAGCTGCTCAAGATGGAATTCAAAATACCCATAATAAACAGTTTACAGAAATGGACATTGGGAAGTACTAGGTATTTCTCTGAAATTTTAGCATTGCAGCCAGGGCTGGTATCTTTGCCTACTTGGTCTGTAAAGCCCAAAATGTCATTTCAGGACAAAAACCTGCATCTTCTTCCAAAGAACTCAACTTTCATCCTATTCCATCAAAGTTTAGTAATCAGGGAATGGAAGCATGCCTTGTGCCAGGCAACAGCACACAGAGGCAAGCCTTTCAGCAGCTCCTGCAAGTGCTGCACCTCTGTGCTGCACCAGAGAGTCCTGGGGAGGCTGAGCACATGAGGAGCATGTGAACATAATCTGTGGGGACATTAATCTGGTGCAAAGGGGATGGGTGCTCCAGTCCCTCCTCAAGTTTCTTCTCTGTTTTACGTACCCATAAGCT
>JANRMJ010000079.1:13951007-13962320 GCA_025584955.1 Alethe diademata | reverse complement strand
CTGCTGCAACAGATCACTAGGGCAACAGAAAAGCAGACATATGTAATTGTTACACAGGCTCATCTTAGTAAAAAACAAAATTGTTTCCTCTTTTGATACAGGGTGATACAGGAGACAGACCAAATTAAAACTGGCAGTTACTGAAGAGCTGAACAGCCCTCTGACGCATACACCACAGAGACCAGAACAGCATTAATGATGAAACCTTTTATTTATATCATCAGATTAAAAAAAAAGACTTGCACTCATTAACACTGTGCAGGAACATCATTTCATTGCCGACACAACAATGTGTATCTATTGCAAAAAACAGAATCCTCTTTGGTGGTGGTGTTGAGTGTGTATACGTGAATGCCTATGTGCATGTTCCTGTTCTTCTGTCCATGTACTGTATTTTATTAGCACAGATAAACTCACAGGCAGAGATGAGGCAGAAAATATTTATCTTTCAATCTTCCTTTCTCATGACAGTTACAAACTTAGCATCAATAAATCAGCTCCCTTTCCAGTGAACATTTTAACCAAAAAAAAAGTTTAAAACCAACAAAAGAAAAATAATTTGAGATATTTCTGTTGAAAAACAATGTTTTCCAGAAAAAGAAAATGTACAGTTTTGGCTTTGATATTTAGTTTGTCTGTGCTTACTGTATTCACTGAAGTTCAAAATATTTCATCAGCTCTATTCAGATTCTAAAGCAACCTGTTCCCTAAGTAAGTTCAGCAAAGGGTTCATCCAGATCATATTTCTAACTGACTTTCATGAGCATTCCTTGTGTTCCCAGTACAGGACTAGCATTTCCTCCAACAGTAAGCACAAAACAGTTACCTCAGGAAGAAAAAGAAATATCATAGGAGAGGAAACAACCTGTGGGCCAAGTAGAACAGAGAGGCTTTTCTGAAACAAGCATAAGCAACAACTCAACACCCAGTTAAAGCAACCCTTGGGTATTGGCAAGCTTAAATGTGAAAAATCAGGTGCCATTGATTTTTCACTTAGATTCCCAGTGCAACAACTGCTGCACCCAAGGGATAATTGTGAGCTTTCACCTCTCTTAAATCTGGGCTGAAAGAGGTGATTAGAGAAAATAAGAACAGTACAGTTGTGGGGCATATCTTGTTCTCTCACCTGTAAGATGATGAAGGGAAGGGGAGTCAATCAAACTGAAAAGTAAAGACTGTTAGAAGAAAAGCAAGATAGTAGAGTACCAAAACACAGAGAAAATTAGTCATCCTGGTGGAAAACAACAACATTTTCTATTATTGTCAGACAAAGGCAGAAGAAGAAACAGGACAGCTGATACAAGTTCTTAGTTACACTTTATGACTGGAGTGTCCGCTGCAGTTACCTTGCCCTCCTAGCACTTCCTAGAAGCAGCAGATAGGGTGCTTTGCATAATTAAAGCAAGAAAAATATCTGACAGTTCAACACAAACAACAGTTTGGCAATACCAGAACTTGTTTCCCTGCATCTGTTCCTCCCACGCCTGTTCCTCCCTATAGCCCCATCCTGGCTTTTTACAGTAAAGAACCATCAGCAAATGAGTCAGTTAAGTGGGCATAGCATTTCTTACCAAAATTACTATGATCAAATAAAATCTTTTGTCCATACTAGTAAAATTTATGATGAAACAAAGGCAGCCTTGCTATCTCTGGCTGCAGGCAGGAGCATGCCGAGGCTGCTCAGCAACCTGGGCATTCATCACCTGTATCCCTGCAGGCGAGGAGCTGGGGTAGGGAAGAGGGTGGATGGACAGGGCAGGTTATAGGAGGGGAGGCTCAATACCACAGTTCAAAGTGTGGAGTGTTTGAGCCACGGGATGTGTTAACTCCATGAAGTGCAGCGATGAACTCCTCCTGTAATAGCTACAATGTAGAGAAAATGTTTCTAGTTTCTTTAAAGCCTAATGCAACCCTGAGCATTTACATGTGACCCTGCCTATAGATTAACTCAAAACCATTAAAAATACATACACACAGACACACACAGACACACAAGTACACACACATTCTATACGTGTGTTTAAGGTTCATACAGAATCTTTCTTCCCGTAGGAGGCCATTTATATAAGTCACTCAGCATGCCTACCTTTTGTTAGGGAATGAATTCCAAGCTTCACTTGTGAGAAATTCCCACTTCCTATTTCTCCTCTGACTCGATAGAAGGCAATTCTTTTTCCGAGAGTTAATTCTTTCACCACTTTTTCATTATGAGCCATATCCTGCATTAGTTTCTCAAATGGGGTCAGCCTGTGCTGTTGGCCCTCTTCATCTCCTTCATGGCACTCCGGGTGCCCATTGTCTTCTCTGCTGTCCTCGTGATGCCACCTGGAACAGCGGTATTTTCCAAGACTTCCTTCATTCACGTATCCTGTTGTCATAGTCTATAGGATAATCACTTCCCCATTTAACAAGATGTCCTGATAAGTTTAAATGAAGTAATTCCGTATGAATATACAATCCTGCACATTAGGGACACTGTGACAAATGCAGCAAAAGAAAAAGAAATAACAGCTTACAGAAAGTCCAAAGACTAGTTTGGAAATTTGTTCAAAACTAAATCTGGCACATCTACATATTGCATGTCCTGTTCAAAATCAGAGATAAAACTGGAAGCTGTATACATCCATTTCTCACTAGTAGAGTTGGTGTGTCAGGATCTTCAGCTGCAAGGTAAAAGAGGCCTCACAATTAAAACTGTAAACTTTGTGCAAGAAAGCAGCCGGTGCTCACTGTCTATGCAGTACATTTGACACATGCAAAATATTTGACACAAATATTCAGATTTTAGCTTGATCCTTTGAGAACTAACTTGATAGATAAAGGTCAAACTGAAAGCTGAATAAGTGCTCCAAATAAATCCAGATACTTCTAGCTAATTTTGAATAGCTGACCTTAAGAGCGTAGCTCTCCTTGATTCTGGGAAAAGTCCAAAAGCTGACTGTAGGGATTGCCTTTGATTCATTCTTCAGCCTGTGAGCTTGTCACTGTACCTTGGAAATGTCGCTGTGTGCAGAAGCCTTGCTGTAAAAAGTATGCTGGTCCTCTGTTTCTTTCCCATGGTGTGTTCAGCAAAGCAACTGATTCTGGAAGATGACAGGAAAAGCATAATCTGTGCACCAGGCAAAAGAAATGCTGCGCCTCAGTATCCCTGCAGTCACATGGCAGGACAATACAGGATTAAGTAACTGCAATGTCACGTTAACCCTCCTTTATTTAGATGAGCTTTCTTTAACGCCTTGAGCCTTCTCAAAATTTTGCCAGATGCGTGGTGTTCCTGAGCAGACAGATGAAGAAAGTAATTAAAACCTTTACATAACAGCCATACGCTTCACTGAATGACAACATGACCCACACCATTTCATCAGTTTAACTCTGGCAGCACAGACATAGAAGTACTTACCCTAAATACACAAGCAACCACTTACCTTTAAAGCAGCACACCATTTTTTTCTTCTTTACCTTTCTCTTTTAACCTTGAAAGCCAGGAGTTGATTAGCAAGTGCTGATCATGCAGCTGCACGCCTGAGGGTGGTGAGCTGGGCACGAGAGCTGAGAGTGCAGGCAGTGGCACGCTCACCTCCCCTGCTCTCAGTCTGCAGCACACCCGACTGTAGGACACGAGACACACCCGACTGCCAGGACAGATGCACCACACTGAGGGGGAGTGAATCAGACCAGTAACTCATCGCCTGAAGCTTAGGTAGACAGTTCACCTAAGGTGCCACACCAGTATTTGGCACTAGGGCATGTGACATTTGCCAGGTGGAGCTGCCCTCTAAACCCCCCAATCTCCTTCATGAGCAAGAGGAAGAGAGGTCAGAGGCATGACCTAAGGGCAAAGAAAAGGCAGCTGGTGATGGTTTCATTAAATGGGAGCTGAAGAGGGACAGAAGCACTCATCTGACCCTTCAGAGAAGCCAGAGTGGCTGACCCATGCTCTGGGACACTGCTCCTTGCCTTGAGATGCACTGAAGAAATTTTGCAAGTCACTTTACCTCTCTGTGCTGTGGCCACGTTGCCGACAGACAAACCTGCCCCAGGGAGAGGCAGAAAGCCAGGCTTTCCCTCAGAGTCTGTGACTCTCTCTGTCACTTCTCTGAACCAGAGAAGTGACACACTTACTCTGTGTGCTGCAAACTCAATGGCTGATGCAATTTGTAACTGGAACAGAGGGAGAATTTACTACTTCCACAATGCCTTTGTTACTCTTTTTGTCTTACTCATGTTTGAAGAAATGGGCCATTTTCATGGTTGGCAGAAACATAAAATACTACATAATCGCATTATTCTCTGGATCTAAATAGAGTGAAACCCCTGATGAATACTGTATGTGTACATACAGCTAACGGCCAAATCCTGATATTAGGGAAGAGACCAAGTGACAAATGAGAAAATTCTTCAGTATTCTCCCACCAAATCACTCTTTCTGAGCACCAAATTCCCTCTAATTTTATTATTTTGTACCTTGGAAGAAAAAAATCTATGTGGAAGGACGCCCCATCCCCAGGCAAATGGAAAAACCCAAACCCCACACCTTACATTCTGTTTTCCCTCCATTTGGGAAAAGGACAATTTCTTACAGGATTGCCTGAATTCCGGCCCACTGGTTTTCTGTTTCTGTTTCACATCACAACTGTAAAAGTATTCCAGGTAATAAAAAACCTTTTATATGAAACTTGACTGCATTTCAGTTTTAATGGTGGATGACAGTCTAGAAGAGCAGGGATTTTGGAAGCCACTTGTCTGCTGTACAGTGCCACAGCAATTCAGAGACAGAATTCTGGCCCCCATTCTGCTCTTTGATTTTGAGAACAGCAGCACAGGTTGCCCATATGAAAAGCCTGGAAACCTCCATGAACAGTGTCAGACATGCCATGTACAAACCAGAAACCATTATTTAAACAAGTGTCTTTAGTTGGGCAGTAACATTCGCACCACCAAAGAATAGCTGTAACTTACGGCTGTAACCTCCAGAGAGGCAGCTATGGACAATTCTGTTCAACTACCACCATCTTCTGCAAAAATTATCAGTGCCCTTGCAGTTAACTGGCTGCACAGAAAAGGCTAACTGTATAGAAAGAAGGATTTCCAAAACAGGCTTGTGTAGACAAGCCCCTCCTGAATACATTCCATCAAGGCATGAAGGCAGCTAACCTAGTCCATGTGGGTCACAGAGACAATCCATATGGGAATGCTAGAACCTTGTAGGGACAGGGGAGTCAAGAGAAAGGCAAAACTGCATTAAGGCATCAGCACATGGCTCTTCCTGAATTTGCTCCTGCAAAATTTCTCCTGTGGCTCAACATGCTCTTTTTTAGAGCACAGCCTACCATTAATCTCCCTTTCAGGCTTGACATGTAACTGTCAACCCTGCAACCTCCTGGCACCTGGCCAGCTGGCTAGGTTTTCTCTGTCTTTTGAGATGAGCTATTTCAGTCTTCCTGGTGTTAGCAGTATATATACCATCTATTTATGGCCTACATTCCTTCCTGTAATCAAACCCAGCAAAATCCATCCTGCTATCATACAAAATAATTCTAAGAGAGAAAGGAAAAACAAGGAAATCAGGAGTGATCCAAACACAGCGAAGAACAAACGATTTATTTTTTTTTCTCCAGTCTGGCTGACTGGTGACCAGAAAAACCTCACAAGAATTTATCTGACCAAAGAACTTTAAAAAAAATAAGCCAGCAAAAGAAAACTGAAACCAAACCACTATAAAAAGCAACACAAGACTGAGGGAACAAACATATCAATCCTTTAAGACCCGTGCCAGCCTAACACTGTTGTTGTTTAACCCTGTTTTTCAAACTGACATTCTCCTTTGACATTCTAAGAAGTGCTAAGTACCCTCAGGCTTCAGTGGCAGGCTCAGTTTAAACCCTGCATCACAACTCTAAGGAAGTTCAGAAAGAAGGGGAAAAGAATCAAACCAAGAGATCACTGGGTATACAGACTCTGGTTCCTAAAATCCCATCTTGACATATAGATAAAAAGTAACTTGGTTTAAAGAAGCTTTGAATGGGGCACATGAAAGCACAGAAACAGCTAGACCAGTGCTGTGCACCCTGTTTTGCAAATTGGTCTCTTTCATTAAACCCGTTTTTCAGAGAGGCAAAAATCCACTCAAGCTATGACTGCTTAAACTGCTGCAGCTCCTATTAGAATGAATGTGAAAGAAGTTACACTGGAGGGTCCCCTACCACTCAAACTGTCAGAATATCATGAAGTTTTAATGAGGATGTCACTGGATATTGCAACTCATTCACTAGAGTTCCCTTTTCAGCCCCTCTGCCGTCTAGTCTGAGGAGACAAGGATTTTTAAGGTATTTCCCAAGGGTAGAGAATTAGTTCAATTTTTGAAAATTCACTTGAAGAACAGCTTGTCTCCTGCTTAGTAGATTATGTGCCAGCTCTGGAACAAATCTGAATTTAAAGTATCAGGAATTTTTTTTTTTTTTTAACTCTTCTGCTAGAAAAATATCGACCCCATTTTTTAATCACAGGTTTGAATGTTCAGTTGTTGCAAGAAAATACCAACAATCTAGTACACCTCTGTGTATAGAAGACCTATCTTTTACAAAAGATTAGAGCCCAGAAGAACAGATCAGCAAGACCTTAAGACACCACAGGGAAAGCAATAGCTCAACTTCCATGCTTATGCTCAAGTAAGATTGAGTGCAAGGCTGCTGTGGCCAAAGGAAGTCAACATTTGTTCAAGGTTTGTCCTGAGCACATTTTTAAAATTAAATTTACATGAGAAATAAGACTCTCAGTCTTATTTCTGTGAATGCCAGAAAACAGAATGTATAAAATACAGTCCTGAGCTTCATATGAATGGTTTAAAAACCCCCCCAAAACCCAACAATTAAAAATATAAAATATAGCATGGTTACAGGCTGAACACAGACCTGTATGTTCCCAGCACAGTTAGGAGGAAATACTAACAGGGCACTGACCATGGAAAACCTCCAGAAACTACTTGCTCTCTTTGCCCACGCCCACATGCCACCCATTTCTGTGCATCCCAGAATTACTACTGTCAGCTGAAACAGCATTCAGTTTGCCAGTAATTGTTTGACGAAAACCAGACATGAAGAACATAGCTCTTATCACCTTCCTGCTCAGCCTGGGAATGCTTTGATAGCAGCCACCGTGGTGAGCCTGGGCTGGCAGGGTGGGCAGGGCATCACTGCCAGCTCTGTGCTGCTGCACTGGGCAGGTGGAAGCTGCAGGGTGAACTCGAGCTGAAGGCACTGTGACCTGTAGATGGTGGGAGCAGGCACCTCTCAAAGTGTCTGTGGCTGTGACTGTGCCACAGCAGGTACACACACCTCTGGAGGGATTATGGCCCACGCAGGTCACACTGGAGCAGGCGCACTTCCAAGGACTGTGCCTGAGTAAATCTGTGCTGCAGCAGGTATAGCCCTGAGGAGATTGTGGTGCACAGATACAGCTGCACTTGATGCAGGTACAGCCCTAAGGCACCGCAGACTATGGGTAAATCCAAGCTGGAGCAGGGGCACAGGGAGCGCCTCATTGCACTGTCAAACCATGACACGTGTGACTCAATCATCTTAAGGGTCTTTACCAATATAAATGACTCCATTGTTCTTAGCCTAAGACATGGCATTGTTTCCCCACACAGGGAACATTAACATATGCAGTAACCCTGGCTGAAATAGAACATAAACTCTTTCAAGGCTTCTGTGCAAAACCTCACTTACTGGCCACAGCACCAAGAAGGAAAGCAGGAAAAGATAACAAACAGTTGTACTGTACTCACTAATTCCTCATACTTAAATGCCTGTTCTACACACTGTTATTAAACAGAAAAACCACGAAGAAATTCTGGCATAAAAAGGAAAAAAACAGACAAAAAATTCCCCTTTACACTGAAATACACTAACCGTAGTCTGCAACTTAATTCCACAATTGTAACTTAGAGCAAAAGACAGGGATCTCTGCAACCTATTTATAAGTTTAATAAGCCTGAGCCCTTCATACTGAAGCAGAATACAGGTGGATGCTTACTCGAGTGTGCCCTAACTTCAGTGGAAAGACTGAAACCTTCATCTTTCGGATTGATCCCACAGTCATTTTGGGATGGACAAACCAAATTACTTGGAACCTGATGGAACAAAATCTCTCAAGGCTTTTACCTGACCAGCCCGTTGCCAGTTCTGCTGACTGAGCACTATACAGCACAGGTCACTGTAGCACAAAACTATATATCTAAGCAACCTCCCACGTTTATTTAGTCCAGCTTCCTTCTTGCCAAAACCAGAGATGAGAAACAGAAGAAAAACACACTGGTGTGCCCTGTTTTTAGGGTCTACCACTAAAAGATCTCTCCCTGTTCTTCAACAAGCTAAGCCTCCTGCATCCGGGATTGCTCCAGCCTGACCCACCCAGAGGGACCCCCAGGCTGGGCCAGCACAAGCTCACACTCACCCGCTCGGGCTGCAGCTCAGGAGTCCTGCAGGGCCACTGGCAGGCACTTCATGTGACACGGGCGTCAGGGTAGAGCAAGCTCACCTCCCCACCTCCCCAGGGGCTATCTGCCGACAGGCTGGAATAAGCTCTTGGCTCTTGGCGAGATGAAGGAAGGCTGCCCAGAGCCCTCAGCAGTCAGAGCTTACATAACCCCACCAACACAGGTTGCGTGCAGCCCAGCTGGTGGAGTCTCACACCAAATCCACTGTCTGCAATGTACAGGGTGTATGGAAAAGAAAATCAACATAACACAAACGATACTAAGCAAGTATATAAACACTTGTGAAATGGAAACTGAAATGGAGGGGGATGCAGGGGAGTAAATCCTTTCATCCTTTCACAGCACTGCTGATAAAACAGCTAGAAAGATAATTAGAATTAATTAGTCTTTGAATTGCGCAGAAAATAGCATTAAAAACAAAGATTAAAAAACAATTTATTAGTAGAATCCATTGATTTCCCAGGTCTTTGGAATACATGGGAGTGATTAATTTGAAGTCTGACTGCATTTTGAAATTAAATTTATCCCTTCAAAACTTTAGCCTGGCCAGTCTATTTTATTACCTTCTTTGAGGTATAATGCAAATGAAGTCAATTTGCCTAAGAATTGTTCTCCCACGATAAAATCAGTTCCCATTAAGTATGTATTCTGAGTCAACAGAGATGTAACAAAGTCTTTATTAGTCTTTTAAATAACAGAAAAAAAAATCTAATTCAGTGATTTTGCTAAATATTAGTTTGTCTCCTTTTTTGATGAAAATAAAACAAATTCTCTAGATGAAGCAAGCTATAATCCAAGATGTAAGAAACAGACTTAAGAGTCCTGCTGAAATCAGGCTTCACTTACATCAAGAAAATGATTGCATATTTAGGCAGATATGCATTGCTAAGAAGACGGCCTACAATAAAATCCCCGTCATTTTAAGGGAAGAGAAACCTAAAATGTGTTCCCATACAAGGAAACAGAAAACGTTCTGGTTCATATTGTCTTTCACAGTTTTCTTTCACTACTCCCCATTTACTTACTAGCTGGGCCTTAGCAAATAGAAACAACTCTTCTTAACTCTTACAAGGTAATCAAATTTAGTTGCATCACTTTATATGCACTACTGTGAAAAGTACTGGGTACTAAAATGTTAAGCATTTTAAGGTCATTTTTCAGTGTAACTGGGCAGAAGATAAGCAGTTGGCATTATTCTCCAGAGACCTACTTGAAAATATATAAATCCTGCACTGCACTTTGAAATACACTTTATACTGACTGGAGTTTCTAATTTTTCAGAGTAATCTCTGAGACCCTTGAGATTTACCCTGAATCAGTATTAAGAAAACGTTGCATTACAGTAATTATATTGCTCACTAATAGAAGACACAGACGTAGAAATATAATACCCACATAAAAGTGGCAGGAGAGCAGCATCATAAAGACTGTCTGTTTGGTTTAAAAAATGCTGAAGAATTATCCTCTAAAAGTGTTGTTGTAACTTCTCTGTCCCTGCCAATTGTAAACATTCCGAAGTGACAGCAGCTTTGAGAATTCTAGAGCTTTTAGAGGAAAAAAAATCTAGATAGATTTTAATGGTCATTTCACTGACCATTAGACTGGAAAACAACAAGGAAATGGAAAACAGTCCCAGACATGTTTCTCGAGTAATGTAAGAGTGTGCCACCTTCTCAGGCTGAAGGGGTCCCCTCGCCATGCAGACCACATGCCCTTCACACCAGCTCCCACCTCTGGAACTCTATTTGGGTACCACATGCTGAAAAACCTCTGCAGTGCACTGCTACCAGGTTTGCCATTCGTATGACTTCCCCAAGCTTTGCAGGCACAGAGCCACAGAGCAGGAGAATAAGTACAAGCTCCTCTGTGTTGCTGAAGCTTTGATTAACCTCTGGAAACTGGTTAATGCATAGCAAATCTTCAAGATGTGGCAAGGAGCTTAGCAGAAAGAAATCTGATCTTATTTGACATCCTACAAGTTGTAAGTCATTAATCTCTGTATGAGACATCTGTATAAGACATTGTGCCCACTAAAGATTCCTCTTCCACTAGATTGAGAACAGAAGTGAAATTAAAACAGAAATTTTTGAAACTGGGATCTAGAGAAATGGTAAAAAGGCAGCAAGAAACACTCAAGACAGCCTACTGCAAATTGAAGTGTTCTATCAGCTTCATCAGTGTGGTGCATATCCTAAGTGAGGGATATTAACCCAAACAAGATGAAGCACAACTCTAGATTTTACTCTTCTTTTGCAACTTTAGCTTCAGTATTGCAGCTTAATGCTTCACATGCATCCTAGGCTTCTTTTACAAGCCTTTCTTTCCTTTTTCCTTTTTAACTGACCTGGTTTTCGAGCACTGAAAAATTAATAATGCTGTCTCAGACTGAATTTTCAAATGCAGTAGTGTGTGCTGAGGAAGCTGCCAGCACACTTAGGCAACTGATCTTTCCTGCTGCAAGGATCAGCAGAGCAGACAGTATTTGAGGGCAAGCACAGAACAATACCCTGGGAAAATGCAGAAGAGGAACACTGCAGAGCTCCAAGCAATACAGACCATGCTACCGATCCAATGAAAGACAGCGTCATTAGAAAAAGCTGCTACATCTCAAATTCCTAAAACCCATGCTACTTTTCATATCACATTTAAACAGAAAAGCTTTCCTGAATTGAATGAATATTAATGTTAATCAATTTCACTAGCGTTTAATTTCATTAGCTAATCTTATAGACATTTGTTGAGTATCTGTCCAGGAACTCAAATTATTACTATTATTATTATTACTATTATTATTATTATTATTATTATTATTATTA
>JANRMJ010000079.1:13909035-13921645 GCA_025584955.1 Alethe diademata | reverse complement strand
TGTCTTGCCATTAAACTTTGTTATTCTTTTAAGACAGTGAACCGTGTTTTTAACACTCAGCAGCAGCGAGCAGAGCCTGGTCCATGCTCTGAGC
This sequence comes from Alethe diademata, assembly GCA_025584955.1. Classification (NCBI taxonomy): domain Eukaryota; kingdom Metazoa; phylum Chordata; class Aves; order Passeriformes; family Muscicapidae; genus Alethe; species Alethe diademata. The sequence continues at coordinate 13,921,551 of JANRMJ010000079.1, read as the reverse complement.
CCTCCCTGCAGACACTGACAGACCCTGATGGGGTCCCCTCTCAGTTGTCGCTTCCTGAGACTGAAAAGGCCCAGCTCCCTCAGCCTTGTCTCGTAAGAGGGACACTCCAATTCCTCCATCATCTTTGTTGTTCAACTCTGTTCCTCTTGCAGATGAGGATTGCCTGTGTCTCCCCTTCTAGATTTTACGTTTTGCAGTTGCATTGCAGTGCATTCCTTAGTCTGGCATGCCAGAACATTTTGGAAGGCCAGTGGTTTTAGGGCCACATACACCATCACAGGCAGGATTCATACCCACAGGATTCCCTTCATCCCATGTCCCCTCGACTCTTACACAGCCACTCTTCCATGCAGTTCTGTAACACCATCTTACTTTATAATTCAGATTGAGCTGTGTCCAGAATGGGTATCGTGGAACGGTGTCAAAAACTGAAAAGTCAAAAGTGCAATCGTGCCCAGCAAGGTTCACACTGTGGTGCCCAGTGGGCTATTTGGCTGAGCACCTTAGGAAGAGATAGCAAGTGAATGGCACTGGCTGCAACCAGCCCCTCTGCCGTCCTGTCTGAGCACTGACAATGTGAAACTCAGGTTTCTTTTCTACACTGGAGTCTTCAGGTGACCCCTAGTCATCCAGGTTTCTTGGCCTGCCATCTGATGAAAATGTACTCATCCAAATAAACCAGTATAATAATTTAACTCCTCAGAAGAGATAGCATGATTGCCCTTTGAAAGCCTCTACGTGGAAGCTGACAAGAGAAGATCAGCCTTATGTAGTGGTTCTGATGAGCTTGCCCAGGTTTAATTCCTGAAAATTGACTTGTTTATGAACTTCACCCCCTTTGCATGGTGCTTATTGCTTAATGGCCTTGTTAACATGACAGTACTATTGCTGTTGTCAGTAGGTTTGCTCAGACAGCTATTTGCAACCTAGAAATTGCCTGCCACACCCATTCTTGTTTTTTCGTACACAACAGTAAGTAAGCCATGTGGATGCTTCCTGCATTTAAATATATATGAAAGTTTGTTTTAAACTAGCGGAGATCTAATTTTTAGTGGCAGAACTCTATCTCCGATAGTTTATAATCCAAACAGAAATATTGCTAAAGCTATCACTGCAGCAGAGTACAAAACAAAAATTAAATTAATTTCTGTTGCAGCACCTTCTATCCATCCAGTGTTGGTGTCTTGCTTGTTTTTTATTAATGTATGGTTTGTTCTGACCATTTACATTTTTTCTCATGGCATTTTCCACTGTATTTCTTTTTTACTATGGTTTCCCCATCTAGTTTTACTGTGACATTAGGCTGGACATTTTAAATAAAAAGTTCATACTTGGTCCTAATATATTTTCAAATATAAAATTACACTAAGCTGTAACTCTTATGTTCTTCGTTTCCTCACACTGAGATGGCTGTGTCATTTCTCAGCACTACCTCTAATATTTCCAAGACCGACGTTACAAAAAAATGCAATTTCGTTTTAGTAAATCTGAAAACTATCTCATTTATGGTGCCTTTTATTTACATAAGGAAGAATATGTTAAGCAAATATCTAAAGGATCTTTATCAATATCCCTAGTTCAACCTGTATTAGCCATTTATATGCCTAAAAATTACCTGTGCTTTTCTCCTTTTCCAGAATCACCTCAATGACACTAGAGAATCTTGAACTAATTAAAACAATACGGTAAGTCTTCTGCACATAACATTCAACTGAATTGGGAAAATTACTGAAGTGTAGATGTTCTCTTCTAGCTCCAGCCTCTCACAGCAGCATTGAACAGGGCTGAGAGCATCTGTCCAGGCTGAGTGGTGTGAGCCTCTCCCAGGGGGAGCTGTGAAGTAGCACGCAGACAAAAGCGGGTACTAAACTAATAGTGGAAAATTGTGAATCATATATTTCCCTTATTTAATAAAGGAAACACCTCTTTGTCTGAAGAAATGCAGGAATTAATAAACTGGAGATGTGAAATCAAGAATTCAGGAGGCCTGCTTATGTGACAACTGTTGTCCAAAAGCAGGTGATTCAGATCATAAATGAAGGCCAAAAGGGACCAAAAGGCCAAATTAGCTCATCTAGTGCGAGGCCATCCACCTGGCAGCCTCTGACCTACATCCAGCTTACTGGACAGTTCTGACTGGCTCCCAAAATGGTTTTGAAAGCTGCTTAGTGCACTCATAGTATACCCAGATCTCCCACATCAAAACCAAATTATTCAGCAGGCAGGTACAGAATACAGGTAGCTGCAAAGTGGCCTTTGCTGGTCTCTTCTACTAGAAAAATTCTTAAAAACTCAGCTGCTCATTTCTGTAGTGTTTTCAATCATTTATGAGAAATCTTCTCTGTATCAGACAAGTCAGTACATCTCCCATGCACAGTGTCTTGTTCTGTGCATGAGAAGTCTTTGTTGTCATGCCTAGAGCAAGCCAGATGTGTCTGTTATGCAAGAGGAAAATATTTCTGTGCAGCCCCTATGATAGGTATGCCGAGGGCAATAATATCAGTGCCCGTTTAAAAAGTTTTATAGGAAAATAAACATAGATTGTATTTCTGACAGAGAGCTGTTCTGTTAATCCTCCTTATTTCTTTATTATTTCCAGAAGGAAGAGAGGATATAAGGAGTTAATGGAAGTCAAAATGATAGTGTAACTATAAAATACAATGCTTGAAAGCTGTAATGTGTAGAATTGTGGATTGATGTAAAAAATATTTAAACCTTACTCTGTAACACAAATGTGTCAGCCTGTTCCTTTGTTATCTTTCTATTTTCAGAGGAAATGTGCAGCTAGGACAGGATGTGCATTTGTAACTATTCAGTATTGTCTGCTGACGTACAAGCTCCATGCCAAGTCTGATCTACTGTTTACAAGTTTCATATTTTTGTGGCCCCAGAAAGATCAGCTGACTAGTGAAATCAGGAAGATCAGTGTCTGTTGAATACTGCAAGTGATGGTAGTTGAACTCTAGTTCTTATTTAAATATTTTCTTTTACATAATTTTAAATATCTGGAGGAAGAAGCAAGTCCAGTTTCATAAACCATAGTGATTTGGATTCTGCAGGATTACAAGAAGCATGCCTAAAGAAATTAGATGTAAAATACTTTGCTTTTTTCTTTCTTTTAATCCCATAATACAGAATCATACATATACATATACATATACGTATACGTATACGTATACGTATACATATACATATACATATACATATGCATATACATATACATATACATATACATTTACAATGGGTTGTGTTGGAAGATAATTTCCCAGTATAAATTCAACAGGCCTTGTCTAGGTCGGTACTTGTCTGGAAAACCTCTTAAATAAAACCTCTGTTAAAAAGTTATCAGTATTTATTGTTAAAATACATATACATCCAGTTTTTGTATGGGTATGCATTGTGCATCATGAGTAGAAATAACATACACACACATTATTATTACAGATTTCATATATTTAGTTAGTACCTCTTCAGACATGACCCAAATGTTTCACAGCCAAATCTTTAATCTCATTTGCAAAAGTATTTTTGTTTTGTGGGTTTTTTTGGTAAGCAGCAGTGGACACAGCGCATCAGGAACTTGAAATGTGATGCCTTTACTTGCTCTCTTTCACAATCCATGAAAATCTATGGAATCTGGAAGGTGTTAAAGCTAAATTGTAAGAAAAAGTTTTGACCTAGCCCACAACCGTACTTCCCTGTATTATACATGCAGAAACATTAACAGATAATTTCCAGGTCAGGTAATCTTCCTAGAAAAATGTAGAGCTATGGATCATACTGTTGCTGTGCGAAATTATGATGGCTGATAGAGGCATAAAATATTCACTATAAACTTTACTCCAGAACCTGAAGACAATCAGGGAGTCATTCCACATGCAACTAAGATAAGATTAAGAGCAATAAAAAGTTGGAAAGTTGGGTAACCTAGAATTCTTCCTGTTAGCTAGAGGAATATTCTTTTCCCTTCAGGATTTTCTTTCTTCCTAGCACAGTCTTTCATCCATCAAGTGCATCTTCTATCTGTGCAAGACAATGTGTGCTCTGTGTCACATTGACTGGGACTGTGCTGATTATAAAGAGAGTTCTCAATTTGCAGGCTTGCAGGTGGAGCTACCAAAGCACACGTGCTACTGGAAGACCACCCAGCTTCTGTGTGTTGAGTCGCTTCAGTTCTTAAGGCCAGCCTCACACATGATCCCCACTGTAAGCCTCAAACAGTGCCTGAGCTGCTGACTGCAAAATGATTTGCATGAGCAGTGGAGACTGAAGTCCTACATTGGCTTCAGGACAACTAAAATTCCTCACTGTCCTTTAGTTTTGTATTTAGTAACTTACATAGGCAAACAGCTATGTTAAAGAATTAACAAAAGTTAACAACCACATTTACAAGCAAGTAGCCTTTGCAAAAAGGGAAATGCAATTAAAAAACATTTATTGTTAATTATTACTTGGTGCAGTCATGGGATCACTTTGCATTTGGTTTTCTGGTCTGTCTCTCCTCCTGAATGCCTGTTAGCTGAAAAGAATGTTCAGCAACTTTACTGCTATGATTCTTAAATCATTACAATTTTTTTTCACTCCAGTCATATTTATTTCCTTTTTTTGAGCTCTTACAGGAAATCTGGCAAGGATTATGATGCAGGATCAGCAGAAAAAAAAAAATCCCTACTCTGTGTTTTTTCTTTTTTCTGTTTTTGTTTTGTTTTGTTTTGTTTGTTTTTGTCAAGAAAAAGGTCAGAAAATTTCAACTTGCAGACTGGATAAAATGCTGATGGTCAAAGATGGGTGTGGGATGCAGACTTTGGGCTCTATGTGGGATACTACACCACCTTCAATACTGTCCTTAAGATTGTTATGTGCCTGATATGGAAATAATACTTAGTAAATAATAGAAGGCATACATGAATAATATTGTAAATGTCTTCCTAGAGGCAGACATTAAAAAATTAAACTAGAGGTCAGGTAGAGATGAGGACTTATCAAAGTAAAATGGAACTCATTTCTGCTGTAATTCTACATGAGTCTTTACAAATGAACATCCATGCAAACCCCCACTGGCTGGAGAGCTATTGAGGCATTGTGATGACTGTTTCTTGGTGGGACCAGGACTTACCTTTCAAGTTCCACAGGTTTAGCCAATGCTTTTGAAATCAGATGAGGAGACACAAAAGTGGGTGTTGCTGTTAACTGCCTTTAATTAAACAACATGATATGAACCCTGTCCAGTGTGAATTCTCAGATGAGCCAAGAAGTCCATCCAAATACATGTGATCTTAAGAAATCATGATAATTTTGTAAAAACAACCAATACTGGCTGCTTGAATTTTGCAGGGCAGATTTCCCCATGTCTTTGCTATTTGTAGTGATGTGTAGTAGTGTGATGGCTTGTGCAGCTGACTTCCAAACGTGTCCTCAGGCACAATGTCCTCAAATCTTCTCTCACTTCTCTTTATTTTAAACACTTTGTTATTTCCTTTGCATTGCATTCTGCATCCCTTTTTTTCTGGAATGCAGTTGCAGTTCTGCTATTCTAATTTTGCCTTTTCCAGAGACTGGGAATCCGAAGCTATAAGGAGACCAGGAAGACTGCCAGTGTCAGATACGATGTCTCTGGTCTTTGCCAGCCCATTATCAATTTTATACAAAAGTCATACTTTGTATTCAGAATTTTACTTTGCATTCATTGTTACTTTCAACAGCTCCATCTGTGGAAAGTAAAGTATAGGACTGTAATAACAGAAGATTGAGGTGTTCTGTTATACATATTTCATCCAAAACACACAAAAATAACTTTATGTTAGTTAATAAATTGTAAAATAAAATTGTTAATAAAATTGTAATTTTCAGCAAAAAATACTTTTCATGAGACAGGAAAACTTCTGGAAGTGGTAAATGCTTTAATGCTAAAGTATATACTAGAATCACAGAATCATAGAAGGGTTTGGGTTGGAGGGGACCATAAAGATCATCTAGTCCCCCCACTTTCATAAAGTCAGGCTATCATTTAATTTAAACCCTCCCTCTTTCCATTTAAAATCACTGCCCCTTGCCCTGTCACTACACGTCCATGTAAAAAGTCCTTCTCTCTCTTTTTTTAAGTCCCCTTTAGGTACTGAAAGACCTCAGTGGGGTATTTCTGATGCTTTCTCTTTTTCACCCCAACTCTTTCAGCCTATCTTTGCTGCTGAGGTGCTCCAGCCATCTCAGCATCACTGTGGCCTCCTCTGACTCTGCTATTTGAAAAGAAGTATCATCAGCAATCAACTGTCAATACCGTGTATTTGAAGACATCACTATTTGTTTGTCAGACTCCATTCCATGTAAGACAACCTCCATCTTGCACTCAGAAATCTGAATCTGCCCTAAAACGCTCCTAACATCTGTTGCAGACCATAATGTTCACAGCCACTTCTGTATTACCAAGAAAAGATAGCAACACAGAGCTGCAAAAAGAAATTTAACCTAAATCACATAATCTGTTTTTTAATCACAGTTCAGAGGTTCTTGAAAGAGAATTTTTTAATATACAAACGTCTCTTATTCATTATCCAGGACCAGTTTTCTCTTCAGTTTTAATGTATTTCATAACAGATAAGCAAAGGACAGACTTGAACTTCCCATCAGGTTCGCTGTATATGGTCACTGAATCCTGTGTACTGGGCTGCCTTAACTTCCATTCTGTGGCTAGGGTTCAGGTCAGTGAACTGTGCCTGTGTGACCTGCTGTAAATCATTAAAAACTTGCTTGTACAGGTATTTCTGGTGAGAAGCGTTTAAATTTAGTCACCTAGAATGAACTACTGTGAATTTAGCTGATGAATCATTTTCCTCCACATCTCCTAAGGAGGGTTATTTTGTATAAAGGATTTAAGAGGAATTTTATATATTGCTGCTGCTACTTCTGAGGTTTTGGTTACAGTTACACTCTCTTGGAGGCCTGATCTGTTAATGTGAAGAGAAATGTCTGAATGCAGTATAATAGAAGGTTTGTTTAACTTTCTATGTGTTAATTGGTCCAGATCCATAACCATTTTATGTGTTAACTAGGTGAATTGTATTGGAGAGCCTAAAACTGCCTGCTGAATTCCTGGTGCAACTGCATCATTCCCATAGGAGGAGGATCATTGTGTGGGATATGAGATCTGTACAGATACCCTGCTTTGGGCACTGCATGGCTACATTAACTTCTTGGTTTTCTATGCCGAGCACCAGGAGCCTCAGCAGAGTCAAACCAAATTGAAGGAATTTTCAGTTTTCCTCTATAGATCACAAGACTGCCAAGTATTTCTAAATATACTGGTATTTAAATACAAAAATGTTGAAGATATCCTACAGCTATGATCTTCTGAACCACCTCTTGGGTATCATCAGCAAATTTTTTGTTCCTTCAAAGGACAAGAGAACCACTGGTTTTAAGCTCACTGCAATGACTTGGAGAATTTGTGGACTGACAGAATTATTGCAGGATAATTGCAGAAAGTAAACAGAGCCTGTAAGGAACTCAGAATAGATGTAGGTATTCAGCAACTAGGGTCTGTTTGCATTTGTAATCTCTGCTATGAATTGTGACTGAGGACACATCTGATAAAATATTTCCGTTCCTAATTACAGTGTGCTACATATAGGTTTATGCAGAGAAAGGTTCTTCATTATTGTAATGGAATTTCCAAGCAGAAAACCCAAACATTTTGCTACTGGATCAGAGCTCCTTTAAGTCCTATTTTGTTTATGAGTAGATAGTTGCATGTATCAGCTATTCCTTTGTTCACTCAAACAATCTTTAGGCCTATATCAGAGAACATCAGCTTTGGTTCCTTCCTTTGAATTCTGAGGCGTACATTTAGTTACCTTCTGCTGTGATTTACTTTACTTCAGTGTATCTTTTTGCCCTTCACTTAAGTGACCCTTTTTTCTTTATAACATTTATTGAGGTTTAAGGCCTTATAAACTAATGGAGATTTCTTTATATAAGCATTAAGTAACTCTAACAGCTTGTGGCTGTTGCAATATTTTCCACTATAAAGTATGAGTAACTACCCTGAGTTGACAGAGTCGTCAGAGAAGACAGAGAAGAACCAGTCAAGAATTAAGGTTTGCAAGCGGACTTTGAATTCTGTGTTTATGACATCCTTCAGTCACAAGAGCAAAACAGGCACTGAAGTCCTAAGGCCTCACAGTAGGGTTCATGCTGAATCAGTGTTCTGCCCCCATCCTCTCATTATTTGCACATTACAAATCTCAGCAGGCATTACCAGAATATAATTTCTGACAGCCACAGTTCCGTGTCCTTTGGGATTGTGGCATTGTGTTGGGTTTTTTAAATGTATTTTTGGGGTTTTTTTCCCAAGGAATATGTACATTACCAATCTAGATAACAGAAACAATAAATGACATTTCTGTGCTCTGATGCTTTGAAAAGTTTGGAACATGTCAGAAAAGGGGAAAGCTTTCGTTCAGTAAGAAGGGATGGGGGCTGTTATTTCCACCAGAACTATTATCCTCCTGCAAAGAAGAAAGAAAATGAATAGAAACAGGATGATCATTAAAAAAATTATTGTTTGAAACTGAGGGCTTGTCCAAATTAGAGTTCAGAACTTGCCTCCTGCCGTGAGATTGGACCAAACTCAACAACTAAGAAAATATTTGCAGTGGAAAGCAAAAATTAATATTTAAGATGATTGTTTCTTTACAAGCTATAGACAAAGGGCTACAGAAGCCTATGAACAGAAAAGGGATTCATGTAAGAAATGGAATGATCAGAGTTCTAGAGTGCTAATTTGACAATTATTAACAGCTTTATCTATGTTCATAAAAAATCCTGTGGAAGTGGGTTTTTTTCCACTCAGAAACAATAATGCTTCAGATTGAAGTTTAAGCATATTTAGTTTATACATTTCTAAACCAAATTAATTACATCTATCTTAATCCACAACCAAGATTATATTTCCTACCACTTGCTTTAAGATAGAGGAACTTTATTCCTCAGTAAATATTGAGGCAGAACAATAATCTCAGGTAGGGGGATGTTAAAAAGTAAGATGCTTATGGCTTATCACTATGAACATAGTTGAAATCATCTTAATAATTATAAGGGTTATAATAACTGTAATAGTAAATAATACTACATATAGTATTTATTGTCCCAATGATAATTGCTAGTAACAGGTGCTTCTCATCTCTCAGTAAGGCAACTGAGGGTCTGCAGGTGTCTCTGCATGCTGCAGGGGAGGAAATATAACTTTACTATAGTGACCACTGTCCATTTCCATCCGCAGTGTGCTTTCCACAGCATGGTTCTTGTTTTGTACGGTAGCTGCTTCATCTCAGTTTACTCTGTCTGAACTCTGAGTTCTTCTGCACTTGTGAGCTGCGTGTCTCAGCAGCACTCAGTGGTATTACATAGAGTTTATGGGTTCAGCACTTGTTAATCAAACCTTGTCCACATTCTCTCCACAAAGAAAAGGAAATGGAGATGGAGTACTGCTCTTCCTTTAAGAATGTCTCCACCTGCGTTGCTATAATTGGCAAGAGGACCGCTGTCAGTCACCAGTGAGCTGCATTACTTTTGTTAGCCCTAATAATAGAGCTGTACCTGCTTCATTTTTGTTGGCTGCCTCTTGTGCTCATGCAAGAATTGTTGGACGTGGTGCGCACCAAATAATTCCAGCCAACCTTACAGGATTTTATGAGCACTGAGAATCAACCCCAACACTTGAAGCAGGAGGTGAGCAAATCGTCTGTCAAAGGGAACAGTGAACGGCACTATTGCAGATATGAGGGTTTGGTACCAACGCAGCTAAGGGGTACCCCAACAGTATAAGGTATACAAGCACACTCCACTTCTTAAGAGAACTTCAGGTCTAGTATGAAGTCTGTCTGTTTCCTGCATCATGTCTTCCAAGACTACCAAACAAAGGTTCAGATCTTTCTCATTCTTTCCATGACTAGTGGAAAAGAAGTGCATAGGACTTCTGCAGCATAAACCCCCAAGGTCAGCAATTCCCTTTCTCATATCCAGCCTAAAACAAAATGCTTATCTGTGCTGAAGATTGCCTCAGGCCATAGATCTAAGCAGTATCAATCTCACCACCTTGAACTGTGAGGGCACACCAACTTTTTAAACATTGATTTCCCCATAAACACATGTAACATGTACATTGGAGGAAATCAAAGCAAAGCAAACTGCTGTTGAACTAAAGCACATCATGCATAAACGACTCTCTCATCAAGGAAGGAGAGCAGGGAAAGAGTTTAACCTGGATGTTCACAGGTAGCTCGGTGATCCTGGGGTTAAGGAAATGTAACAGTGAAATACAGAGGCTCAGGTACCTACTGCCAGTAGCTAGCTTAATGACTTCCATGTAGCTACATTGATTTAAATGTCTGAAAGTCTAGTCTCTAACTTTCAACAAAATTGAAGAACTGGAAGGTTCTACAGAGAAAAGTTAGGAAGCAGAGTGATATAATGTAGAGCAGCTGGGCCAAAGGAGCTCAGTATGCACATGCCCTCAGACGGAGCACAACATTCTCTAAGGCAAATATCAGATAAAGCATATGAGAAACTGCTAGCTCAGCGTTTTCGTAAATAGAGAAGTACCTTCCCCCCCTCACTGTGGTTACCACTGTGTTCAGAAAATAATGACTCCTCAGCCCATTCCCCCCCCTCGACTGTACCACTACCTCCAGCTGACTGGGGTGACTGACAAACTGCATGAAAAGGTATTTAAAGTCATGACAGTAAAAATATTTTGCTATTATGCACAATAAATGGTTTGCACTTGGGATTAGTTAATGGAGAAATATTTTGGGTACTTTTGCTCAAGGCATTTCCTTTGCTTGCAGGGTCGTTCAGAAAAAACTCCCTGAACTTTGAACCGTATCTGCAAAGTGAGATAAACAAGAGCCATATAAATACCACAGCCCTTTTCCCCACACTGCTTTCTTCTGCGGCAGAGCCAGGCAGAGCTGCCAAGAAGGGGGAGGAGGAAAGGGTAAGTGTGCTGGGTTTGCTGTGAAAGAGCTTCATGACTTAAGATTTGGCAGAGTGTTTGCTTCTTTCTTCAGCTGAAAAGGCTGACTGTGGAAATTTCCATTGGAAACCAAGTGGAAAGTTGAAATATGAAGAGAAGTATAAGGCAGGGCATGGCTCTCCTGCAGCTCACAGGGCAGACAGCTGTTGCTGGGCACTGCATGCCAGTGCTGCAGAAGGCTGCTGTAAAGGCAAGGAAGGATATCAAAATGTCATGGGAGTCCCATGTGTTTATAATGGGTATAAAGGCAGACTGCTTTCCTGATGTGTGGAAAGAGTGGAAAAAACTGTGTTGGTATATACTGGACCACAGTTCAGTCTTCAAAGTACTTTACCTAGAATGTCAGGAATGTCAGGGACAGCTGGATTTCACAAATTCAGCAACAAATGGCTCTTGTTTTAAAAAGTCAATTATTATTAATCTTTTAGGCTATGACAAGATTTATGGAACGTGTATTATTTATCAGAATTTATTGTTTCCTGACTATTTTGGGGTCACTGTTAGACTTCAATATATAAGTGGTGAAGTAATACAATTCCACAAACTAGGACATCTTGGGAAGCAGCTTTATAATTTTATACATTTATAATTTTAAATATTTCTTGATAATGGCTGTTTAAGCCAAAATTGTGATGTTAATGGAATAAAATGAAAAGGTAATTATGGAATTTCTTACATGCTTTGATTTTCGCAAACATAAGTATGGATGTGAGATTTTGTAAGATCTGAGGAATCCTGAAATTCAGTTTTCATTTCTGGTTTTTGCAAAATTGTTTATAGTGCCTGACTTCTTCGTAGATTTTCCTCAATGGAATCCAGATACTCCAGACTGACTTGTAAAAATTTTGAAGTATTTTTTATTATTTTCTGATATGTTCTGTAGTACTTACTGTGTACTGAAATCCACTGTTGGTGTGTGTACTTTTAAGACAGTGGAATTACTCTGGAATCTGGAGTGAACTGTTCTAGATTCTTCCTGACATAAACGGGCTTAGCACAATTGATTTCAAAACACAAGAAATAAGGCCACTTTAAAATTACTGAAGTGTAAAAAATGGTCAAAAAGAAATTACAAAGAGGAAGGAATAACTTGGTCTGATTAGTAGTACTAAAAAAAAATTCCAGTTATTCTGAATGTTTACTTTGTAGCTGTTCAAACACAATAGCAAAAACCTTCAAGCACCACAAAGAAAAAACACCTGCCTCTATTATAAAGGAACTCCACTGAAAAACTGAAGAAACTGAGCGGTAATCAAATAGCTGAAATTTATTCTTACAGGGGTTAGATTTTTTACTTTTTTTTTACTTTTTTTTTTTTTTTTTAACTGAATGAAGCCAATATACTGCTGTGTTCTCTTATGGGAATTTCAGAGTCTGAACTTTGTTTCGGCATTGGCCTTACTTTGTTTATTTTGTCTCTTCTCAGGTAAAGCCCAGCCATGTGGGCAGGTCTGGGGCTAGTTCTGGCCCTCTGTCTCCTCCCA